>CM077152.1:50781755-51412021 GCA_039583875.1 Platanthera guangdongensis
CTATGCTAATTGCATCCTCAAGAGACCGACACTCGAGGATTTATTCCAAATTTTATTACTTGTGCGACCGGTGCGCTTGCCGATTTCCACGCATCAGTCGACTTTGGGGTTGCCCCCAATCCATTCTAGCAAGCGGTTGGCCGATTTCCTGTCAGCGGACTTGGTGCTTAGCCTCATAAGAATCTCCCCGGGTGGCCTTGTTTGATGAGATACTCGATCTCCTCCTTAAGTTTTGAGCAGTCTTCTATGTCGTGTCCTCGCCCATGGTGGAACTCGCAGTACTTTGTTTGGTCCCCTGTATTTTTAGAGAGGGGTCTGGGCTTGCGGAGCGCCTCACTACCTTGGATTATGTAAAACACATTTGTTCTAGAGGTATTAAGGCTCGTGTAATCCTGGGGCGGCTAATCTCTCTGTTGGTCATGTCAGCGTTGCCTGTTCCGACGTTCTTCTCAGAATCTTCCTTCTTGGTGTTGAGGAGCCGGTTCCTTCTCCCACTTGCGCTTCTGGTTCCCGTCAAATTGTTGATGATGAGCTTCAATAGTCTCGTAGGTTGTGATCTGATCCTCTACACGGTGTACGAGGTCGGGGTAGCTAGGGACAGTTTCCCTCATTAATGCTGAGTAGAAGCCGCTAGGACGGAGGCCCCCATGGAACACTCCTCGTAGCAGTTCTGGGTCGACACCTGGGATTTGGCGAGCTTCTGCAGAAAACCAGCGGAAGAAGTCCTTCAAAGAGTCCCCTTCGTTCTGACAAATACCTGATAAGTGGGAAGGGTCTCGGACGCTCCTCTGATTTGCTATAAACTGATCTGCGAACTGTCTCGCTAGCTCTGTGAAGTTGGGAATGATGCCCACCCTCAAGGAGTGAAACCATGTGCGGGCCTGGCCCTTGAGAGTGGCTAAGAATACTTGGCAAAGTAACTGATCAGGTGCGTCGTAGATCCTCATAATGGTTGTGAAGTGGTTGACATGTTCCAACGGATCCTGTGTTCTGTCGAACGTCTCGATATTTGGCAGCTTGAAACCATGAGGAATTAGATGAGCCAGGATTTGTGGTGCGAGGGGGAGCCTTGGCAGAGTGGTCGATGAGTATGAATATCCCGCCGGCCCGCCTGCCAGTATTCTTCCGCGATCACCTCACAAATTTCTTCTCGGGTGAACCTCTCGAGTTTGGGAAGTCGGGCCTCATCTCATTGGTTGTGGCTGTGTAGCCCGATTTCAGTTTCTCCACGAGTCGGGTGAGTGGATCTAGCGGCGTCAGAGTATTCTTCGGGTGCCTCTTGTCTTGGAGGTTTTTGCGCCCTACAATGGTTTGGCTGTGGAGGATTAACTGGTGCTAGAGGAGGAGTAGGAGACGCTCCCAGATTCCTGAGCAGAGCAAGCATTTCAGTTTGCTGCTCCTCCATTTGTAGAACTCGCCCCTCGAGGGCGGTGACAGGTACAAAAGTGTCCTCAGCGGTCAATGACACGTCCACCAGAGAGTGGGAGCGTGCTGGTTCAGCGTGTCCTTCTAGGATGAATCCTTCAGTTGTGCAGTTGCGTCTTTTCACCATTGAAGCAGAGCTTGGATGTTGCAAAGAGAGAGGTCATGACTTCTGAAGGATGTTGCGATTTGTGATTCCCACAGACGGCGCCAAACTGTTGCGGACTAACTCGGCATCCCGGTCGGAATAAACTAGGCCGCCTTAGCTCTCGGGACGGTCAATCTCGCATACAATCAATAAAATAAGAGAGTTGACACAAGAGGTTTTAATGTCGAAAACCCCAAAACTGGGTAAAAAACAACGTGATCGGATCTATGCCGGTCAAAGTCTACTATCAGATTGCTGTACAACCCCGTATCCGGCGAGTGGGCCAGCCAAAAACCAGATCGGTCGCCCCCCCTTTTTTTGAGACTCAGGCGAACACCAAGAGAGCCACGGGGCTCAAAAACATCCAGCTCGCCCAGAAGAGCCCGCCGCATGCCACGCGAGTTCGGCCAACCTCGCGTGCTCGGCGTTCGACGAACTGGGCTCGGCGTTCGTCGAATGGAGCTCGACGTTCGTCGTTCTATCGACCTTTTTGCCGACTTTTAGATGGCTCGCCGAGTCCTGACAGCCTGGCGGGCTCGCAGCTCGCGAGCAGGGCAATCCATGCCCGGGCTCGCCGCCCTTGCCGAGTAGAGATTGCCGAGGGCTACTCGCCCATCGATCTGTGAGGTATTTTTACCATTTTACCCGCTGTCCTGCCCATAGTCTTTCAGAACAGCGGAGTTACGCTGTTGGCAGGCCAACCTGGACTGCATATAGCCATTCAGAACAGCGGAAGTTGGCTATTTGCAGGCCATTTTTAAAAATCTATAAATAGGACCCAAGGGGTACCTCAAAAAGCATGCTTCTTGTGTCCACTTGTTCACTGATCTTCTAAGCACCTTTTGAGGTTACCTTATCTCGGCCTTTGGCTAAGGAGGGGAAGCACTCTAAGATCTTCCGGGTGTGTGGTGGGTACTCCACGCCGAACCCTTGGGTATGTTCTTCTTTGCTTCTTTTGTTATTTTGCTTGCAGGAGAGAAGTAGGTGCGCGATCACCCCTTCCCCAAGGGTGAACTCCACAAGAGATCGATTTTTCGGTTTCAACATTTTGGTGCGGTGAGCGTGGAAAGTGGTCAGTACAGAAAATCTTTAGCAGACCTGATGACAGGAGGACAAGGATCTGACAGGTCGGACTCGCCACCACTGCCACCTCTGGCCACGGTGGGAATGTTCGAAGACTTCAGGCAGGAGGTGCTCAACCTCGTCAAGTTCACACTCGGCGTGCGTGCCGAGTACTCGACACCAGCTACCCAAATCACTGCCGCCCCATCTCTGGGCGAGGACGCTACCGGCAGGCGAGCTGGGAAGGAGGTCACCGAGGAAGGAAGGGGATGCGAGCTCCCCGGGCGCGAGCTCTTCCCCGGCTCGACAAACGGAGGTCGCATCGGCCAGATGGGCGTGTGAGATGCTCTAGCTCGCCCGGCAGGAGCGGGAAGCCCCTTCAGTAAGTTGGTCTCCTCTGCCCCAGTCCCAGAGGGGTTCTGTCCTACTACATCGGGAAGGGAGACCCGGTCCAGCACTTCCAGTGGTTCGAGGACGTGGTCTCGATCCGGCAGATGTCAGATGGGTTCAAGTGCCGGCTTTTCGTCATCACCCTCAAGGAGAAGGCGAGGGAGTGGTTTCACCAGCTGTCGGCCAGCTCCATCTACTACTTCGAGGACCTGCGTTGGGGGTTCATGCTGAGGTTCACTACCTCGAAGAGGAGGAAGAAGGAGTCGGAGTCCCTGTTCCACATCAAACAGGGAGTGAATGAGACCTTGAAGAGTTATGTTGATCGGTTCCAGGGGAGGTCACCCAGGTCCAGGAGATGCCAGACCATAGTCTGATGATTGCTTTCACTCTGGGTCTGCAACAGGGTTTCTTCAGGATGGAGTTGAAGAGAGTTCCCACTCTCTCCTAAGAGGAGCTGATGGAGTGGGTGGCGAGAGAAGTTGACGGGGAGGTGTCGAATCTGGAGTTTTCCCGGAAGCTGGCCAGGTGGGCCACGAAGGAAGAGAAGGAGCCGAGAGGCGGAAGAGGGCAGGAGGAGAGGAGAGTCGAGCCCCGGCAGAGGGAGCAGAGGCAGCTCCAGGGTCAGCAGCAACCCAGGTGGGGGCGTCAGGAGCCGGACTGTCGGTTGTGCTGGAGGCCCGAGTGGCAAGACCAGGGGCCACAGAGAGGATATCAGGGAAGGGACCACCACCAGGGGGGCCAAGATCAGTTCCACCCCACAGGATGGAGGCAGGCGCAGAGACCTCCCCTCCCCAATCAAGACCAGGCTATGGCCATAGCCATGGGGGAGAGGAGGAGAGCAGCACGGAGGAGGAGGAGAGAAGTAAGGGTGGAGTTTCCCTACTGCGATTTCCATCAAGAGGAAGGTCACACTACGGCCACGTGCCCAGAGTTCCTCTAGATGAGAGGAAACAGGGGGAAATAACGGCAACAGGGGCGCTAGGATTAGAGTATTAAGGAGGTCCTGCCTAGGGCGGAGGAGGATCGATGTGAAGACCGGGTGGATGTCGGGACCCGAGGAGGGATCAGAGTGATCCATAGAGGGGTGGGGGTTGAGGATTCTCGGAGGGCAAGCCTCCATACTATGTATCGTCAGAGCGTTGGCTCCACATCCCAAACCCCACCCCTGACGAGAAGATTACCTTCTCAAGGGGTGACATGCTGGATCATGAGCATCCCTTTTGCAATACGCTGGTCATCCAGACATCCATTGAGAATTTCACCGTATTCCAGATCCTCATTGATAATGGAATATCCGTCAACGTCATCTTCAAGAAGGCGTTCGACGCAATGAAGGTGGAAGAGAAGAGGGTGCTGGCCTAGTATGGGCCCTTGTTCGAATTTTCGGGGGAGAGGAAGGAGGTAGAAGGAGGAGTGGGGCTCCATGACTCCCTGGGGGGCAGTCCAGGAACTGCCGATTCATCATCATGGATGCCCCCAATAGCTACAATTCCATCTTTGGGAGGCCCCTCATCAGCGCCTTCCGCTGCGTCCCCTCGTCATTCCACCAATGCTTGAAGTTTAATGACAAGGGGATCCAGGTCCGGGTCCGGGGTGACCCCAAAGTGGCGTGAGAATGCTATGTCACTGCCGTGAACTCCATCTCTTGGCAGGAGGGAGTCGAGGAGATGGAGCGGAGGATGGAAGAGGCGGAGCAGGAGGCTGGCAGAGAGGAGATGGAGGTGGAGAGCTTCACCGAGGTAGTGGTAGTAGGAGGAGACTGGGAGGTGTTGGCCGAGGCAATGGCCATGGAGGAAGAGGTGGAGTCGGAGGTTCTCGTCCTTAAGGAGAGGGACATTGGAGAATGGAGGGAGCAGTATAGGCTGGAGGCTGCAGAAGAGGTGGTGGAGCTGAAAGTTCTCACCCTTGGAGGCAGGGTGGAGTAGGTTCGCGTCAGCGGAGGGCTGACCCCGGAGGCTCAAGGTAGGATGCTGGCGTGCATCCAGAAGAACGTGGACATTTTCGCATGGAGCGCCGCAGAGATTCCGGGGGTTGACACGGATGTGGCTTGCTACCGCCTCAACTTGGACCCGGGAACACGCCCCGTCTAGCAGAAGAAGAGGTCCACCACGGACAAGCTGGCCGAGCCCATCAGAGAGGAGGTGGCAAAACCTCTCAAGGCTGGCTTCGTATCCGAAATCCAATACCCGGCTAGGTCTCCAATGTAGTCATGGTTAAAAAAGGAGATAGTCGGTGGCGTATATGTATCGACTTTTCTTTGCTTAATAAATCATGCCCTAAGGACTGTTATCCCTTGCCTCGGATCGACGCGTTGGTTGACTCAGCCGTCAGTTTTTCTATAATGAGTTTTTTAGATGCATTTTCAGGTTACCACCAAATAAGGATGCACCCCCAGACGTCAAGGATGTCTCATTCATCACGGGAGATGAGTGCTACTACTATAAAATGATGTCATTTGGGCTGAAGAACGCAGGGGCGACCTACCAAAACATGATGGACAGGGTCTTCAGGGAACAGAAGGGTAGGAACATGGAGGTGTATATGGATGACCTCATGATCAAGAGTCAGGACGTGGACTCTCACCTCCAGGACCTAGAAGAGACCTTCACCACCCTGCACAAGTATAAGATGTGACTGAACCACCTGAAGTGCGTCTTCGGGGCCAGTAGGGGGAAGTTCTTTGGGCACCTTCTCACCCCCACAGGGGTCGAGCCAAATCCTGATAAGGTCAAGACTATCATGGAGCTGGGGTCGCCGTGGAATTCTAAGGAGGTGCAACATTTGAAAGAGAAGCTGGCAGGGATAAGCAGGTTCCTTTCCCGGGCTGGGGAGAAGTGCTCCCCCTTCTTCAAAAAACTAAGGGGGGGGGGGGGGCAAAAATTTGAGTGAACCAAGGAGTTCGAGGAGGCATTCCAAGCTCTTAAGATGCAGCTGACGCAGGATCCGTTGCTCCAAGGGCCGAAGGAGGGGGAGGACTTATTTTTGTATCTCGGGGTCGGAGCGGAGGCCTTGAGCTCTGTCCTGGTGCTTGAAGAGGGGAAGAGGCAGCTCCCCATATAATATGTAAGTCGGGTCCTAAGGAAGGCATAACTTCGGTATCCGATTTTGGAAAAACTAGCCTTCGCTCTAATCATCTCGGCCCGGAGGCTTCGACCCTACTTCTAGGCACACTCCATCAGAGTGGTGACTGACCATCCCCTCCGCACATCTTCGAGGGGGTGGAGCATTCAGGCAGGTTGGCCAAGTAGTCGGTAGAGTTGAGCGAGTTCGACATCTCCTTCGTCCCCTGCCTCTCGATTAAGGCACAAGCGATGGCCGACTTTTTGACTGATTACGTAATCGAGGTGGCGGAGGAAGAGCTCACTCGTCCGACTCCATGGAAGGTGAAGGTAGATGGTGCCTCGGGGAGGCATTCCCTGGGGGTGGGGGTGATCTTGGAGAGCCCCCAGGGAACTAGAATTGAGCAAACGGTGGTGGTGCACTTCCCCATCACTAACAATCAGGCCGAATACGAGGTCGTGATAGTAGGGTTGCGCCTGGCCAGGGAGCTGGGAGTGTTGGACGTGGAGGTCCTCACTGACTCCATGGTGGTGGATTCCCAGGTCAACGGGGAGTTTGAGGCAAGGGATCCCACCCTACGAATATACTTATCCAAAGTGAAGGGGGTCATCAGCGCATTCCAAACCTTCTCCATCCGACACGTGCCCAGGAGGAGAACGAGCAGGTCGATCAGCTGACAAAGCATGGTCCCCGGGTGGGGGGTGTGGAAACCACCCATCACCACACATCTTCCAAAACCCCGAGGTTGTAGGAAGGGGGGACGAGGGTACATAAACACCAAGGACCACCCGCTGCAGGTAATGTGGGACTAATCCATCCACGGGATGGCGGGGATATTCCGCCACATGGGGGGATACCATGTTAAAGTAGTGAACAAACGACAAAAAAATAAGCTGAATTTTGAATAATTCAAAGTTTATTTATCCAAAAAAGATATCTATTACAAAGGTATGCCCTCCCTTATATAGAATGGAGGAGAGATGAGAGAATACAAATAAGAGATGTGAGACTAAAAATTTACAGGACTAAGCGGACTATACAGAACAAACCACACAAGCCGTCCGGTCTCCAAGCCGGCTGAGACAAACCGCCAGACCGCCCGGCTACCAAACAACAACAACACATCAACCAACCTGCTGAAGGGAAACCGCCAGACCGCGCGGTCTCCAACCCGCCAAGACAGACCGCCAAACCGCCCGGTCACCAACTTCAACACTCCCCCTCAAGCTGGAGCATATATATCGATCATGCCCAGCTTGTCACAAATATGAAGAAACGAGGCGGAAACTGGCTTGGTGAAGATGTCAGCCAGCTCTTTATCAGAAGTGACAAAGGGAGTGCAAATTTGTTCTTTTAAGATCTCTTCACTAATGAAATGACAGTCGACCTCAATGTGCTTTGTTATTTCATGGAAGACCGGATTTTTGGAGATGTATATGGCAGCCCTGTTATCACAGAACATAGGTAGAGGATGGTTGTAGACCTCTCCTAAATCTAGCATGAGAGCCCGCAGCCATTTTAAATCACAAGTGGTCGACGCCATACTGCGATACTCAGCTTCTGCACTGGACCTGGAGACAACAGACTGCTTCTTGCTCTTTTAGCTCACCAGATTTCCCCCAACAAAGGTGCAAAAACCTGAGGTTGACTTGCGATCCCCTTTGTTATCACCATAACTTGCATCTGAGTATGCTTCAACCCTCAGATGACAATTCTTCTGAAAAAGTAATCCTTTCCCAGGCGCTGCTTTGACATACTCCAAGATCCGCAAGGTGGACTGTAGATGGCACTCCCTAGGTGCTTGCATGAATTGACTCACCTTGCCCACAGCATAGGAAATGTCGGGCCTAGTCACTGTAAGATATATGAGCTTTCCAACCAGACGTCTGTACCGCGAACTATCTGAAAGAGGAGGCGAATCATCTATCCAGGTTTTGTCTTCTCCAATTGCCATGGGGCATCGGGCAGGTTTTGCTCCAGTCAATCCTGCCTATTTTAAAAGATCAAGGGCATACTTACGCTGAGAGAAAACTAAGGAGTCGGGCTTCCGAGAGATTTCGATTCCCAGAAAGTACTTTGGAGAGCCCATATCTTTCGTGATCAGATGTTGACGAAGATGTCGCTTTGTCAGGGCTACCCCGTCCTGGTCATCGCCAGTGAGAAGAATATCATCGACGTACACAGCAAGAACAACCAGCCCCGAAGGGGTTTTGCGAATAAATAGAGAGTGATCGGCAGAGCTTCGCGCAAAACCAATGACCGCCACGATGTCGCTGAACTTGTCAAACCAAGCTCGAGGGCTCTGCTTGAGGCCATAGATTGCCTTCTTCAGCCGGCATACTCGTATCTCCCCCTGAGCAACATACACGGGAGGTTGCTCCATGTAGACGGCCTCCTGAAGATCACCATAAAGGAAGGCATTCTTGACATCCAGCTGGGAAATCGGCCAATCCCGATTTACCGCCACAGAGAGAAGGACCCGGATAGTGCTGAGACGAGCCACGGGGGATAAGGTGTCAAAGTAATCAACCCCATAGGTCTGAGTAAAGCCCTTAGCAACAAGGCGAGCCTTATACCGATCCACAGTGCCGTCGGGGGCAAATTTGACCACAAAGACCCAGCGACAGCCAACAACATCAGTGCCGAAGGGAGGAGGAACAAGAGTCCATGTACCCCGCTCAGTTAGGGTCGTCATTTCCTCATCCATGGTCAGCTTCCAATGAGGAATAGCAAGGGCCTCCTGGTAGGAGCGGGGTATGGCAGTGGCAGAGATAGCCAGTGCAAATGCCCTGCGAGAAGGGGTAAGACGATCATATGAAACAACAGTAATAAGGTGGTGTAGGGTACACGTCCGCACCCCTTTGCGAAGAGCTATAGGAAGATCCAGGTCAGCGGGTCCCTCGGCATCCGGAGCATCCATGGTAGAGAAAGCTGGTCCGGTAGTAGAGAGCGACGGCGGTGGAGATGAGGGAGACGATGGCAGAGATGAGGGAGACGGTGGCGGAGAAGGGAGAGAGAGCAGAAATGTTGTCCAGGAAGTATAAGCCGCCACTCTCAGTCCCAGTAGCAATCGTCCATTGGGAGTACGGATCCTGAAAAGAGCAAGAAGTAGAAGTAAATGTGACGGAACACTGTAATTACTTGCATAGAGAGGTAACAGATAATAAGTTGCACAGGAACTTGGGCACGTAGAGAGTATCCTCCAAGTGAAGAGATGAAGTGACATGAACTATCCCCGTCCCATGGACTGATGATGAAGAGCCGTCATCGAGAATAACCGGGGCAACCGATCATGTGTTTCTAGGAGAGAAAAACACTGGAGAGTGCCAGTCATATGATTTGTAGCATCGGTGTCAATCAGCCATTTTCCTTGAGTAACAACGTGGGCACTACCAGAAGACGTGACCACCGAGGCGAACGGATTTGAGGAGGATATGAACGCCATGAACGGAGGAATAAAAAAACTGTAGCGGTCACGGTGACAGCACACCAGCGGCAAGAAGGGCCACGACCAAGGTGCAGAGCAAGGCAAAGGGGAAGAAGAGGGAAGCACAAGCCGCGTGACTTAACAGGAGGTCGCGGTGACTAACAAGCAGGAGCAACTGAGGGAAGAAAGGCAGAGAGGCCGCCGAAACAAGGAAGAACCCGCACGAACAGAGAGAATGTGCAGCGATTAGGAGAAAGAGATCTGCAACGGTCATGATGATAGATACCAGCGGCCAGAAAAACCACGACCAAGCCGCAGAAGCAAGCAGAGGGAAAGAAGTTGAGCGGCTAGAAATCAGCCCGCGCGAACAGAAGAAAGAGACACCACACGAACAGAGAAAAGTCCGCTGGGAGGCAAACAGGTCGCAGCAAGAAGAAGGAGAAACAACGAGGTCGTGCACACAAAGGGCAATGACAAGGAGAGAAGAGGCCGCGCGAACAGGGCGCAAGCAGGCGGAAGAAACAAGCAACGAGGATAGGCCGCGAGAAGAAAAAGCAAGCCGCGCGGACAGGTCGCGAGGTCAGAGAGGGCGCACAGAATCAGGAGGAGAAAATCGAGTCCTCTGATACCATGTTAAAGTAGCGAACAAATGACAAAAGAACAAACGATGTTGGCAATGTGGGACTAATACCATGTCCTCTGATACCATGTGGAAACCACCCGTCACCACACATCTTCCAAAAACCCCGAGGTAGTAGGAAGGGGGGACGGGGGTACATAAACACCAAGGAGCACCCGCTGCAGGCAATGTGGGACTAATCCAACCACGGGATGGCGGGGATATTCCGCCACACGGGGGGCCCACCAGGGTCAACACCCAGACCAGGAATGCGATGGGGAAGCCCAAATATGCGGTACCACACACACTCAATCCCGCTGGACCTTGGTTCTCAACACACTCCCGCAGCGGGATGGCTTTGATACCATGTGGAAACCACCTGTCACCATACATCTTCCCAAAACCCCGAGGTAGTAAGAAGGGGGTACGGGGGTACATAAACACCAAGGACCACCCGCTGCAGGCAATGTGCGACTAATCCAACCACGGGATGACGGGGATATTCCGCCACACGGGGGGGGGGGGGGGGGGCACCGGGGTCAACACCCAGACCAGGAACGCGATGGGGAAGCCCAAATATGCGGTCCCATACACACTCAATCCCGCTGGACCTTTGGTTCTCAACACACCCCCGCAGCGGGATAGCTTTGATACCATGTGGAAACCACCCGTCACCACACATCTTACCAAAACCCCGAGGTTATAGGAAGGGGGGACGGGGGTACATAAACACCAAGGACCACCCGCTGCAGGCAATGTGGGACTAATCCATCCACGGGATGGCGGGGATATTCCGCCACACGGGGGGCCCACCGGGGTCAACACCCATACTTGGAACGCGATGGGGAAGCCCAAATATGCGGTCCCACACACACTCAATCCAGCTGGACCTTGGTTCTCAACAGGGGGTACCATCACCGATCTATTCCGCCCTTCCATCGAAGAAGGAAAGCTGATGGAGATAGAACAACGCCCCTTATGGATGTACCCGATCACAACTTTCCTCTCCATATGAGAGTCTCCAGAGGGGATGGATAAGAAAAGGCTCAGATACAAATCGACATACTATTCCTCTGGGACGGGCAGCTGCATAGGAAGGCTCTCTCGGGAATACTGGCCCGTTGCATGGCCTAGGGGGAAGTACAAAGAATCTTGGAAGAAGTCCACTCCGGGGAGTGTGGGAGTCACTCCGGTAGTCGGACCCTGGAAGAAAGGATCGTCAGGCAAGGGTATTTCTGGCCCACCCTGGGCCACGATGCTGCAGAATTCGCAAGGAGATGTCACAAGTGCCAACTGTTTGCCCCCATCCAACTATAGCCGGCTCAGTGACTCAAGAGTATCACGGCCCCCCTGGCCCTTTGTAATTTGGGGAATGGACTTGTTCGGACCGTTTCCCCAGGCCAGTGGGCAGAGAAGGTTCCTGCTGGTGATGATTGATTATTTCTCTAACTGGATGGAGGTGAAGGCGCTGGACAAAGTGACTTCCCAGGTCATCAGGAATTTTGTTTGGGGGGAGATCATCTGCCGCCATGGGCTGCCACAGGCCATTGTCACAGACAACGAGCCTTAGTTCGCCAGCGCAGAATTCACCAGCTTCTGCGGGCAGCTCGGGATCGACCTCAGGTTCACCTCGGTTCACCAGCCAAGGAGCAATGAGCAGGTGGAGGCTGCGAATAAAATTATTGTAAACCTCCTAAAGAAGAAAGTAGAGAACCTGAAGGGGAGCTGGGTGGAGCAACTTCCCTCGGTTCTCTAAGCCCTGAGGACCACCCCAACACAGCCACATGCGAGACCCCTTTCAAACTCTTCCATGGATGTGAGGCAGTACTCCCCATATAATTTGAAGTTCAAACGCCCCGGGTGGTCACGACCGGGGAAGGCAGGGAAGAATGGCAGGCCGAGAATGAGGAAGAACTGCGACTCTCCCTGGATTTGGTGGAGGAGCTGCGTGACCTTTCCGCCATCCGACAAGAAGAGGTAAAGAGGAGAATGACTAAGTACTTCGACAAGCACGTCAGAGTCAAACAATTTGTGGAGGGGGACTTGGTCCTGAAAAAGGTGGATGCAGCGAGAAGGTCGGCAACCGTGGGGAAGCTCAACCCCAACTGAGAAGACCCATACATTGTAGAAGAAACATTGAGATCAGGAGGGTATCGACTTCAAAATGTGGAGGGCGAGACCCTAAGTCTCACCTGGAGCGGTGACGACCTGAAATGCTTTTATCCTTGAGAATGTGTAAGTGATGTTTTATTCTTAATAAAGCTTCTTGATGTGCTAATTATGCTGCAGTAACTCGTACGATAGGGTGAGGTATTCATTTGATAATGTTGGGTACATTGGAAAATGTGTACTAGATTTGGAGAAGCCTCACCCAACTCAGTGATATACATCAAGGTGTATTTGATGTTGTTTTGAGTTTACATGTGCAGGTTAAGAATATACAGGAAACGTTTCTAAGTCCATGTGTCGACACCTGAAGAAGCTGTGTCGACACTTGTGAAGACTTGTGTCGACACTTGAGAAAAGCTGTGTCGACACTTGCAGTCAATTGTGTGGACACTTGGAAAAGCTGTGTCGACACCAGAAGGAATTGTGTTGACACAGAGGACTTGTGTCGACACACAGAAAGTTCAGACTGCATCAACTGTGTCGACACACAGGACTTGTGTCGACACACAAAAAGTTCAGTCGACATCAACTGTGTCGACACATAGGACTTGTGTCGACACACACATCAGAATTCTCCAAAGTTAATTGTGCCAAGACAAGAAGTGACTGTGTCGACACACAGGACCTATGTCGACACATTCTTACAGAAGTTATGTCTAAAAGCACTGTCGACATCATGAGAGCTGTGTCGACACCACCAAGGATTGTATCGACACTTAGTCTACTTGTGTCGACACATGTGAAGTTCAGATTCAACACTTTGCTGATAGTGACAAAGTTTCAAGAAGTGACTGAAAGACTTGACAGCTGCCATAACCAACAGGTCTACTACAACTGTCAGTTCTGTCAGAAGTTAGTTAGCAACCAGATCAGCCGGTAACCTTGTATGAAGTCTATATAAAGACAGATTCCATCAACAAAAGAAGAGGAAGTAAGAATGAAAAAACGAAGTATACGAAATCACAATTACAACAAAAGATCCAACATATACAAGGAAATCCAGTCAGAGATTTCAAGTGAATCTAAGTGAAGAATTTCAACATATCTTCAGAAGAATTTGTAGAGAGAGAGAGAGAGCTCCAACAATTCAAGTGAAGAAAGAGACTATCAATAACTAGGCTCTTAAGGGCAGATCCTGAACTATCTGCAAAGAAGAATTCAGATTGATTTCTGGATTTAAGAAGGAAGCTGATTGAAGATCATCTTCAAGAAATTCAACCTTATTGTGTTCAGATTCAAGAAGCTTTGAAGAAAGCCGAAGACAGGTTAATTTCTGGGTAATCAGATTCTTCAAGAACTAATGAAGAATTCTTTCTACCCATTCTCTTTCAACTTGGGTGAAAGATAAAACTTATTTTATATCTTTTTTCTATAAGATCATTATTGATTTGAGTTGTAAGCCTAATTTATAAAGGCTGAGGTAGGGCTTAGTGTCTGAGGTAGGAGATTTTCATCTTTGAGTTGTAGGCCTTGGGAAGGCTGAGGTAGGGCTGTGTGCCTGAGGTAGGAGATTTGATTCTCTGAGTTGTAGGCCTGGGTGTAGGCTAAGGTAAGACTTAAGTGCCTGAGTTGTAGGATTGTGGACTCACTCTGAGTTGTAGGAACCTTGACTGGGTTCTGAGCTGTAAGATCAGTTGATCTGAGGAGGAAGGAAGAAGTTAGGCCGAATCTAGCACACTGCTAGATAGGCGAAGGGGGAAAGTGGATGTACCCATCATTTGGGGAACCACTATAAAACTATATGCCATCTGTGATTGTGTGTGTTTCTGCGATTTCTGTGATGTGGTAGCTGTATAACTGATTGATTATATTTGATTATCTGAATTAATATTCTGCCTTAGAGTAAAAAGGAATTGCACCTATTCACCCCCCCTCTAGGTGTTTAGGTGATCTTGAAACCAATTCTTTCAAGTGGTATCAGAGCGAGGTTACTCAAAGATAGACTTAACAGCCTGAGTAAGATCTGTGAGGCAGAATAAATTAGAAAAGATGGGTTCAGGAGAAAATTATAAGGAACTTGGTTCCATGAAGTTGCCCATAGCAGGAAGGAAATCTTTGGAATATGGAAAGAAAGGGTCAGATTGTTTATGGAAGCATCTGATTGAAGAATATATATAACTGTTAAGGAAGGGACCTATATACCAATGAAAGTCTCAGTTCTTGATGCTAATCAGAGGACACCAAAAGACTTTTCAGAAATGACTAAGGAAGAGATTGTCTTGGCTACTATAAACAAGAGAGCTCAGAATATTATAGTGAGTGCCATAGATGACTCAACATTTCAAAATCTGATTCACTGTAAAACCTCCAAGAAGATGTGGGACACATTGAAAGTCTACATGGAGGGATCATAAGAAGTTAGGCAAGATAGAAAGTCAATGCTTAATCAGGAATATGAGAGCTTTAGACAAAAAAAATCAGACAACATTATTGAGTGTTATAAGAAGTTCTTCAGAATTGTGAATGAACTAATGTCATATGGAAGGGTCTTTAGTACATATGAGTTAAATGATAAATTCCTTAGATCTCTGACTAAGGATTGGGACACCAAGATCTGTGCCATCAGGGAAGTGGCCAGACTGGCAGAAATTTCTCCTTCAACACTATTTGGCAAATTGCTTTCTTATGAAATGCAACTTATAGCCAGAAAGGAGGAAGAGAAAAATACTAAAGTTGATCATAGAGAAAAGTCAGTGGCCTTCAAGGCAGAAGCCACAAGAAAGGACAGGAGGATGTCTCCATCTCCTTCTAAGAAAGCTGCAGAAGTGATCTCTGAGAGTTCTGATAGTCACACCTCAGATAGCAATCATTCTGATGCGGACTTTGCTGTTTTCACAAGGCAGTTTCAGAAATTTTTGAAGAAGAAGCAGTGGAGAACTAAGACATCCTCCTCTCAGTCCAAGGATGAGTATTATCAGAATAGAAAGTCATCTAAAAGGACAAGAGTAGGTCAAAACCTAGCAAATCAACAACTTTAAAGATTGTGTGCTATTGCTGCAATAGACCGAGATATGTAGTAGCTGATTGTCCAGACAAAAGAAAGGAATCTGCAGATAAGAAGAAGTCTTAGTATAAGAACAAGAAGGAGAAATCCTTTGTAGCAAAGAAAGAGAAAAGCTGGATAGATCCATCATCTTCAGATTCTGAATCTGATGCTGAAGCTTATATTGGTATGTTTGCAACAGAAGAAGAGACTGAGTTCTTGCAATTACTGGACTCAATAAATGGAACTGAAGATCATCTTTGCAAAGGGCTGATGGCCCTGACTGATGAAGATCACTGCCAGGATCAGCCTGGTCCTAGTATGGTAAAAAGTTTATCTGAAGACTCTGATTATTTCACTAGCTCAGAATCTGATGCATCTGCATCAAAAGATGTGGATAGATCTGAATCTGAAGGAGATATTCATCAACTTATAGATGAATATGGTGATTTGTTGCAGACATTTAAGAGATGCAAAAACCTGACTAAAATTCAGGCTAAGGAAATTGCAGCTCTTAAGTTGGATGCATCTGATTCAGAAAAGCTACTGGATTAGAAGATGAATGAGATTGCCAAGCTGAAAAACATAACAGTTATTCAGATGAGAACAATCACATTCAAGAGTGATCAAATCAAAAGTCTGGAAGTCAGACTTCAGAAGGAAAAGGATCTAGTGGCTAGTTTTTCTAAGACAAAATCTGTCCTACCCTTAATTGATGACTTTGTGTCTCAAAAGGGTAAGGCAGGATTGAGTTTTAAGGAAAATACTAGGGCAGCTAATTCCAAAAGGAAAAAAGAAAGCCCCAGTTAAGCCACTTGTCTTCAATCCTCCTATTGCTCTAAGAAAAGTGCAACAGCCTAGCAAGAGATATGATCATGATATCATACATGGTCATGGTAAGTCTGATATTCAGAATGACAAGAGGTCTCCAGCACTCAAATAAAGAAACACTGTACCTACAGTATTAAGAACAGCTGACAGCAAAGCTGTTAAAGCTGTACCTAAACAGAGGTATAATATATTTGAGTGCTGGTGTTGTAGCAAGGTGAGACACTTTGCCAATAACTGTTGGCACAACACTAGTGTCAGGATGAATGTCAGCTTACCTGGATGAAGGGTTGCTACAAATTATGCTAAATTTCAGTCTAACCTGAACCAAGGACCCAATAACAATTTGGGTTCTAAGGTTAAGTAATTATTTGTTGCAGATAAGTCCAAGTGGTCATGCCCCTTTATGGTACTTGGACAGTGGATGTTCCAGACATATGACTGGAACAAGAGGATTGCTGAAGGACTACTCACCCATATTGAATGGACCTAAAGTAATCTTTGGTGGTTCTGAAAAAAGAATCATCAAAGGTTTTGGTAACATTTCTAACAGCTCAATTACTATCACTCAAGTGACTTATGTGAAGGGTTTGAAACATAACTTGATAAGCATAAGTCAACCGAGTGATCTTGGATATGACATTTCATTCATTAAAAATGTTTGCCATATTAAAAGGTCAAGTGATCAGAAGATCATGTTGACTGGTTATAGGAAAGGAAATGTGTATTGACTAAACTTTGTGAATGAGAATAAAGATTCTCCTATTTGTCTTGTAGCTGATGAGAAAGCCTCTTATTGTGTCAAATGACACAAGAGGCTAGCTCATCTTAATTACAAGACTATTGGTCAACTCTTTGATAAAGAGTTAGTGAGGAATGGTCCTCAAGTTAAGTGCATTAAGGATGGAATATGCTCAGCTTGTCAGAAAGGCATGCAGACCAGATTCTCCTTTCATAGCCTAGAAACTAAAGACTCAGTGAGGTGTTTATACCTCTTGCATATGGATTTATTTGGTCCAATGCCAGTTCAGAGCCTAGGTAGGAAAGTCTACACATTTGTGGTTGTAGATGACTATTCTAGATTTTCATGGGTTTTCTTTCTGAGGCAGAAATCTGAAACCCCAACTATTTTCTGCAACTTTGTTAAGCAAATTCAGAATGAACTAAGCAATTCAGTGGTCAAAATCAGAAGTGACCATGAAACTGAATTTCAATTTGAAAATATGACAAAGTTGTGTGAAGAAGAGGTTATGAGAGGCAGGAAACCAAACTTATCCTATTTTAGGATCTTTGGTTGCAAGTGCTATGTGCTTAATAATGGCAAGTCTTACCTGACAAAGTTTGCTGCCAAATCCCAAGATGGGATATTTGTTGGGTACAACAACAATAGTAAGGCATATAGAGTCTTTAACTTGACTACACAAGTTGTAGAAGAGTCTGTTCATGTTATATTTGATGAATCAAGACTTATTAACAGTGAGTTGCCTAGTAGTTCATGTAGCTCTGCAGGTATAAAAGAGAAGATGGACATACTGACTATCAAAGAAGATCAAACTGCTAGACCGGATGAAGATAAAGATGCTTGCTGTCCAGGGGGAGAACAAGTCTCTCTAGATGAAGAAGACACTGAAGAACAACAGAATGAAGAAAATGGAGAAAGTCAAACTGCAGATAGACTTCCTACAGCAGTTAGATATTTAAAGGATCATCCTGTTCACCAGATTATTGGTGATCCTAGATAAGGGGTTCAAACTAGAAGTAGGAGCTTGAACACTGTACTATGCTCAAGCTTCTTGTCTCAACAGGAACCTAAAATATTTGAAGAAGATATATAAGACCCACACTAGATTGATTTTATGCAGGAGGAGTTAAATCAATTCAGGAGATGCAAGGTCTGAGAGTTAGTTCCTAAACCAAAAGACCACAATGTCATAGGGACTAAGTGAGTCTTCAGGAACAAGCTAGATGAGAGTTGAATCATAATTAAGAACAAGGCAAGGCTGGTTGCCAAAGGATACAGGTTGGAAGAGGGCATAGACTTTGATCAAACATTTGACCATGTGGCAAGGTTGGAAGCAATCAGTCTATTCCTAGCCTATGCAGCTTATCAGGGTTTCAAAGTGTTCCAAATGGATGTTAAGTCAGCATTCCTGAATGGAGACTTAAAGGAGAAAGTCTATGTAGAACAGTCATCAGGTTTTATAGATCCACTCTATCCTAATTATGTATATAGGCTTAGGAAAGCCCTATATGGTTTGAAACAAGCCCCTAGGGATTGGTATGAAACCTTGTCTACTTTCCTCATTGAGAACAAATTCTCAAGGGGGAAAATAGACAAAACTCTATTCCTTAGGGAATCCAAAGGGAAGATAATTCTAGTCCAGATATATGTTGATGACATAATATTTGGTTCTACTGAAAACAACCTTTGTAGGAAGTTTGCTAAACTTATACAAGGAAAGTTTGAGATGAGCAGCATGGGAGAACTTAAGTTCTTCTTGGGACTCCAAGTAAGACAGACTGATGATGGCATGTCCATATCCCAGTCTAAGTTCACCCAGGAGTTAATTAATAAGTATGGTATGGAGTCATCCACTACCATGAGAACTCCAATGGGGACAAGTATGTCTCTAAGTAAAGATGATGCAGGAGAACCTGTAGATGAGTCTTTGTATAAAAGGATAGTTGGCTCCCTCCTTTATTTGACTGCTAGTAGACCTGACATCATGTATGCTACATGTGTCTGTGCTAGGTACCAATCCTACCCAAAAGAATCTCATTATACCGCTGTTAAGAGGATTTTGAGATATCTTAAGGGCACACCTAATCTAGGTCTTTGGTACCCTAAGAATAGAGATTTTCTACTGACTGGATATTCAGATGCAGACTTTGCAGGATGCAAAAAAGATAGAAAAAGCACAACTGGCACCTGTCAATTTCTAGGAGAAAGATTGGTGTCATGGAGCTGTAAGAAGCAGGCTAGTATGGCAATCTCCACAGCTGAGTCTGAGTATGTAGCTGCAGGGAGCTGCTGTGCACAGCTGTTGTGGATACATTATCAGCTTAAAGATTATGGTATCCAGGTAAGTAGAACCCCATTATTCTGTGATTATTCAAGTGCTATTTCTATTGCTCATAATCCTGTTTCTCATAGTAGAACAAAGCATATAGAAATAAGATATCATTTTCTTAGGGATCATGTAGAAAAAGAGGATATATGTTTAGAATTTGTCAATACAAGTTTTCAAATTGCTGACATGTTCACTAAGCCCTTGGATGAAACTAAATTCAATATTTTTAAAATTGAATTAGGTATGCTGAACATAGTATAAATTGACAAATTTGTCTAAGTAATTTTGTGTCAACGCAAAAAAAGAGGTCTGTGTCGATACAGAGAAAGTGTGTCGACACATCTAGAAAATTGGTG
Source organism: Platanthera guangdongensis (assembly GCA_039583875.1). Taxonomy (NCBI): domain Eukaryota; kingdom Viridiplantae; phylum Streptophyta; class Magnoliopsida; order Asparagales; family Orchidaceae; genus Platanthera; species Platanthera guangdongensis. The sequence goes on from CM077152.1 coordinate 50,801,291, forward strand.
TCGACACTTCAAAGGAGTTGTGTCGACACCTCCAGAAGTTATGTCGACACTTAGAATTAGAGTCGACACAGAATTTCTGTTGAACTAATAAGTATGTCTGTGTCGACACATCATCACTTGGTGTCGACACATAGTAGTCAACACTTCTGTCGAGACATTATCTGTCTGTGTCGACACCATCTCCACAGTGTCGACACACTAGGTAAATTTTGACGCGCCTTTTGACCATTAATGTTTAGACACATATAAATAGGTCAAGAACAAACCCAGTCGACACGCTCTCCAGATTTTTGTTGAGACTAGATTCTTGTGTCGACAAACTCTCTCTCTCTTCTCTATTCAAGATTTCTCACCATTCCAATGACGCCGAAACTTGACGAAAATGTGAACAAGGGTTATGAACTGGTACGGAATGCCTTTTACGATGCTGAACCAGCGATTAAAACTGTGATATCTCTAATTGTTGAAAATGGCTTGGAGTATTTGACATCAGAACCTACAAAGATATGGAAGAAGGAAATCATTGAGTTTTATGGAGCTGCCACTCAGGATTCAACTGGACTAAAAATTAGGTCGTCAGTCCAGGGTAATAAAGTCAAACTCACCATGAAGAGCCTACGAAAAACTCTTCATCTGCCCAAAACTCAAGAAGACGAAGAAGTTACATCTAACAAGACCAGGGAAGCACTCCAGTGGTGTGGATTAGATCCCACCATGAAAATTGGATCATCTATGCATAGAAAAGGAATGAATGTACACGAAAAATTCCTTTTTGAAGTAGTAGGAAACGTAATCTTATGTAAAACAGGTGGACATGATAGGGTCTCAGCCTACATGTTCTGCCTCATGACCAGGATTATCTACAAAATCAACATCAATTGGTCTGCAGTCATATATAAGAAGATTAGGGAAAGCATCAAGAAACCTAATCTAGGAAGGATATTAAGTTTATTCTTGGCTGGAGCAATTCCAGAAGTGATGCAACAGGCTGCTGGATCCAAGATCAATCATATGAGGAGAATGTATCTAAGGATAATCTCTAGATGGGATAGAGTACTGGTAAAAGACATGGCTGATGAAGAGAGGCCAGAGAATATTGAGAAATCACCTGCTCAAGACATTAGACTTGATGATCACATGCAGGGGGAGCCTCATCTTGAGGAAGAGCCAACACACTTAGAAAGTAAAATGACTACTCAAACTATTCTTGAGGTAATCCAAGAAGTTAATCAAACAATTTTCAATAATGAGTGTGAAACACTAACAGTGCCCTTGATTGATGTTGACCAGACCACTCAACTCAACAATCAAGCACATGATGTTATCATGGAGGATACATCTACAGCTGCTGATGCTCCAGAGTTAAGAGTGCCTCCAGTCCATACTCAACGAAGAGTTTACCCTTGAAGAGTTGTTCCCTGATATAGAGCAAGCAAGAACTGAGGGGGAGCAAGTCAGAACTGAGGGGGAGCAGGCTGACATTGAGGGGGAGCAACCTAGGACTGAAAAGGAATTGCCTCCTAGTCCTCAAGAAATAGTTGATATTGCAAGTACCTCAGTTTCTGAAGATAAAGCAGAAACTCAAGCAAAGAAGTGAGCTGATGGTTTTCAAAAGAAGAAGCCAAAGCTATAAAAGGGCATTGCAAACTGCTCCACAACCAGTTCATGCACAAGATTATAGCTCCTTATTGGTATCTTTGCAAGTAAAATTAGATGAACAAAGAATAGCCATGGAGAAATATATGGATGAGACCCATAAAGATTTGCCATTCTCCTTGGCTCAAGATATAAAATCAATTAGATTTGAGGTAAACCAGAATAAAAAGGAGATGACAGACTGCTTTCACAAAGGAGGTAATATTGTGGTTTTCCTAGCAAAACAACAAGAAGGAATAAAGACTCAAGTTGACGATATAGTTGTTAAGCAAGACTATGTCCTAGAAAATCAACTTAGAATGAATGACAATCTGACTGAATCACATTATGTGATTGTTACAGAATTAAAGAATATTGCAACTGCCCTGACTGAGGCAAGAGCTAAAGACAAATCAGAGTTTGATAAGAAACTTCAAGAGGATTTAGCTACTTTACAATCTGCACTTCAAGCCTCTCAGAAGATTATATCTGCTCAGCTTTAAAAGTTTAAAGCCTATTACATAGAGGGAACAAATTTTCTGGATACTCAAATCCGGTTTCAAAAGAATGATCTTAGAGATCATATTGAAAGAGAAGTCATAAAGGGGGAGAGGGTGATAGTCAATGCTAGCTCAGAGCATGCTAAATGGATAACAAATGCTGTTAGAGCAACTCTAGGATATCCACCCCTATGTGATGATGACAACATAGTTGAGTCAGGAATTCAAGCTACAGGAAATGAAGGGGGTCAGCAGGAAGTAGCTCAAATCATATATCTCCCTTCTAACTTTGAGCAAATTCAACACCTGGTTGATCAGATGTACAACCCTCCAGAGGGTACTAAAAATGTTATCATTGAGAAAGTAGAAATGTCAGATGCAACTTTGAATAAAGATCAAGAAGCTCAACTTTCAAAGAAGAGATTTAGAGAACAGACAGAGTTGAAGCCTGATTTTGAGCAATGCAGTCCTACTTCCAGGAATATTATATTGACTGCCTGGAAAGCTGTAAAGGACAAGAGCCATGAAAGAGGCAAATGGTACACTGAGCAAGAATGACACAAATATGAAGCCAGGCAGGAAGCCATTCTTCAATATAGAAGGAAAGCAAAAGCTGGGAAGTTACCTGCAAATGCTTTGGAGCCTAGCAAGTACTTCCCCAAGCCTTTTTATTATTTTGAAAGGCAAAAGATAAGGGCTGAAGAACAAAAGAAGAAAGATCTGAAAGGCAAGAAGCCAGCTGAAGATACTGAAGCTCCAGTACAAGCCAAGATCCAGTCAGGAAAAGGCATAGTCATCAAGGAGCCAGACCAACCTTAGAATAGATTAACTAGATTTTACAACAATGTAATCTTTAGTTGTTACAAAATTTTATGTAAACAAATTGTTGACAAACTTTTGTTAGTTTAAACAAAATAATGAATCATGCTCACTGTGTTTGCATCATTCTGTAATGATATACATGTTTTGTTTATATGTTATCCTGTCATTATTTTTATCTTCTAGGTTGGGTCAATGACCATACTTCCAACCAGGATCATTTGACTTTGCTTTTTATTTAGGATCCATTTTTAGATCAAGCTCATTGATACCAATGGATGAAGCAAGAGTGTTGTTGTTTTGGTCTTCCATCTTTCACAAACAAGACCTATAGATTGCAGAGTTAGGTCGGGACAATGAAATAAATAACGGCTAAAAAAATCATCATAATGAACAATTTAAATAACTCTCAAAGACATGCTTATTTAGAAGAGTCAACAAGACCATAAGACCATTTTCATTAGTTCTACTTTTATAGTTCTATAGTATAGACAAGACACTTCATGATATATCTAGCAATACAAAAATACATTTATCATTTGTCAATCAAATCATGATTCATGAAACACAATTAGTGATTATATAATGACAAATCTTATTTCTAATATTATCTATTTCCTCCTGCGAAAATTGTGACACTCCATGATAGATCTACAATAAAACAAAAATGGTTAAAATCAATTCAACATAATTATTACCAATCTACATGCACTAGACAGTAACGTCACATACCTTTACCAATGATGGCATTGGGCTAATTTTAAGGGCATCAACTATATCAATCATGTAGCACATGATATAATACCCACATTGAATACTATCTGGTTGTTTTGGGCACTACACAGTAACATAAATAAACAATTGGTAAGTATTTTAATTACAAATGTTTAAATTACAATACATATACTCATATAGGCTATAATTCTAAAACTTACCGGAATCAACTTTGTAACTTTTAGTTTTTTAAAACTGGTACGCCGCTCTTTTGCTAAATCTTTAAATGCACTTCATAAAATATAAAAAGAATTAGTTTATAGCAAAATGTAAACAACTAGGAAAGTAAGTAAATAACTCATTAATAAACTTACTTTGTAATGACATTTTTAATATCATCACAAATGTCATTATTTATGGGATCAAGCCAATAAACTGTATAATTATTATAATCAAAAATAGTCAATATCCAATGTTCTCTGTGAAACAAATGAAATAATTAATAACTTAATTAGAATAAAAAATAGTAATAATCATTGATGGAGAGATTGTTGGGTACATTGGAAAATGTGTACCATATTTGGAGAAGCCTCACCCAACTCAGTGATATACATCAAGGCGTATTTGATGTTGTTTTGAGTTTACATGTGCAGGTTAAGAATATGCAGAAAAAGTTTTTAAGTCCATGTGTCGACACCTGAAGAAGCTGTGTCGACACTTGTGAAGACTTGTGTCAACACTTGAGAAAAGCTGTGTCGATACTTGGAGTCAATTGTGTCGACACTTGGAAAAGCTGTGTCGACACCAGAAGGAATTGTGTCGACACAGAGGACTTGTGTCGACACACAGAAAGTTCAGACTGCATCAACTGTGTTGACACACAGGACTTGTGTCGACACACAGAAAGTTCAGTCGACATCAACTGTGTCGACACACAGAACTTGTGTCGATACACACATCAGAAATCTCCAAAGTTAATTGTGCCAAGACAAGAAGTGACTATGTCGACACACAGGACTTGTGTCGACACATTCTTACAGAAGCTATGTCGAGAAGCAGTGTCGACACCATGAGAGCTGTGTTGACACCACCAAGGATTGTGTCGACACTTAGTCTACTTGTGTCGACACATGTGAAGTTCAGATTCAACACTTTGCTGACAGAGACAAAGTTTCAAGAAGTGACTGGAAGACTTGACAGCTGCCATAACCAACAGGTCTACTGTAATTGTTAGTTCTGTCAGAAGTTAGTTAGCAACCGGATCAGCCGGTAACCTTGGATGAAGTCTATATAAAGACAGATTTTATCAGCAGAAGAAGAGGAAGTAAGAACGAAAAATGAAGTACACAAAATCACAATTACAACAAAAGATCCAACATATACAAGGAAATCCAGTCAGAGATTTCAAGTGGATCTAAGTGAAGAATTTCAACATATCTTCAGAAGAATTTGTAGAGAGAGAGCTCCAACAATTCAAGTGAAGAAAGAGACTATCAACAACTAGTCTCTTAAGGGCAGATCCTGAACTTTCTGCAAAGAAGAATTCAGATTGATTTTCTGGATTTAAGAAGGAAGCTGATTGAAGATCATCTTCAAGAAATTCAACCTTATTGTGTTCAGATTCAAGAAGCTTTGAAGAAAGCCAAAGACATGTTAATTTCTGGGTAATCAGATTTTTCAAGAACTGATCAAGAATTCTTTCTACCCATTCTCTCTCAACTTGGGTGAAAGATAAAACTTATTTTATATCTTTTTTCTGTAAGATCATTATTGATCTGAGTTGTAAGCCTAATTTATAAAGGCTGAGGTAGGGCTGAGTGCCTGAGGTAGGAGATTTTCATCTCTGAGTTGTAGGACTTGGGAAGGCTGAGGTAGGGCTGTGTGCCTGAGGTAGGAGATTTGATTCTCTAAGTTGTAGGCCTGGGTGTAGGCTGAGGTAGGGCTTAAGTGCCTGAGTTGTAGGAGTGTGGACTCACTCTGAGTTGTAGGAACCTTGACTGAGTTCTGAGCTGTAAGATCAGTTGATCTGAGGAGGAAGGAAGAAGTTAGGCTGAATCTAGCACACTGCTAGATAGGCGAAGGGGGAAAGTGGATGTACACATTATTTGGGGAACCACTATAAAATTGTGTGCCATCTGTGATTGTGTGTGTTTCTGTGATTTCTATGATGTGATAGATGTAGAACTGATTGATTCTATTTGATTATCTGAATTAATATTCTGCCTTAGAGTAAAAAGGAATTGCACCTATTCACCCCCCTCTAGGTATTTAGGTGATCTTGAAACCAATTCTTTCAGATAGACCCCAAGCAGATCCCGTTGCCAGGCTCTCACCTAGCTGGCAGGGCTAGATGTCACTCAATGGTGTCTACCCGTACCCCAAGCAAATCCCGCTGTCAGGCTCTCACTTATCTGGCAGGGCTGGATGTCACTCGATGGTGTCTACCCGGACCCCGAACAGATCCCTCTGCCAGACTCTAACCTAGTTGGCAAGGCTGGATGTCAATCGATGGTGTCTACCTGGACCACGAGCAGATCCCGCTTCCAGGCTCTCACCTAACTAACAGGGCTGGATGTCACTCGATGGTGTCTACCCAGACACCGAGCAGATCCCGCTGCCAGGCTCTCACCTAGTTGGCAGGGTCGGATGTCACTCGATGGTGTCTACCCAGACCCCAAGCAGATCCCGCTGCTAGGCTCTTAACTAGCTGGCAGGGCTGGATGTCACTCAATGGTGTCAACTCGGACCCCGAGCAGATCCCGCTGCCAGGCTCTCACCTAGCTGGCAGGGCTGGATGTCACTCGATGGTGTCTACCTGGACCCCGAGCAGATCCTGCTGCCAGGCTCTCACCTAGATGACAGGGATGGATGTCACTCGATGGTGTCTACCCGGACCCCGAGCAGATCCCACTGCCAGGCTCTCCCCTAGCTGGCAGGGATGGATGTCACTTGATTGTGTCTACCCGGACCCCGAGCAGATCCTGCTGTCAGGCTCTCACATAGCTAGCAGGGCTGGATGTCACTAGATGGTGTCTACCCGAACCCTGAGCACATCCCGCTGCCATGCTCTCACCTAGCTGGCAGGGCTAGATGTCACTCGATGGTGTCTACCGGACCCCGAGCAGATCCCGCTTCCAGGCTCTCACCTAGCTGGTAGGGCTATATGTCACTCGATGGTGTCTACCTGGACCCCGAGCAGATCCCGCTGTGAGGCTCTCACCTAGCTAGCAGGGTTGGATGTCACTCAATGGTGTCTACCCGGACCCCGAGCAGATCCCGCTGCCAGGCTCTCATCTAGCTCGCAGGGCTGGATGTAACTCGATGGTGTCTACCCGGATCCCGAGCAAATCCCGCTGCCAGTCTCTCACTTAGCTGTCAGGGCTGGATATCACTCGGGGAAGTCCTATACTCTCCAGATGTTATCCAAGAAGTTGGGCATTTTTCCTAAAAACAAGGGGGGAAAACTCTTCGCGGGAGAGTTGAGGCTAGCCAGCTCAGCTCGGCCTCGGCAGAAGGGTGGCGAGCCGGGCCCTTTGATCTAGCTGAAGGGAGGCGGGCTCTGGCAGGACGCTTCACCCCTTCTCAGTTTTACTTGTTAAATTTTTTGATTTTGGTCTTATATTGATAAAAAGATAAGCAGCTCACGAGCGAGCTGGGGGTGGTGCGCCCAGTGCGGCGGGTAGTCCACCCCCAGATCCTCTGAAGAATGGAGAGCTCTCAAGGTCTACTCTTGGGAGCGAGTCCTAACAACCATCATAATCACAAAATCTATCTACGCGAGGTCGCAAAGGGAAGGGATCACGAGCAAGCAGGACACAATAAGGAAACCCAGAAAAAAGATTGAAAAAATAGACAGATCATATCAAAAATGTATTCAAATAAATAATGATAATTACATGGGGAACTCGCCTTGACGAGATTACAAAATAAGGAGAAAATAAGATATCAGCATTCACCCCCCCCCCCCCCCCCCCCCCCCCGCCGGACTGGCGATCCTCCCCCTTCACCGAACAAGTCTTGGAAGCCCTTCCCGAAGAGCGCGTCGAGGCTATCTTCCTTCTCGCTGGGCGGCATCGCCGGGAACAGGCTCAGCATGAGGTCCCGGACCGAGATCTCCTCAAAGCCCTCCACCAGCACTCCTGTATCCTTCATCATCTCGAGGGTACATTCGGCAGTCTGGATCGAGTTGACCCGCAGCCTCTCAGCAACGTCGGCCTCGCCGAAGATCCTCGGGCTCTTGTACGGGAAGGTGGGCTCGACGTCGCGAGCTGGGAAGAAGATCTCCGCTTGGCAGCGAACCTCGCGGTTAAGGCTCGTGTTCTCCTCCTTCAGCTTCACGTTCGCCCCCTCCAGCTTGGCAAGGCGGGCGCGCAGCTGGCCATTCTAGTCTTCCAGCCCGGCAGCGCGAGTCCGCAACTCCGCGGCAGCCTCGACATCCTGAAGAACAAAGAAACACATTTATGAGAGGACGAAATTTTCTAAGTACAAAGGAAAGGAAGCGGCCTGATGCTTACCAGTCCGCCGGTGGCTTGGGAGAGAAGGTTCTCAGTGATGCCGAGCTGCCTCGCCAGGTCGACGGCCTTATCCTTGGCAACGTCGCGTGCCTGCTTGACTTTTTTGGAGATGGTTGCTGAGATTGAAGCTGTGGCGGACCATCATATGGTGGAGCTCCATGGCCCACATGTGGGCCTGCATGCCCTCATGGCCGAGCTGCCGCAGGGTCATGCCCTTGTAGGCCTCGGGGTCCTTGCAGCCATAAAGGCCGAATTCGAGCGCATAGGCGTGATCGGTGGAGAGCTCGTGGTTAGCCCAAGAGGGGTGGAGGGTGGAGATGGAGACTCGGTGGGCCAGCGTGTCCCACTGGACCATGGGCTCGCCAGGTGAGTCCTTCCACCTCCCCCCAAAGCCGAAGAAGGGGTGTTCCTTTGGCATGGCAGGCTCGCGAGCCGCCTTCTTCGCAGCAGGGGGAGCAGAGGTCTCGCCACCCTCCTGCCCCTTGCTCGTGATCTCCTTGAGCGGGCTCTCCAGCGATGCATCCAGAATGACCTCGGGCGAGCACATGTACTTGGGGCTTTGTTGTTGTTGTTGTTGTTGATGGCTCGCCCGAGGAACCACCGTTGCCCTCCTCATTTTCTTTAGCGGTGGTTGGCGATGGGGCGGGCTCGATCCCGCATGCTCAGGTCGCCTCTTGATGGAGGAGGGTTTCGAGGAAGCCAGCTCGTCTCGGCAGGCCGCCGCCGCCGCCCTCTCGCGAGCAAGATGGTCCACGTATAACCCCGAGTCCGCGAATGGCGGGTTCACGGGGATCAGCCGTTCTCCTGCATAAAAAGACTTAGAAAATTTCCATGATGATATGGCGAACTGAGCAATGGGAAAGAGCACAATACCTTCGCCGGGCAGAACGGGGTGGAGCGAGTCGAGGCCCCTTTGCAAGAAGGCGACCTCAAAGTCTTTGTGGAGGAAGAACTTGTGGAGCTCGGCATCATTTCCGAACACGGTCGGCGGGCGGTAGACGTCCTCTCCCTTTTGCTGGGGTGAGTAGGGGATGTTGCCGAGATCGCCCTTGATAAAGACGATCTTGGTCATCCAGTTGTGGTGTTTGTTCGCGATCTCGCGAACCTTGATGAGCGAGCCACCGAAATAGGCGACCCCATTCGGAGTCGCCTTGTAGGAGAAGAGTTTCCTGAACACAGTCAGGTTGAACTCTATCCGCTCTCGGTGGAGGTAGCAGGAAAACGCCACCATCATGGCGATGACATTCGAGTTGAGCTGCGCGGGTACCGCGCCGTAATACTTCAGGATCTGGCGGACTTTCGGCCAGAGGGGTAGGCATAACACCACCTCGAAATGCGAGATGGGGAAGGCGAGCTCGTCGTCGTAGAAGGTGTTGACCGCCTCCCCTTCCCTCGGCCGGTGCGCCTCGAAGCTGGGCGGAATATGGTCGCTGATGAATTCGGCGAGCTCCGCCTCGGTCGTGTTCCTGTCAAAGAAACAGTAATCCCTAAAGTGCTGGGCGCATTTGGAGCGACCGTCGGCATCAGGGTTAGTCCTGCCCATGCTGGCGGAAGGGGTTGGAGCGCGTGTGCGAAAAGAAAGAGCACAGGAAGAGAGAGAAAGTAAGTAGTTAAGACGGTGGTACGGGGTTGGTGGGGGGGGGGGGGGGGGGGGGGGGGGGGGTGGGGCTATTTATAGAAAAAGAAGTCTGGGGTCAGCTGTCCAATCGGCCCAGCTCGCCATCCCAGCTCACCAACCCCAGCTCGCCGACTTCTCACATGTCCCATCCCATGCATAGTTAGAGTATATACATTGTTATTTGAATACCGGGCACCAGTCTAAACAATATTCAAAGTTATTACAAGAATCAGATACAGAAATAAGAAAGCATGGCGCGCGAGCAGAGGGGGACCAGGAGGCGAGTGTCGGTCAGCTCGGCAAAGGAGCCACCTTCTATCTACCCCGGCCTCGCATCCCCTGCCCCCCAGACTGCCGCGAGTGGAGAAACTTGCGGATCCGCCCCGAGTTCCGCTGCGCTGCCAGGAGGCCCTCGTCGATCTCGTCCAAGAGCCGGAAAGGGGACACGATCTCGCCAGCCGGGCTGCCTCTCACCTCGTCAGCGAGCCGTACGTAATCGCGCTGTAGCGCCTCGTTGACCTCCTGCACCTCGCGCAGACCACACACGAGCTTCTTGAACAGCGTGATCCCCCTCCTCGTCAGCTCGTCATTTTCCACCTCAGGACCCAAATAGGAGTCCAGCGAGCTTGGGGAGGGTAGGGGATAATAGTGGGCCGTCCGCGAAGACTCCTCGGCCGCGGATTAGCTGGGAAGAGATGTGAAGACAAAAACATCAGTAAGTGGAGGCGTCCAGGAAAACCACATGACAAGGCCAGCTTACCTGACGAGCTCGGCATCTCCAAGAAGGTGCGGGGAGGGGCGAATCTCAGGTCCTTACCGCAGCCTGGAAGGCGCGTTCCCGACGAGAGCAGGTCGAAGCCGGGAATAGGGATGGCTGCGACACCTACCCCCACTATCCCGGCAGGTCGCTGAGGGGAAGGGGCGCGAATCGGCGAGTTCGGCCCCTGCGAGTCCAGCCCCAGGGTCCCAAGGGGGGGGGGGGGCAGGGGGATGGGTCCCAGGGACGATTCTCCGGAGTTCTAAATCGCGAGTCGCCAAGTACGTTCTTGGCTCGCGGGGTGGAGTCTCGCGGCATGGCGCCTTTGACGCCATCCAGTTGGCTATCCGGGCCATCGCAGAGGTCAACAATATTTTTGCCCTTTTCAAGGGTAGGAAGATTGGAGGAGTCAGTCCCATGCTCCAGGGCTGTCTTCAGGTCATCAAAGATGGGCTCGGCCGCTGGAGGAAACGGCTTCGCCCTCTTGGCGGAGTTGGGATCAACTGAGCCACCCTGGGGGACGACGAGTGGACCTGCAGTCAGGGCAGCTACGCGAGCATAAGAGGCCTAGTGAACTTGGGCAAGCCGCTCTTGGATCTCCTTTGGGATCGACATCTCGGCAGGGTAGAGCAAAAGGAAAGGCAAGAGTCAGCCAGGTATGCAAGCGCATATATATAGCCATAGGTGGACCCCACCCGAAGATTCTCTCTGGTTCCCCCCACACTCGCCGAACACTTGGGGTTGGATGTTTCTTTCTGAGCTTTGTCAAGCTCAAAAAGGGAGGGGATTATGTACAACCCCGTATCCGGCGAGTGGGCCCGCCAAAAACCAGACCGGCCAGCCCCCCTTTTTTCTGAGACTCGGGTGAACACCAAGAGAGCCACGGGGCTCGGCAATATCCAGCTCGCCCAGATGAGCCCGCCGCATGCCACGCGAGTTCGGCCAACCTCGTGAGCTCGGCGTTCGACGAACTGAGCTCGGCGTTCGTCGAACGGAGCTCGACGTTCGTCGTTCTCTCGACCTTTTTGCCGACCTCCAGATGGCTCGCCGAGTCCTTACAGCCCGACGGGCTTGCAACTCGCGAGCAAGGCAATCCATGCCCGGGCTCGCCGCCCTTGCCGAGTAGAGATTGCCGAGGGCTACTCGCCCATCGATCTGTGAGGTATTTTTACCATTTTGCCCCCACTGTCTTGTCCATAGCCTTTCAGAACAACGAAGTTATGTTGTTGGCAGGCCAACCTGGACTGCATATAGCCGTTCAGAATAGCGGAAGTTGGCTATTTGCAGGCCATTTTTAGAAATCTATAAATAGGACCCAAGAGGTACCTCAGAAAGCATGCTTCTTGTGCCCTCCTATTCCCTGATCTTCTAAGCGCTTTCTGAGGTTACCTTAGCTCAGCCTTTGGCTAAGGAGGGGAAGCGCTCTAAGATCTTCCGGGTGTATGGTGGGTCCTCCGCGCCAAGTCCTTGGGTCAGTTCTTCTTTGCTTCTTTTGTTATTTTGCTTGCAGGATAGAAGTAGGTGCGCGATCACCCCTTCCCCAAGGGTGAACTCCACAAGAGACCGAGTTTTCGGTTTCAACAATTGCGGTTATAATATGTTTGGAGAATCGAGGGCGACAGGCCGCTCCTCGTTACAACATGGTGGTGAGAGAGAATTTCTGACTCGCAACAGGCAATAGGCTGTACCGAGGGAGTTCTGGATGCTAACTTGGTTACTGGTGTACTTGAGCGCTAGTGGTGGTCGTCTTATTTCCTTCTCCATGCACTTGGGGACTTGGGTGTTCCTCTAGCTCGTAGGTGGCTTGAAGATGACCCGAGGGAGGAGTTCGACAGAGCTCTGGACTGAGGAAGAAGAAGACTCCGGAGCAAAAAGTGAGAAATGAGGAGGTCTGGGGCTCCTTTTATATCACATAAGAGGTGGTTATGGCAGACCCCCCACTAAGTTGGTGGTTTAGTGGGTGGTTACCTACAGATCGGACGACGACGGATGATTAGTAGTGATCGGACGGTGGCCAACCTGCAAGCGGCAGCGACGGTTGGCGGCGGTGGTTGGCAGTTGCAGCGGCCGGCCGGCGGTGGGAGGCGGCGGCCGGTGGCGGCGGCAGTTGTTTAGTGGGAGGCCCCATGATTTCTCCTATTATGGTGGAGATCATGGGGAGTGGGTTGACCGGTCAAACCCATGATCTCCATAATAGGAGGGATCATGGGGGAGATGGTTAAGTGTACACCCAAGCCTATAAATGGGGCTCCGTTCCCATCAGTTATTTTCCAAAAAAGGGAATTAGTGTGCCCCGATCATGATTTCCTATCTGCCGATCCATAAATCATGTTGCTGCAATCAGCAAAATCCCCCCCATTAAAGCTATAAAAGGGTCATGAACCCTCATTTAATGACACATTATCTTCAGAACCAAAGAGTGCTCCCAACTCTTCCCTCGATGATTTGTAGAATCATCCTTTGGTGATTAAAGATTTCATAGGGACATTTGATCTTCGAAGATCCCCTCGACAAAACTTCTAGGATCTCCTTAAGTCTTTCAAATTTCTCTTGAAGACGACTTAAAAATCTCCTTCAGCGTCCATGCTTCGAGTCTATAGCCTCCGCTGCTACGTTCACTCTTCCAAACAGCTCCTGGGCACCCTCTACTGCGATTTACTTCAAGCACCTCCTGTGATCCCGAAAACTCATTGTAACGAGCAATGACCTATCACCCACGAGAAATAATAATTAGTTACACTCTGAAAGTTAGTGGAATTGGTCATCCCCAATCTGGTCCCACGATTGTTTCCCTTTACGAAATATTCCACGTAAAACATATCGTTATTATCTATTTGATGGGCAAGCTAGGTGACACTCCACCTCCAACCATGTTTGGAAAGATACTATCTTATGAGATGCAGCTTGCAACAAGGAAGGAAGAAGGAGAGAAGAGCATTAAGTCACAGAGCAAGGATAAATCTGTGGCCTTCAGAGCTGATGCTTAACCCCGGAGCAGAAGGAAGATCTCTCCAGTCAGGATAACTGCTGAGTCAGAATCTGAGAGCTCAAGGTCCAGCTCCTCTGACAGTCATATATTTGATGAGGACCTGGCTGCCTTCTCCAGGCACTTCGAGAAACTCAGGAAGAAGGTGCATTGAAAGAACAGAAGGCCATCCTCCTCCTCACAACACAGAAGGAAATTCTCTAAGGAGGACGGTATGCTCCAAACTCTAATAAATAATTTTCCTCTAATATTATTTGTTTCTGCTACAACAAACCTAGGAATGTAGTTGTTGACTGCCTAGTGAAGAGGAAAGAAGGAGTGAAGAAGCACCACAAGGGAAAGAAGAAAAGAGAAGTCCCTTGTGGCCAAGAAGGAAAAGAACTGGTCTGACTCCTCCTTCGGGTCAGACAGTGAAGAAGAAGAAGAAGCCTATATTGTGCTAATAGCTGTTGCTGAACAAGAACCTGAAGAATACCCTGCTGCTAGAATAGGGATCAGGGCCCCTCTTTCTCACTCAGATAGTGACTCAGAGGTGGATGAAGATGAAGAAGAAGATGCTCAATGTCTTGGATTGATGGCAATGACAGATGAAGAAAGCAGCCAGGATCTGCCTGGTCAGACTCAGGTAAATGCTAAATCACAATCTTTTATTTCAAGTCTTGAGGCTAACTTAGACTCTAAAGCTCAATCATCAAGAGATGAAGGGGATTCAGACTCTGAGGATGATGTCAACTCCATAATTGCCAAATATGGGGAACTTCTTGAGGCATTCAAGAGGTGCAAGCTACTTGCCAAGAGACAAACAAAAGAGCTTCTTAGTCTTAAAAGCAAGTGTGAAGGCCAAGAAAAATCCCTCACTGACATGGCTGCTCAAGCAGACCAACTCAAGGAGATCATTGACAGTGAGTCTCTGGTAAGAGTTTCAAATGAGAAACTTATCCAGAAACTTGAAAATGATCTCTTAAATGAAAAATTGCTAGTGACCAAATTTTGTAAGCCAAACACTGTGCTGCCCTTAATTGACACCCATCTTACCCAAGCTGGTAAGAAAGGGTTGGGATTTAAGGGACCTGCTAGACCTTCCAATCCAAAAGGAAAGGGAAAAGGGAAGGAAGTAGTTGTGCCTCTAGCCTCATTGCCTCATATTCCTTTTCAGAGAGTGTTGTTGCCTTCTAACAGGTATGACCATGAAAGCTGTTATGTTCACTGGGAGAATGGCAGATCCACTGGTATGGACCAATGTGGCCCTAGCCAAGGTGGAAGATACAGCCATGTGAGAGCCTTCAAGGCTACCCATGAGGAAATTCAAATGGCCCATCTTGGACCATTTATTTTTGGTGTCCCAGCCCCAAAACTCAAAGATAATGCTACTACAGTGAATCAAATTCATCCAGCAAAAGTAGTGACTCAAGGTGAGTCTTCTGGCATGGCTAGAATGACAATCTCAGATGCTATCAAATGCATGTTAGCTAAAAAGAGGCATGTAGTTGGTGGTTCTCAGAAAGGACCAAAACAGCCAGCTGAAAGACTGTCCTTCAGTCAAACAACTGCTGAAAGAAGACAGGAGTATAGAGCACCACATCTCCCCACTGTTCAGGGAGCGGTACAGCCTAATGCTGGTCCCAAACAAAAAAAAGAAGATACAATATCTATGAGTACTGGTGTTGTGGCAAAGTAGGCCACTATACTGTAGATTACTGGCACAATTCTTCAGTTTCCAGAGGTTGCCAACCTGTCAGGAATTCTGCAGGAAGGCATGATTATTTTCAGACTAATGTGAATCTAGGACCCAACATAAATTGGGGTCCTAAGGTAAGGTGATTTTTGTTCACTTCAGGTTAGTTCAAGTACGAGTTCCCCTAAATGGTACTTGGACAGTGGATGTTCCAGGCACATGACTGGAATAAAAGAGCTATTGAAGGAGTTCACTCCAGTAAAGAATGGACTCAAGGTCATCTTTGGAGGCTCTGACAAGGGGATAACTAGAGGCTATGGTAATATCTCAAATGACATAATCACCATCAAAAAGGTAGCTTATGTGGAAGGGTTGCAACACAACCGCATAAGCATAAGCCAACTATGTGATCTTAGTTATGACATTTCCTTCCACAAGGATAAGTGCAACATCAAGAGATTAAGTGACCAAAGTGTCATCTTAACAGACACTCGGAGTGATAATGTCTATTGCTTAAACTTTTCTTGCTTAGATAATAGTTCCTCTATATGCCTAGTTGCAAATTACAAAGTCTCATATTGTGTCCAATGACACAAGAGACTGGCTCATTTGAATTATAAGACCATTGGTCAGCTCTTCAGTGATAAGCTTGTTAGGAATGGTCCTAAAATAAAATGCGCCAAGGATGGTTCTATGCTGCTTGCCAAAAGGATAAGCAGACAAAGACCTCTTTCAAGAGCATTGGGGCCAAGGACTCAGTGAGATGCTTGTATCTCCTGCATATGGACTTGCTTGGTCCTATGCATGTTCATAGTCTAGGTAGGAAGGTCTACACCCTTGTGATGGTTGATGACTATTCCAGGTTTACTTGGATGTTCTTCCTTAGAAGAAAGAATGAAACCCTTAAAATCTTCACGAATTTTGTCAGGCAAATTCAGAATGAGCTTGCATGCTCTGTGTTCAAAGTGAGAAGTGACCATGGAATTGAGTTCCAGTCTGCTGGTATGACTACATTCTGTGAAGAGCAAGAGATTCATCAAGAATTCTGCTCTTCAAGAACACCCCAACAAAATGGGTTAGCTGAGAGGAAAAATAGGACTCTCACAGAAGCTGGGAGAAAATTATTTAGTGACACTTCTCTCCCTGAATATTTCTGGGCCGATGCTCAATAGGGCTTCTATCACCAAAGACCACAAAAAGACTCCCTATGATATCTTGAAGGGCAGAAAACCAAACATATCCTATTTCAGGATTTTTGGTTGCAAGTGTTTCATTTTGAACAATGGTAAGTCAAAAGTGACTAAGTTTGCTGTCAAATCCCATGAGGGCATTTTTGTTGGGTACAACAATAATAATATGGCATATAGAGTCTATAACTTGACAAATCAAGTTGTAGAAGAATCGGTCCATGTAGTGTTTGATGAGTCATGCATGATTGACAGTGAGCTGTCAAGCTCTTTACCTAGCCTTGCAGGTACATAAGTCATGACGGAAAAGATCTCCATCAAAGATAAAGACCCAGCTATGCAAGAAGAATGTGAAGAGAGATGCTGTCCAGAGGAAGCACAGGACAGTCAAGCTGGAAATGAAGACCAACCTGCTGAAGAAAATGGTAATCAGCAGGAAGTAGTCAGGCTGCCCCCTGCAGTCAGGTATCTGAGAGATCATCCTCTAGATCAGATAATAGGTGAGGCTAGCCAAGGTGTACAGACCAGAAGAAGGAGTCTCAACACAGCTCTCTATTCCAGCTTCCTATCACAAAAAAGCCCAAGAAATTTGAAGAAGCAAATCAAGACCAATTCTGGATTGGTGCAATGCAAGAAGAACTGAACCAGTTCAAAAGGTGCAAGGTCTGGAAGCTGGTTCCCAGACCAGATGGACACAATGTCATTGGAATCAATTGGATTTTCAAAAATAAACTTGATGAAAATGACATTGTAATAAAGAATAAAGCTGGAATGGTGGCCAAAGGTTATAGACAGGAAGAGGAGATTGATTATGACCAGACTTTTGCCCCAGTTGCAAGGTTGGAAGCAATCGGACTATTCCTTGCATTTGCAGCATTTTAGGGATTCAAAGTATTCCAGATGGATGTCAAGTCTGTCTTCCTGAATGGAGACTTGAAGGAAGAGGTTTATGTAGAGCAGCCTCCGGGTTTTGTAGATTCTAACTCTCCTACTGTTGTATATAGACTTAGGAAAGCTCTTTATGGTCTCAAGCAAGCCCTAAGAGCATGGTATGACACATTGTCTACCTTACTCATTGAGAACAAATTCTCAAGGGAGAAAATACACAAGACCCTATTCCTAGTGAATCTAAGAGCAAGATCATCCTAGTCTAGATTTATGTTGATGACGTAATATTTGGCTTTACTGATGACAACCTCTGCAGGAAGTTTGCAAAACTTATTCAGGGGAAGTTTGAGATGAGTAGTATGGGTGAACTGAAATTTTTCTTGGGACTCCAAGTAAAACATACTGATGATGGTCTATCCATATCCCAGTCAAAGTTCACCAGGGAGATAATTAATATATATGACATGGATAATGCTTCCACCATAAAAACTCCCATGAGCTCAAGTATGCCTTTAGGCAAAGATGATCCAGGGAATCTTGTTGATCAAACTCTGTATAGAGGTATAGTTGGCTCCCTTCTCTACCTCACTACAAGTAGGCCTGACATTATGTATGCAACATATGTCTGTGCTAGGCATCAGGCCTGCTCTAAAGAGTCTCACTACACTGTTGTTAAAAGAATCTTGAGATATCTTAAGGGCACCCCAAAACTTGGCCTATGGTACCCCAAGAATGGGGAATTTGAACTAACAAGCTATTCAGATGTAGATTTTGCAGGTTGTAAGGAGGACAGAAAGTGCACTTCAGGCTCCTGTCAATTTCTAGGTGGAAGGCTTGTCTCTTGGAGCAGCAAGAAATAAACAAGTGTTGCAATATCAACAATAGAGTCAGAGTATATATCAGCTGGAAGCTGCTGTGCTCAGTTGTTGCGGATCCAGCATCAACTTCAGGACTACAATATTTTAATAAGTAGAACTCCACTCTTTTGTGATAATACTAGTGCAATTTATATAGCTAGGAATCCTGTCTCCTATAATAGGACATCATATAGAAATTAGTTATCATTTCATTAGAGAACATGTGGAAAGGGAAGACATCTCCCTTGGGTTTGTCTTCACAAACAAGCAAGTGGCTGATATCTTCACTAAGCCACTGGATGAAGCCAAGTTCAACACCTTCAAATTTGAATTGGGTATGTTGAATCTTGTGTATCTTCAAGTCTCTCTTCTACCATATGATGCATTGTCCATTTTGCAGGTAGTACAAGTTCTTCCTCCAGATAATGAAGATGACATGCAACTATTGAGGGGGAGCTAGCCCAACAGCTAAACAGGATTCAGTCACAGTGGGAAAATCTACTCCAGACAGATAGGGGAAGAAAAACCCCTTAGAATGCTCACTATTGTAGAAGTCAAAAAGGGGGAGGATAGAAGTCAAAGGAGACTAGTGAAATAGTATGGATGACAGCATGCCAGGGGGAGTAAGTAATTCTCCATAGGCTGGAGAAATATGGTAACATTTCCACACTCTACTAATGTTCAAGTTTGTCTATGATGAGTATGTTGTATTGTCAATGACCTGTATTGTTTTGACTTCTTCAAATAGGGGGGGGGGATTGTCGGGTCTATTGATCCCAATATCTTAGATTTGTAAGAAGTCAAACGGGTCAATGACATACATGCATAATGTATTTGATGTGTGCTTTAGTTCATGCATGCAGGTAGTCCACGATTGGACATGTGAAGAAAAATGAGTTTGGGGGTAAACTCAAAATTCGTCGAGTACAAGTCGAAGTTCGTCGAGCTCAGCTCGCTGGTCATCGAGCTCAGCTCAACACTTGTGAAGCAAAATTCAGAAAAATTGACTAAGACAAAAAGCACTGAGACCGCTAAGAAGATCAGAGTTCGTCGAGCTCAGCCCACAAATCGTCAAACGCAGCTAAAGCCAGAAAAACTGACCAAGGAAAAAAGCGCTGAGACAACTGATGTTGGATCCCTAGTTGATTTGGTCTAGGTTCACTGACTTAGGATGTGACCCAACCTGTATAGCCAGGGTCAATTTTGTGTCTTAGAGTCTAGGTCAAGTCCTTAGGTTCAACTTCAGAGTGACCAGCCTTCAACAAGACCATCAGAGACTTCAGACTTAAAGGATTTCAAGACTAAGTGAAATGAGTTCGACGTTCGTCGAACTCAGCTCGACGAAAGGTGTTCTGCGCTCGACGATCGTGAGACAATTCTTAGTGCTGAGCTCGACGATCCTTGTTCTCTGTTCGACGAATGTTGAGGTTCTACTTCAAGCTAAAGTCGGGACAACTTCAGAATTTTTCTAAGTCCATCTTCAGACTTTGGTCGACGAATTAGATTCTGAGCTCGACGAACTTGGACCTCAAGGTCTCAACTTCTCAGGTCGACGAAGTCAGCTTCTCAGGTCGACGAATGCAGTACTCTACTCAACGATTTCTGAATTCAGAGGATTTGTGTCGACACTTAGGGCATGTGTCGACACCGGACAATTTATGTCGACACCAACTCATGTCGACACCAGAAGATTTGTGTCGACACTAGGATATCAGTCGACACCAGCTCATGTCGACACCAGAAGATTTGAGTCGACACCAAGATCAATCAGTCGACACCTAATTAAGTCGACACAGAATATCAGTCATTCAGAATATTTTGACTAAGTCCAGAACTGTTCTCAGCTCAATGAATGAAGACTGTCTGTTTGATAAATGAAGATTGTCTGGTCGACGAACTCATCAAGCTCAGCTCGACGAACTCAAGATCAGCTCGACGAACTCAAGCTCAGCTCGACAAACTCAAGCCCAGCTCGATGAACTCAAACTCAGCTCGACAAATTGTGTTCTTTGTTCGACGATTCCAGACTAGGTCTTCTTCAGGTTTCCCGTCCCGTTTCTTGGCGATGATTCCAGAGTTATTAATGCCAGATCTTCTCGGAATGTTACCGTTGGAACGCGCATTAATCATGGACTATTACATGCCGTTTTTCCTTGGGATAGTTAGGGAAATCATTGATTATCGCTTCCTTCCCAGGCCGACTGCAATTACTGCTCACCATTCAAATTTTCGAATGATCTTCAGTCAATGAGACATCATAAAAAGAGAAGTCAGAAAATCAAAGAGCAACACACAAACACTCAGACAGCAATCATTATAGACAATTAGACAGACACACTCAGATTGCACAGAAGAACAATCATTCACAGAAATCAAAAGTTCTACTACAATAAGCCTTGCCCAGAGAATAACTTCATCAAGAAGAAGAAGAACATTCAAATAATATCAAGAGTCTTCTTCCTTCAACTCTATAGGACAACTTCAAAGGACAACAAAACTCTATCTGTCAAAGAAGTTCCTGAATAATTTCTGGTCCAGGCATTCTAGGTCTTTGAAGACCTATCACCCTGAAGCAGTGCTCCAGTTTTCCTGATACATTCAAGATCTCAGGGGGAGCAAATCTCCTGAAATCAATCCACAGTCTTCTCAGTTGCTATTGAGAAAGAGAAGACACCATCACCTCTTTTCCAACTCCTATACAGGGTTTTAATTCCCTTCAAAATTATTCTGGTTTCAAGTCTCCTTCCAAAAGACTTGAGGTTTTGGTTTTTGAGCACCTGAACAAAAGCACATTGGTGTCAGGCACCTGATCAAAAACCTGAGTGGATTTCTACCAGTGTGGTAGAAGAGTGGATGTACCCAGGTTGGGGAACCACTATAAAATTTCTTGTGTCGTCTGCTTGCCCTTTATTTTTGTTTTGGCTGTGTTGTTCTGTGCTTAATAGGTTGCTGTGCTTAGTTTATTTTATTTGCTGACTTGTTCACCTAGGCTTACAACAAAAGTTGTAAAAAGTTTGAAGAAAGCACAATACTCTATTCACCCCCCTCTAGAGTATTTCAGATCTAACCTGCACTTTCAATTGGTATCAGAGGGAGGTTGGTTAAAATACCATACCTTAATTGGTTGTACAAGCTAACACCTGAACCACAAAGATCCCTCTTGTTAGATCTGGTTGTTTGTTTTGTTATTAGATTTATCTCTTCACAGACATGCCTCAATACAAAGATTATGCAAGCATCAGATCTCCAGTTTGCAATCTTAACAAGTTTGCCATCTGGAAGGCAAGAATCAGGCTATACATGAATTCTATTGATGGGGATATTTTTTTTATTATCTTGATAGGAGTACCTCCAGCACCTGCAGCTTATACCAACACTTCTACCAACATGACTGTAGTACCCCCTCCAGAAAACAATGATGCCTACAAGAAAGCCAAAATGGCAGATGCAAAGGCAATGAATATCTTGGCTCAGCCTATGTCAGATGACATATTTCAAAAGGTGACTGAGTGCACCTCAGCCAAGGCCATTTGGGATTCCCTCAACCAAATGGTAGCTGGTTCAGTAGATGAAAGGAAAGACAGGAGATCCAATCTCATATCCCTGTATGAGAATTTCAAAAAGGATGAGGCTAAATCAGTGGCTGAAATGTATAATAGGCTGAGCTCAATCATCAATGAGCTCAAGATCTTGGATAAGGACATCACCCTGACAGAGGTGAATGACAAGATATTGATGTGCTTCCCTAGCTCTTGGGACTCCAGAATCTGACCAATCAAAGAAGCCAGAAGCCTAAATAAGATATCAACTGAATCTCTACTAGGCAAATTAATGTCCTATGAGCAGTTGATAAAATCAAGAGAGACAGCAGAACAGAAGGCAACAACTCCAGTTAGGAAGGATCACAATATAGCCTTCAAAGCATATGAGGAAATTGAGACCTCAACATCAAATGAAGAATTGATGAGCCTCTTTGCAAAAAGATTCTACAAGATGGCTAGAAAGGATTTCAGAAGAAAGTCATCCAGGCAGGATGATAAGCCCAGATTTGACAAGACACCAACCACGGAGATTGTGTGCTTTGGATGCAGAAAGTCTGGACATTATATCTCTGAATGTCCAGAAAATCAGAAGAAGGACAAGAGCAGAGAAAAGGACTCCAGGAGAAGACACAGCAGCAAACCCTCCTCCAGCAAATATAAAAAGAAAGACAAGGGCTTTGTTGCTGAGACTTGGAGTGATACAGAGGAAGAATCATCCTCTTCTAGCTCAAGTGAAGATGAGGAAGAAGCAAGATCCAAGGAGGTTTGCCTTATGGCAATTGATGCCTCCAGCAGCTGTTCTGGATCAGAAGGAGAATCTGAAGATGAAGCAGCCTCAGACTCAGAGGCAGATCAGGTTCTTTCTAGTTTTGATTTTAATTCTGATTTATTTAAAAATGAATTCAAAACTATGTGCTTAGACTTAATCAACTCAGAAAAAGAAATAAAAACTCTTAGAGAAAGACTAGGAAATTTTGAATCTGTTAACTCAGAAAATATTAAGCTAACAGACCAACTAACTCTAGCAAATGAACAAATAATTAAATTAAAATCTGAATTATGTGAGGCCAAACAACTTGAAAAATCTCTCAATGGGAGAAGTCTCAAGCTGATGGACATTACAAGCACAGTGAATGCCAGATTAAATGACAAGCTGGTCTTGGGTGCTTCATCAAGTTTGCCCTCCATAATCAAGAAAACTATTCTTACAACCCCCATCAAGTTTATTTCTGCCAAGGGAAAAGAAAAGTTAATAGACAAACCAATGTCAGAAAACAATCCAAAACCTATAGACAAGAGAAACAGAAATCAGAAAACAGTTAATAAAAACAAGGTTCAGCAACATTTGTCGAACTCAGATCGACGAAATGTGGCCAGTTCGTCGAACCCAGATCGACGAACGCTGAACGCATACTTTAGTAATAACAATTCGTCTAACTGCGATCGACGAACTTGGTATGGTTCGTCGAGCAGAGGTCGATGAACTTGGGGCGCATAAAATGACTATTGTCATTCTCTGAGCAGAGATCGACGATCTCAGCCCTATTCGTCGAACTCCGGTCGACGAACTTACAAAAAATCGTCGAACACAGAAGGACCAAACTTAAACTATTTCTCTTACAGAAATTCCAAGCCAACCAATAAGACATTCAATCCAGTAGCTGATTGGGTTATTCCACCTAGGAGATATCACCCCTCTGGTTATAAATCTCAACCTGCATTATCAGTCATATCCAGTTTCTCTCTTCAACCAAATAAAGGACCCAAGGTAACCTGGGTCAAGAACAATTGAGTTTTTGTTTTTCTTTGCAGGTACAGGTGAAGAGCTGTCCAAGGTTAAGTCAAACCAGGTACTTGGACAGTGGTTGCTCCAAGCATATGACAGGAAGCAAGGCAAATTTATCCAATTAAAAGTCCAAGCTGTGACCAAAGGTGATTTTTGGAGATTCAAACAGTGGCCAGTCAAAAGGATATGGAGCAGTCAAGATTGAGACAGTTACTTTCAAGAAAGTAACATATGTAAGAGGACTTAAACATAACCTGATATCCATAAGCCAATTATGTGATGAAGGTTATCAGGTACACTTTAACTCTACTTCTTGTTCTGTTATTAATAATGAAAACCAAATTGTTTTAATTAGACTTAGACAAGGCAACATCTATCTATTAGATTTTATTTCTGCCACAACAGATATCTGCTTACTGAATTTTACTAGTAATCAAAATGAGTTATGACATAAAAGATTAGGGCATATAAATCATAAGAATATATCTAGATTATCTAAAGACAACCTTGTTAGAGGTTTACCTTCTGGCCCCTATAGGAAGGAAAGCCTATGCAGGGCTTGTCAATTAGGCTAGCAAACCAAAACTAGTTTCAAATCCATTAATAAAAGTGATTCACCTAGGATTCTGTATTTGCTTCATGTGGATCTATTTGGACTCATTGCAGTACAAAGCCTAGGAGAGAAGTCTTACACTTTAGTGATTGTTGATGACTTCTCTAGATTCAGTTGGGTAGCCTTTCTGAGAGCTAAGTCAGATACATTCAAGGTTCTTATAGATTTTCTCAGGATCATACAGATTGAGTTCTCTACTCATGTTGCATTGATCAGAAGTGATTATGGCACAGAGTTTGAGTCTCTTCTTATGCATGAGTACTGTGAGAAGGAAGGTATCAGGCAGTGCCTCTCAGCTCCTAGAACTCCCCAACAAAATGGGGTAGCTGAAAGGAAAAATAGGACAATCATTAAATCTGCAAGCATATTATTGGCAGATGCTTACATGCCTCTATCCTTTTGGGCAGAAGCTGTAAAATAACATACTTTAAAGTTTTGGTTGTATTTGTTACATTCACATAAATAATAAGAGATACATTAGGAAGTTTGAGGCTAAGGCTGAAGAAGGGATTTTTCTAGGATATTCCCAAGTAAGCAAGACCTATAGGTTTTTTAATAAATCCACTCTTAAAATTGAAGAGTCTGTTCATGTATCTTTTGATGAAGCTAACCTATCTTATAAGGAGAAAGAGATTTCTACCAATAGCTTTTTGCAGGTTCCACCACTGTGTGAGTCTATGGATGAACTAAACCTTACCCAAGAGGTATCAACCCATCCTACTCCACAGGTTACTGAAGACAGTGAAGAAGAACTTCAAGTGGAAGTGGCTGAACTTCCCTTAACAGCTAGTACCATTCCTCAAGAGGAATTAATTACAGAAGCTGTTGCTCAACAAACTTCACCAACTGATCTTGTCACACTTAGGGATCACCCCAGATCTCAAGTGATTGTAGACATTTCAGTAGGTGTACAGACAAGGCATCAACTCAACCAAGACTTGATGCATGCCTGTTTTCTCTCTCAAATTGAACCTCTCACCATCCATGAAGCAGAGCAAGATCCCCACTGGATCATTGCAATGCAAGAGGAACTAAATCAGTTTGAGAGATGTAGAGTTTGGGATTTGGTTCCAAGACCCCATAACTACCCAGTTATTGGAACCAAATGGGTCTACAGGAACAAGTTGGATGCTCAAGGGAACATAGTGAGAAACAAGGCTAGGCTTGTTGCTCAAGGCTACATGCAAGAGGAAGGAATTGACTATGACCAAACCTTTGCCCCTGTTGCAAGGTTAGAGGCCATAAGAATATTCCTTGCCTATGCAGCTCACAGGAGATTCAAAGTGTTCCAAATGGATGTCAAGAGTGCATTTTTGAATGGAGTGCTTCAAGAAGACGTTTATGTAGAACAACCTCCAGGTTTTATCTCTCTAACTGTAGAAACCGAACAGAGAACAAACCGAAATGGTTTTAAATGAAATTTTATTATCCGAAAAAGGTATCTATTACAAAGATATGCCCTCCCTTATATAGAATGGAGGAGAAAAGAGAGAATACAAATAAGAGATGTGAGACTAAAAATTTACAGGACTAAGCGGACTATACCAAACAAACCGCACAAGCCGCACGGTTAGACAGCAGGGCTAACCGCACGGCTACCACCAGAGAGGAAGAGAGACTGCCAGGGTAGACCGCCAGACCGCCCGGTCTCCAAGCCGGCTGAGACAAACCGCCAGACCGCGCGGTCTTCAACCCGCCATGACAAACCGCCAGACCGCCCAGTCACCAACTTCAACACTCCCCCTCAAGCTGGAGCATATATATCGATCATGCCCAGCTTGTCGTAGATGTGGAAAAAGGAAGCGGACACCGGCTTGGTGAAGACATCTGCCAACTCGTTGTCGGAAGTGACAAAAGGAGTGCAAATCTGTTTCTTCAATATTTCTTCCCGAATAAAATGACAATCGACTTCTATGTGTTTAGTTCTCTCATGAAAGACCGGATTTTTGGAAATGTGTATCGCGGCCTTATTGTCACAGAACATAGGAAGAGGATAGTTGTAAACCTCTCCTAGGTCAAGCATGAGAGCCCGCAACCACTTCAACTCACATGTAGTCGATGCCATGCTGCGATATTCTGCCTCTGCACTAGACCTGGAAACGACAGACTGTTTCTTACTCTTCCAACTCACAAGAGTGCCTCCAACAAATGTGCAGAAGCCTGAAGTCGATTTGCGGTCCCCTTTGTCATCCGCATAGCTTGAATCAGAGTAAGCTTCAACCCTTAGGTGACCATTCTTCTGAAATAGGAGTCCTTTCCCTGGAGCAGCTTTAATATACTCTAATATCCTCAGAGCAGATTGTAGATGACACTCCCTCGGAGCTTGCATGAACTGGCTCACCTTGCCAACAGCATAAGAGATGTCGGGTCTGGTTACCGTGAGATATATGAGCTTGCCCACCAGACGCCGGTATCTCGTAAGATCAGAGAAAAGAGGTGAGTCATCTGTCCAAGTTTTGTCTTCTCCAGCAGCCATAGGACAACGTGCAGGTTTAGCACCAGTGAGTCCTGCCTCCTTTAAAAGATCAAGAGCATACTTCCGTTGTGAAAGGACCATGGAGTTGGGCTTTCTTGAGATTTCAATCCCCAGAAAGTATTTCGGGGAGCCCATATCCTTTGTGACCAGATGTTGACGAAGGTGTTTCTTGGTCATCAATACCCCATCCTTGTCATCGCCAGTAAGAAGAATGTCATCAACATAAACTGCAAGAACAACAAGAGCAGAGGCGGTTTTCCGAACAAACAATGAGTGATCTGCTGAGCTTCTTGTAAAACCAATGGCCGCAACAATGCTACTGAACTTGTCAAACCAGGCACGAGGACTCTGCTTGAGGCCATAGATAGCCTTCTTTAGTCGGCATACCCGTGTCTCCCCCTGAGCAACATACCCAGGAGGTTGCTCCATGTAAACATCTTCCTGCAGATCACCATAGAGGAAGGCATTCTTAACATCTAGCTGCAAGATGGGCCAATCCCTGTTGACAGCCACAGAGAGAAGAACCCGAATAGTGCTGAGTCGAGCCACGGGAGAGAAAGTGTCAAAGTAATCAATCCCATAAGTTTGGGTAAAACCCTTGGCAACCAGGCGATCCTTATAACGATCCACACTGCCATCCGGGAGAAACTTCATCACGAAGACCCAGCGACAACCAACAACTTCTGTGCCGAAAGGAGGTGGAACAAGGGTCCAGGTACCCCGTTCAGTGAGAGTAGCAATCTCCTCATCCATGGCAACTTTCCAGTGAGGAATAGTAAGGGCCTCCTGGTAGGAACGGGGGGTGGCAGTGGCCGAGATAGCCAGTGCAAAAGCTCTGCGAGCATGGGTAAGACGATCGTAGGAAATAACTGCAGCAAGCGGGTGTTGGGTACAGGCCCGAACCCCTTTGCGAAGAGCAATCGGGAGATCCAGGTCAGCAGGTGCCTCAGTATCCGGAGTATCCGTGGTGGAGAGAGCTGGCCCGGGAGTAGAGAGAGAGAGATGGCAGCGGAGTGGAGGGAGAAAGCAGAGTAGAGGGTGGATATGATGAGGATGGGGAAGACGGTGGAGTGGGTGGAGAGGGCGGAACATCAGTGGGAGTAGAGGGAATGGATGGGTTGGTATGAGAAGTAGGATCAGGAGGAGTAGAAGAGGAAGTGGGAGAGAAGTAAGATGCATTGGCAAAGAAGGTGACATCCGCAGAGACAAATTGCTTGCGGGTAACAGGGTCAAAGCAACAATATCCTTTCTGAGTGGGAGAGTAGCCAGAAAGACACATTTGGTGGCACGTGGTGAGAGTTTATCACGGGTGGCAGCGGGAGAGTGCACAAAAGTGGTGCACCCAAAGATGTGCAGAGGAAGAGGAAAGGGATCCTTGTCCGGATAAAGAATGTAGAAGGGGGTAGCACCGTGGAGAACTGTGGAGGGAAGGCGATTGATGAGATAGCAGGAGAGGAGGACAGCATAGCCCCAATAGGAGCGAGGAACATGCAGTTGAGTCATCATAGTGCGAGCGACATCAAGGAGGTGACGGTTTTTGCGTTCCGCCACCCCATTTTGTTGTAAGGTGTAGACACAGCTGGTTTGACGAATAACACCATGGTGAATACAAAAGGAGGAGAAGTCGTGGCTAAGATACTCCTTAGCATTGTCAGAACGAAGGAGTTTAATAGACGTATCAAACTGAGTCTTAACCATAGAATAAAAGGAGGTCCAAACAGAGAACAGCTCGGAGCGATCTTTGAGAAGATATACCCACGTACATCGAGAGAAATCATCAATGAAGTTGACAAAATAGGAACTACCCCGACCGATGGTGAGGTTAGGAGCGGGACCCCATATGTCAGAGTGAACGAGGTCGAACGGACGGGAAGAGCCCCGACTTTGCGTTTGTGGGAAGGATGAGCGGTGATGTTTGCCAAGTTGACATGCATCACAGTTTAGAGGAGGATGATGAGGAGGGAGGTGCGGCAGGAGTTGTCGTAGAATTCGGGAGGAGCATGTCCAAGGCGAAGATGCCATTGGAGAAGATCTGTAGAGGAGGAGGAGAAGGCGGATAGAGCAGAAACGTTGTCGAGGAAGTAGAGGCCACCACTCTCAGTCCCGGTAGCAATCGTCCGTTGGGAGGCCGGATCCTGAAAAGCACAAGAGGTAGGGGTGAAGATGACAGAACACCGTAGTTGCTTGCATAAAGAAGTAACCGATAATAAATTGCACGGAAACTTGGGCACATAGAGGGTATCAGCCAAGCAGAGAGATGGAGTGACTTGAACCAGGCCCGTCCCATGGACCGGGGAGGGAGATCCATCAGCAACAATGACCGGGGGCAACTGAGCATGTGTGTCAAGAAGAGAGAAACATTGAGGATTTCCTGTCATATGATTTGTTGCACCAGAGTCGATTAGCCATCTTCCACGAGTAACAACATGAGCACTACCAGAAGAGGTGACCACGGAGGCGGACAGGCTGGAGGAGGGGAAAGCCATGGAAGCAAGAGAGGAGCAAACCGCGACGATAGAACCAGCCACGAGATGAGAAAAGAGCACCAAGCCGGGCGAACAGAAAACAGGTCGTGCGGTTAGGAAGGCTGCTACCAAGAAGCAGAGCAAAGCAGAGGGAAAGAAGTCGCACGACCTGAAAAAGTCGGGCGAACAGAGGAGAACAAGTCGCACGACACAAGATGAGGCCGGGGCGACTAGCAAGCAGGAGCGGGTAGAAGGCAACAAGAAGTAGAGCGCGGCGAATAGAGGAGATCGCGAAAACGGTTCGCGAAAAAAAGAAGGGGCAAACCGCGCGGACAGGTCGCGCGGACAGACGGAGAGTCAAGGAGAAGCAAGCCGCGCGAACAGGGCGGCGGACAGAAGAGAGGGCAAGCCGCAAGACAGGTCGCGGAGAGCGGAAAACAAGCCGCGAGAATCAGAGAGCGCACACAATCAGGAGGAAACGACCGTGTCCTCTGATACCATGTAGAAACCGAACAGAGAACAAACCGAAATGGTTTTAAATGAAATTTTATTATCCGAAAAAGGTATCTATTACAAAGGTATGCCCTCCCTTATATAGAATGGAGGAGAAAAGAGAGAATACAAATAAGAGATGTGAGACTAAAAATTTACAGGACTAAGCGGACTATACAAAACAAACCGCACAAGCCGCGCGGTTAGACAGCAGGGCTAACCGCACTGCTACCACAAGAGAGGAAGAGAGACTGCCAGGGTAGACCGCCAGACCGCCCGGTCTCCAAGCCGGCTGAGACAAACCGCCAGACCGCACGGTCTTCAACCCGCCATGACAAATCGCCAGACCGCCCGGTCACCAACTTCAACACTAACTTATCCCTCTTTTGTATTTAAATTGCATAAAGCTCTCTATGGTTTAAATCAAGCTCCAAGAGCTTGGTATGAGACCTTAGCAAGCTTTCTTTTAGAGCATAAATTTACAAGAGGAACTATAAATAAAACTCTTTTCACTAGACATCATACGAAACAATATTGTTAGTACAAATATATGTGGATGACATCATTTTTGGGTCTACTGATCCAAAATTGTGCAAGAGGTTTGCTGACCTCATGCATTCCAAATTTGAGATGAGTAGCATGGGTGAGCTTTCCTACTTCCTTGGTCTCCAAGTGAAGCAGCTCCCTGATTGTATCTTCCTCTCCCAAGCTAAGTATGCTAAAGAGCTTATCAAGAAGTTTGGGATGGGTGATGCTTCAGGAATGAAAACACCTATGGCTACAAATGCTGTTGTGGATTCTGATGCAGCAGGGAAACCTGTGGATCAGAAGCATTATAGGACAATTGTTGGATCCCTATTATACCTAACAGCTAGCAGACCTGATATAATATTTGTCACATGCCTTTGTGCTAGGTTCCAAGTGAACCCTAAAGAATCTCACCTTATTTTCTTAAAAACTTTTTGAGATATATAAAGAGTTGTCCTAATCTAGGACTCTGGTATCCTGCAGAGTCAGAGTTTGAGTTAACTGGATACTCAGATGCTGACTATGCTGGATGTAGAGTGGACATGAAGAGTACCTCTAGAACTTGCCAGTTCCTGGGTATGAGACTTGTCTCCTGGTTTTGTAAAAAGCAAACATCTGTGTCTACATCAACTGCAGAAGCAGAATACATGGCTGCTGACAGCTGCTGTTCACAAATGTTATGGATACAGAACCAACTCTTAGACTATGGTGTCAACTTAAATAATTCAACATTATTTTGTGATAATACTAGTGCTATTGCTATAGCACAGAATCCAGTTCACCATTCTAGAAACTAAGCATATTGAAATAAGATATCATTTCATTAGAGATAATGTAGACAAAAAGAAAATTAACTTAATCCATATTCCTACTGATTTACAAAGAGCAGACATTTTCACCAAACCTTTGGATGAGAAAAATCATCTGTTCTTTATAAATCAACTGGGTATGATTAATGGAGAAGAGTTAAATTAATTTCTGTCTGCATTCGACGAATTTTCCAGAGTTCGTCAAACGGAGTTCGACGAATTAGGGAACATTCGAGAGATTCTCGTCGACCGGAGATCGATGAATTCTCTGTGTGTGGAAACAATTTTCGTCGACCGGAGATCGACGAACTTTGCTTCAGAAAGATATTCATCGAACAGAGTTCGACGAACTATGTTCGATTCTTCTAGATGAGATCGACGAATTATTTGTCTATAATTTATTTCGTCGACCTCAGTTCGAAGAATTTTTCTTTTTCGTGGAACGGAGATTGTCGATTCATATTCTGAAAACTTTATATCTAGGTTTTCTTCGACCTCCGTCCCACGCTTTCTGTTCCTTTGCTCTTGATCGTCGTTTTTCTCTGTGTTTTTCTTGCAAGTCATCAATGACGATTCCAGCAGGAGCTTTGGCCGCAATGAAATTTGATACTAGTTTTGATATGGATTTTGATTCTTTCCAGCACTCTGACCCCATATTTCTCTATATCCTGGAATTGCTAGAAGAACTTCATCTCAAGGATTTCATGACCAGATGGATTAAACTACATGGAACTGAAATCAGAGAATGGGTGTATACATCGTCTATTTCTGAGGATGATACATTGACCGGAACTATCGGGAGTACTTCTGTTTCCCTATCTCCCGCAATTCTTTCTGAGATTTTTGGATTAGTAAATGAAGAAGATGACATGGAAATGGATTTTGAAGAATTTGGTGATATGCTGAAGTTAATGGGGTTTTCAGGAAGCAACCCTAACAAGCTGTTGAAGAAGCAACTGTCTACCGCGTACTAGTTCCTGGCGGACATTATAGGGAAAGTGCTGATGGGCAAGCACTCAGCGCACGACTACATCACCCACTACCAATTCCTTATCATGTGTGCGGTGGTGAATAAGCGCTCTGTTGATTGGAGTAAGATTTTCTTTGAGTTGATTAAGAAGAAGAGTAGCAAGAAGGAAGTCTGCTTTGGCAGAATCCTGGGGATCTTCCTTAAGGAAAAGGCTGGTGAATGCATGGTCTCCCCGACCATCTTCATCAATGCCAGCAGGCGCCTCACCTACGCCTTGTTTGACAGATGGGAGAGGACGATCTCCAAGCCCTCCAAGCCTTCCTCCTCCCCCATCCAAACTTCTGAGAGCACCAGGGCTGTAAAGGCCACTCCCCACCCTACAGAAGAGGCTATTCCATCTCCACCATCTCTTCCTGCACAACTTCCAGCACAACAACTCCCTTCCCCTTCCATTCCTTCTTCCATACCTAAATCTCCATAATATACTCATGTGCCTACTCCTCCTCTATCTCTACCTCTGGACATCACCAACATTCCTACACCCCCTGCTTCACCTCATGAGACATCTATTCCTACACCACCTCAGTCCCCTCTTCCCCCACACTTGTCCTCCATTCCATCTTACACTCTACCCACAAACTCTGTCATGCAGATGCCCCCATTCCATCTTCATCTCCATCCACTCATCACCCTCATGTTATTCCATCCTCCACTCCATCCTCTTCCCCTACCCCATTTAATCCATCTACCATCATATCCTTGCTCACTCCCCTCGTCAAATCTCTCATCCAAGAGGCCATTACACCTCTTGTGACCTCCATCAATTCCTTATCTGCCCAATTTCTCTCCTCTCTGCTGCCTCCCTTCATTCAGGGCCTGGCTCCAGGATCTCCTGAACCCAGGCAGGGGGAGATGCTCTATGAAGAAGCAGCAGCAGATGCAAATGAAGCAGCAGATACAGTAGCAGCTCCCTCTACAGCAGCAGTTTCAGTTTCAGATGCAGATATTTTGCCAGATTTTGATTCTGATTTGATTGAGTTGTTTAATTTTATGGATACTGACACTGACCTAGATGAGTCAGTTGAGCAAATAAAAACTGTTGGTGATTTCCATTTAAATCCCACAGTTAACTTGTCTGTTTTGTTGAGAAGTTTTGATACTATTTTTGTACAGTTACCCTCTACTAAGCCATAGTTGGCTATTATCCCCTATACTTCTCCAGTTAGTCCAGCAGTTGCTAAGCAACTCTGTGACAGTTTTGCTCTTCCAGTTGTTGCTCCATCATCTACAGCTATTCCAGAAGGTATCTCAGCCCGAGTTTTTGTTATGGATGACCCTCCTATGCTAGATTTGGATGAGCTAATCCTGGCTGATATAGAAGAGGAGAATAAGGCAGCAGCTGAAAGCTCTGTCCCTATTGTTTCTGTTTCCTGTGCAGTCTCCTCCTCTCCTGTTGCTGAAACCCCAGTTTCCCGAACCTTCTGCCCCTCCTCCAGAAAAAGCTGTTATTTCTGATAAAGCTTTGAAAGCTTTGGATGCACTTTATGATAACCCTCAGGGTTCTGATTCTGAAGATGAAGCAGATGATGATGATGATTCTGATGAAGAAGCTTCTAAGAAGAAAAAGAAATTGCTGACAAAGAAAAGGAAGGCTCCTCCTCCTCTAGCCCCTAAACCTAATCCCACTGCTGACACCCCTTATTACATTTTGCATAATGTCACTCCATACAAGGGAATGCCTGCATGGATGTGGCTATCCAAGAACCAGCAGAAGGAAAGAAAGAGAAGTAGGAGATATTCCCCTCCTCCAGTGCACAGATACAGGAAGGCTCCTCCTCCTCCTCCTCCTCCTCCAGCAGCTGGTGCCAGTGTCTCTAGCTCTCAGAGATCTGCCCCCATGCAAACATATCAGAGACAGTCAGGGACATCATCTGGAAGCAGCCAGCAGAGGCAACCATCCTCAGGTAATCAACATCAACAGCAGCAGCAACATACCTCTGAAGTACAAAAAGCTGACAGTCCAAAAAGGTTATAGTCTCCTCCAATTCCATTTGAAGATCCTGAAACTGCAAATACTGAAAGAATGGCTAGATACCAGGAATTAATTGGACTATCCTTAATCAATAAAGCCAAGGCTGAAGGAAAAGACACATCAGGATTCACAACAATGTCAAAGTACAGAAAAGAAGAGTTGAAAAGGTTTGACAAAGGCAATAAACTGTTTAATGTTGATGATTATATGAAGCTCCATCCAGAAGCAGTTGTCCCCAGAGCTACATCATTGAATATTATTGGGGAAGCTGATATGACTATGACAAAAGCTCAGGCTTTAGATCCAAAGAGAGAAATCATCTTCAAAAAGCCAGGAGAGCAGACATCAGAAGACAGGTCCAAGCAGAAAAAGAAGATGTAATCTTTATGTTGTATTAATTTCTTTCTGCTCCTTCTTTCTGAACTATGCTATTTGTTTAAACAAAGCTGTGTATATATATATCTGTTGCACGTGTTGGTAATTCTCTGCCAGATATATTTCTTTTCTTGCTTTGTTTATCTGTTTGTTTCTATTTTGAGTCTCTGTTAGTGACCTCACCCAAATAGGGGGAGATTGTTGGATCCCTAGTTGATTTGGGCTAGGTTTCACTGACTTAGGATGTGACCCAACCTGTATAGCCAGGGTCAATTTTGTGTCTTAGAGTCTAGGTCAAGTCCTTAGGTTCAACTTCAGAGTGACCAGCCTTCAACAAGACCATCAGAGACTCCAGACTTAAAGGATTTCAAGACTAAGTGAAATGAGTTCGACGTTCTCGAACTCAGCTCGACGAAAGATGTTCTGCGCTCGACGATCGTGAGACAATTCTTAGTGCTGAGCTCGACGATCTTGTTCTCTGTTCGACGAATGTTGAGGTTCTACTTCAAGCAAAGTCAGGACAACTTCAGAATTTTTCTAAGTCCATCTTCAGACTTTGGTCGACGAATTAGATTCTGAGCTCGACGAACTTGGACCTCAAGGTCTCAACTTCTCAGGTCGACGAAGTCAGCTTCTCAGGTCGACGAATGCAGTACTCTACTCAATGATTTCTGAATTCAGAGGATTTGTGTCGACACTTAGGGCATCTGTCGACACAGACAATTTATGTCGACACCAACTCATGTCGACACCAGAAGATTTGTGTCGACACCAGGATATCAGTCGACACCAGCTCATGTCGACACCAGAAGATTTGAGTCGACACCAAGATCAATCAGTCGACACCTACTTAAGTCGACACAGAATATCAGTCATTCAGAATATTTTGACTAAGTCCAGAACTGTTCTCAGCTCGACGAATTTGGATCTCAGCTCAACGAATGAAGACGTCTGTTTGACAAATGAAGATTGTCTGGTCGACGAACTCATCAAGCTCAGCTCGACGAACTCAAGCTCAGCTCGACGAACTCAAGCTCAGCTCGACGAACTCAAGCCCAGCTCGACGAACTCAAACTCAGCTCGACGAATTGTGTTCTTCGTTCGACGATTCCAGACTAGGTCTTCTTCAGGTTTCCCGTCCAGTTTCTTGGCGATGATTCCAGAGTTATTAATGCCAGATCTTCTCGGAATGTTACCATTGGAACGCGCATTAATCATGGACTATTACATGCCGTTTTTCCTTGGGACAGTTAGGGAAATCATTGATTGTCGCTTCCTTCCAAGGCCGACTGCAATTACTGCTCAACATTCAAATTTTCGAATGATCTTCAGTCAGTGAGACATCATCAAAAGAGAAGTCCGAAAATCAAAGAGCAACACACAGACACTCAGACAGCAAGCAATATAGACAATCATACAACACACTCAGATTGCACAGAAGAACAATCATTCACAGAAATCAAAAGTTCTACTGCAATAGCCTTGGCCAGAGAACAACTTCATCAAGAAGAAGAAGAAGAACATTCAAATACTATCAAGAGTCTTCTTCCTTCAACTCTACAGGACAACTTCAAAGGACAACAAAACTCTATCTGTCAAAGAAGTTCCTGAATAATTTTGGTCCAGGCATTCTAGGTCTTTGAAGAACTATCACCCTGAAGCAGTGCTCCAGTTTTCCTGATACATTCAAGATCTCAGGGGGAGCAAATATGCTGAAATCAATCCACAGTCTTCTCAGTTGCTATTGAGAAAGAGAAGACACCATCACCTCTTTTCCAACTCCTGTACAGGGTTTTAATTCCCTTCAAAATTATTCTGGTTGCAAGTCTCCTTCCAAAAGACTTGAGGTTTTGGTTTTTGAGCACCTGAACAAAAGCTCATTGGTGTCAGACACCTGATCAAAAACCTGAGTGGATTCCTACCAGGGTGGTAGAAGAGTGGATGTACCCAGGTTGGGGAACCACTATAAAATTTCTTGTGTCGTCTGGTTGCCCTTTATTTTTGTTTTGGCTGTGTTGTTCTGTGATTAATAGGTTGTTGTGCTTAGTTTATTTTATTTGCTGACTTGTTCACCTAGGCTTACAACAAAAGTTGTAAAAAGTTTGAAAAAGCACAATACTCTATTCACCCCCCCTCTAGAGTATTTCAGATCTAACCTGCACTTTCAATTGGTATCAGAGGGAGGTTGGTTAAAATACCACACCTTAATTGGTTGTACAGGCTAACACCTGAACCACAAAGATCCCTCTTGTTAGATCTGGTTGTTTTGTTTTGTTATTAGATTTATCTCTTCACAGACATGGCTCAAAACAAAGATTATGCAAGCATCAGACCTCCAGTTTGCTATCTTAACAAGTTTTCCATCTGGAAGGCAAGAATCAGGTTATACATGAATTCTATTGATGAGGATATTTTTCTGTTATCTTGACAGGAGTACCTCCAGCACCTGCAGCTTCTACCAGCACTTCTACCAACATGACTGCAGTGCCCCCTCCAGAAAACAATGATGCCTACAAGAAAGCCAAAATGGCAGATGCTAAAGGCAATGAATATCTTGGCTCAGACTATGTCAGATGACATATTTCAAAGGTGGCTGAGTGCACCTCAGCCAAGGCCATTTGGGATTCCCTCAACCAAATGGTAGCTGGTTCAGTAGATGAAAGGAAAGACAGGAGATCCAATCTCATATCCCTGTATGAGAATTTCAAAAAGGATGAGGCTGAATCAGTGGCTGACATGTATAATAGGTTGAGCTCAATCATCAATGAGCTCAAAACCTTGGATAAGGACATCACCCTGACAGAGGTGAATGACAAGATATTGATGTGCTTCCCTAGCTCTTGGGATTCCAGAATCTGGCCAATCAAAGAAGCCAGAAGCCTAAATGAGATATCAACTGAATCTCTACTAGGCAAATTAAAGTCCTATGAGCAGCTGATAAAATCAAGAGAAGCAGCAGAACAGAAGGCAACAACTCCAGTTAGAAAGGATCACAGCATAGCCTTCAAAGCATCTGAGGAAAGTGAGACCTCAACATCAAATGAAGAATTGATGAGCCTCTTTGCAAAAAGATTCTACAAGATGGCTAGAAAGGATTTCAGAAGAAATCATCCAGGCAGGATGATAAGCCCAGATTTGACAAGACACCAACCAAGGAGGTTGTGTGCTTTGGTTGCAGAAAGCCTGGACATTATATCTCTGAATGTCCAGAAAACCAGAAGAAGGACAAGAGCAGAGAAAAGGACTCAAGGAGAAGACACAGCAGCAAACCCTCCTCCAGCAAATATAAAAAGAAAGACAAGGGCTTTGTTGCTGAGACTTGGAGTGATACAGAGGAAGAATCATCCTCTTCCAGCTCAAGTGAAGAAGAGGAAGAAGCAAGATCCAAGGAGGTTTGCCTTATGGCAATTGATGCCTCCAGGAGCTGTTCTGGATCAGAAGGAGAATCTGAAGATGAAGCAGCCTCAGACTCAGAGGCAGATCAGGTTCTTTCTAGTTTTGATTTAAATTCTGATTTATTTAAAATGAATTCAAAACTATGTGCTTAGACTTAATCAACTCAGAAAAAGAAATAAAAACTCTTAGAGAAAGACTAGGAAATTTGAATCTGTTAACTCAGAAAAATTAAGCTAACAGACCAACTAACTCTAGCAAATGAACAAATAATTAAATTAAAATCTGAATTATGTGAGGCCAAACAACTTGAGCAATCTCTCAATGGGAGAAGTCTCAAGCTGATGGACATTACAAGCACAGTGAATGCCAGATTAAATGGCAAGCTGGGCTTGGGTGCTTCATCAAGTTTGCCCCCATAATTAAGAAAAATATTCTTACAACCCCCATCAAGTTTATTTCTGCCAAGGGAAAAGAAAAATTAATAGACAAACCAATGTCAGAAAACAATCCAAAACCTATAGACAAGAGAAACAGAAATCAGAAAACAGTTAATAAAAACAAGGTTCAGCAGCATTCGTCGAACTCAGATCGACGAAATGTGGCCAGTTCGTCGAACCCAGATCGACGAACGCTGAACGCAAACTTTAGTAATAACAATTCGTCTAACTGCGATCGACGAACTTGGTATGGTTCGTCGAGCAGAGGTCGACGAACTTGGGGCGCAGAAAATGACTATTGTCATTCTCTGAGCAGAGATCGACGATCTCAGCCCTATTCGTCGAACTCTGGTCGACGAACTTACAAAAATTCGTCGAACCCAGAAGGACCAAACTTAAACTATTTCTCTTACAGAAATTCCAAGCCAACTAATAAGACATTCAATCCAGTAGCTGATTGGGTTATTCCACCTAGGAGATATCACCCCTTAGGTTATAAATCTCAACCTGCATTATCAGTCATATCCAGTTTCTCTTTTCAACCAAATAAAGGACCCAAGGTAACCTGGGTCAAGAACAATTGAGTTTTGTTTTTCTTTGCAGGTACAGGTGAAGAGCTGTCCAAGGGTAAGTCAAACCTGGTACTTGGACAGTGGTTGCTCCAAGCATATGACAGGCAGCAAGGCAAATTTATCCAATTACAAGTCCAAGCTAGGACCAAAGGTGATTTTTGGAGATTCAAACAGTGGCCAGTCAGAAGGATATGGAGCAGTCAAGATTGGACAGTTACTTTCAAGAAAGTAACATATGTAAGAGGACTTAAACATAACCTGATATCCATAAGCCAATTATGTGATGAAGGTTATCAGGTACACTTTAACTCTACTTCTTGTTCTATTATTAATAATGAAAACCAAACTGTTTTAATTGGACTTAGACAAGGCAACATATATCTAGTAGATTTTATTTCTGCCACAACTGATATCTGCTTACTGAATTTTACTAGTAATCAAAATGAGTTATGACATAAAAGATTAGGGCATGTAAACCTTAAGAATATATCTAGGTTATCTAAAGACAACCTTGTTAGAGGTTTACCTTCTGGCCCCTACAAGAAGGAAAGCCTATGCAGGGCTTGTCAATTAGGCAAGCAAACCAAAACTAGTTTCAAATCCATTAATAAAAGTGATTCACCTAGGATTCTGTATTTGCTTCATGTGGATCTATTTGGACCCATTGCAGTACAAAGCCTAGGAGGGAAGTCTTACACTTTAGTGATTGTTGATGACTTCTCTAGATTCAGTTGGGTAGCCTTTCTGAGAGCTAAGTCAGATACATTCAAGGTTCTTACAGATTTTCTCAGGACCATACAGATTGAGTTCTCTACTCATGTTGCATTGATCAGAAGTGATCATGGCACAGAGTTTGAGTCTCTTCTTATGCATGAGTTCTGTGAGAAGGAAGGTATCAGGCAGTGCCTCTCAGCTCCTAGAACTCCCCAACAAAATGGGGTAGCTGAAAGGAAAAATAGGACAATCATTAAATCTGCAAGCATATTATTGGCAGATGCTTACATGCCTCTATCCTTTTGGGCAGAAGCTGTAAATACTGCTAACTATGTCCTGAATAGAAGTCTTATACATAAGCTGAAAAATAAGACCCCCTATGAATTACTTAAAGGAAAGAAACCTAAAATCACATACTTTAAAGTTTTTGGTTGTATTTGTTACATTCACACAAATAACAAGAGATACATTAGGAAGTTTGAGGCTAAGGCTGAAGAAGGGATTTTTCTAGGATATTCCCAAGTAAGCAAGACCTATAGGGTTTTTAATAAATCCACTCTTAAAATTGAAGAGTCTGTTCATGTATCTTTTGATGAAGCTAACATGTCTTATAAGGAGAAAGAGATTTCTACCAATAGCTCTTTGCAGGTTCCACCACTGTGTGAGTCTATGGATGGACTAAACCTTACCCAAGAGGTATCAACTCATCCTACTCCATAGGTTGCTGAAGACAGTGAAGAAGAACTTCAAGTGGAAGTGGCTGAACTTCCCTCAACAGCTAGTACCATTCCTCAAGAGGAATTAATTACAGAAGCTATTGCTCAACAAACTCCACCAACTAATCTTGTCACACTTAGGGATCACCCCAGATCTCAAGTGATTGGAGGCATTTCAGTAGGTGTACAGACAAGGCATCAACTCAACCAAGACTTGATGCATGCCTGTTTTCTCTCTCAAATTGAACCTCTCACCATCCATGAAGTAGAGCAAGATCCCCACTGGATCATTGCAATGCAAGAGGAACTAAATCAGTTTGAGAGATGTAGAGTTTGAGATTTGGTTCCAAGACCCCATAACTACCCAGTTATTGGAACCAAATGGGTCTACAGAAACAAGTTGGATGCTCAAGGGAATATAGTGCGAAACAAGGCTAGGCTTGTTGCTCAAGGCTACAAGCAAGAGGAAGGAATTGACTATGACCAAACCTTTGCCCCTGTTGCAAGGTTAGAGGCCATAAGAATATTCCTTGTCTATGCAGCTCACAAGAGATTCAAAGTGTTCCAAATGGATGTCAAGAGTGCATTTCTGAATGGAGTGCTTCAAGAAGAGGTTTATGTAGAACAACCTCCAGATTTTATCTCTCTAACTTATCCCTCTTTTGTACTTAAATTGCATAAAGCTCTCTATGGTTTAAAGCAAGCTCCAAGAGCTTGGTATGGGACCTTAACAAGCTTTCTTTTAGAGCATAAATTTACAAGAGAAAGCATAGATAAAACTCTTTTCACTAGACATCATAAGGAACAAATATTGTTAGTATAAATATATGTGGATGGCATCATTTTTGGGTCTACTGATCCCAAATTATGCAATAGGTTTGCTGATCTCATGCATTCCAAATTTGAGATGAGTAGCATGGGTGAGCTTTCCTACTTCCTTGGTCTCCAAGTGAAGCAGCTCCCTGATGGTATCTTCCTCTCCCAAGCTAAGTATGCTAAAGATCTTATCAAGAAGTTTGGGATGGGTGGTGCTTCAGGAATGAAAACTCCTATGACTACAAATGCTATTGTGGATTCTGATGCAGCAGGGAAACCTGTGGATCAGAAGCATTATAGGACAATTGTTGGATCCCTATTATACCTAACAGCTAGCAGACCTGATATAATATTTGTCACATGCCTTTGTGTTAGGTTCCAAGTGAACCCTAAAGAATCTCACCTTATTTTTTAAAAAAGAATTTTGAGATATATAAAGAGTTGTCCTAATCTAGGACTCTGGTATCCTGCAGAGTCAGAGTTTGAGTTAACTGGATACTCAGATGCTGACTATGCTGGATATAGAGTGGACAGGAAGAGTACCTCTAGAACTTGCCAGTTCTTGGGTATGAGACTTGTCTCCTGGTTTTGTAAAAAGCAGACATCTGTGTCTACATCAAGTGCAGAAGCAGAATACATGTCTGCTGGCAACTGCTATTCACAGATGTTATGGATACAGAACCAACTCTTAGACTATGGTGTCAACTTAAATAATTCAACATTATTTTGTGATAATACTAGTGATATTGCTATAGCATAGAATCCAGTTCACCATTCTAGGACTAAGCATATTGAAATAAGACATCATTTCATTAGAGATAATGTAGACAAAAATAAAATTAACTTAATTCATATTCCTACTGATTTACAAAGAGCAGACATTTTCACCAAACCCTTGGATGAGAAAAATCATCTGTTCTTTATAAATCAACTGGGTATGATGAATGGAGAAGAGTTAAATTAATTTTTGTTTGCATTCGACGAATTTTCCAGAGTTCGTCGAACGGAGTTCGACGAATTAGGGAACATTCGAGAGATTCTCGTTGACCGGAGATCGACGAATTCTCGGTGTGTGGAAACAATTTTCGTCGACCGGAGATCGGCGAACTTTGCTTCAGAAGATATTTCGTCGAACGGAGTTCGACGAACTATGTTCGATTCTTCTAGATGAGATCGACGAATGATTTGTCTATAATTTATTTCGTCGACCTCAGTTCGAAGAATTTTTCTTTTTCGTGGAATGGAGATTGTCGATTCATATTCTGAAAACTTTATATCTATGTTTTCTTCGACCTCCGTCCCGTGCTTTCAGTTCCTTTTCTCTTGATCGTCATTTTCTCTGTGTTTTTCTTGCAGGTCATCAATGGCGATTCCAGCATGAGCTTTGGCCGCAATGAAATTGATATTGGTTTTGATATGAATTTCGATTCTTTCCAGC
The DNA here is from genome assembly GCA_039583875.1 of Platanthera guangdongensis. Taxonomy (NCBI): domain Eukaryota; kingdom Viridiplantae; phylum Streptophyta; class Magnoliopsida; order Asparagales; family Orchidaceae; genus Platanthera; species Platanthera guangdongensis. Next base: position 50,843,618 of record CM077152.1, read on the forward strand.
ACTCTGACCCCATATTTCTCTATATCCTGGAACTGCTAGAAGAACTTCATCTCAAGGATTTCATGACCAGACGGATTAAACTACATGGAACTGAAATCAGAGAATGGGTGTATACATCGTCTGTTTCTGAGGATGATACATTGACCAGAACTATTGGGAGTACTGTTGTTTCCATATCTCCCGCAATTGTTTCTGAGATTTTTGGATTAGTAAATGGAGAAGATGACATGGAAATGGATTCTGAAGAATTTGGTGATATGCTGAAGTTAATGGGGTTTTCAGGAAGCAACCCTAACAAGCTGTTGAAGAAGCAACTGTCTACCGCGTACTAGTTCCTGGCGGATATTGTAATGAAAGTGCTGATGGGCAAGCACTCAGCGCACGACTACATCACCCACTACCAATTCCTTATCATGTGTGCGGTGGTGAATAAGCGCTCTGTTGATTGGAGTAAGATTTTCTTTGAGTTGATTAAGAAGAAGAATAGTAAGAAGGAAGTCTGCTTTGGAAGAATCCTGGGGATCTTCCTTAAGGAAAAGGCTGGTGAATGCATGGTCTCCCCGACCATCTTCATCAATGCCAGCAAGCGCCTCACCTGCGCCTTGTTTGGCAGATGGGAGAGGACGATCTCCAAGCCCTCCAAGGCTTCCTCCTCCTCCATCCAAACTTCTGAGAGCACTAGAGCTGTTAAGGCCACTCCCCACCCTGCAGAAGAGGCTATTCCATCTCCACCATCTCTTCCTGCACAACTTCCAGCACAACAACTCCCTTCCCCTTCCATTCCTTCTTCCACACCTAAATCTCCACAATATACTCATGTGCCTACTCCTCCTCTATCTCCACCTCTGGACATCACCAACATTCCTACACCCCCTACTTCACCTCATGAGACATCTATTCCTACACCACCTCAGTCCCCTCTTCCCCCACACTTGTCCTCCATTCCATCTTACACTCTACCCACAGACTCTGTCATGCCAGATGCCCCCATTCCATCTTCATCTCCATCCACTCATCACCCTCATGTTATTCCATCCTCCACTCCATCCTCTTCCCCTACCCCATTTGATCCATCTACCATCATATCCTTGCTCACTCCCCTCATCAAATATCTCATCCAAGAGACCATTACACCTCTTGTGACCTCCATCAATTCCTTATCTGCCCAAATTTCTCTCCTCACTGCTGACTCCTCTTCATTCAGGGGCCTGGCTCCAGGGTCTCCTGAACCCAGGAAGGGGGAGATGCTCTATGAAGAAATAGCAGCAGATGCAGATGCAGCAGCAGATACAGTAGCAGGTCCCTCTACATCAGCAGTTTCAGTTTCAGATGCAGATATTTTGCCAGATTTTGATTCTGATTTGATTGAGTTGTTTAATTTTATGGATACTGAAATTGACCTCGATGAGTCAGTTGAGCAAATAAAAACTGTTGGTGATTTCCATTTAAATCCAACAGTTAACTTGTCTATTTTGTTGAGAAGTTTTGATACTATTTTTGTACAGTTACCCTCTACTAAGCCACAGTTGGCTATTATCCCATATACTTCTCCAGTTAGTCCAACAATTGCTAAGCAACTCTGTGACAGTTTTGCTCTTCCAGTTGTTGCTCCATCATCTACAGCTATTCCAGAAGGTATCTCAGCCCCAGTTTTTGTTATGGATGACTCTCCTATGCCAGATTTGGATGAGCTAATCCTGACTGATATAGAAGAGGAGAATAAGGCAGCAGCTGAAAGCTCTGTCCCCATTGTTTCTATTTCCTGTGCAGTCTCCTCCTCTCCTGTTGTTGAAACCCCAGTTCCTGAACCTTCTGCCCCTCCTCCAGAAAAAGCTGTTATTTCTGATAAAGCTTTGAAAGCTTTGGATGCTCTTTATGATAACCCTCAGGGTTCTGATTCTGAAGATGAAGCAGATGATGATGATGATTCTGATGAAGAAGCTTCTAAGAAGAAAAAGAAATTGCTGACAAAGAAATGGAAGGCTCCTCCTCCTCCAGCCCCTAAACCTAATCCCACTGCTGACACCCCTTATTAAATCTTGCATAATGTCACTCCATACAAGGGAATGCCTGCATGGATGTGGCTATCCAAGAAGCAGCAGAAGGAAAGAAAGAGAAGTAGGAGATATTCTCCTCCTCCAGTGCACAGATACAGGAAGGATCCTCCTCCTCCTCCAGCAGCTGGTGCCAGTGGCTCTAGCTCTCAGAGATCTGCCCCCATGCAAACATATCAGAGACAGTCAGGGAGATCATCTGGAAGCAGCCAGCAGAGGCAACCATCCTCAGGTAATCAGCATCAATAGCAGCAGCAACATACCTCTGAAGTACAAAAAGCTGACAGTCCAAAAAGGTCATACTCTCCTCCAATTTCATTTGAAGATCCTGAAACTGCAAATACTGCAAGAATGGCTAGATACCAGGAATTAATTGGACTATCCTTAATCAATAAAACCAAGGCTGAAGGAAAAGACACATCAGGATTCACAATAATGTCAAAGTACAGAAAAGAAGAGTTGAAAAGGTTTGACAAAGGCAATAAACTGATTAATGTTGATGATTATATGAAGCTCCATCCAGAAGCAGTTGTCCCCAGAGCTACATCATTGAATATTATTGGGGCAGCTGATATGACTATAATAAAGGCTCAGGCTTCAGTTCCAAGGAGAGAAATCATCTTCAAAAAGCCAGGAGAGCAGACATCAGAAGACAGGTCCAAGCAGAAAAAGAAGAAGTAATCTTTATGTTGTTTTAATTTCTTTCTGCTCCTTCTTTCTGAACTATGTTATTTGTTTAAACAAAGCTGTGTATATATATATCTGCTGCATGTGTTGGTAATTCTCTGCCAGATATATTTCTTTTCTTGCTTTGTTTATCTGTTTGTTTCTATTTTGAGTCTCTGTTAGTGACCTCACCCAAATAGGAGGAGATTGTTGGATCCCTAGTTGATTTGGGCTAGGTTCACTGACTTAGGATGTGACCCAACCTGTATAGCCAGGGTCAATTTTCTGTCTTAGAGTCTAGGTCAAGTCCTTAGGTTCAACTTCAGAGTGACCAGCCTTCAACAAGACCATCAGAGACTCCAGACTTAAAGGATTTCAAGACTAAGTGAAATGAATTCGACGTTCGTCGAACTCAGCTCGACGAAAGGTGTTCTGCACTCGACGATCGTGAGACATTTCTTAATGCTGAGCTCGACGATCCTTGTTCTCTTTTCGACGAATGTTGAGGTTCTACTTCAAGCTAAAGTCAGGACAACTTCAGAATTTTTCTAAGTCCATCTTCAGACTTTGGTCGACGAATTAGATTCTGAGCTCGACGAACTTGGACCTCAAGGTCTCAACTTCTCAGGTCGACGAAGTCAACTTCTCAGGTCGACGAATGCAGTACTCTACTCAACGATTTCTGAATTCAGAGGATTTGTGTCGACACTTAGGGCATGTGTCGACACCAGACAATTTATGTCGACACCAACTCATGTCGACACCAGAAGATTTGTGTCGACACCAGGATATCAGTCGACATCAGCTCATGTCGACACCAGAAGATTTGAGTCGACACCAAGATCAATCAGTCGACACCTACTTAAGTCGATACAGAATATCAGTCATTCAGAATATTTTGACGAAGTGCAGAACTGTTCTTAGCTCGACGAATTTGGATCTCAGCTCGACGAATGAAGAATTTATGTTTGACAAATGAAGATTGTCTGGTCGACGAACTCATCAAGCTCAGCTCGATGAACTCAAGCTCAGCTCGACGAACTCAAGCTCAGCTCGACGAACTCAAGCCCAGCTCGACGAACTCAAACTCAGCTCGACGAATTGTGTTCTTCGTTCGACGATTCCAGACTAGGTCCTCTTCAGGTTTCCCGTCTAATTTCTTGGCGATGATTCCAGAGTTATTAATGCCAAATCTTCTCGGAATGTTACCGTTGGAATGCGCATTAATCATGGACTATTACATGCCATTTTTCCTTGGGACAGTTAGGGAAATCATTGATTGTCGCTTCCTTCCCAGGCCGACTGCAATTACTGCTCAACATTCAAATTTTCGAATGATCTTCAGTCAGTGAGACATCATCAAAAGAGAAGTCAGAAAATCAAAGAGCAACACACAGACACTCAGACAGCAAGCAATACAGACAATCATACAGACACACTCAGATTGCACAGAAGAACAATCATTCACAGAAATAGAAAGTTCTACTGCAATAAGCCTTGGCCAGAGAACAACTTCATCAAGAATAAGAAGAAGAACATTCAAATACTATCAAGAGTCTTCTTCCTTCAACTCTACAGGACAACTTCAAAGGACAACAAAACTCTATCTGTCAAAGAAGTTCCTGAATAATTTCTGGTCCAGGCATTCTAGGTCTTTGAAGACCTATCACCCTGAAGCAGTGCTCCAGTTTTCCTGATACATTCAAGATCTCAGGGGGAGCAAATCTGCTAAAATCAATCCACAGTCTTCTCAGTTGCTATTGAGAAAGAGAAGACACCATCACCTCTTTTCTAACTCATGTACAGGGTTTTAATTCCCTTTAAAATTATTCTGGTTGCAAGTCTCTTTCCAAAAGACTTGAGGTTTTGGTTTTTGAGCACCTGAACAAAAGCTCATTGGTGTCAGACACCTGATCAAAAACCTGAGTGGATTCCTACCAGGGTGGTAGAAGAGTGGATGTACCCAGGTTGGAGAACCACTATAAAATTTCTTGTGTCGTCTGGTTGCCCTTTATTTTTGTTTTGGTTGTGTTGTTCTGTGCTTAATAGGTTGTTGTGCTTAGTTTATTTTATTTGCTGACTTATTCACCTAGGCTTACAACAAAAGTTGTAAAAAGTTTGAAGAAAGCACAATATTCTATTCACCCCCCTCTAGAGTATTTCAGATCTAACCTGCACTTTCAACTGAGATAACTGAGAAGAAAGCGCTAAGATAGCTGAGAAGAAAGCATTGAGACCGCTGAGAAAAAAGTGCTGAGACAGAAGGTTGTCTCAGTAGTTAAGAATAAAGAGTTGAGACCGCTGAGAAGAAAGCTCTGAGACAGAAGCTTGTCTCAGCTGTTAATAAGAAATAGCTAAAACCGCTGAGACAGAAAGCGCTGAGACAAAAGCTTGTCTCAACTATTATTAAGAACCGCTGAGACCGATGAGACAGAACTGCTGAGACAAATCCAAAGAAAATTCATAAGTCCAGAAGCGTGAGTGCTAAGACACGTGGCGTTGAGTGACTTAACATCACTTAACACTTTATGTATTTCTGGAATATTTTGTAAGTCCAGATGATGATGACCATTACTGATGTCATCAAAGTCAACTTACATGTAGCCGTTGTGGGAAAGCTGCAGTGGCGCCGAAAGCTGCTTTGTCCTTTTCTAAAGAAGGTGGGGCTCACCTATCCTTGGCTGGGCCCACATATAATTGTGACATTGATTCAAATCAATGCATATAAAAAGGAAAAAAGAAAAGGATTAGAGCAACGGAAAAGATCGAACGGAAAAAAGAACAAATGTAGAAAATACAGAAAGAAATCTAGAGGCGGCTGGACATCGTTTTCTCCATCAAGCTTGAAAGCTCGAGTCTAGCAGAGATAACCTGAAAGGTAAAGGAAGATAGTTGAAGCTCTTCAAGTTCAGCAAGATAGTTCTTTCCAGAACAGAGAAGCTGATTCATCCATTCAACAAACTAATAGTTGTTCATTTGTGCAACAGAAAAGTGTTAGCTGTAGAAGAGGACTAATTCCTTCTACAGCAAGTGTGCTGGACTGATATCTGCTCAGTCCAGCAAGGTAGACTCAGAGATTTATCTCTGAGTTAGTTGTTTTATTTTTCTTAAACATTCTAATTTACTTCCTATATGATTCAGTTTATCTGAATCTGAGTGTAGGGCACTTTGTGCCTGAGGTAGGTGACTAATTAGTCACTGAGGTAGGTGCCATGTTTGGGTACTGGGGTAGGATCCAAGTGTGGATCTGAGCTGTAGGGCTTAATTGCCTGTGGTAGGAGAGTGTTTCTCTTTGAGGTAGGATCCAAGTGTGGATATGAGGTATGACTATCCTCCCAACCTGAGTGTAGAGCCTTATGCCTGAGGTAGGTGACTGGAGAGTCACTGAGCTGTAGGTGACAAGTGTGTCACTGATTTGTAGGTCTTAGAGGAGGCTGAGCTGTAGGTACCTGGAAGTGTACTGAGTTATAGTAGTGCTACAACACTCTGAGAGTAGGGATGTGTGACTGAAGCTGTAGGGCTGAAGAGCCTGAGTTGTAGGACTTAGAAATAAGACTGAGGTAGGTGATCAGTGGATCACTGAGCTGTAGGAGCTCTACAGGGCTCTGAGGTAGGAACCCTTGTGGTTCTGAGTTTTGATTCTGTGAAGAATCTATGTATAAGGCTGAGGGCCTGAGGTGTAAGCTCTAAGGAGCATAGTGGTGGAGTTTGTGCATAGTCCAACAAATAAGTTGGATATGTGAGAGGGAAAGTGGATGTACCTAATTGGGGAACCACTATAAATGTTTGTGTATTTGCTGTGTTGCTTATTTTCATTCTTTTTGCATGATCTAAGGACAAGCTCTAGATAGATTAAGTTGAAATCAACAAAAGAACCAATAAAATTTCAAAGACCTATTCACCCCCCCCCCCCTCTAGTGATTAGCTAACCTTCAGTTAAACAACACTCACTTAAGTCATAGGACTCCGACAAGCACAAATTGGTTGCAGATGCATGATGAGCGTCTGATCTAGGAGTTACAGGCCCTCGAGATTTCTTGTGTTGACAAGAATGTCACTGCAAATGCGTTCCTGAACTGAACAGAGGTTCAATATAACCTCGCGGATAGTGTTCGACAAGCAACAAAACTCGATGAGAGTATACAACGCTTTGCAATGGATGATTCAAATGCCCAATTATCCTTGGATGTCGGCCTTTTACGGAAAGATGGTTGTTTGTACATCCTAGATGTGGGTAAACTACGCGAGGAGTTGATGTACAAAGCACATTTTACAAAGTACTCAATTCACTCAGGGAGCACGAAAATGTACAAGGACATGAAGAAGGTGTTCTGGTGGCCAGGTTTGAAGAAAGACATAGCTCATTACGTGGCAAAATGTCAAACTTATACCTTAGTGAAAGCTGAATTTCAGAAACCTGGAGGTTTCCTAAAGTTGTTACCAGTCCTGGTATGGAAGTTCGATGACATTTCTATGGATTTCGTGCATGGACTGCCGAGATCTTAGAGCAGAAACGATGATTTGTGGGTGATCGTTGACCGGTTAACAAAAGTGTCGCACTTAATACCAAACAGGAAGGACGATTCAGTGGAAAAACTGGCTAAGTTGTACGTGGATAACAACGTACGATTATATGACGTGCCCCGTAGCATCGTCAGTGACCAAGATGGGCGTTTTACTTCAGGTGATTGGAGGCTAATCCACCAACTATTGGGTACCAAGTCAGAGTTCAGTACAACCTTGCATCCGCAAATGGATGGTTAGACCGAGAGGACTAACATAACAATGGAGGATATGCTCTGTATGTGCCCCACAGATTTCGGGAAGAGGTAGGAAGATCACGTCTATATGATTGAGTTCGCCTACAATAATATCTATCAAGCTAGCATACAGATGACACCCTTTGAAGCATTATATGGTAGGAAGTGTCGTACACCGTTAGCTTGGGCGAAAACATGAGCGTCAAAGCTATATAAGCGTAAGGAGGTTGAAGATGCAAATTCGACCATACATAATATACCAGGGAGGCTATTGGTAGCCCAAGATAGGCAAGCAAAGTACTACAATGCCAAGTACCGAAACGTGGAGATTGCAGTTGGCGAGTGGGTGTACTTGAAGATCAAGCCCTTCAAAGGTGTATCCAGGATCCGGTGCTTGAAAAAGTTAAGTCCACGATATCTTTGTCTGTTTGAAGTGGTTGAGCGAGTTGGAGAAGTTGCCTATCAGTTAGCTCTGTCTGCGGAGCTAAGTGGATTGCACGACGTGTTTCACATATCAGTTCTACACAGCTATAAAAGAACCAGCTCAAGTGATTGTTGTTGATCAAGTACCAGTTGATAGTCGGCTAACGACGGAAGTTCGGCCCATTCGGATTGAGGATACGAAGATCAAGCAACTGCGAAACAAGACAATCGGGATGGTCAAAGTCCGGTGAGACAATTATGACAGGGAAGAGCTGACATGGGAGCGTGAGCAAACCATGCGCGAGGAATACCCCGAATTGTTTGTAAAATAATGTTGTAACATTGTTTTGTGAAAGTAAAATATGTAGTAACATATAAATTGACGTTTTTCCCTTATAACTGAATAAAATTTCGTGACAAAACTTATGTAAGTAGGGCAGGGTTGTAATATCCCAAATTTGACAACAAAACCTTTGGTTGCTATCGCTAAGCGACAGTGGGTATCGCCGGCGGTGATAACAATAGCACTCGACACCATGAAGTGTTGACTGAGCTTAACACACTCGATGCCTTTCGACGAATCGTTAAGTAAGAGTCTATTGCGTGGCGATAGTGGGTATCGCGCAGTGATAGCCCCAACTCTCAATTCTCTTGACGCCTTAAAGCGATGAGTGAACTCAATGCACTCGACGCCATAAAGCGTTGAGTGAGCTATCAGAACGACGACAGTGGATATCGCCAGACGATACTGCGACGTATGTGTGGACACGTGTCAGATGGCCGGTAGGTGGCCGATGAGCGGTGGTTGACTGGGGTCAAAGAGGCTATTGACGTTATCTCCTAGGCGATAGCGGATATCACCAGGAGATAACATTAATGTTGACCATTCAACCAAAATCATGGCCTTTGCTCCCTTTTGATGAAATGATCCTGTGGCTGGGATTAATCCCAAGGCCACTTATGCAGACTAGTAGATGAATGAAAATTCATTCTCTTCTTCTCACTCTCTCACCTTCTTTCATCTAAGTTCTTGAGAGAAAGCGCCAAGGGTTGAAGTTAAGGGCTGGAGCTGAGCTTGAATAGCTTGGTGAAGGAGATACAGTAGTCGGAAGTAAGATCTGAGGCTTGGTCTGTGAAGTGGAAAGCACAGTGATCCTTTCAAACTGGACAGAAAAGCGGTCATGACTCCGAAGAAAACTACAAGGGTAATGATCTTTCTTCATGTACAAGTGAAGTCCTTTTAGCATATGCATGGAATCCCCCGTCAAAAGGTGGAAAAGTGAAAGGAATTCCTTTGGGTCGATTCATGAAATCCCCAATTAGTCTTGCATATAGATCCGAAAATGTGTAGTACGGAATAGGCATGCTGTGTGAAGCCCATCTGGACAGATTAGTCTGGACTGGTGATGTTTTGCTTTACGTGGCGGAGAATACTCCGAGTATAAACTGGTAGGTTACGGAGTCTGCGGGGTAGGACCTGTGATTTGCGAGTAGTAGGAAGTACTGGACTTGCACTCCAGGAAAATACCCACGCAATTCCACGGTTTTAAGACCTGTTGGATATCGCCGGGCGATAGTGAGTATCGCCAACGACGATTGCTCTTAGTGAGCTATTTGTGCTATGTGCTATGAGAAGACTAGTGTTTGTGGCACTGCAGGTTACTGCAGGGTTTTGGGCTAAGTTTGGATAAAAAAGTGAGTTCTGTTAGTAACGCCTAACGATAGTGAGTATCGTCGGCGACAGCTCCCAGATAGCCTTGTGATTGCAAAGCTCGTCTCTCAGAGACAGTATGGCTAGTATGAGTCATGTGCTCTTAAGGATAGTGTGCCGAACGGGCAAGGGGAAGCCAACCCACATCAGTCTTTGCTTCTGAAATGACGAATTGAGCAACGAGCAGAGCCTGAACTGTACCTGCGTTACGTCCGACCGACTCGAATACCTAGGTTATTGGTCTTATTGGAGAGCATAATGAGAGTCTTAGGCATGCGCGCCGAAAAGACTAGTAATGCTCAAAGTTGACCGTCATGTCTTGAACCTCTGAACGGTGGTGTAGTTCGGGAAACTGGCACACCAAAAATGTGCCCTGAGCGCACGGAGCATCGTCAGTCAAGGCCGGCATTTGTGATATATCAAACTGTGTTTGAGTGCACATTCTTGTGATATATTAGCTTATAAAAATGCTATGCCTGCAAGGAAAGAATACCTCTGCCCCAGGAAAGGGGTATGGTCATTATAAATCGGTCAGCTGAATGCTGACTGTTGCTTTGTTTGCCACCATTGTGGTGGATTGTCCTTGTACAGGTGCTGGGGAGTCGAGCGGGAAATAGCGGGCTGAATCTCTTGCTGCTATGCGGGTTCTCGAAGGCCGAGCGAAGAAGTTTTACTATTTTTATGTGTGACCTGCCTGCGCGCCGATGCTTGTAAACCACATTTGTGAAGGATAACTGTAAGACCTTAAGGTCATAACTTTTGTGCATTTGTAAGTGACATTCATGTTATATATAAATGGTGTGGTTCATATATAGTGGACATTCAATTGGTTTGAGTTCATGCAACCCTAAAGCTTCCGCTAGAATGCCCTGAGTTAGGGCGCGAGTAATCTTTTGATATTAATATGTAACCCTGGTACCTGCCTGTGGGAGATGGTGTGGGTCCCCGGTCGGACCCTCTATTATATTTTATGTGACGGATGGAGGTGTTACAGAATGCTCAGTCTCAAAATTAACCATAATTAATGACCATAACAAGCTAAACTGCTTATCAGAGCGGGACCCAAAACGAAGGTGCGAAAATGAAAGCACTAGTAAATTGCAGTAGATAAAGTGCAATAAAGGAAATGTGCAAATAAAATGCAGGAATAAAGAGCAGGAATAAGTGTGGAATTGAAGAGAACTGTAAACAAGTAATAAATAAGTTCCTCTATCCACAGCTCCATCTCCGTTCCAAGGAGGCTTCTCTGTTCCAATGAGGCATTTTCATTCCAACAAGGTATTTCCATTTCAAGGAGGCATCTTTGTTTCGAGAAGGCATCTCCGTTCCGAGGGGCATCTTCTTTCCAAGGAGATATCTTTGTTCCAAGGAGGCATCTCCATTCTGAGGAGGCGAGTTTTACAATTCTGCAACGAGTTCTACGTGTTTTGACCGTTTTTGGGTCCACTGATTTTTTTGAATCCGATATTTACTTTACTTGCACCTTGTAGGATGACTTATTGGGTTGTGTTGTTTGATTTATTAGATCATATTATAATTTCAAGTCTCTTTATTACAAACACAAAATTTAAGCATCGAGACTCCAAATTTCTGCAAGAGATTTAACAGTCTTTAACCTCAATCAATTCCATCAGAGTGTTACGAGTTCATAGATTACGAATGATATAATTTCTTCCGATTTTCACCCTCTTTTATTTAATAAATATCAGGGAGGCATGAGTTGGGGGGGGGGGGTGCTTGGAGTTTGAAGGAGAGAGGAAGGGGAAAGTCCTTTTTAGATTGGACCTCTAATACCACTTTGGGTTTAGCCATATATGCACAATGCCAAGGCCCATTTAGGCTAAGAGTGGGCCCATGGCAGGGCTTGATGAGTGGGCTTAAGCGAAGGTGTGGTGGATCCTTTAATTTAATTCAAAAAAATGTGATTTTTGAGGGTTTGACAAAAATCAACCCTACGGTTCCCCTCATATGGGTCAAGATCAACATAGGTTCAAGTGGTTGAGTGACGAGCCAATGTTGGGTTGCTGGAGTAATATTGGTGTGTGCACCCTATTTGATGCACCACGAATCTTGATGGGACCCGATTTGGTCAAATTGACCAAATAATATCAGAATTAAGTGTAATGAATTCTGTTTCTCTCAAATTGATCATACAAGTCCAATGAAACTGACTGGAGTCAATTCCGATCTTGTTTGGTCAAAAAGATAATTTTAGTGTCGTGGTGATGCACAATGATACCCAAAACAGTTATCTCTCCCAAATAACCACATATTAGAATGAAACAATATACATTGCACTTGTATCAACTATACGCGTCCAATGCAATTGATGGAAGTTGATTTGGAACACATTTGCTTAATATACCAATTCAGCGTTGTTGTGACGCACAACATTATTCATAATGGTCATTTTCTCTAAATGAACTTGGATCAGAACAAAACGAGTTATGTTGCACTTATATTTACTATACGAGTCCAATTCAACTAACAGAAGTAGATTCAGAACATGTTTGCTCAATATACTAATTTGACATCATTGCGACACAACGTTACTCAAAATGATCATTTTATCTAAATGACCTTGGATCAAAACAAAACAAATTTTGTTGTACTTGTATTGACTATATGAGTCCAATGCAATTGATGGAAGTCGATTCAAAGCACATTTGCTCAATATATTAACTCGGTGTCATTGCGACACACAATAACACACAAAACAGTCATTTTTTCTAAACAACCTCAGATCAAAATAAAATGAGTTCTGTTGCATTGAATACACGAGTCCAATGTAACCGATGGAAGTCAATTCAGAGTTTATTTACTTCATAAAATATTTTGAGTCACCTCCATGCTTCTAAGGTACCATATAGGTGATTAGGTTATTTCTATTGGGGCATGTAGGGTCCTACTAACCCAATAAAAGTCGGGATGTTATAGATGTAATGATAACTCGCCTTACAGAGCAAGTGTCATAAGGTAGAGGATAGCTCACTTGCTATCACTACCATATGACAATTGTCCTGAGCATAAGAACCCCCTCGACCGTGGCCAATTACTGGGTGGGGGGGTTCTTATAGAGGGGTCTTCCTTTTGGCATCAACTTTTGGCAAGGCGTGGGTCGGAACAAACAATAGTCGCTTGTCGGTGACGACGATTGGGTTGGGTGCGTGGGAGGTCCCCATATACCTTAACAGGGTAAGCAGCTCAGCCTGACACTCCACCATTAAGCGCACACACTTTTCAACGAATGTTGTTAGTGCGACAAAGGCTTCTTCAAGAGGTAGTATGTTGCTGATTAGCGAATTGGCGGGAGCTTGAGTGATACATTCCTCGGGGATTGCCTTGCCGGCAGTGCAAAAGCTTTTTTATCATTGTTGTTAGTTGGGAGCACTTGTATAAAACAAGTGTTGTCTTCAGAAATTTTTCTGAGCTTTGGGAACACCTTAACACAAACGACATCAAACTGTTGTGGGTCGCTTAGCGCTCTCCCGATCCTGAGAATTGAACTGTCTTAGCTCGAGAGTGTGCCAAACGTGCAAACTATTAAAAGAGAACCAACAACATAGATGATACGTGTTGGGTATATTGGTCACAATGTACTTGATTTGAAGAAGTCCCTTTCATTCAATGATATACACATAGTTGTATTTGATGAATGTTAAGTTCATGTGTGCAGGCAAATAAAGCTAAGTACAAAAGTGTCGAGACACTAGTCAAGTGTCGACACCTTTGTCAAGGATGTGTTGAGACAAGAAGAAAGTTGTGTCGACACTCAGGACTAGTGTCTACACACTTAAACAAGAAGTGCCGAGTCAAGGAGAAAGTTGTGTCGACACCCAGGACTTGGCTAGACACTATGATACAAGAAAGCAACAATGTCGACACTCAGGACTAGTGTCGACACACACTACACAAGTTGTGTCGAGACAAAGAAAATCTGTGTCGACACTAAGGACATGTGTCGACATACTCTATACAAGCAATGTTAAGATTGAAGACAACTGTGTCGACACTCAGTACTAGTGTCGACACACTTCACAAGCTGAGTCAAGACTGGAAGCAAGCAATGTCAACACTCAGGACTTGTGGCGACACATTCTACATCAGTTACGTCGAGACAAGACGAAGGTTATGTCGACACATTCAGAAGTATGTCAACACCACTACAAGAGAAGTGTAGACACCCAGGACTGGTGTCGACACATCCAAAAGTCAAGTTTCAACACTTCGAGCAGATTTGTTTCCTAAGTACAAAAATCAAGCCAGAGGCTCTAACAATTGTCAGAACTGTCAGATGTTAGTTATTAATCGGATCAGCCGGTTACCTTTGACAGAGTCTATATAAAGGGATCAACTCTTCAGAAAAGAGAGAGAAAAAAATTTAGCAAGACCAGATCTAAGATGCAATCAGCTAGAATTCAGAAGGTGGAGAGAAGTCGGATCAAGAATCGTCTTCAACATTCTTCAGCCTAGATCTACCCTAATTTCAACTTCAAGAAGATTTGAAAAGCTAAGAAAGTTTAGATCAAATCTATCACTACAAGATCAAAGGAAGCAAACAGATTAGGATTAGATCAAGAAGCAGTCACCCATTCCTCTCTTACTGGGTGACTAGTTCTGAATCAATTTCTTTTACTTTTATTAATTTTGTAAGATCTACCTATAGATCTGAGTGTAGGGGAAGCATTTTCTCTGAGTTGTAAGCCTGTGTTATAAAGGCTGAGGTAGGGTAGAGATTGCCCGAGGTAGGAGAAGTGAGAATTTCTCTAAGTTGTAGGACATGATTTGCCTGAGGAGTTGGAGTGTGGATACATTCTGAAGTAGAGTTCTTGGGAACAACTTGAGGTGTAGGATCTTGGTGATCTGAGTGGTAAGACTTGTAAAGTCTGAGTTGTAGGGGCCAGCTGTGCTCTGAGCTGTAAGATATGAGGATCTAAGTAAAGGAATAAGGAGTTTGACTGAATCTAGTTCATTGCTAGATAGGCGAAGGAGGAAAGTGGATGTACCCATAAATTGGGGAACCACTATAAAACTGTGTGTACTGTGCTGTGTATGCTGTGTTTGGTATGCTGTGATAGTTCTAGATTGATGTTAAGATTATCTTGTTTTATCTGGCTGTGATATTTAACTTAAAGAAAGTATATCTCTGAATTAAAAAGGGCAGCCAAGATTCAAATTGGACCTATTCACCCCCTCTATGCCACTCTCAATCCTAAAAAAACATTTACAATTGGTATCAGAGGAAGGTTGACTGAAAAAGGCATAACTGCCTAGTGAGAATCTAAAAGATTACAGAGAAAGATATATCATGACTCAGAGGGAAAACAATTCCATTAAGCTCCCTGTCTGCTCCAAAGAAAATTTTGGAATATGAAAGAAGAGAGTTAGATTATTCATGGAGGCAGTAGATCCAAGAATATATATCACATAGATTGAAGGACCTTTCATTCCCATGAAAGTGTCAGTTCTTGATGCAAACATCAATACACCCAAGACTTACATGGAGATGGATAAGGATGAAATCATTCCGACCTCTATGAACAAGAGGGCTCAGAATATTATAGTCAGTGCAATAGATGATTTCACTTTTCAAAATCTGATTCATTGTAAAACATCAAAAGAAATGTGGGAGTCACTGATAGTCTATATGGAAGGAAATGAAAAGGTCAGAGATGATAGAAAATCTCTGCTAAATCAACAATAATGAAGCCTTCAGATAGGACAAGAAAGACACAGTGGCTGAATGTTTTGAAAAATTCTTCAGAATTGTAAATAACCTGAGCACTTATGGCAGGAGCTTTACTAACTATGAACTTAATGACAAGTTCTTGAGGTCCCTGAACAAGGAATGAGACATCAAGATCCGTGGTATAAGAGAAATGGGCAATTTAGCCAATATAGACCCCCAGGCTCTTTTTGGCAAGTTGTTGTCGCATGAGTTATAGCTCAACCTTAGGAAGTCTGAAGAAGATTCAGCTAGAGCACACAGTAGAGAAACGTCCTTGGTCATTAAGGTTGAGACTTCTAGGAAGGTCAGAGAAAAGTCAACACTCTCAGAAAAACAAGACACAACCTCTGAGTGAACATAATGATCCTCATTAGGAGGAGACTTAACTGAGGAGTAACTGTCTCTTTTCTTTAGAGAGTTCAAGAAGATGTTGATGAGAAGAAGGCAGGGGAGCTGGAAGGGTACAACTGGAGACTCTTCTCTCAAGAATACCAATCATCCAGAGAAACCCAGGAAGAAGAAATCTGGGGACATGTATGGTTCTTCATAGAACAAATATATTAGGACTAATATTGTGTGTTATTGTTGCAACAGGCAAGGGCATGTCATAGAAGATTTCCCAACAAAAAAAGGAGAAAAGTCAGAAAACTTGAAGACTGGACAGCTCAAGAAGGCTGACAAAAGTCTCTTGGCAAAGAAACAATCTACACTGTCTGATAGTGAGTCTGATTATTCAGAATTAGAAGAGGAGGAGGCTCTCATGGGCCTAATGGCTATTGAGAAGACTTAATCAAGAGAAGAAGGACATGATTGCTCAAGTCCTGCTAAGGTAAAACCAACCTCTCATAGTTTTGCATCAGTTTCTTTTTCTGCATTAGACAATAAATCATGTTCTTACTCCTCTAATAATAAAGAACATGATTCAGACACTGAAGTTGATTTCAACACCCTTATCAATAGATATGAGAAGTTATTAAAAGCCTTAATTGCAAGCAAAGAGCTTCCTAATAATCAGGGCAGTGAATTAGAATCCTTGAGAGGAGTATCATTTCAGTTGGAAAGGGCCAACATAAAGTTGGATCTACAAAAACTAAAACTTATAGAACTAACTAACAAGATAGATAACCAGGCAGAAATAATAGTAGAACAGGTCAAGACTGTTAAGGACCTAGAAGCAAAGCTCACCCAGGAAAGACAACTCCTGACTCAGTTCTCAAAACCCAAGTTAGTGCTACCTATCATAGGTACATTTTCTGCATCATTTAGAAGTGGTGTAGGTTATGGAAAAAATAAAAAGGTTATTAAGAAGTATGATCCTAAGGGAAAAGCCAATATGGATCCAGTTAAGCTACCTCCCAAGCATCTGACTTCTAACAGATGCAATGAATCATGTGTTCCTGAACACATAAATCCCGAGTTCACTACCAGCAATGTCAATAAAGAGTCTTGTTGGGAGGGACAGACATCTAAAGGCAATAAAGAACAAAAACCACCACAAAGGGCGATCAATCCAAGAAGTCAAGGAATTTTTGGAGCTGGTCCCAATGCACCACACCAAAACCTGAAAGGTAAGGGTGTAAACTTTGCACCACTGCCTTGGAAGTTGGATGTCAAATCCAAGTTGCACAAAAGAATAACTTCAAATGTGCAACCAAAGAAAAGATATAATCGATTTGTGTGTTGGTGTTATGTGAAGGTTGAACATTTTTCCTTAGATTGTTGGTACAATCCAACAACACCTTCATATAAGACTCAACCAGGTTTGTTTAGAAAGCCTGCTATGTTTCATACAGCAAAGTCTAACAGGAACCAAGGACCCAAAACTATTTGGGTGCCTAAGGTAAATTAATTCTGCATTTGCAGGTGGAACGAAGTACCACAGGAATGCCAATATGGTACTTGGATAGTGGCTGTTCCAGGCACATGACTGGAACAAGAAGTTTGTTAAGGGATTATACTCTAGTTAGGAATGGATCTAAAGTCATCTTTGGAGGGTCAGAGAAAGGACTCACCAAAGGATATGGTAACATTTCCAATGGCCTAGTTACCATCACAAAAGTGGCATATGTGGAAGGATTAAACCACAATCTGATAAGCATAAGTCAGCTTTGTGATATAAGTTATGAAATTATTTTCCACAATGACAAGTGTCAGATAAGGAATCCAAGTGATCAAGAGATCATCTTGTCAGGCACTAGAAGTGAGAACATTTATTTTCTAAATTTCTTAAGTGTAAATGAGAAATCTCCTGTATATCTTGTAGCTAGTGAGAAATACTATTTGTGTGTGCAATGACATAAGAGGCTGGCTCACTTAAACTATAAAGCAATGATCAAACTATTCTTTATGGAATTAGTTAGAAACAGTCCATAACTCAAATGCACCAAAGAAGGCTTATGTCCTGTATGTCAAAAATGCAAATAGACAAAAGTCATATTTAAGAGCATACAGTCCAAAGATACTGAGAGGTGTCTGTACTTACTTCATATGGATCTATTTGGTCCTATGCAAGTTCTTAGTTTGGGTAGAAAGTCATAAACCTATGTGATTGTGGATGATCACTCTAGGTTTGCTTGGGTATTCTTCTTAAGGAGAAAGTCTGAAACACTAGACATCCTTGCTGATTTTGTCAAACAAGTTTAGAATGAGATGAGATATTTTGTGGTCAAACTTAGAAGTGATCATGGTACAAAATTTCAATCTGAAAATATGAGAAATTTTGTAAGGAACTAGGGATCTTTCAGGAGTTCTCCTCTTCAAGAACACCACAACAAAATGGTGTTGCTGAGAGGAAAAATAGAACTCTCATTGAGGTAGTAAGAACAATGCTGAGTGATATATCTCATCCAGAATATTTTTAGGCTGAGGCTGTAAACACAACATGCTGTGTTCAAAATGGAGCAATGGTCAACAAAGAATTATAACCAAGAAAGACTTGATATAAGTCAAGAAATTATATTCAGAACACAAATTTTGTCTAAGTCAAAGAATTGTGTTGAGACACCACAGTGTGTGTCGACACTATAGATAGTATTGGGTCAAGACACCAGAATGTGTGTCGACACAATAAGTAGTCGTGTGTCGAGACACCTGACAATGTGTCGACACTGATTAGCGATAGTGTGTTGAGACATTATAATTTAGTGTCGATACATAATGTTGTCGAGACCTTGAGGTCGGTGTCGAGAGACAGGAATCTTGTGTCGACTTAAGTCGACACATCTCGACAGAGTAGGTTTTCCGTGTCGACACTAGATATTTCCCATTATTGAGAAAATTACTAAATGCAGCACGCTTTTTCACCTTCAATAGACAGTTACTATAAATATGAGGTGTAAGGAATTGTCGACTACGCTTACCAGAAATCTTGAGAGACTGATCGCTGCGTGTCAAGACCTAGAAATCCTTAGTCGATGCCTTTCAATTTCTAACAATTTCAACTAGAATGGCACCCAAGATGGATGACGACATCAATGAGGGTTACGAACTAGTGCGAAATGCTTTCGTCTCCGCACCAGAAGAAATAAGGAATGTGATTGACCTTGTCAATGAAGCAGGTCTTGAATATCTGCTTTAAGAACCAACTAAGATATAGAAAGAGAATTATCAGAATTCTATTCTAATGCCTCACTAAACCCTAAGTCAGGCAAGATCAAATCTAGTGTTAATGGAGCAGGAGTAAAGGTCACAACCAAAAGACTGGCTAAATTCTTTCAGATTCCAAGAATTGGATAGGAAGATGAACTGAATTCAAGCAAGACTGCAGAAGCCTTATAATGGTGTGGAATAGCTCCAACTACTAGGTTTGGAAGTTCCTTAAACAGGAAGGGAATGAATTCCCAGGAAAAATTTCTATCTGAAGTAATAAGAAAGGTGCTCCTCTGCAAGACTGGAGCACCTGACAGGATTTCAACATATATGTTTAGCTTGATGACAAGGATCATTTTCAGAATCAAGAATGATTGGAATAGGGTAGTCTTTGATAAAATTGCAGAAGGGATTCAAATGCCCAATATGGGCAGAATTGTTAGACTGTATCTGGTTAAGGCAATTCCAGATAGAATTAATCAGAAAATTGGGTCCAAAATAAATCATATGAGGAGAATGTACCTAAGAATTTTATCAAGATGAGAATCGGTTTTGTCTAAGGCCACTCCAAAACCCAAAAAGACAAAGGAGGTAAAAGGCAAGAAGGTAGTGGTAGAAGAAGAAGAGTCCTCAAGTGATTTTGAAGAACAAGTGGATTTTAGCTCAGATAAGGATGCTGAGAAAGAACAAAGAAGATCTCCAAGACTCTCACCTAGAACAAGTGATCAGGTGCAGGGGGAGAACATTCCTGAAAAAGAACAAATTGAGGGGGAGAACTTTAATGAATTGCCAATGGATACATCTACTAATATAATAATGAATGTTGTACAGGAACTGGAAAACTCAAAGATACCGGAGCAAGAAACATCTGAGAAAGAGATGGAGGAAGAAATTCCAATAGAGACTGAAGAAGAAATTCTTCTATTTTAAGAAACAATATCCAATGGGAGATAAATGAAATCCCACATATTGAACTTCCTGATGCTGCAATTTAGCATGCAGATGATAACTTAGATAATATCAATATAAATGAGAAAGGTACAAGAACTGAGGGGGAGTTGGCCCCAGATACTAACAAAACCAAAGCAACACCTCAAGTTGAAGAGGTAATTTCTTCTGAATCTGAATAAGCAGAAGAATCTCAACTATAGAAAATGAAGTTTTCTGAAATGAAGAAGAGGAGCAAGATCTACAAACAGAATTTACAATCTGGAACAGCAGCAACTCCTTCAGGAGATACTAGCTCTTTGATAGTCCAAATTTAGATAATGTTGGACAAGCAAATGCATAATATAGAGAAATATATAGATGAAAGCAATAAAGAGCTGCAGTTTCAGCTAGCTCAGGATATTAAGTCCATAAGATTTGAAGTTAATCTCCTGAAAACTGAAATGACTACTTTCTTTGAAAAAGGAGCTAATGTTGTAGTGTATCTTGCTAAACAGTAGCAAGAAGCTAAGACAACTGCAGATGACATGATTTTCAAACAAGGCTGTCCTTCAAAATCAGAGAATTTTGGATGAAAACATAACTGCCCTGCATACAGAGACAATGGTTAAACTGACTGAGCAGTCTACTGAATTAGACAGCAAAATAGCTGCTGCTACAAAGGCCATGGAAACTCAGCTTGCAAACCATTTAGACTCCTTGCTTAAAGATATTAAAGATTCTGACAGAGATTTGGACAAGAATTTATTGCAAGTAAAGAGTACTGTCACTTCAGGTATCAATTACTTAGATGGGCAGGTCAGATTTCACAAGAATGATCTAAGAGTTCATGTTGAAAGAGAAGTCATAAAGCGGAAGAGGGTAATGATAAGAGCCTGTTCTGAATATGCTACCTGGATATCTAATAATATCAGAGACACTTTAGGATTTCCTCCCCTATGGTATGATGGAGATCAGACTACTGAGTCTAGTTGTCAACCAGCTCACCTTGAACCACCACATGCCATTGGTACTCATGCTGTTGAGCAAACCATATACAATCATACAACACAAGCTACTTTTGAGACTATCCAAGGAGTTGTTCAACATATGTACAGTCCTCCACCATCAGTTCAAAGTATTATATGTGAAAAGGTGGAGATGCTTGAATCTATTATGCTCAAAGAAAAAGAGGCACAACTTTCAAAGAAAAGGTTTAGAGAACAAGTTGAGGCAAGACCAGATTTTGTGCAGTGGAGCCCAACCTCCAGATCAATAATTCTCACTGCATGGAAGGCAGCAAATGCAAATGTGACAGACAGAGGTACATGGTATTCTAAACAGGAATGAGCTAAATATTTAAAGCAGCAAGAAGTTATCCAGAAGTTCAGACATGATCTGAAAAAGGAAAGCTTCCTGCTAAGTCAGTTGAGCCCAGTAAATATTTCCCAAAGTCATACCATTATTTTGAAAGACAAAGGCTGAAAGAAAAAGCAATTGCAAAAGCTAAAGCCAAGGATGACAAAGGAAAGAAGGTGGCTGATGACAAGGTGCCTGAGGTGAAAGCAAAGATACAATCTGGAAAAGGCATCGTCATCAAAGAACCAGAGCTGCGATAGAATGTTCTTAGTTTTAAATTTCATAGAAAACTTGATCTGTAACTATAAAGCTTGTAGCAGTAAACCTTGTGATAAACAATTAATGAAAATTTTGGTATACTCAACATTTCATGTGCTATTAATTTGGATAGCAATTGTTTGCCTTACTTTATGTTTAGCATTATTGTTGTTAGATGTGTGTTTTTATCTGTGTACTGCACTGTACTCTTAAATGTCTTTATCATAATATATTTTTGATATCATGTTGTATATCATTGAATTAGGTTTATGACTTCTCCAAATATGGAGATTGTTGGGTACATTGGTCACAATGTACTTTATTCGAAGAAGCTCCTTCAGTTCAATGATATACACATAGTTGTATTTGATGAATGTTAAGTTCATGTGTGCAGGCAAATAAAGCTAAGTACAAAAGTGTCGAGACACTAGGCAAGTGTCAACACCTTTATCAAGGATGTGCTGAGACAAGGAGAAAGTTGTGTCGACACTCAGGACTTGTGTCGACACACTTAAACAAGAAGTGCTGAGTCAAGGCGAAAGCTGTGTCGACACCTAGAACTTGGGTCGACACTATGATACAAGAAAGCTACAGTGTTGACACTCAGGACTAGTGTCGACACACGTTGCACAAGTTGTGTCAAGACAAAGAAAAGCTGTGTCGACACTAAGGACATGTGTCGACGCACTCTATACAAGCAATGTCGAGACTGAAGACAATTGTGTCGACACTCAGGACTAGTGTTGACACACTTCACAAGCTGAGTCAAGACTGGAGCAAGCAGTGCCGACACTCAGGACTTGTGTCGACACATTCTACATCAGATGTGTCGAGACAAGGCGAAGGTTATGTCGACACATTCAGAAGTATGTCGACACTACTACAAGAGAAGTGTCGACACCCACGACTGGTGTCGACACATCCAACAGTCAAGTTTCAACACTTCAAGCAGATTTGTTTCTTAAGTACAGAAATAAGGTCAGAGGGTCGGACAATTGTTAGAACTGTCAGAACTGTCAAAACTATCAGATGTCAGTTATTAACCGAATCAGCCAGTTACCTTTGACAGAGCCTATATAAAGGGATCAACTCTTCAGAAAAGAGAGAGAAAAAAATTTGGCAAGAACAAATCTAAGAAGCAATCGACTAGAATTAAGAAGGTGGAGAGAAACCGAATTAAGAATCGAATTCAATATTCTCCAGCCTAGATCTACCATAATTTCAACTTCAAGAATCTTTCAAAAGCTAAGAAGGGTTAGATCAAATCTATCACTACAAGATCAAAAGAAGCAAACAAATCAGGATCAGGTCAAGAAGCAGTCACCCATTCCTCTCTTGCTGGGTGACTAGTTCTGAATCAATTTCTTTTACTTTTATTAATTTTGTAAGATCTACCCGTAGATCTGAGTGTATGGGAAACATTTTATATGAGTTGTAAGCCTGTGTTATAAAGGCTGAGGTAGGGCAGAGATTGCCTGAGGTAGGAGAAGTGGGAATTTTTTTGAGTTGTAGGGCAGGATTTGCCTGAGGAGTAGGAGTGTGGATACATTCTGAGGTAGAGTTCTTAGGAAGAACTTGAGGTGTAAGATCTTGGTGATCTGAGTGGTAAGACTTGTAAAGTCTGTGTAGTAGGGGCCAGCTGGGCTCTGAGCTGTAAGATCTGAGGATCTGAGTAAAGGAAGGAGTTTGGCCGAATCTAGTTTATTGCTAGATAGGCGAAGGGAAAGTGGATATACCCATAAATTGGGGAACCACTATAAAACTGTGTACTGTGTTGTGTATGCTGTGTTTGCTATGTTATGATAGTTCTAGATTGTTGTTAAGATTATCTTGTTTTATGTGGCTGTGATATTTAACTTAAAGAAACTACATCTCAGAATTAAAAAGGTTAGCCAATATTCAAATTAGA
The DNA here is from genome assembly GCA_039583875.1 of Platanthera guangdongensis. Lineage (NCBI taxonomy): Eukaryota > Viridiplantae > Streptophyta > Magnoliopsida > Asparagales > Orchidaceae > Platanthera > Platanthera guangdongensis. The sequence continues at coordinate 50,867,001 of CM077152.1, forward strand.
CCTATTCACTCTCCTCTAGGTCACTCTCAATTCTAAAATAAACATTTACAATACGACTTTTTACATGGAAAAATCCGAAAAGGAAAAAAAATCACGGGTCAATTTGATGACGACCAATTCCACTATGTTGCTTGAGTTTACAAGTGTTAGAATATTTAGGAGGGTGACGGGCCACCACTTCGAATAGAAGTACTTAAAGGTGAAAGAGATGCAAAGAATCCCTCCTTCCTTGCAGGAGCAGCTCCTAAAGCAGACACTTGAGTGGGCACTTGAGCAGTCATTTGAGTAGGCACATGAGAAGTTGCTTGAGTAGGCACATGAGCAGGAGAGCAAGAGAACTCCAAGTGTTTGCTGAAAATCTTCATTGAGTAGGCACATGAGAAGTTGCTTGAGTAGGCAATGGTATTTGGATAGTGAGTGCTCTAAGCACATGACAGGGAACAAGGACAACCTCACATCCTTCAGAGCCAAACTTGGACCCAAAGTTATCTTTGGTGATTCAAACTTTGGACAGACTAAAGGATATGGTACAGTCCAGATTGGTTCAGTAACTTTCAAGAAGGTAGCTTATGTAGAAGGACTGAAGCACAACCTAATTAGCATCAGTCAGCTGTGTGATGACTGATCACCCACGGAGCATGCCCGTCTTTTTTTGTTCTTCTTAGTTGTTTGTATTCAAATGAAGACAAAAATGATTTTATATATTTTTTTTGAATGACGCCTCTGTAATTGTTTTGCCTTGGAGTTTGAGCAAGTGAATGAACTAGCACGATCTTGGTCACCCAGATCACGAAATACCAAAAAAGACGGGCATGCTCCCCGGGTGACCCAGGAAGGTTCGCCTATGACGCTGGAGGCGGCCTCCAGTGATGGGAGGCGGCGTTGGGGCGCCAACACGCACGGAGAGCATGAGGACAGTGAGGGAGCGCGCATGGCGCGCGTATTGCACTAGCGCCCAATGCGTTGGGCGAGTGTGCTAGTGCACTGCACATACGCAATTGTGCTGGGCGCGTGCGCTAGTGCGTTGGGAGCGTACACAACGTGCTCCGTGGGTAGGTGCGTGTCGCCCCCGCAAGCATGTTGCTTGTGCTCGTGTTGCACGCACACTATGTTGACACACCGCGCCTCACACACTCGTGTTGTGCACGTGCAGGAGCGCGAGCTGGCACACCACGTGTTTGACGGAGCATGCATGCGAGTGGCCGCGCACGCGCGACTATGCACTGAGCTTTTGTGGCCGTGTTGTGAGTGTGGGCGCGCATTGGGTGCACACCTTTGTCGTGGAGCCGGCTAGTGCATGCCTCCCTCGGGTGCGTTCTAATGCTCCTTTGGGATGCCAAATGGACTTAAGATCACACGAGAATAATTCTGCTGAAAGTGTTTCCAATGAACATTCTGGTTCGTCATCGCTTTTGTTGAACCCCATCAATAATAATAAAACTGTGTATTTTCTCAAGAAAATAATTTCACTCAGTAATAATAAAATTGCAAAAAATAGTTAAAATTAATATGATGTTAAAAACATGGCACTCACTTCAGCCAAATCAATCATAAATTTTGAGCTAACAGTACTACAAAATTCAGTTCAATGTGCACTAACTCCCACAATTCAAACAAGTAGTCCGCAACATTCTTAATTCTTTTTTTTTTTGTCTCAAATCCCATAGATTTTAGAGATTTAGACTCTCTTTGAAAGGAATTATTTTTACCGGTCAAACGGTTACGACCGCATGAACCAAACCTTAATTAAGGTCCCGTTTATACGATCGTAACCGCTTGACCGGTGAAATTAAATCCCTCCAAACTGAGCCTTATTGTCTTCTATGATTGCCTAAAACATAGACAGTAGGGAATAGGGGGGTTTTGATAGGTGAGAGTACTTCGACTCAAGAAGTATACATGTATAGTCATAGGCAGATCAAGTGCAGTGGCACGTGCTCGAGAGTGTTTTTTTAAATGCTACCTCGTCCTCCTGCAAAACCTAAAAGTGTTGGCTGGACAGCCTGCAAAACCTAAAAGCGCAAGTCCCCTCCTTTCCTAGGTCGCGAGAAGCAGAAGTTCCCGCTCCTCCTTTCAGCAGCTACGCATCCGCTGCTCGCCACTATTCGCAACTTTCGTTCCTATATTGTGCCTTCGAGTGCGATATGAAACTCCCATCTTCCAGGTTCCTGAATCTAGTTCAGATCCCTTCTATACAAACACATACTTTTAATTTCTATTTTTATTTTTCCGGGTTCTTGATTTTTAGTTTTTACCGTGTATGATTTTGTAGTGAAATGGTGCAAACCATGTAAATCCTTCGTAATTCTTAAAATACAAGTATGATTACAAATATATAGAAGAGAATGAAGAGAAAGAGTCATATACAAAGGATGTGAGACTAAACAAGAGAGACATGTGAGCTTATAGATGGGCCACACTAATGGGCTTTTACATCATTTTCCCTAATATTATCTAACACTCCTCCGCAAGCTGGAGCATACAAGTCGTACGCACCAAGCTTGGACAAGAACTGATGGTACATTTGCCTTGGTAATGCCTTGGTGAGAACGTCAACAACTTTTCCAGAAGACAAAACATGCACTAGCTCTAACTTCTTCAATGGAATATCCAGGAGGTAGAGCCCGTTAGACAGTCGATCCTTACTAATGATATTCTACATTTTCCGATCCTGCACAACAAAGGTAGATGATGAGAATGTACACAACAATTAAGATACAAAGTAAGACGGCTGTCAGAGAGCAAATTAAATGGTGATCCCGGAACATGAAGGGCCGAAGACAGAGAGAGTGAGAGTGAGAGAGATATCAACACCGCCGGATACCAGGGTGGTATCACCATTGGCCACATTGATGAACTTCAGATGGAGAGTCAGCAAGTATTGATGAGGTTGCTGCGAAGTAATATGGTGTGTGGCTCATGAATCCACAATCCAATAAGAGCTCTGTGAGAGACAGGATATACCTTCATTGTAAGTTGACGCAACTGATCCAGATGAGCGAGTAACCATCCATTAGAGATGTTGGAGCTGGGTGCGTAGAGAATTGATGTCTCCACGAGTGGAAGAGGCAGAGTCGGTTGCAGGAGAAGTGGGATGCTCAGCATTAGCAGTGGCAGCAAGATGTGAAGGTTGACCATGTTTGCGATAACAAGCAACTTCAAGGTGACCATCACATCCACAATACGTGCATTTAAAGGAAGACCGTCCAGTATGTCCACGTCCCCGAGACGTGTTGCGGCCCCCACAAGCCGAGGAATCTCGAGCCGTTGGAATAGGTGTAGGTTGCTGTAGAAGAGATAGAGAGAGAGGGACCAGAGCATCTAGGGGGTGGGGTAACCTTCATAAGCATAGAACAAATATCTAAGAGAGAGAGAGAGAGTTATAGAGGAAGAGAGAATCTGAGCCCGAACGATGTGCACATTAAAAGGAACACAGACCATCATCATAACAATCCCGACTGCTTCCTTCTGGGCCCGCTGGGTAACCAAATCTGTGGTAGGAGACTGATGTTGTATCCAAGCCTCAACAAGGGTTTTGGACTTGGCAACAAAGTAGAGCATATAGCCTGGTGCCCCGGGATCAAGAGTTTAAAGGTCCAAGACGATGTCGAATAAGTGCTGAAGACTATTCCACAAAGTTCCACTTCCCGCTAAGTGCCTAAAATAGAGGGAGTGGAGATCCTCCCACATCGCCTTCCGTTTCATGATACATAGCCATCCTATATGGTTTGGTGTCCATTGAGTTTAGAAGCCCTGAATGGACCCGACCATCATCACACATCTACTCATTGGTGGGAGCAGTAAGAGTAGCATGTATCAGATGATGAAGAAGGCCTTTTGTTTGCAACACCCTGCGAACAAAGTGCACCAATTCCACAAAGTTCCACTTCCCGCTAAGGGAGATGGTGGTAATCCAAAGTTCATCACAGAGTTCAAGCGTGGGAGGAGCAACACGAGCTGGTAGGGTGGAAGCATCAGTCGGATCCATGAGAAGCGGACTGGGCGGATATAACAGGCGGTTAAAAAGGTTGCAGACTGAAGAGAGGAGTTGCGACTAGGAGGAGCAGCGGCTAGGAGAGCACGAGCTGGTAGGGTGGAAGCATCAGTCAGATCCATGAGAAGCGGACTAGGCAGATAGAACATGCAGTTAAAAAGGTTGTAGACTGAAGAGAGGAGCTGCGGCTAGGAGAGGAGCTGCGGCTAGGAGAGCTGCGACTATAAAAGTTCTCAGCGGTTAGACGATATCACAAAGAAATAGGAGACCACAACGACAAGAAAAGATTGCAGCGGTTAAGGAAAAACAACTGCGACTAGATTAGATCGTAGTGCCAAGAGGCACATCAGACAAGAGAAAACCGCAGCGACTAGATGAGAGTGAAGTGGTTAAGGCGAGACCGCTGTGACTAGAATAGATCACAGTGACAACAGACAAGAGAAGTTTGCAGCTGTTAAGGTAGACCACAACGACTAGATGAGAGTGCAGCAGTAGAGACACCGCGGGTTAAGGCGAGGTCGCTGCGAGAAGAGCAATCCGCTAGGAGAGCGGTTAGAAGACAAGTGCAGCGGGAAGGCCAGCGAGGCGAACATAGAAGACTGTAGATGATCAAAACTGGAATAGAGGCCGTATCTGAGAGAGAAAGGCCGCAACGACAAGAAAGCAGATCACAACGGAGAAGAGTGCCAACCTGCAAACCCTCTAACAGTTAGTAGAACCGATAGCCGACAAGATCGCAAGCAGAGGGCGGTTAGAAGAATTCTAACCGCAAGCCCGGCATAAGAGCGGGGAGTATAGGGGGGGCAGAGCAGGGAGGGGAAGAAAGTGGAAGCCACGAGATTTTTAGGAGGCGTCGGTTAGAAGATGCCTAACTACGCTCGTGCGAGAAGGGAAGAAAAATCCTAGCCAGCAGTTAAAAAAACTTTTAACTGCAAGGAGAGACCGTTGAGCTCTGATACCATGTAGAGAAATGGTGCAAACCTTGTATATCATTCTTAATTCTTAAAATACAAGTATGAGTACAAATTTATATGAGAGAATGAAGAGGAAAAAATCATATACAAAGGATGTGAGACTAAACAAGAGAGCCAAGTGGGCTTATAGATGGGCCACACTAATCGACTTTTACATCAATTTCCCTAATATTATCTAACAGATTTCACAATTTTTCTATTGATTTGCTTCCTGTTTTCCTCCTCCCTTATTCACCCTCCAAAGGTCAACTTTCTTCATGAAACCAGGTCCCTATCTTCGCATGGAAGGAAGGAGTGGTCGAAGACATCTTATATCTACGGCACAAGCCCTAGCATGACCTTCTCCTAAGAAAACTTCTTTTCACGAATCAAGACTATTTTGAGTCGATATCTCTCCTATGAATAACTAGAGATCTAGCAGCAAGGGAGAGGGTAGAGATCTAGAATCAATGAGAGTTTGTTTATCAAATTAAAATTTCATGCCACTTGTTTGTTTATCAAACTTTCATTTTGTAAAAGCTTTTAAATGTTTGATGAAATAGCTAAGTTAAAGTTCTCCTTTCAATGTAGATTTCCTCCTTCCCGCCTATTACCATTCTCATTTTGATCACCAGGATTTTTAACGTTTCTTATTTTCAAGTATAAGCCCATATTAATTCTCTACTCCTATTTTGTTGAAAATTGTGAAGTGAAAGTGGGTAATTGGAGAACTTGGGCAACCTATCCGCGCGGACTACACGGACAGGGTTGGAGGACAGCCAAGTCGGCAGGGCTGTTGCAGACGGCTTGCTCTGTGGCGGTCTGGGCGGTCTGTTCGCGCGGACTAAGCGAACAACAACGACGGTTTGCCAGGACGGCTTATGCTTTGCAAGCAGTTGGATCCCAGAAGATAACCGGGCGGATTGAGTATGTATCCGCGGAGTCCGGCAAGAAGCGGACTGAAGGACTGGAGCTCGGCAGACCGACTTGGCAGAAGCCTTGGTCTTGCTCTGGTGAAGCGGCAAGTGGAAGCCGCAGAGAACGCCAATTAGCGCGGATAGATGCTGGAGTTCGCCGAGGCAGGTGGACTGGTTCCAGTGTCCGCCAGTAAGTGCGGACTGGCCTTTGTGGCCAATGGTTTTGACTTGGTTGGTTCTGAACCAAGTCCAGGTTGGCTCAGTCCCGGGAGATCGCGCAGTGAAGCGCAGACTGCTTCTTAGTCCGTCGAGCTCGGCAGAAGTGTTGTGTGCCTTGATTGCGAGGTTGGAGAATGCGGACTGGATATTGCGTCCGCAAGGGCGTGCGGACTAGAGCTGGGTCCGCTGAGTTCGACAGCTGCCTTGGTGGCATGGTCGTGGACTCAGGATATGCGAACTGGAGCAGTCTGCGGGATATGCGGACTAGAGGTATCCGCAGTACAATCAGACTAGAGCTATGTCCGCTGAGTCCGACAGTTGCCTTGGTGGCGAGGCTGTGGGCTTGGGATAAGTGGACTGGAGCTGTGTCCGCGGATAGGCAGACAAAGTTGCTGCAGAGTTCGGCTGTGGCGGTCTTGGCTTGGCCTTTGGCGACAAGGCGGACTGGTGTTGTTGTCCGGCCTTGGTGAAGCATAGGCGGACTGGCTATCCTGCACAGGCAGTGGCAGACTGGTGTGTATCCGCGGTTTTGCGGAGACTTGTCTTGCTGCGGGATGTGGCGGTGATCCTATCGTCTAGGGCGGTGACCACACTCCTCATCGTGCCTATAAATAGGACTCATATCACATCAGGAGAAAAATAAGAACGAATGAACAGTAAGTGAGCCCATAATTAGTTGCTGCAGACTGACTTTTGGTATCCGCACGGGTTGATTGAGTTGACCGGTTTGTGCTGTGCAGGTTGTGCGGATAGCGCTGGAAAGCCAGGACTTGGCTCTGATTGCGGTCAGGGACAGTGCAGACTCTGCGGTTAAGCAACAGGCGGTAAACAGCAGGTCGCAGACAGCGACCAGACGGTTTTCTCTTTGGCAACTTGTGTTCGGGGTTCAATAAGTCGCCTGCTTCAGGCGACCTGTTCAGTTCGTCTTCGCAGCTTGTGCGGTCTTGCGGCTAGGCGACCTCGCGGTTAGGTGGCTTGCAGATTGGCAGCTAGAGCTAGCATTGGAATAAGGGGCAGTCCGCGCGCCTTGGTTGCGGTCTGGCGACCTGGCGGACTATGCGGACTCCTTAGTGCAGCAGTAGATCCGGCGGCTACGTGTTGAGTCCGCGCGGCTTGACTTGTCTTGTATTTGTAGTTGTCTCTGCTTTCCCTGTGGTGGTTTTGGTGAATCATGTCTCGTCATGTATGTCTCGCCTTGTAAAAAAGATTACTGTTATCAATAAAAACTCTTGTTGCTGCATGTGTTTCTGGTTGTGACTAACTTTTGTTGAGATAACCCCTGCTCACTCCAAGGTCCGGAAAAATTCAACATATTTTTGATAAAAAAAATTGTTAATTTTCATTGTTATTCATAATATAAGCATAAATCATTGTATTGTTATTTATAGTTTTTAAGCTTTGGTGAATGAATTGAACACCCAACTGAGTGTTCATCACCAAAACTGATTTTTTGCTAATTTTGTTGATTAAATTTTCAATGATTTTTGATGAATTTCTATGGACTCTTAGTTTTATCCAAGCCTTTACTAATTTTAAAAGTTTTTTTCATTTTTGGTTCAAGCTTCAACAAGTAGGCAGTTTCAACTATTGTTTTTAGTCTAAATTTATTGTATTCGCGCAGCGCTGAAATTTTAGTTCCGCCACTATGTATGTATAAGACTTCAAAATATCAACAATAGCAAATGATAATGAGTAGGGAGCCGGTAACCGATGGTAGAGAATCTTCACAATGATGAGCCGACTAGAAGAAATTTGGAAGGCATCAAAGAGACAGCCTAAGTACTAATAACATTAGAATAAAGGAAGAAGGCTGGAGAAGGTTGACATAAGGATTAAAAAACGGGTGTATTCTATAGCGATTCAATCAGATATCTCTTTTTTTTTCATTCTGTTAAAAATTGATTTTACGATATAGTTGCTTATGACCTCTCCCTTTATGCCATGCAATATCGATCCATCTGGCATTACGGCCTTCACCACAACGATGTTGTCCATAAATCAAATTATTCATGATTGGATTTCACTTAACTATTTGCGGCTTCATTGCATCTGCTCAGAATCAAATTTTTGTATAAATGTAAGACCATCTTATTACGACTTTGGCTTTAAGTTCCTTTCCATATAAGGGATGGAATAGAATTATACAATTACAGCGCAATGATCATACATATGTAATGGTAGGGGGTAAGTTAAAGATGTTCTAAAGTTCGCAATAAGATACTTACCGACAAATGCATTAACTGCGGTCTTGTTTACAGAGGACAAAAATCTTGAAAGACCGACAAAAATTAAAGGTTTTTTAGTCATTTCGATAGAAATGTTTTGCCAAGACACAAATGCATTAGCTTGCGGTCTTCTTTGCCATGACTAACATATATGCCTTAGTGGCGAATACAATGTATTAGCCTTGACCTGGCCTGCCATGGCCAATACATTATATACCCGCAATTTTGGCCTCCTTTGATTAGGCGGTGGCTGGCGGAACCGGAGGGAGCAAGCCCAATTTTTTAACCGGAGGGGAGGAGAAGCCGCTCATAACGGAGCTTTTTGCTCCGTTTTTTAGGGCACAACGGGAGCATACAGAGCAAACGCTGTCGGAGGCCGTTTGGTTATCCGCCATCCGACGGCATTTGCTCCGTACGGCGGGAGGAAAAACGGAATCAAATGAACTATTCTCCATTAGTAATAGAAACAATAAGAAACTATTTACAAATGCGCACATAGTGGTGATTAAGAATAGATTGTTAGAACGGTGAGGGCAAACAGTTTTGAGTGGAATATATAACCATATACTTTATAGCAATCTTTAAAATTCACGTTGACATGTTGCAAGATCTACGGTTTATTCAACACAGCAGTGTTAGTCATAAGCGTAATGGTTATGAATCATCATTCGTGAACGCCCGACCTTACCTAAAGATCCATCCAATTTTATGTTCATGTTAAGGTTTTTTTATGTTTAGGTGGATGTGTGGACACATGAAACTGGAAAAAATTAGAAATGAATGTATCAAGGATAAGACATGAGTGATAAAAATTACAGAGAACATGCAAGAAGCTCAACTAAGATGGTTTGAACACATACAAAGAAGACCATTAGAGGCACCTGGTAGGCATTGTAAGAGTTTTCTCACTAGGCATGTTAAACGGGAGAGGGGTAGGCCAATAAAGACTTGGAATGAAACTATAAAAAAAAGACATTATATACTTAGACATTAGTGAGATTATGACTAAAGATATGGCCAAACGAAGACATGATCCATATAGCCAAGCCCACTATAGTTGGATAAACGCTCGAGTATTATTATTGTAAGGCAGTCAAAACCGTTGTCATACATATTTTATGACTGTCATTTTTATCCAAATTCACCAGAGTAAAAACAACACCAAATAGACCCTATAGAATTTGAGAGTGCATGCATAAAGTGGTGTACCAATACACGTACATAGAATGAAACTAGAATTTGACAACCATCCCCACCAAGAAGCTTCTATCAGAATCAAGAGTCTTCTCCATGGAAAACCTAACAGAGCAAACTTTCTTGTCAAAGAAGTGTGTATTTGTTCAACATGACAGCCACATAATCTTCTTCAATTTATCACGGCACTCAAGATATGAAATGTAATTATTTTTATCAAAACAATCCTATTTTTACTATAAACAAGACAGAGTCATATTTCAATAAAAAAGATGATATTTCATATAGGTTCGATGAAATATTGCCATACATAGCAGTTTAATCCGATAGCGGCTTGGAATTCAGAGTATCCTCAATATCATCTCTCTCTCCTGGTTTCAGGGAGTCTGTGACTGTGAGCAAGAGTTCAGAGTTCTCCCCTGAAAGTAGAGCTTTCTAGTAGAGAACTTTTCTTTGCTTCCGCCTACGACTAGGAAGTCTCGCTATCTCCCACTAGAAGTGCAAATGCCGCGCATAGTTTTGATAACAGAGTCATTTTCTATCTCCTAATCAGGTCGTATCAATGAATTTTCGACATGTTCTTATAACTTCTTATATCTATTCTCATAATCCATCATGTTATTGCTGCCTCCATAGAAGATTTATAATGAAAATATTTTCACGTTTGATGAAATATTTTTGTTTTAAAAAAACTGCTTCCGAAAAGCTGTTCTTCCAAACGGCTTTAATTGAAAAATCTCTATTCGAATAACACTTATGCACCAATCATCCAAACAATATGCAACTTTTTCAATACTGCTACTCAAAAAACTCTATATAGAAAGCTCTATTCGCACATCAAATTTTCCATCCGCCAGAGCTATGTCAAACAGAGCCTTAAGCTTTAGCAATCCCCAAGAACATTAAGGAATCTAAGCTCAAACAGTACATTGTTTAAATAACTTGGAAACAAGTAAATGGAATGATATCTTTACATGTTATTATGTAAATAAAAGCAAGAGACTTATAAGAGGCGTTCACAAAGAAAAAGCAGTAGCTGCAGCTAAGTTCCATAAGGGCAGCATGAACCAAATTTATTCATTTGCATAACTTGTTCCTAAGCCTTTTCTTCTGGAGCTTGCAGAATTTATGTTGAAGTCAATAAATGCAAAGAAGCTTTACAGAATGCTGAATGTTTAGGCTTTCAGTATAAATTTTAAGTTTTCTCTGTGCTTTTTGTTCTGGAAGGAAAATGTTTCACCGCGCTTTACTTTTGTATGATAAGCTTTTGAGACGAGGAAACTGAAGAAAGTTTCATTATCTCTATTATTGTATAGGAGGGAGAGGATAAGTTGGGACCACGCGCAAACTGCTCGTATGTATATACGTCTCTCTACAATGCGCAGAAAGGACCAAAGCGAGAAGATCAATTGGTAAGAAATTACTATAATAAAGCACCAAATACAAAGAGTAATTACCATGCAAGGGTGGATGCTGATGCATTGCGACGGCCCTTCCGGGGGAACTGCTTCTTGTTAACACACCATGCCTGAAGGAAGGTGCTTACCTATACATAAATGTAAAAGAGTATCAGAATTGTGCACCACATTATGTGTTGATACATGTTACAACGAAAGAATACATTTAGATCTTAAGATCTCATAGAGAAGTTATGGTAACTTTTATAGTATATACATCAAAGATTCAATAAAGATAGAAGCTATCAATCGGAAGTAAAAAACAAGGATACAGTCAAAGAAAAGGTATAGTGATATGATTCAGATTAGGATCTAGGTGGTGGACTGATAACTTCCTTAAGGCCATAGCCTGAACAGGAAGGGGATATGCGGGAATCTTTAGATCGGCAGAAGTACAGTCAGGGAATGGGAAAGAAGAAACAAAGGAACACATACCACACATTTCATTCATTCATTTCATGCATTTAGTTTGACACACATGCCCCGGTATTTATAGGGATAGGCATACAGACAGGTAACTGCCGACACCACACCTCCATGACTAGCATCCACCATTGTAGTTGTTCTGATAACTGTCTCACCTAACTTCTCTTACAAAGAGCGCGCACACACACAAGACTTCTACGTCAGCCACTCGGCGATCGCTGAGCAGTACACTATTTGCTCGGCGATCGTAGATTTATTACAATATCCGATCGGCGATCGTAGATTTATTACAATATCCGATCGGTGATCGGCGATCGATGACACACAACCTAACAATCAAATTAAAATTTAAACATAATTGACATATATCATATAGGCAATGGATTCACATGGTTATTACGGTCGAAAATTTACGCAAACGACGAAAATTTACGTGGCTCACCCCAAAGTGAGGTACGTCCACGAGCAGCAGAAGTTGGATCTTCATTACCAAAAACAGAGACTATTACAGAGAGAGGGAAGTTTTCAGAATTTAGATTTTCCAATACCCTAAAAGACAAGAATGACTAGAAGTTTATATCCCTCCGTACAAGTTCAATTTCAAAGAAAAACAGAGTGACACACTCTTGGCACGCGCCCGTGTGTCTCGGGCGTGTTCCTAAACAAACACATTCTTTCATCAACGGATGTGTAAGGACCTCCATGGAATCGTCAGAAGTGCACACGCCCTGGGCACACACTCGTGTGCCTCAGATCATTTTCCCTGAAACGTCGCGTCTTCGACTTCTGGAAGCATGCCCTAATTCCCGGAACAGTTACAACCGCACCCACACACATGTGCCTCGGGCCGTGTGCCAAAAAAATTCATCCAGGGCTGCGACCCTGGACCCCGTAGGTCGTGTTCAACATTGGTCATTGCCTTTGGGTTAGGATTCGAGGCATACAATTAACGAATAAAAATTGAGTTTAACTTGGATGTTTTAGTGCTATAGGCACAACGACTCAACCCAATGGCATGACAAATTAAAAAATAGTCCAAATGTTTAGAGACCAAAGATCATACACATGAAAAGACATGCTGAGAATGATCCCATATCTGGAAACTAATGTAGCCTTGTCCACTAAACATATACCATGGTCCCCTACACCTATAATCAACTGGTTTAAAGCTGGATTCTTGGGTTTTAATAGCAGGTCAGCCGATTTTCCCAACATCCCACTCGTTTGGTCACAATATTAAAAATGATAATCCACGTGCTAAAGGTCAAAGAACCTATACACAAGGGAACACATTAAGAATATTCACACATTGAAAACTAATGTAGCCTTCTGTACTTAATATAGATTTTGAGCTCTTCCACCTATTAACCAAATTGTCTTAGGTCAGATGCTTGAGCTATAAAATGGGATCATATGAGTAGCTCTACAGCCCACTCGCATGCCACCGAATTAAAAAAAATAAACTAAATGTTATAGCACAAAGACATACATGTGAGGGGGCATGTTGAGAACAATCTCATATCAAGAAACTAATATAGTCTAGTACACTCAATATATACCATGGTCTCATATCAAGACCACATATGGTTTACTTAAAAAAAACAAATAAATACGAACATATGAAGCACCTCAAATAACTTTCTGCACAATTCACTTGATCATCCCGATTTAATAATCAACACATTGATATTGCATGACATCTGGCCCTTAACTTAGCTTACATTGCTTACGAGTTTCGCTCCGAACCAAGCAGAATCAGCTCCATATGGAGGGGGGAGGACTTTTATACCATTAGAAATTGATGGATCGAGAATTTTGTTGAGTTCGTTTTCCAATCTTTCTGAAGAGGAAACACCGAGCATGAAAAAGAGAACTTCTTTTATGGTATTAACCATTACAGTACTAGAGGCAATATGCAAGAAATTCTCATCATCATACCTGGCAATCCTGGTAAACAAGCAGTTCCACCAGCTAAAACCACAGTTTTGTACCAGCCATCATCAATAGCTATTTCTGATGCATGACAATGATCCATACAAAGTGCTATAGCTTGATGCAGGCCCATTGCACGCCTATGGATAAAATCGGCTGAAATGAGAAAAATTTCAATTCCCAAGCAAGTTTAAACATAAGAAATCCGTGAATATATGTCGCCATTGGAATACAAAAGGTAAATTGTTGAACATTCGTTTGAGTTTGATAATTATCAGTGTAGTTCAGCACATATGATAGCTTTAGTATATAAAGATAAAATCACCATTAAAAAAATTCAAAAGCTTTGAAAAAAGTTTCACAAAAACAATATTTGATTGAACTGTACAAAGTGCACAATTATGCCAAGAGAAAATGTTCACGGAAACTAAGTATTGGGACAGAAGATTCAGTGTTCATTTAGTTCTACTTTTATCTTAAACTTTTCTCGCCTGTTTCCATTTATTGATGCACTAAGGTCTATACAAAGGTAGAAAGAATTCAGACAAATAAAAGTCATACCACGTGTGTCATGCACCCATTCTAGGTCCCGAAAAATCCCAAGGGAGCTTAGAGGGATGCGATGAAAGGATGGTTCTTTCATATTTGTTTTTTGGGGGGGAAAAGAGAGCATTTATTAAAATTCATTTTACATGACAGCAGAAATTAATTAAGTGCATCTCATGCAAAATAAACATATAATAGAGAGTTCATCCAGTCCAAAAAAATTCATTCAAAGAACACATCCAAAAATCTAGATTGTTATTTGATCAAAGCATAATTCATGTTCGAAATGAAAAGGGAGGAAAAAGGTGATGAAAGACCTGCGAATCTGGACTGTCAACTTCTCACCTGAAGATCAATGGGCTCAAATAAAAGCAGGTGCTATTTGTTTTAATGGGTCATAAAGTATTTGTAGCGCTTTAAATTTAATAAAAAATGTAGCCGCTGTTTTCATACAACAGCAGAAATTATCACTACAGAAGGTGATGCATGCCCATCTTCTAAATGCAATGAAAAACACAATGTTCTCAACTGTTTTCTCTTCTTCCGGGTTCATGTTTTTTGTCTTACAGTGGTATTAGAGCTATTGCAAGACATTCCAATTGCCTGCCGATTTTCTCATTGAAGTTGTTCAATCATGGCGCAATCCTCTACCAATCCACCTTCCTACTCTTCCGTCTGAGTCCCTGTCTTTACATCCCTGTTCAATTCAGAGGATCCGTGGGACATGGTAGACCTCGGCGTCCAATATTTCGTGAAAGCTGCAGAGGAAAGAAGCCCACAAGCTACCAAGGAGGAGAGACAAAAAACACACGGGTTTTCCTACTCATCCAACAATGTGTATCAAATGACATTTTCCGAAGGATTATGGGGGCAACACCAACAAAAATGGCATGAGATACCCTGCGAGAAGCATTTTACGGCTCCAACAAGGTAATCCTTTTCAAACTTCATACTAAGTGGAAGGAGTTCAAAAATTTACATATGAAGTCCAATGAGGCTGTCAAGGATTTCTACGACCAAGTCAATATGCTTGTAAATAGACAATAGAAAAATCGTTCTTAATATTCTTTGTGTGCTACCCCCGGCTCGAATTCATAGCAGATTATGACTTGCAGCTCACGTCTGTTCCTGATAAAGCCAATTCAGTGGCAGATGCTTTGAGCTGACAGGCTTTTGTGGCCGCTTGTGCACCCATGTCAGCTACTCTTGCAGTCTTGATTGATGAACTCGAGCGGATGGACATATCCATCTCACCCGAGGGTCATGAAGCAGGGTCTGGTCCGTTATGGGTGGAGCAGGTGAAGAATTTGTAGTCATCTGATCCCGCACTCCAGCGCATCCGCCAAACGGCTGAACTTGGAACCCTTCCATATTTCTCTATGTCTGATGATGTTCTGAGTTTTCGAGGTCGTCTCTGCATCTCTGATGTACCTGAATTGCTTGATAGTATTTGTCAAGAAGCTCATGAATCCCATACATCTGGACATCCAGACAACAATAAGATATATCATAACTTGAAGCAGATTGTGTGGTGGTCTGGTATGAAGAACTATATTGCTCGCTTTATCTCTCGATGTCTGACATGTCAGAAGGTGAAAGCTCAGCGTCAGCGTCCTAGTGGTCTTTTACAGCCTATTCCTATCCCAGAATGTAAGTGAGAAGACATCTATGAACTTCATCACTGATCTGCCCCGTACTCCAAGGGGCATGATGCGATTTGGGTCATAGTAGATCGCATGACTAAAGTGTCTCACTTCATCCCATATAAGGAATGTCATTCCACTGAAAAGATGGCTCGGATCTATGTTTCAGAGATTGTTAGACTCCATGAGATTCCTTTGCGGATTGTATATGACCGTGACTCGAGATTTGTATCTCATTTATGGAAGGGCTTTCAACAAGCTTTGGGCACAGATCTCAACCTGAGCACCGCTTATCACCCAACAACCGATGGCCAGACTGAAAGAGTAAATTAGATTCTTGAAGACATGCTTCGGTGTTACATTCTAGATTTCAAGGGATCTTGGGATGAGTACCTACCTTTCGTCGAGTTCGCCTACAACAATAGCTATCAAGAGAGCCTCAAGATGGCCCCCTTCGAAGCACTGTATGAGCGTCGTTGTAAGACCCCTCTCTATTGGTCGGAAGTTGTTGAGAAGCTTGTTTTGGAACCTGAGTTACTTCAGGAAATGAAAGAATGCACAAAGAAGACTCGACTTCAACTCAGTCGTGCCATCGAGAGACAGAGGAAGTATGTCAATCAGCGTCGCCGTTCGTTAGAATTTGTTGTGGGTGATCAAGTGTTCCTGAAGGTTTCCACTACTCATGAGGTGAAACGTTTTGGTCGTCATCATAAGCTCAGCCCGAGGTTTGTGAAATTGTTCTCCATTTCAGAGCGTATCGGAGGATCTGTTTAGCGTCTTGAGCTACCTGCTTCTTTGGCCGGTGTTCACGATGTCTTTCATGTTTAGTCAGCTTCGGAAGTACATTCGTGATCATACCCGCGTCATTGAAGAAATTCCAGTGATCCATGCAGCCAATCTTTCTTATCCGATTGAGCACACTAAGATCGTTGAGTATCAATAACGCAAGCTTCGAAAGAGAACCATCCCCATGGTCAGAGTGCTTTGGATGCATGACAAGTCTGAGGAGTACACTTGAGAATCTGACATGTGTAACAAGTATCTGCAACTCTTCTCTTGACCTTGGTACATCTTCGCTTTTGTTCCTCGTTCTATTCTAGTATATTCATAGTTATCTTTCATGTCTTAACTTACCAATCTTGTTGGAATGAATGGTGTTTGAATCTTAGCCTTAGAAGCCCCTTTCGGGAAATCCTCCAAAGTTTCGGGACGAAACTTTCTAAGTAGGGGAGAATGTAACAACTCATACTAGAAAAAAAGAATGAATCAAAAAAAAAATCAATGGCATATTTGTAATATTAACTTAGGTTCCCCCCCCCCCCCCCCCCCTTCTTTATACCTAGCTGAACCAGCCACCCCGATCAAAAATTTCCTTTCTCCCCCCGGCCTAGGATTTCCCACAAGCCGTCTCTCTCGATTTCTGCAAGCCGCCCGTCTGTCGACGCCAATCCCATCTCCAAGCAACCCGTATGCCCCGCCGACCCCTCTGGCGCCTCTTCCTCCTCTAGCCGCTGCCTCCGCTTGTTTCCCCGCCTCCTCCTGCTCCTCTTCACTTCCTCTGGCCGACAGCTCCAAGAACCAGTAACCCTAGGGCCAGTAACCTCCTTTCCTCCACTTTTGGAGGCCGGTGGCAGTTTCCTCCCTCTCCTCTAAGCCGTCAGTCACAACATCTCCCTTCAGCAGCCCTCTTCATGATTGTTTGC
The DNA here is from genome assembly GCA_039583875.1 of Platanthera guangdongensis. Taxonomy (NCBI): domain Eukaryota; kingdom Viridiplantae; phylum Streptophyta; class Magnoliopsida; order Asparagales; family Orchidaceae; genus Platanthera; species Platanthera guangdongensis. Next base: position 50,884,210 of record CM077152.1, read on the forward strand.
GCCGAGTGTTGCGAAGAGAACTCCTAGGGTTTGCTCAAAACCTCCTATACTCAGGATTTTTGAGCCCAGATTTGGTCTCCTTGGGTAAGGAACTCCTCCAATATCCCTTTAGTTTAGAATTTTCTGAAATTATGTTGCTATTATTCGCGCCCCAATCGATGTAATTACGTCGATCCAACATGTGTTGGTCGTATAATCGTCTAATCCCGAATTTAATTGTGTTTTTTCCAGTGCCGCTTGTCGGAACTAGTGGTGGACCCTCTCTGAAACTCTCTCCGATTTAGGGTTTCCGGAACTAGTGGTAAATTCTCGATTATTTGTATTTTCTTTGGATTCACTAAGTGTCCTCCCTTGCTAAGAACATCTCCTAGAAAAGCAAATTTGGTGAGCCAAATTTCTGCATTAAGTTTTTTCATACAACTAGTGTTCTCGAAGGGTAATAAAATTGTCCTAAGGTCTCATTCCTTGAATAGACAAGGATGTCGTCGATGAATATGATGACAAATTGATTAGAAATTCTTGAAATGCCCTATTTATTGAGCAGTGAGGACATACAGGGCATTGGTCAACCCGAAAGACATGATCACAAATTCATAATGTCCATACCCATCGAGTTGATCAAACAAATCATGTCCTTGAGAGTGGATGCTTAGTCTAAATAGTGAGCTTGTTTGAGTCGAGATATTCAGTGCAAAATTTTAAACAATCATCTTTCATCTTAGTGAACTGGAGAGGTGCTCCCCAAGGTAACATGCTAGCACTAATGAATCCCAACTCAAACAACTCTTATAGCTGGACCTTTGGCAATGTTATTTCTCACAGTTCCATACGATAAAATGCTAGAAATATGTTTAATTTGGACATATATCTGTATGAAAAAAAGAGGTACCGGGTAGCTCCTTAGGGAGAACATTCAAAGATGCTCAAACTATTGGTATACCATAAAAATAATTTCTTATTTTGACGCGCATCAAGACTAGAAACACATCATAATCATGACCACTACTCATAATTATCTTAAGCATTGTTTTGCTGAGCATTTTTGCGTTACTGCGTTGCTGTTTCTTCCACCGCCCCACCAAAGAGGCGAAATGATAGGAGCAGTGCGAAAATCCGCTGTGGAAAATACGCATAAAATAATTTCATGACTCCAAAATTGTGGAGCCTTCTGCATCTCCTGTAATTTGCCCTAGCAGGATCCGCACGCTGTGAGAGAGCTTCTTCTCGTTCTTCCCAGAGAGTTGTTGCTTCCAACTCCCACCAATGAACGGTGCTAGCAGGCAACCAGTCTTCTCCTTCGACACACACTACATGCCGGTGATCGCTGCCGACGAAGAGTTCCTCCACGAAAATCTCAAGGCATTTTCCTATATTTCTCGAAGATTTTTTTTTTGATGCAAAGAGATGGATTACTCTGAGATTTTTTCTTGCAAAATCCCTAATGATTTCACTACAAATCCTCGATCATTTCTTGTAAAATGAGATGGATTTTTCTGAGATATGGTTGTTTTTGAATTTTTTTTCATTCCAGTAAATTTTCTTTATGGCCCGTTCGTTTGGACGAAATTGGAATTCAATATTGGGATTCAATATTTCATAATTGGAATTGGTCTAATTCCAATTCCAGCGTTCGCTTAGTAAATAATATTGATGAATATTGTGGAATTGATCAATACTTTTGTTTGTTTATTAAATAAAATTCAATGTGAGAATTGAAAAATATTATGAAGAAACTAATATTTTTTCACATATATTATAAAAAATGCGAGTCTTGGCAAAAACATGCGAGCCCGGGAACAAAACACATGCCCGAACAAAAATCATGTGCTCGGGCGCAAAAATGCGTCCGGACAAAAAAAAAACATCGGGCGAAGAAATGCTAGTAATGGTGAAAAAAACGTGTCTGGGGGCAAAATGCGCGCCCAAAAGAAAAGCACGTGCACGTGCAAAAAGCGAGAGCTGGGAGAAAAACACGCTGTCGGGGAGAAAATGAGCGCGCGCGGGGGGGGGGGGGGGGGGGGGGGGGGATGCGCGCTTAGGAGAAATACGTGCGTCGGGGCAAAAAAACGCACGCCCGGGCGAAAACAAGCGTCTGGGAGACAAAGCGGGTTCCCGGGAGAAAAATGCGCGCCCGGGCGCGCGCCCGGGCGATGGGCTCCCGAGCGGAAAATGCGCACTCGGGCGAAATACACGTGCTTGGGCAAAAAACGCGCGTCCACGCGAAAAACACGCGATCGGGGAAAAATGCGCGCCCGGGAGAAAAAACAAGAGCCCTTTGGCGAATAACGCTTTCCTGAGCGAAAAACGGGCCCTGGGCGACAAAACGGGCGCCCCAGAGAAAAAGACGTGCCCAAGTGGAAAACGCGCGCCCAGGCGAAAAACGCGCGTCCGAGCGGAAAACGGGCGCCCGGGCGAAAAATGCGTATTGGCCGGAATTTTCAAAATCTTATATAGATTGGAAAAATTGTCTTTAGTTCAAAATAAATTTCACGGAATTCATTAAAATTCCAATTCCAACATCAAGCGTGCAAACACATGACAAAATTAAAATTAAACCTTCAATTCCAATTCTAGGAACTCAATTTTGTCTAAACGAACGGACCTTTTTGATTTCCTGTATAGACAATGAAATGCAAGATGATTTAATTGCAACTGTCATAATATTTTTGGCTTAGACAGTAAACTGCGGCTCAATTAACCTCTTTCAATTCAATTTTTTTGTTTCTCACTGCTAAATGATTTCAGTGTGAGACAATTTAACTCCAGGTTTCCTGATTGTAATTGTTTATCTTGATCATTTCCTGTAAAATACACGTATAGGACACTGGTTTTTTTTCTTGTAAAAAATCGACTATAGTAAAATGAACGATTTCACTACTCACATTAGTACACATCACAACTGTTTTGTCAAACAGGTTAAACAACTTTTCCGTTTGAAACAACACAACAAACACAATTCTTTCAAACAGTTGCACTGATTATCTCACCACTCTGCAAGACAACAGAATTTCCCACCACTGCTTCTCCAACCGCTGCAGCTGAACCAAACAAAGCCTTAATGGACGAGGCAACTATATTGAAAACTATTTTCATGACTCAATACGTAACAATGAACTGGTCGAGTCATTTCAAACTTGGATCCACAGTCGATCAAACTTTGTATTTGGATAATTAATCCATACCCATTGTTGAAGCCGGGAAAATTCCCTACTCCAAAAATTCGGATCAAGGCAGCCTAAGGTTACTGATTTTACGGTCCGACGTCACAGATCAAGTGGTTAGCACGAGAGAGAGGAAACTATCTATAAACACACCCCAAGTGCTCCAGCAGGGAGGTCCCACCACGCACCCAGAAGCTTAGAAGAAGCTTCCCCTCCGCAACCAAAAGTTCGGGCGAGATACTAGGCAGGCATGGACTTGGCGAGTATCCACTTGGGGGGGGGGGGGGGCCTCAACCTCCTCCAAAAAGTGACATTTCTAGTACCCATGGGACCTATTTATAGAGAAATCCTGGGGGGGGGGGGGGGTATAGGCGAGTATCAAGCTACTGGCAGCGAGTTCCAAGGGTCTGCTCGCCCAAGCTCGCCTCTGCTCGCCTCTGCTCGCACAATAGTCTGCAAATAGCCGTGTGTTTGGGTACTTCTGATCTCGACGAATTACGGGTTATAAACCCATAATTATATCTAACTCTACAATAAGAGAAATTACTTCAATTGTAGATTCAGGCCCTTCAAATGGAATTGAAATCTACATCTATGGACAATATGCACGAGAGAGTCCTTCGACACCAAGGCATCCAACAATGACATAACTAGAAAGATTTTGAGCTCTACTATGAGCAACAGATTCTACCATAAACGGGTCCGATGATCCCGCGCTTAAGAGAATGAAACATGATTAAAGAATGAAAAAATTAACCTGATGAGGTAATAAATAATCCTACTTAATTTGATTGAATTCAATTAATTTGCTTCCTTTAAGAATTCTAATTCCTCAAATGAGTCCATGGATAATGTGATAAATACGAGAATTCATGCTCATATAAGTTATTGTCTTGAAATCAAGCACTATGAGAATGCAAAATAAAACTATTTTCTCTAACATTACAAATAGAGCTATTTTCTCCAACACTTCCCCTCAAGTTGGACATGTAATGTCTGTCATGCTCAAATTGCCAGTACTTTGTCAAAGGAGCTCAGACTCGGCCCCTTGGTAAGCACATCTGCAAGGCTCTAGTTTGATAGAACAAATGTGGTACTCACAATCCCCCTAGCTATGTTTTCCTTAATGAAGTGTCTGTCGATCTCCACGTGTTTGGTACAATCATGTTGGACTAGATTGTGGGCAATGCTGATAGCAGCTTTATTATCACAATAAATCCTGATTGGACCAACACTCCACACCAAGGTCCTTCATAATCGATTGAATCCACAACCCTTCACATATCCCGTGTGTCAGTGCTCAGAACTCAGCCTCAGTACTGGATCTGGCTACGTGTTGTATCTTGCTCCTCCAGGTCACCAAATTTCTCAGTCTACATCAGTATAGACTTCTATTGTCAATGCCTCGTTGGGTGAGAACAGTATGCCCTTGCCAGGAGATGATTTAAGATACCTCAGGACTCTGTATGCAACATCAAGATGATGTGATCTAGGTGAGTGCATGTACTGGCTGAGGACCCCCATAACATAAAATATATCCGGACGAGTATGAAAAAGATAGATAAGTTTCCCCACCAGTCATTGAAAACCAGGTATGTCATCAACTTCTCCTCCATCCTTTCCAAGCTTGTGGTTGACCTTAATTGGGGTGTCAGCTAACCCACATCCAAGCATTTCAGTTGTCTTAAGCAAATCCAGAATGCACTTTCTTTGTGATATAAAGATTCCATGTTTGGATCTGGCATCCTCTATATTGAGAACATACTTGAGGGGTCCAAGATCCTTCACTTAAAATTCCTTAGCCAACCTAGATTTTAAGAGTTCAATCTCCTCTGTGTCATCACTGTTATCATTATATCATCCGCATAAAAAATAGAGCAGCCAACTTGCCATCCCCGTGTTTCACAGACAAGATGTGATCAACATTGCTCTGTTTGTATCTAAAAAACATCATTGCCTGGTGAAATCTCTCAAATCAAGCACGTGGAGACTGCTTCAAGCCATACAGGGCTTGTTCAACCTGCAAACTTTCCCTGCTGACCCTTTTTGAAGAACACCAGGAGGCAAGGACATGTAAACCTCCTAAAGATCACCATGGAGAAATGCGTTCTTCACATCCAACTGGGGGAGACTCCGTCCTTTACACGCAGCACATAAAGCAAAATTCTTGATAGTTGATACAAGTTGTTTGGGTATATCCTTTAGCAGCCAACGTGGCTTTGTACCGTTCAACAAGGCCTTGGGAGTTTTGCTTCACAGAGAAGACTCAATTGCATCCTACAACAGTTTTCCCTTTAGGGAGATGAACAAGATCCCAAGTATGATTCTTGTCAATAGGCTACCATTTTTCCAACATGGCTGTCTTCCAATCACAATGCTCAAGGACTTCCTGCCAAGAACGAGGAATAGATATGGAAGACAGAGGTGACAAATACTCTATGTGAAGGAGACAAAAAGACAGGTCACAAAGTGAGAAAGAAGATGTTGGGTAGATGCAGAATTACCTCTATCAGTACTTGACGATGGATTGGATGGTGGCCCAGGCTGAGTAGCAAGGACTTATGTGTTCGTGCCCCTCCTACGTCGCGTGTAAACCTGCAATGGAGGAGGTATCACCGGGTCCCCAGAAGTAAGTGGGAGCGCCGGGTCCCCAAAAATAAGTGGGAGCACCGGGTCCCTAGGGACATGAGGAGGCAACATAGATGGTGGAATAGGAAAATGAACAGAAGGAGGGGAACTCACTTCCCTCTGATTCCATGTTGAAATGACGCAAAGTGAAAAATGAAATTGATTAATTGTCTGAGGGGGCAGCCTATATATATATATATATATATATATATATATATATGGAATACAAAATAAAGTTATTTTCTCTAACATTACAAATAGAGCTATTTTCTCCAACAATCCCTTATGACATGTAAAGGATTAGGCAATATCAAAGGATTAGACATCAACTAAACATTTCACATTGAACTTAGCTATGATAAAGATCTAACGTAATTATTACAGTCTTATGAATAATTACTTCAAGACTCTAAAATCAAAGAAATAATTCAAATAAGATCCTAAGGCTTTATGCATTCCTAAGATTCAAAGGATCTTAAACATGTGCTCTGAAATCAATTATAACACTCGTACCTAGTTTAGCAACAAAGCCCAGTCGACACTCCTGATATGAAGCAAACTAAAAAATAGTAATAAAATTGGTACCATAATATAACAAATTAAATCATAAAATGTAAGTAGTAGACTGTGGCTAAGGTTAGAGAAATACCTTAAAGTCTAAATCAAGAAGCCAACAAGAAAAGCAAGTGCGATCAAAACAGAATACTTGGCTCAAAATAATGATGTATGCAACAACTGAATACACACAAAACAAAGTGTCCAACCCAAGACCAGTTACAAAACTCCGCAGGAAGAGACATAAATTAAAACTTCATAAACCTCGCAAATTCATCCTAAGTAAATGTCCTCACATGTGTTCCCTAAAAAGAAGAATCTGAAAATGGGGTCAACCCACTGGTGAGTAAGAAAGACTCGTCCTCCCAATAACACAAACAATAAAGGTAAATATGTACGAACATCTACATACACAATAACTGTATCTATGGATCATGATTTATAACATGGTAAGTATGCATGCTTTAATAAAAAAACAAACTGTAACAACAACAACTGTAACATCCATAAATTTGACGCGAAATGTAACTTTTAAAATTTGTAGGGGCGGGTCGCGACGGATTTTGATCGAGGCAGTGCGTCGTCAAGGTATAACGTTACTTTTCCTTATGTTAGCGACTGTTAGTTTGATAAGTGCGTTAATAATAGTGTGTGACGCATTTTATTTTTTGTAACGCGCGCGGCGATTTCGGTTAGAAATCCAAAGTATTAGTGTTGGGTGTGTCGATAACCGTTTAACAAGTTGTATGAGTGGAAATAGGGTGCCAATAGCAAAATTTCCCCCCCTCTCATGCAGTTAATAGGGAAAAAACCGCAAGCCGTGAACTTTAAAACCCCGTAACCCCTCTTTCTCATGGGATTTTGCAAAACCGCAGCCCGATATTGCTTCCTTCCGCTCCGTCTCCCGCACGCAGCGCCGACGCCAGGCCGACGACCTCCTGCTGCCCTAGCCGACGGCTTGCCCCCCCCCCCTCGGAAATCATCTCCGACTTCTTCTCCCTCCTCTGCAGGCATCGGTGAGCCTTCCTCATCCTTCCTTAGCCGTGGGAGAACCGGGTCTAACCCTAACCGAAGGAGTTTGAGTTTTGTTTTGGTTCCGGTGAGTGGATCTCTTCCTTTTCTCGATTTCTGCTTGGATTTCCTTCGTTTTGGGAACTAGCTTAACCTAGGTTTTCATTTTGATTGCTCTATTTTAGGTTTTGGTGTTCGTATTTCACCACGGATTTTGTGTGGAACGCATTGGGAGCCTCAATCGCTACACGTAAAATTAATATGCGAAATTTAGCACATGTATTTTTTTTGTAACCCTAGATGTTTTGGAGATTTTCCACCGGAAACCCTAAAAAGGGGAACAATTATGAAAATAAGTTTGCCTTAAATTGCAGGACTTTAGTAGGTTCGAGGCAACACTCTGAGTTTTCCATACAGAAGAATTTCCTTCGGAAGAGCTAATGTTGCCGCGCCGCGTGTACGAGCGTCGCAGCACCCCGGCAAGGAAATTCTAATTTCTTTTAGTTAGACATATCAAATAATTATATTTTTATACGCATGAGTAGGTTTCGTACAAGCATCATAACCATGTATAAAAAAGTGTGGCAGTAGGAAGATAATCGTGGAAACGCGTATGTTAACGCCTTCTTCCATAACCACGTTAGTAAAGTCATGAACAGTTATTTAAGTACGAAGCTCTACCCGTGTACGTAACTTTGGAGATTGTCCAACCAAGGGCGCGAAGGTCCCTTTCAAGTCGACCACGAGAAAGTCAAGGGTCGCTCAGTAGTACACCAGAAAAGATATCCCATGCAGAGTAGCGTCAGACCAAAAAGGTCAGTAGCACACCAGTCTTTTCGTGCTTGGTAGATGCGCACTACCATCCTCATAGGGCATATGGTATCCTATGAGTTTCAGAGTCTTGTGAGTTAACTCCCCTTGAGACAGTTAGTAGATTCGAGACCGTGTCCGTGCGACACTAGAACAATTGAGTTCGTCAGATGGTCTCGGGTCGTCAGTTTCAGTTGCGCGTTAGGAGCTACTCTTCCTAGAGCCTTCCCAGTAAATGTGTAGACTAGAAGCCATCTAGAACTCACGTACAGACTTGATGTGAGACATTACACCCGTTAGTGAACGTCAGGACTTGGGTAAATGAACGGAAAGTCATGAATATATAACTAATAGTGTGTTAACAATGAAGTATAAGCAAAACATGCATAACATATAGCATAAAATATTTTCAGTGCACGAGACTATTTTTAAAGACATGCATGCATTCATATGTAAATCTGTTTTAGTGTCACTAAGGGAAATTGTTTTTCTTTACTCTGACCCTTCGTGGGCAATATTTTTCAGGTGACCCAGGTGGGAAACTACGTCTATGATGAGCGTTATGGTGGCGTCAGTTTGTAGTACTTTTCCCATTCAGTTTACTCTATTTCAGCATGTACTTGTAGTTGTGGGCAGTGTAACTTATTAATGTTTGATATTTCTTGTATCAGACTTTTTGTGATAGTTCAGATTTTCAGTTAATTCAATTCTATTCACCTGTAGTGGCTCTGTGATTCCAGATTTCAGGTATGTGGTTATCTTTAGTTTACTTTCTTAGCTTCCGTTGCTAGTTATAAACTCTTTTAGTAGCTCTTACTGTATACCTGCTGTGTATTAGTTTTAATACTGTTTCCTAGTTCTCTTTATATCGCTGAACCGGCCGGATGGCTGATTATTGTAAAACTGGAAAGGGGTGTTACAAATTGGTATCAAAGCGAGGTTTAGGATCCCTGGAAACTAGAAGGTTTTCACAGAGCCATAGAATTATGTAAGAGTAAACTCTTGTGAGTATAGTATTTTAAGTGCGTTTAAGCCCTAATTTTCGCTAGATTACGAAATAAAGTTGCTAAGCCAGATTTCGCTGACACTTGAGAAATAATCAGATTTCTTTTATATGTTCTATCAGGCATCTCGAGTCAGTGAACCGGGTGAATCTTCACGTCAGGACCCTGTTCCTAACGTCTCTATTGGAGATGCTGCCGTGCCACAGGTACCACCAGTTCCAGCGGCTTCAGAGGGCACTGACATAGCCTCTCAGATTGCCAAGGCGTTTACTGTTGTCTTGATGGAGTTTCAGAGAGGATTGGCTGCAGGGTTTCCAGTTCCAGTACAAGTACCAGCCCCTGCACCAGCTCCTGCCCCAGCACCCGTGGAGATGACCCTGGAGCGCTATTTGAGGAACTTTAGAGAGCTTCAACCCTCGAACTACAGTGGGGATGAGACCCCGATGGACACAGATGATTGGGTAGCAAACACCAGAGACCTGTTGGATGTTTTGGAGTGCCCAGAGAATAAGAAGGTTCCTCTGGCGGTTTTCCTCCTCCGAGGTGAGGCAAAGGTCTGGTGGGACAAGTTCCGGGCAGATGATCCCGCAGGTAAATGGTTATGAAAATTCCTCTTATTTTTGGAAGTGATACATTTTCCTTTTTAAATAATATGACCATACTTTTGGCCAGGTCGTACGCCAGACATGTTTACGTGGGGCGAATTTTCTAGAGCCCTTGCAAATTGGTTCGTGCCTCCTTCTGCACGACGAGGTCTCCAGGAGAAGTATCTTAGACTTTTCCAGGGGGACAAGACTGTTGCTGAGTACGAGCGAGAGCTTACCCATCTGGCTCGATATGCGGGCATGATGCAGGGAGACCAAACTGAGAAGTGCAGCCGTTTTGTGGATGGTTTACGTGACTCGTTGAGGCAGCCGCTAATGACGATGGTCAACACTGATTACAGGAGCTTGGTGGATACGGCTCGCAGGCTGGAGGATGACCAGCAGAAGGTTCAAAAGCGAATTAATTTTTGTGCGAAGCGAGGAATCGCATCAGTCGCAGCAGAGCAGGAATGAACAAGGGAAGAACTGGAACAAGAAGCAGAAGCCTGATGCGAGGAAGAATGGTCAATCTGGTGACAGGAGCAGGGACTACCCCCTTTGTCCCAAGTGTCAGCGTCGCCATCCAGGAGAGTGTTTGGCCAGCGCGGGCGTGTGTTACAAGTGTCGTCAACCTGGACACATAGCTCGTTTCTGTCAGGAAGGTGGTTCGAATCAGGTAATCAATCTTGTTGGATTTTTGTACATTTATGAATTTTCTGTAGATGACAAATGTATTTTGTTCTTGCAGTCGAAGTACGAGGTTGGTGGCCCTAGTAGAGCAGACAAGGGCAAAGCCTTAATGATTACTGATGGAACACCACAGCAGGGTCGAGATTTGGTGCAGCCCAGAGCTTATGGGCTTGGTCAGCAGGAGGCTAAGGAGCAGGAGGATGTAGTGACAAGTAAGTGTTTACTTTGCCTGACAAGTTTATTTAATCATCCGTAGTGACACTCTTTTTATTTTTGAAAATCATTCATGTAGGCATCCTTATGATTCGTAATTTACCATCTAAGATTCTGTTTGATACGGGTGTCTCGCACTCGTTTATCGCAGAATCTCTAGTGCGTAAGTTGAAGTTAGAAGTCTTTCTAGAGACAGTACCACTGGAAGTCATGATGCCTAATGGATCCCTTCTGCGGACCAGAGATAAGTGTAGGGTACCGATGCAGTTTGGTGATACCGAGATTATCGTGGAAGCTTTGCAGCTACCTATCGCAGGATTCGATCTGATCTTTGGAATGGATTGGTTATCGGCAGTCAACGCCAGGATTGACTGTAGGGCGAAGTAGATACAGTTTGAGGGCCCTAATCAGACTGCGTTTTCTTTTCAGGGCTTGAAGGGAGTTGTGAAGATGATTATCTCCGCAATCCAAGCTAGAAGGTGCATCAGTAAGGGTTGTGAAACCTTCGTAGTACTGATGAATGCAGAAGCTAAGGCTGACTTGTCAGAGGTACCAGTGGTGCAGGAGTTCCTCGATGTTTTTCCGGAAGAGCTCCCTGGTGCCCCTCCTGATAGAGAGATAGAGTTCCCGATAGATTTGCAGCCCGGGGCTACACCAGTAGCCAAATCCCCCTATCGGATGGCTCCTAGGGAGCTAGCGGAGCTGAAGAGCCAGTTGCAGGAGTTGCTTGATTTGGGTTTTATACGTCCCAGTACTTCTCCTTGGAGTGATCCAGTACTTTTTCGTGAAGAAGAAGGATGGTAGTCTGAGACTGTGCATAGACTACCGTGAGTTAAACAAGCTGACAGTAAAGAACAAGTACCCGATTCCCAGGATTGATGATTTGTTCGACCAGTTGGTGGGCTCGTGCACTTTTTCCAAGTTAGATTTGAGGTCGGGCTACCATCAATTAAAGATTCGGGACGTTGATGTTCAGAAGACGGCTTTCAGTACCAGATATGGTCACTTCGAGTTCGCGGTCTTGCCGTTTGGGCTGACCAATGCTCCTTCAGTATTTATGGATCTGATGAACAGGGTATTTCGTGAGTACTTAGATCATTTTGTTATCGTTTTTATCGATGACATCTTGGTTTTCTCGAGTGCAGAAGATCATGTCGCACACCTCAGGATTGTTTTGAGCACCCTCAGGAAGAACCAGTTGTATGCCAAGTTTTCAAACTGTGAGTTCTGGCTTTCAGAGATTGCATTCTTAGGCCACGTCATCAGTCAGCAAGGAGTCAGTGTTGATCCGAATAAGATAGAGGCCATTAAGAGTTGGCCAAGGCCGACGACAGTTTCAGAGGTTCGCAGCTTTTTGGGTCTTGCTGGTTACTACAGGAGATTCATCAGGGATTTCTCGAAGATAGCCTTACCACTGACTTCCCTCACCAGGAAGGGTAAGGGCTTGGATTGGACAGTTGAGTGTGAGTTGGCGTTTGAGGACTTGAAGGGCAGATTGATGACCGCACCGATCTTGAGTTTACCTTCAGGGCCTGACGGGTTTCAGATTTATAGCGATGCATCAAGTCGGGGTTTGGGATGTGTTCTCATGCAACATGGAAAGGTCGTAGCTTATGCCTCGAGACAGTTAAAGGTCCATGAGAGGAACTATCCAGTGCATGACTTGGAGCTTGCAGCAGTCATACATGCCCTGAAGATTTGGAGGCACTATCTCTATGGTGTTCGTTGTGAGATCTTCACTGATCATAAGAGCCTCAAATATATCTTTGATCAGCGAGAGCTCAATTTGAGGCAGCGCAGATGGTTAGAGTTTCTATCAGACTACGACGTAGATATTCAGTATCATCCAGGAAAGGCGAACGTAGTAGCTGATGCCCTTAGTCGTAGAGGTTCGTGTTTCTTTCTCCTCGCTCAGCAGGAGGAGTTAGTGTGAGAGCTGGAGAGACTGGACATTACCGTTGTGCCACGCAGTAGTTTTGGTTCTGCAAGGTTGAGTTGGATGGAGATTACCTGCGATATCAAGGATAGAATCAGGACAGCTCTACCGTTGGATCCAAAGATGGCAGAGATTTGGAGCTCAGTGCAGACAGATCAGAAGGAGAGATACAGTATTCAAGATGATTTATTGTTGGTTGATGGCAGGGTGTGTATCCCCGATATTAGTCACCTTCGCGAGGACATTCTATTTGAGGCACACAATTCCAGATATTCTATACATCCGGGTAGCACAAAAATGTACGCAGATCTCAAGAAGGTAGTCTGGTGGCCAGACTTGAAGAGAGATGTTGCAGATTACGTAGGGAAGTGTGAGACGTGCAAGTTAGTTAAGGCCGAGTGCCAAAAGCCTGGAGGAAAGTTGCAGCCACTTCCCATTCCTGAGTGGACCTTCGAGGATATATCTATGGATTTCATCCATGGTCTGCCGAGATCACAGAGTGGGAATGATTACTTATGGGTTATAGTAGATCGTCTTTCTAAGGTTGCTCATTTCATTACTCTTAAAAAGACAGATCAAGGTCCCAGATTAGCACAGTTATATTTAGACGAGATAGTTCGACTTCACGGTGTTCCCAGGACTATAGTTTCAGACCGAGATGACAGGTTTACCTCCAGGGAGTGGCGTTACGTACAGGAGCGGTTGGGTACCAGGTTACATTTCAGCACCGCTTTCCATCCCCAGACAGATGTGCATTTTGGACTTTGGAGGAAAGTGAGAGAAATATGTTACTCTTGTGGAGTTCTCCTACAACAACAGCTTTCAGACGAGTATTGAGATGACACCGTTCGAGCCCCTCTATGACAGACGTTGTCGGACACCGTTGTGTTGGGCTGAAAATGAGGAAAGATCTTCTATCAGGAAGTCATGGATTGATAAGACCACTGATAGGATTAAGCTTATTCAGGAGCGTATGAAGACAGCTCAGGATCGCCAGGCCAAGTATCATGATCAGAAGCACAAGTCAGTAGAGTTCAGTGTTGGAGACTATGTTTATCTGAAGGTCAGACTAGTCAGAGGAGTCTCTAGAATAAAGCGGATGAAAAAGCTGAGCCCCAGATTCGTTGGTCCTTTTGAGGTGCTGGAAAGAGTTGGTGAGGTTGCTTACAGGTTGGCCTTACCTGAGGAAATGAGTGGTGTACATGATGTATTCCACGTCTCCTATCTAAGGAGAGCAGTCAGAGATTCCAGTCAGATCATCAGTACCGAGGAAGCACAGTCGAGACAGATCTTAGCATTGAGGTTTGACCAGTCAGAATAGTGGATTCAAGGATACAGAAGCTCAGAAATAGAGAGATTCGCATGGTCAAAGTCCTTTGGATGAACTGTGTCAGTCCAGAGTATACTTGGGAACGAGAGGATGAGCTTAAGAGCAATGCAGACTATTCTTTTCTCTTCGATTCAGGTATGATTACAATTTTCGAGAACAAAAATTTTTGTTAGGAGGGGAGATTTGTAACATCCATAAATTTGACGCGAAATGTAACTTTTTAAATTTGTAGGGGCAGGTCGCGACGGATTTTGATCGAGACAGTGCGTCGTCAAGGTATAACGTTACTTTTCCTTATATTAGCGACCGTTAGTTTGATAAGTGCGTTAATAATAGTGCGTGATGCATTTTATTTTTTGTAACGCGCGCGGCGATTTCGGTTAGAAATCCAAAGTATTAGTGTTGGGTGTGTCGATAGCCGTTTAATAAGTTGTATGAGTGGAAATGAGGTGCCAATAGCAAAATTTCCCCCCTCTCATGATAGGGAAAAAACCGCAAGCCGTGAACTTTAAAACCCCGTAACCCCTCTTTCTCACGGGATTTTGCAAAACCGCAACCCGATATTCCTTCCTTCCGCTCTGTCTCCCGCACGCAGCGCCGACGCCAGGCCGACGACCTCCTGCTACCCTAGCCTACGGCTTGCCCCCCCCCCCCCTCGGAAATCATCTCCGACTTCTCCTCCCTCCTCTGCAGGCATCAGTGAGCCTTCCTCATCCTTCCTTAGCCGTGGGAGAACCGGGTCTAACCCTAACTGAAGGAGTTTGAGTTTTGTTTTGGTTCCGGTGAGTGGATCTCTTCCTTTTCTCGATTTCTGCTTGGATTTCCTTCGTTTTGAAAACTAGCTTAACCTAGGTTTTCATTTTGATTGCCCTATTTTAGGTTTTGGTGTTCGTAGTTCACCACAGATTTTGTGTGGAACGCATTGGGAGCCTCAATCGCTATACGTAAAGGTAATATGCGAAGTTTAGCACATGTATTTTTTTTGTAACCCTAGATGTTTTGGAGATTTTCCACCGGAAACCCTAAAAGGGGAACAATTATGAAAATAGGTTTGCCTTAAATTACAGGACTCTAGTAGGTTCGAGGCAGCACTCTGATTTTTCCATACAGAAGAATTTCCTTCGGAAGAGCTAATGTCGCCGCGCCGCGTGTACGAGCGTCGCAGCACCTCGGTAAGGAAATTCTAATTTCTTTTAGTTAGACATATCAAATAATTATATTTTTATACGCATGAGTAGG
Source organism: Platanthera guangdongensis (assembly GCA_039583875.1). Classification (NCBI taxonomy): domain Eukaryota; kingdom Viridiplantae; phylum Streptophyta; class Magnoliopsida; order Asparagales; family Orchidaceae; genus Platanthera; species Platanthera guangdongensis. Next base: position 50,899,371 of record CM077152.1, read on the forward strand.
TTTCGTACAAGCATCATAACCATGTATAGAAAAGTGTGGCAGTACGAAGATAATCGTGGAAACGCGTATGTTAGCGCCTTCTTCCATAACCACGTTAGTAAAGTCATGAACAGTTATTTAAGTACGAAGCTCTACCCGTGTACGTAAGTTTGGAGATTGTCCAACCAAGGGCGCGAAGGTCCCTTTCAAGTCGACCACGAGAAAGTCAAGGGTCGCTCAGTAGTACACCAGAAAAGATATCCTATGCAGAGTAGCGTCAGACCAAAAAGGTCAGTAGCACACCAGTCTTTTTGTGCTTGGTAGATGCGCACTACCATCCTCATAGGGCATATGGTATCCTATGAGTTTCAGAGTTCTGGGAGTTAACTCCCCTTGAGACAGTTAGTAGATTCGAGACCGTGTCCGCGCGACATTAGAACAATTGAGTTCGTCAGATGGTCTCGGGTCGTCAGTTTCAGTTGCGCGTTAGGAGCTACTCTGCCTAAAGCCTTCCCAGTAAATGTGTAGACTAGAAGCCACCTAGAACTCAAGTACAGACTTGATGTGAGACAGTACACCCGTTAGTGAACGTCAGGACTTGGGTAAATGAACGGAAAGTCATGAATATATAACTAATAGTGTGTTAACAAGGAAGTATAGAAAAATCATGCATAACATATAACATAAAATATTTTCAGTGCACGAGACTATTTTTAAAGACATGCATGCATTCATATGTAAATCTGTTTTAGTGTCACTAAGGCGAATTGTTTTTCTTTACTCTGACCCTTCGTGGGCAATATTTTTCAGGTGACCCAGGTGGAAAACTACGTCTAGGATGAGCGTTATGGTGGCGTCAGTTTGTAGTACTTTTCTCATTCAGTTTACTCTATTTCAGCATGTACTTGTAGTTGTGGGCAGTGTAACTTATTAATGTTTGATATTTCTTGTATCAGACTTTTTATGATAGTTCAGATTTTCAGTTAATTCAATTTTATTCACCTGTAGTGGCTCTGTAATTCCAGATTTCAGGTATGTGGTTACCTTTAGTTTACTTTCTTAGCTTCTGTTGCTAGTTATAAACTCTTTTAGTAGCTCTTACTGTATACCTGCTGTGTACTAGTTTTAATACTGTTTCCTAGTTCTCTTTATATCGCTGACCTGACCGGATAGCTGATTATTGTAAAACTGGGAAGGGGTGTTACAACAACAACACTCAAGCCTTTATCCCACTATAGTGGGGTCGGCTATATGGATCATTTGTCGTCATTGTGCCCTATCTTTTGACATAATATCACTAATGCCTAAGTACATCATGTCTTTCTTTATAGTTTCATTCCAAGTCTTTATTGGTCTACCCCTCCCTCGTCTAACATGCCTAGTGACTAGACTCTTACAACGCCTAACAGGTGCCTCTAATGGTCTCCTTTGTACGTGTCCAAACCATCTTAGACGAGCTTCTCGCATCTTCTCTGAAATTGGTGCTACTCCTGTCTTATCCCTGATACTTTCATTCCTAATTTTATTCAATCTCGTGCGTCCCCACATCCACCTCATCTCTGCAACTCCCGTTTTTTGCTCATGTACACAATTCACTGCCCAACACTCAGAGCCCTAAAAAACAAACAGTAATAACATAAATTATATATTTTATGATTTTTCATATTATGAGTTCTAATCATAGTTTTTGTTAGAAGATAGTGAAATAATATGTAAAAGCCCATTGTAATTCTGGCTCATTTATGAGCCCAAGTAGTCTTAGGTTCTGTCCCACATTGTAGATTTGAGATTTCTCTCTTCTTCTCTTCCTATATATTTGTATTCATACTTGATGTTTATACAAGAAATACTACCCACAAGTTTCATTTCTCCTACTTTTTACATGGTATCAGAGGAAAACGGTCTGGCCTGTACCTGTCTGTCCGCTTGGCCTGCTTGCTAACCGAGCGGTTTGGTCCCCGACCTCCTTCCCCTTTTTCTAACTGCTGCTTCTGAGCGGTGAGCGGCTTCCTTACCGCCCTCTTCCCTTTGCTCTCTCTCTCTCTCGTGGATTACACCCCCCTCCCTCCCTCCCTCCTTGTTTTATAACCTCTCGAACTGGTGGTCCCCAACTCCCCGCCCTGTTTCGCTGCGGTCTCTGCCCCTATCCGAGTGGTCTTCTTCTCGCTTCGGATTCCTCTTTGTTTTCTTTCTCACCGCACCTTGGTCGCGGTAACTCCTTTGTACCGCTGGTGTTCGCATCGAGACCGTGCGGTCTCCGCTCTTTAGTCGCTGCGACTTCACTTCCCGCTGTTGCTTCTCCCGACGTCGGCGACTTCCCTTACCGCAAGGCCGTTCCTGACCGTTGTGGTTTCCCTTCTCGCTGCTGCATTCTAGTCGCGGCGATCTCGGTCTCTTCTGTGGCTCTGCGAGCTTCCTGCATCAGCTTATCTTACCGCTGCGGCTTCTCTGCCCACAGCGTCTCCGCATTTTGGTCGCGGCCTCTGTCCGCTGGCGTGTTGACGTCGAGACCGTGCGGTTTCTCTTCTCCGCCCCGTCTTGTGGTTGCGGGTTGTCTCCCTTAACCGCTGCGGTCTATCTACCTGCTGCGGTCTCCACACTTGGTCGCGGCCTCCTGCCGCCGGTGTGTTGTCACCAAGACCGTGCGGCCTCTCTTCTGTTCCATTTTTTCTGGTTTTGCCTGCGGGTTCCTTCTTCTTGAGCGACCTCCTAGTCGCGTGCGGCTTGTTCCTTCCGCTGCGGTTTTCTTCCTTGTCCGCTGATCTTGTTGTTGGTCTTGCTCGCTGTGGTCTCTGCTTGTGGTTTCTCCTAGCCACTGGACTTGCTCGCTGTTCCTTTCAAGCCGCTTCGGCCTGTCTAGCCGCTGGTTTTGCTCACTGGCTGTTTTTCTAGCCGTTGCGGATTGGTGTTCAGTTTGCCTCATGGATACTACTACAAGCTCCGGGGAGTCCGCTGGGACTTGCTCGGATTGCTCTGCCACCTCAGATTGCTCTGTCTGCTACTGAACTACGGGATGAACTCAGGATTACTACTATCTCTCTCACGGGTAAAAGAAACTTTGTAGAATGGGTCCACTCTGTTCGTCGGGTTCTCCAGACGAAAGGACTACTTCATCACCTGACCAGGGCCACTCCTACCCTTCCCACTGACGAGTGGCTTCGTGATGATGGCCGTGTGCAATCCTGGCTCCTCAACTCTATGGATACCGAGCACTACAGGAAGGCCATGTTTCATGACACAACAAAGTCCATGTGGGAGGAACTTCAGTCCTTCTATTCGGGTCAAAACAGTCTGCAACATCTGTTTGACATCATTACTGATCTTCAATCCCTTGATCCTGGGATACTTGGATATATGACGTCCTTCGTTGCTAAGGCCAAAACACTTGTTGAAGCGTGGATTCAACACCAGCCTCCTACTACTGATCTGGTTGCCCAACGGGCACAAAAAGAAGCTATCAGGATTGCCATGATGATGGCAAGGGTTCCTCCGCATATGCATAGTATTCGTGCTCAGATACTCTCATCTGCCACTGCTCCCTCTCTCTCCGATGTGTGCTCCATGCTTCTGGGGGTCACTCCACCTCCCAAGGCTCCTTTGTCTCCCTCTCCAGCTCTTCTGCAGCTACCTTCACAACATCCCTCCACTCGTGGTATCTCGACCCGTGGGGGTCGCAATTCGTCTCGGGGATGAGGACGTACTGGAAAAACTCCCATGAAATGCACCTTTTGTGGTCGAGAAAATCATCTGGAGGCTACCTGCTATCGGAAGTATGTCTGCCACCCCATCTTGTTGCTGCTTCAAAGGCCGAGTCTATGCCCATGGCTTCTACCTCGACTCCTTGAAATGCTCACTCTGATATTGATGCTCTCCGCACCCAGCTTCAGCAACTCCAATGAGTGATTGCTCGCTCATCAGGTTCCGTGGCATCCATCGCTAATGAAGGTATAACCTGTTTGTCTCGGGGTTCCAACTGCATTGTGGATTCTGGTGCCACCCACCATATTACCTGCCAGAAGCCGCCAAAATACTTGGACTCTCCTCATCCCAAGTTCATCATTGTCGCCACTGGTGACTCCACCCCTGTCTCCGGAGCTGCTGATATCCATCTCACACCCAACCTCTCATTAACCTCGGTTCTTCATGTTCCGGGCTCCCCGTTCAACTTACTTTCTATTAGCCGACTTACACAGGACCTTGATTGTCATGTTATTTTCTCACCATCTTCTTTTGTTGTGCGGGATAGGCAAATGCAGAATATTATTGGTAGAGGACGGCTGTTGCATGGGCTCTATCTTCTTGATGTCCCTCCTTCTACCCTCTCTGTTGTCTCCTCTGTAGAGTGACATCGTCGTCTTGGACATGCTCCCCTCCCGATTCTCAAGCAAGCTCTTCCAGAGGTCTCCTTACATGAGTTTACTTGTGAGTCATGTATCTTTGGTAAACAACATCGCGTCTCGTTTAGTCCTGTCTGTAATCAGAGTAGTACTCCTTTATCCATTATTCACTCTGATATTTGGCGACCATAAAAGGTCCATAGTGTATTTGGGTACCGCTATTTTGTTACCTTTATTGACGATTACTCTCGTATGACATGGTTATATTTACTACGGGATCGTACTGAACTCACCTTTATATTTCGTACGTTAGTTATTGAACTTCAGACTCAATTCTCTTCGCCCCTTAAAATTATCTGCACAGACAATGCAAGGGAATATACTAGCCGAACGTTTGCATCTATTTGTGCTGAATTTGGCATTATCTATCAAACCACATGTGCTTACACTACTCAGCAAAATGGGGTTGCTGAGCACAAAAATCGGCATCTTCTTGATGTTGCCCGCTCGTTAATGCTTCAGATGCAGGTACCCGTATAATACTGGAATTTTGCGGTTTCAACTGCTTGTCATCTCATCAATCGTCTACCCTCCTCCGTTCTCAACTTCGTCACTCCATTTAATCTCCTCTTTCCTTCTCAATCTCTGTTTCGCCTTGCACATTGGGTTTTTGGGTGTGCTTGCTATGTCCATAACCTTGGTCCACCTACGGGCAAATTTGCCCCCCGTGCAACCAAGTGTATGTTCGTAGGGTACTCTCGGACTCAAAAGAGTTATGTGTGTTACTCTCCTATCGAACGGAAAGTGGTTGTGCCCGTTGATGTTACTTTTCTGGAGGACCAACCCTTTCTGTCATCCACTCTGATACCTTCTGATGGGCAACCTGTGCCTCGTCCTGCTATTCCGGTTACAACTTCTCTACCTCCTCTTCTTCCAACTCCCCACGTGGAACCACCTGCTCCTACACCACCAGCACCCAATAAGCCAACAACCAAACCTCCTCTCATCCGTGTCTACAATCGCCGTAATCTGAACTCCGGAGCCCAGCAACTGCTACCATCTACCAGTACGATTACGCGGCCAGCTGACCCTGTCCCTGCCTCAACGGCATCCTATGGCCAACTATATTTCCCTACATCGGCTCTCTCCTCTTCGGAAATTTGCTCTTGCTCTTTCCTCTATTTATCTTCCTAACACTGTGCAGGAGGCTCTCCAACACCCTGGGTGGCGTGCGGCCATGGAAGCTGAGATGTCAGCCCTTTGGGCTAATCATACTTGGGATCTGGTACCTCTTTCGTCTGCCCAGTCCTGCGTTAGCTGCAAACGGATTTTTGCCATTAAACATGCTCCGGATGAGACTATTGATCGCCTCAAAGCCCGTCTTGTGGCTCGTGGGTTCACTCAGCAACAGGGCTTGGACAATGAGGAGACGTTCTCCCCTGTCGCCAAGCTGAATTCTGTTCGGGTTCTCATCTCACTGGCTGTTCACCATCGTTGGTCTCTGCGTCAGCTGGACATTAAAAATGTGTTTCTCAATGGTGATATTCAAGAGACGGTTTTCATGAACCAACCTCCCGGGTTTGAGACCACGGGGGAGTCTATGGTGTGCCGACAGTGGAAAACTATCTATAATCACAAACAGTCCCCTCAAGTTTGGTTTGAAAATTTTAGCAAGGTCGTTTGTGATATTGGTTTTCAGCGCAGCTCGGCTGTCTTCTCTCTTTTTACCCCTCATCGATCAACATGGACTGTAATTCTCTTAGTCTATGTGGATGATATTTTGATAACTGACGATGACTCTAACGAGATACAACAAATCAAGCAACACTTAAACTCTGTCTTCCAAACAAAAGATCTGGGAAACCTTCGGTACTTCCTTGGTCTTGAGGTTGCTCGAAGACCTGGTGGCCTGGTCTTATCTCAACGGAAATATTTTCTGGATCTTCTTCAGGATGTTGGTTATTCCAGATGCAAACCCGCCGAAATACCTATGGATGTCACTCAAAAGCTCAGTGCTCATGGAGCAAAATCAGACTCTCTTCTTACTAATCCAGAATATTATCGACGTCTTGTGTGAAAACTGATATATCTAACAGTTACAAGACCTGATATCTCATTTGTTGTTGGAGTGGTCAGTCGCTTTATGCATTCACCAAGGATGTCTCATCTTCGGGCTGTCGAACGTATCCTCAGGTATTTAAAAGCTGCCCCGGGACGAGGGTTGGTATACAAGCCATCCTCCTCTTTATCCCGTGTTGCATACACTGATGTTGATTATGCGGGCTCACTTGATGATCGACGATCCACCTCTGGCTTTTGTACCTACTTTGGAGGAAATCTCATCACCTGGCACAGCAAGAAGCAATCTGTTGTTAATCGCTCTTTTGCTGAAGCTGAGTATCGTGTGATGTCTGCTGTCGTCTCTGAACTTACCTGGTTAGAGAGCCTTCTTAGTGATTTGGGTGTCAATCTCTCCTCTCCTACTACTCTTTTCTGTGACAGTCAAGTTGCTATACATATTGCAAAGAACCCTGTGTTTCATGAGCGGACAGAACACATTGAGGTTGATTGTCATTTTGTTTGAGAGAAGGTCCAACTGAATAAACTTGAATTGGAGCATGTTCCAGCTTCTGAGCAAGTTGCTGACATCTTTACCAAGGCTCTTCCTCGGCCACTGTATCAACAGTTTCTATCCAAGCTTGGTGCTTATGATTTGTATGCTCCAGCTTGCGGGGGAGTGTTAGAAGATAGTGAAATAATATGTAAAAGCTCATTGTAATTGTGACCAATTTATGAGCCCCAGTAATCTTAGGGTTTGTCCCACATTATAGATTTGGGATTTCTCTCTTCTTCTCTTCCTATATATTTGTATTCATACTTGATGTTTATATAAGAATACTACCCACAAGTTTCATTTCTCCTACTTTCTACAGTTTTAAATCATTGAAGCATAAATATTTCCGGGTTAGAAATTCTTTCTTAAAATTGAGATGACTCAATTTCACATTCTTCTTAGATTTATGTATGATAGATTACTAGGCATATTCCGAGATCTATGTTGTTAAAGGCGCGCCTAACGCTCCGAGCGCGCGCCTTCATGCGCCTTTTGTTATGCCTTTGGACATTAAAAGCGCGCTTGAGTATGATTTTTATGGTAAATCTTTCTTTCAAAATAATGAAAAAAATAATGCAAATACACAATAATTTTTATATGATTTAGTATTTTTGAAACTAATGGATCGTTGAGACTTAGATATAATGCAAGCGACCATATTGATTTTATTTTTTAAGAGATATAAATGATAGTAATGAATGATTAATGAGTAGAATATATGAAGAATTTGTTCAAGAAGATTAACTGATGTTTGATGCAGATTATTTAAAATGAATGTGGTTGCGTCTTGCCTTCTTCGAGCACACGCCTGCGCCTTGAGCTTTGAGCCATGTGTCTTTAATTACTAAATCTGGGATTGAAAACATAATGGAAACTAACGTGCTTTGATGTGCCCCTAACTTGGGACACGAACTCACACCTTATTGTTTCCACATATGAAAAATGGGTCATCGACCCCTGGTGAGGCTCATATGATCTACTGTGCCCTATGAATATTGTTAAAGAATTAACAAATATGATGATGTGCATCCATTAAACATGAGAGAAAATACCTCCCATGCCCCTAATGATCCATGCATCTATTGGTCGACATGCTCAACTAATGGAGACGCCCACAAAGGTTCACTAGTCTAAGGACTATCATTCAATACATATTTAAATTTTGGGTTATATCATGATTATATTTTTCAATACATATCATTGCACAATGATTTTTTATAATTTCTAGAATAACAATACATATAATAAGGTTCTATTCATAAACATTTTCCTAATAACTTCAAGAGATTTATTATCGCATACGAACATTATACTTGAAATGAAATGGAACATTAAGAACAAACTTGACAAAAATTCCAGATCTCTGCGTAGGTTTGCATCTATTTAAACTTAATAACTTGTAATATGTCTAACTAAGAGAAGGAATTTCTTAGATTGGCGCTACGATGCTCGTAAACGCTGTGTGGCGGTAGGACCCTTCTAGGTTCCTCTGAAAACACGAAATGATTGTATCTCCGATTAATAATGGACCTCAACCTCTCCGGTCTTCCACTAGAACCCTAAGAAGATCAATAATAAAATGTCACACATCACATTTTTACATCTTAAGGTCGAGTGAAAGCAAAAAGACAATTCCTTAGACAAAACTCATGAAATAGGAGGAAGGGAAAGAGATTTACCTTAACTACATGAGGAAGAAACCTCAAGAACACATGCCTGAGAGAATAAGTGACGGCGCGACTCGATCGACTCGTGTGTATTCCCACAGGAGGCGGTGAACCGCTTCCCGGACGAAAAATCGGAGTCCGTAGTCACGTCCGGATGTTTGAGTCGAGTCAATTTTGTGTTTGGTGTTTTTTATTCTGAGGTGTATTTAACCCCCGATCGGTCCAAACAATCCTAGCCGTCCGATCGGGGTGGTTTTATTTCTTGTTGTACTATGTAGTTAATAGATGTTTTCATTTAGGGTTATATATAACCCGGTGGTTTGGAAGATGTGGGGGCATCGAAGGTTTCACGCAAAGTCCGAACCGCTCGGTCCGGCTCTCTGGTGCGACGCCGGAGCCAACTCCCGCGCCTGATGCGATTCCAGGCCGCCGCCTCCCCTCTGCCTCCCTCCTGCTCAGACCCGTCCACCCCCACTTCCGGTAAGCCCTGCTCCGCCTGAACCCCTTCGCCGGACACCATCTCTGCCAGAACTCCACCCAGCCTGAACCCTCTCTGCCTGTGTCGTCTCCGACAGAACTCCTCCCCGCCAAAACCCCTCCCCGCCAAAACCCTTCCTGCCTCCTTTTCTCACTGTCAGCCAACATCCACACCAAGACCTCTACAGCCATCTCTTCCCTGCTCCAAACTCGCAGCCTGCACACCCTCCTACAACCATCCCTTCCCTGCTCTGAACCCGCAGCCCGCACAACCCTGTTAAACCCCCTAATTCCCTCCTCCCTAGTCTCCCCGTCGTGGACCCACTTCAAAGCCGCCGGCTCCGCCGATACTTCGACCTGGGATGCCTTTCACAACCCTTCGCCGCCGCTGCCTGCACGTTTAAATTGTGGGAAAAGACATTTTTTCTATTGTTGTTTGTTTTGGCACCTGTACTGTGTAGTGGATGTTCACTCTTAATTGTTATTAGTATTATTTATCCTATGACTTGCAGGGTTTCTTCTGCGCTTGCTTGAAAGTAATTACGTCTCTTTCGTTTTGCATAATTGATAATTTGCTCTCCGTTAATTAATTGTTTGCAACTGCAAGTGCACCTGCTGGTAACTCATAATAAATAATTACTTGTTTGCAATTTTAGCGGACCACTCTTGCACTTGCACGACACTTCATTTCACGTCATTGCATATAGGACTGCATTTAGTGCGTCCATCTCGTGACGTCTTTACCACTGCATCAAATTGGTATCAGAGGGCCTAGGTTATGGTCATTTGCATGTTACGTAGTGGTAGGGAGTATCGTCAATCCATGTCGAGTCACAACCACACCGACGATAGGACCGATAGCTCACAAATTAACATGACACTCACTGAGTTTCAACGATTGGTTCTCGACCGATTTGATCGGATGAGAACCCAATTCGAAACTCTTAGAGGTGATATTGCGAGGGTTAGCATGAGAGTAGATCAGTTACGGACACCTAGAGATCGATCAATCCCTCCACCTGATGAGGAGCCTCTCGAGGACCTTCGAGATGTCACACCACCTCCCGGGAGACGTGGTAGAGACGGCCCTTGCCGAGATCCCCCACCCCCACCAAGAGAGAATTATCGTCGTGGTTACGAGTTTCGGCGAGATCCAGGAAGGGATCATTGTTGAAATTGTTGAAGTGTGAAGTTGGGGAAGTTGGGCGGACAGATTGGAGAGTCCACACAGATCGCAGAAGACCGCGCGGACTAGGAGGATAGCTATGGCGGATAGCCTAGCCGGGCAGCCGATTTCGGTTGTGGTTCTTCTCTGGCGGTCTGCACCAACAAGCCCTCTGGTGATGTAACCGGACGGATATGTTTGTTTATCCGCGGATAATGGCAAACTCCTTTGGAGGTCGCCAAGTTCGCAGGTTCTCTAATTCGGAAGAAGGTAGCCGAATATTGTGGACTGGGGTGGCTTGTCGCCAGGTCGTTGGTGTCGTCTCGGACGAGGAAGATAAGAGTTTGTTGGGCTGATGCTGCGGACTCTTTGGAGCTCACTAGTGTCCGGCGCAGATCTGTGCTTGCGATTTGGGTGTTGGATCGTGCAGTAAGCACAATTGTGCGGACAGATTGCCTGGAGGTCGCGGGGACTGATGAAGCAGTCCACATGGTGGCGGACTGCAGTTGTTCAGTAGGGCGCAATCTTGGTATCGGGTGGCGCGGTTAAGATTGGAGATTGCGGAATTCGTTGGACTTGGTCAGGGGGGAACTAAGTCCAGTTAGTTGCCTAAGCTCACCGAGTTCGCCTTGATGCGGTCTGGTAGGTATTCTCCGAGTTCGCCTTGGTGCGGACTGCTCAGTATTCGCCGAGTTCTCCTGATGGGGTCTGCTCTGGTATTCGCCGAGTTCGACAGTATTGGCTGGACGGATTTTGTCCAAGTCACGGGATGCGGGATGCGCGGACTTGTAACAATGTCCGCAGGGTTGGCGGACTGGTCGTCTATCTGGCAGTGTTGATTGGCGCGACCTGGCGAACTAGCTCGGTGTCCGCACTGTGCGGAAACAGGTTGTTAGCTGACAGGTTGATGGGAGGTTATCCTATCGGTGTAGGTGGTGACGACACTCCTCACATCTATAAATAGGACCCCTCGACTCGTCAAAAACAAGTAGTGAACCGTAAGAACGAGCTCGCGCTTGATTTTGCGGTTACATTTTTCTAACCGCTGCGACTAAGCAATGTTGTTCTGTGCAGGCTGTGCGGCTAACACCAGGTGGCTAGGCAACTAGCGGAACGTTGGTGTGGAACATTTTGCGGATACAGTCAGCGGTCAAGCAGCAAGTGGCGGTCTTTGCGGCTTGGTCTCTTCCTCGGAGTTGCGGATAAGCAGAGCGGTTCGCCCAGTCAATCAGCGGGTTCTGTTCCTGACTCAACATTGCAATAACAGCATTCCACGCAGTTAGCCGCGGATTAGGCGGCTTCGGCGGACTCAGCTGGCGAGTAGGCGGTTTGTGTGGTTACTCGAATCAGTCAGCGCGGTTAACTTTTTGTTGATGTTTTTGGTTCCCTGTTTTGCATTGTAAAATCATGTCTTGCAATGTATACTTCGCCCTAAAATAGAAGTTACTTTCAACAAAAATTGAAAACTCTTGTGCTACTATTGCTACTGACTTTTACTTGACTTCGGTTGTGCTTGAGTGTTCATGCGAACTCGTTAGCTCCCTCTTCTGAAATTTTTACATGCTATCAGATGGGTGTTGCGGAGTAGCAGTTCACCGATCTAAGGTTGTTATGCCTTCATTAAAGTTCAAGTGATTCAGTTGATAGAAATGGAAGTCGGTTACGCAAGAGGGATTGAGATTGAGCTCTTGACACAGACCAACTTCAGGCGTTGGAGGTCGTGCATGGATAGCTACCTTCTTGACAAGAATCTGTGGGAGGTTGTCAGTGGGGACAACCAGCAAGAAGTGGTCGCTATCGGAGGCAATGCTGAGGCGTTGAAGGCGTGGAAGCGAACTGATGCAAAGGTTGCATTCGCTCTGAAGCGCGCTGTTTCACCGGAGCTGTTTGACCACATTATTGATTGTCGGTCGGCAGCTGAGATCTGGATGACCTTGGATGGCCTGCTGAACAATAAGAATGTAATTTGGCTACAATTCTTGGAGAATGAGTTGGCTAAGGCCACTCAGGGGGACCTGTCAGTATTATCTTTCTTCTTAAAGATGAAGAACATCTGCCCTGAGATTTCGGCACTGGACCCAGAAGAGCCTATATCAGAGGCGAAGCTGAAAAGACACATCATCCGCGGTTTGCGGAAGGAATATGTGGCCTTTGTAACTTTTGTTCGGGGTTGGGCCAATCAGCCGTCTTTACTGGAGCTAGAGTACCTGTTGGCTTCGCAAAAGAGTCTGACAAAGCAGATGACTGGAGTGTCAGTTTCTAAGGGAGACGGCGATATTCTCTTCTCGGGCAAGAAGAGATGAGACGGGAAGAAGAAGACGTCTGTGAGTGATGGTCCGTCTTCTTCACCACAGCAGGAGAGGAGCAAGACTCCTAAGGCTGATGACGGGAAGAAGCGGGGCGGACCCCGGTGCTACAGATGCAACCAGCTCGGTCACATCCGTAAGGATTGCAGGGTTAAACTTCAGTCGGGGCATGCTGTAGAGAAGGAGGCTGAGTCCAAGCCTGAGGAGGAAGGATGTGGAAGTGCTTTCATGACGGGCACTTGTGTCCGGACACTTTCCTCCATTGATCATCATGAGGACTGGATCGTGGATTCCGGGTGCAGTCATCACCTCACCGGGGACGTATCCAAGTTCTCGTCTCTACAGGAGTATAAAGGTAATGCTTCTATTACTACAGCTGATGATATTGTGCATGTGGTGGAGCAGGAGGGATCAGTTTCTTTATGCAATGATCGGGGGCCACTCACTTTGCGTAGTGTGTATCACGTGCCCGGGATGAAGAAAAATCTCTTCTCAGTGACCAATGCGGTAGATGCTGGGTATCACGTTCTGTTCGGCCAGACAGAAGTGAGATTTCACAGGAACGTTTCAGCTGTAAAAGCTGACGTTATTCATGTTGGGAGGAGGGTGCAAGACTTGTTCATTTTGGCGACAAGTTCGTATGTTGACAAGATGAAGGCGAATGATAGCGTTGTTATCTAACACGAGAGGTTGAGGGATGTTGGGATGGACAAGCTAAAGGCTATGATGGTGAAAGGCCTGGTACATGATCTGCCTAGTCTTTCTTCCGACGACGACGGTCATATTTGTGTCGGTTGTCAGTATGAAAGGCACATTGCCTTCCATTTGACATATCGCAGACTAGGTGTAGAGCATCGTTAGAATACATCCACGGTGATCAACCAGGGCTTACTGTCGCGCTCAGTCTCGGAGGAAGCAGGTATATGCTTGTACTTCTTGATGACTTTTCAAGGTATACATGAGTATACTTTCTGAAGGAGAAGGCAGAAGCGTTCAGAAAGTTTGTACAGTTCAAGGAGCTTGTGGAAGATCGGTTCGGTCTGCATATTAAGAAGTTGAGAACAAATAATGATGGGGAGTTTACTTCGCATGATTTCTCTAAGTTCTGCAGAAAGTTCGACATCTAACAGTTGTTTACTTGTGCTCACACTCTACAGCAGAACGGGATTGCAGAGCGTAAGATCCGTCATTTGACGGAAACCTGCAAATGTTGGCTTTCATGCCAAAGGCATTCCCAGGGCCTTCTGGGAGAAGGAAATGACATGTGCGGCATACGTCATCAACATGATGTCCCTCAGTCCAAACAATATGAGATCTCCTCATGAGTTGGTATTCAAGGAGAAGACTGGCGTGGAACATCTTCGGGTGTTCGGATCGACTTCCTATGTGCACGTTCCAGACTCGCTCAGGACGAAGCTAGATGCGAAAGCAAGGAAGCTAGTCTTCATTGGATATGATGAGCGGAAGAAGGGATGAAAGTGTATGGAACCAGAGACACAGAAGTTTGTTGTCTCCTGGGATGTGGTATTTGACGAATTAACGTCATACCAGGGTAGCTTGTCTGTGGAGCTACATGAGAGCGAGTCTGACGGAGGATAAGGAGAAGCTTCTCGGGATCTTCTGGTGGAGTTGTCTGTGTCATCAGGTGCTTCAGCGGCAACTAGCTCTGGGGAGGAAGCTTCTGGACCTGGAAGCAGGGGGCCGATGATCCTGGTATGCCCGGGATCGGAGCTAGCGCAGAAAAAGCAGTGGGAGTGGTGGATCAGGGTCAAGCCCTGTGGAGGTCCAAGAGGACTATTGTTCCACCGGCTCGGTATAAGGACAGAAACATGGTGAGTTTTGTCTCATGTTTCTTTGCAGGTCTCTTGGATCAACGCGAGCCTTCGTGCTTTGAAAACGCTTCTGAAGTCAAGGAGTGAGAGGATGTTATGAATGAGGAGATGACTGCCCTCAGGAAGAATGAAACTTGGGTTCTTGTGCCCAAAGTCAAAGGCATCACTCCTGTGACGTGCAAGTGGGTGTATAAGCTAAATAAGAAGGCTGACGGGAGTATCGAGCGGTACAAGGCTTGCCTTGTAGCTCAGGGGTTCTTTCAACAGTTCGGGGAGGATTATGAGGAGACGTTTAACCCTGTCCAAGATGACTTCAATACGGGTGGTGGTCTCCTTGGCGGCTTGCCAAGGGTGGAAGATATGACAACTCGACGTGAAGAATGTTTTCTTTATGGCAAGATGACAAGGATATTTTCAAGGTGCAGCCACCGTGTTACGTATCTGAGAAATATCTAGGGCACGTTTGCAAGCTGAAGAAGACCCTATACGGTCTGAAGCAAGCTCCTCGGGCGTGGTACGTGAAGATCACAGAATATCTCCAGTTCTGCAAGTACATTGCTTCAGACTCAGATTCTAGTCTGTTCGTTAAGAAGCAGGAGGAGCTTCAGGTCCTCGTTCTGTTGTACGTTGACAACATGATCGTCACGGGGAACTCGGAGGAGGAAGTAGCTAGGCTCCGGGCTGAGCTAGCTATCCGGTTCGAGACGAAGGATCTGAGTGAGCTTCACCATTTCCTTGGGCTCGAGGTGGAGCGGCAGAAGAACGACATGCTCGTTTCTCAGAAGGGCTATGCGAAGCAGATCGTTAAGCGATTTAGCATGCGGGACGGGAAAAACAGTTCTACTCCTCTAGAGGTTGGCTTAAAGCTTCAGCGGGATGAGGGAAGGGTTCTTCCACACCCTTTGGTATTTCGGGCTCTCGTGGGAAGTCTTATATATCTGACTATTACTAGGCAGGATATTGCTTATGCAGTTGGCCGGATGACACGGTATAATAGACAAAGCCGCGAAAACCTCATCTGGTGGCGGCTAAAGGTATCTTGAAGTACGTCAAGTCCACCTTGGAGTTGGGTATCTTGTATAAGAGGGACACGAGCTTTTGTCTGCATGGCTACACGGATGTTGATTATGGGGAGATATAGATGATCGGAAGTCGACATCTGGTTATGTCTTCTTCACGGGAACGGCGGCAGTTTCGTGGTGCAGCAAGAAGCAGGACTCGGTGTCTGTCTCCACTACTGAAGCGGAGTACAAGGCCTCGGCCTTGGCTGCTCAGGAAGCCATTTGGCTACATCCATGAGAAGGTGCGACGTCTTACTATGATTCGCGACGACAATGAGAGTGCTCTCAAACTAGTGAACAATCCAGTTTGTCACGCGCGGACGAAGCACATCGAGATCAAACATCACTTCATACGGGAGAGGGTGCTGGAGGGATCTTTGATGTTTGACTACGTGCGGGGTCAGGATGATGTGGAGGACATTTTTACCAAGCCGTTGCCGAAAGGGGCCGTTTATTCTGTTACAGGAGTTGCACGGGCTGGTTTCCACTTTTCACTTCGAGGGGGAGTGCTGAAATTGTTGAAGTGTGAAGTTGGGGAAGTCGGGCGGACAGATTGGAGAATCCGCCCAGACCGCAGAAGACCGCGAGAACTAGGCGAATAGCTTTGGCTGATAGCCTAGCCGAACATCCAGTTTCGGCTGTGGTTCTTCTCTGGCGGTCTGAACCAGCAAGCACTCTGGTGATGTAACCAGGCGGATAGGTTTGTTTATCCGCAGGTAGTGGCGGACTCCTTTGGAGGTCGCCAAGTTTGCAGGTTCTCTGATACACAAAAAGGCAGCCGGATATTGCGCACTGGGGTGGCTTGCCGCAAGGTTGCTGGTGTCTTCTCGGGCGAAGAAGATCAGAGTTCGCTGGGTTGATGCTGCGGACTCTTTGGAGCTCATTGGTGTCTGGCACGGATCTGTGCTTGCGGTCTGGGTGTTGGATTGTGGAGTAAGCACGGTTGCACGAACAAATTGCCTGGAGGTAGCGCGAACTGATGAAGCAGTTCGCATGGTGGCAGATTGGAGTTGTTCAGTAGGGCGCAATCTCGATATCAGGTGGCGCGGTTAAGATTGGAGACCGCGGAATTCGTTGGACTTGGTCTGGGGGGGGCTAAGTCCAGTTAGCTGTCTAAGCTCGCCGAGTTCACCTTGATGTGGACTAGTAGGTATTCGCCGAGTTCGCCTTGGTGCGGACTGCTCGGTATTCACTGAGTTCTCCTGATGCGGTCTGCTCTGGTATTCGCCGAGTTCAGCAGTATTGGCTAAACGAATTTTGTCCAAGTCACGGGCTGCGGGATGCGCAGACTTGTAGCAGTGTCTGCGGGGTTGGCGGACTGGTCGTCCATCCGGCAGTGTTGATTGGCGCGACCTAGCGAACTGGCTTGGTGTCCGCACTGTGCGGATACAGGGTGTTAGCCGACAAGTTGATGGGTTGTTATCCTATCGGTGTAGGTGGTGACGACACTTCTCACATCTATAAATAGGACCCCTCGACTCGTCATAAATAAGTAGTGAACGGTAAGAATGAGCTCGCGCTTGATTTTGCGATTACGGTTTTCTAACCGCTGCGACTAAGGAAGTTGGTTATGTGCAGGCTGTGCGGCTAACACCAGGCGGATAGGCAACTAATGGAACATTGGTGTGAAACAGTTCGCGGATACAGTCAGCGGTTAAGCAACAGGTCGCAGTCTTTGCGGCTTGGTCTCTTCCTCGTTGCGGATAAGCGGAGCAGTTCGCCCGGTCAATCAGCAGGTTCTGTTCCTGGCTCAGCATTGCAATAACATCAGTCCGCGCGGTTAGCCACGGATTAGGCGGCTTCGGCGGTCTTGGCAGACTCAGCTGGCGAGTAGGCGATTTGTGCGGTTATTGGAATCAGTCCGCGCGGTTAACTTCTTGTTATTGTTTTTGGTTCCCTGGTTTGCATTGTAAAATCATTCCTTTCAATGTATACCTCGTCCTGTAATAGAAGTTACTTTCAACAAAAATCAGAAAATATTGTGCTACTGTTGTTGTTGTCTTTTATTTGGCTTCAATTGTGCTCGATGTTATTGCGACCTCGTTATCTCCCGCTTCAGAAATTTTTACAATCATCGTCCTCCGGATGAACCCCGTCCTCCCCCACGTCGTCGTAGAGATAGACCTCGATATGATTATGACGATGATGATGAGTACGGTGACTTCCGTGAGCCCCGTCCTGGGATTACCCCAAAGGAGGATGACATCACCCGACGTATCCGCATTGATGCTCTCACCTTTGATGGTCACCTGGAGCCGAAGGCGTTTAGTGATTGGCTCATGGAAATGGATAATTATTTTGACTGATTTGGCATGAGTGATGAGAGGCGCATTCGGTTCGCGAAAATGAAATTGGTTGACCAAGCGAAAATTTATTGGTCAAGTCTAGAGAGGTCTATTGAGCGGGATGGTAACTATCTCATCACCCAATGGGACGAGATGAAGCAGCGCTTACAGGATAAATGCCTCCCCGCTTTATATCGAAACCAATTATTAGATCAGTTGTACACGCTACGTCAGGGGACTCTCACAGTTGCTGATTATATGTCACGATTTGACGAACTCGTAGTTCGTAGCGACATCTGGCAGGAGCCATCGCCACTGCTTCACACTTTTGTGTGGGCCTTAGAGCGGATATCCGAAGGGAATTGATTCCTCATAGGATGGAGACGGTTGAACAGATTTTCCAGCTCGCACTAGAGTAGGAGCAGTATTTGCGTACCGCTGGCCAGAGGCAGGTCACTACACGACCTGATGCCACCACAGCTAGGAGACCCCCTCCTACCACGACTACCGCCACCCCTCGCGCTCCAGCTAACGCGACGGGGAAAGCTATTGTGCCTGGAGGCCCCAAGCCTGAGGGAGTCCAATGTTATCGTTGTTCTGGCAGAGGGCATTTCGCCGCGCAATGCCCTACTAGAAATTTGATAATTGAGGATTCAAGGCGTGCCCAGCGCTGAGGCTCAGGATGTCGTCGTTGAAGAAATTACGGTCGTTGTGGAGGAAGGATGAGAGAGCGATGTCGAGCGATCGCTAGAGGTCGGAGTCCTTAGCTCATCCTCCACACCCCGCGGGTCGAGGAGGATTGGCGTCGCACCACTATCTTTTTCACATATTTCTCGAGCGCGGGAGGCACCGCAAGCTCGCAAATGATAGTGGGAGTTGCGTCAACATTATTGCGAAGAAAGGACTTGAGAGAATGCAGATGACACATGAGCCCCATCCCCATCCCTACCAAGTGTAGGAGGCCCCTGCAAGCTCGCAATTGATAGTGGGAGTTGCGTCAACATTATTGCGAAGAAAGGACTTAAGAGAATGTGGTTGACACCTGAGACCCATCCCCATCCCCACCGAGTTTTGTGGGTTGATAAATTCACCATTCATGTCATGTAGTGATGTCTGGTTCCGATACGATTAACAGCTACTGAGTACCAGGTTTGGTGCGACGTCATCTCTATGGATGTCGCTCATGTTCACTTAGGGAGACCCTGGCTATATGATCGTGACGCCACGTGTTATGGGCGATCCAACACGTGTGTATTTTTCGACAAGGGTCGAAAGGTTACTCTCACCCCGACTCAGCCCAGAGATCCTCCTAAGGGCAGCGTTGACTCGTCAGTTAGTTCAGGGTTGTCGAGACCCCTACATGTTTTGAGGAAGAGTGACTTCTTGAGAGAAGCTAAGAGACTGGGGTCATGTTTATTGTAGCGGCCACGATGGCGGCCAAGATCCCTACCAAGACTGAGATTTTTGACCCAGATGTTCGACAGATGATGGATGACTATAACGATATTATGCCCTAGGAGCTTCACGATGAGCTTCCTCCGCTGAGGGACATCCAGCATGCGATTGATCTGATCCCAGGGACATCTTTGCCCAATCTGTCGCACTTATCGTTTAAACCCAACTGAGCATGCCGAGCTAAAGCGGCAAGTTGATGATCTTCTGCAAAAAAGGTTTATACGAGAGATTCTGAGTCAGTGTGTCGTGCCAGCCCTTCTGACCCCGAAGAAGGACGGTAGTTGCCTCATGTGCATTGATAGTCGTGTCATAAATAAGATCACAGCGAAGTATCGTTTTCCGATTTCCCGCCTCGATGACCTTCTGGACTCGATGACGGGTGCCCAGATCTTTTTGAAGATCGACCTTCGCAGTGGGTACCACCAGATTAGAGTTAGAGATGGGGATGAGTGGAAGACGGCCTTCAAGACGAATGACGGTTTGTACGAGTGGTTGGTGATGCCGTTCGGATTATTGAACACGCCCAATACATTTATGAGGGTGATGACACAAGTCTTGCAGCCGTACATGGGCAAATTCTTGGTAGTATATTTTGATGATATATTGATATACAGTCAGGCCCGCACCGAGCACTTACGTCATATTCGCCTGGTGTTCGAACTCCTCCCAAAGGAGCATCTTTACATCAACTTGAAGAAGTGTTTGTTTCTGTCCACATCCATTCATTTTTTGGGTTATGTAGTATCTGCGTCTGGTATTTTGTCGACCCTGACAAGGTCAGGGCGCTCCGAGAGTGGCCCACCCCGACAAACATACACAAGGCTCGTAGTTTTCATGAACTTGCCACCTTTTATAAGAGGTTTGTCCGTGCCTTCAGTTCGATCATGACTCCCATTACGAGCTGCTTTAATAAGGGCGATTTCGTTTGGACGAAGGCTGCCACTCGAGCCTTCGAGTAGATCAAGGAGAAACTGTCTACTGCTCCCATCTTACGCTTACCAGATTTCTCCAAGACCTTTGAGGGAGCTTGTGATGCGTCGGGAGTTGGTATCGGTGCAGTCCTTAGCCAGGAATGCCACCACCCATTGGCCTACTTTAGCGAGAAGTTGAATGAGCCCCGACAGAAATATTCAAACTATGATTGGGAGTTATATGTCATTGAGCAGGCGTTGCGACACTGGCGACATTATCTCCTGCACAACGAATTCATTTTATATTCAGACCATCAGGCTCTGAGATATCTCGACTCCCAGAAGAAATTGGGTCACCGTCACGCCAAATGGGTGGAGTATATGCAGGAGTTTCACTATGTTCTTAAGCACCGGGCCGGTGGTGAGAACAAACCGGCAGATTCCTTGAGCCGTCGAGTCAGCATCCTCCACACCATGACAACCCGAATTGTGGGATTTGAGCAACTAGTTTACGCTCATCCTGAGTGCCCAGATTTTGGGGACATCTTCACAGCACTTTCGAGGGACCCTCCCAATCATTGAGAGGGTTATTTGACTTCTCACGGGTATTTATTTATGGGTTCACGCCTCCGCGTACCTCAGACCTCCCTCCGAGATTTTCTTATTTGGGAGCTTCATGCAGGCGGAGCAGCGGACCACTTTGGTAGAGATAAGATGATTGCGTTAGTTGAGGATCACTTCTTCTGGCCCGGCCTGAAGAAAGACGTTACTAGAGTTGTAAGGCATTGTTGAGTCTGTCAGACTGCGAAAGTGTCCCGCCAACCCACTGGGTTATACACTCCTCTACCTTTCCCTGAGCGACCCCGGTCTGAAATTAGTATGGATTTCATTCTCGGGCTCCCTTCGCACTTTGAGGAAGCTCTATTCCATTTTTGTTGTGGTGGATCGTTTCTCTAAGATGGTGCATTTCATTCCTTGCCGAAAGACCGCTGACGCCTCCCACATGGCGGCTTTATTCTTTAAAAAGTATTTAAATATCATGGTCTCCCCACTTCCATAGTCTCTGATCGTGACATATGATTTATGAATTATTTCTGGAAGACTTTATGGAACAAGACAGGTACGAACCTGAAGTTTTCATCCGCCTACCACCCGCAGACGAATGGACAAACCGAAGTGGTTAACCGTAGTTTTGGGACACTTCTTCGATGCCACGTTGGGGATAGTCCGGCTAGTTGGGATTTTGTTCTCCCTATAGCCGAGTTTGTGTATAATAGCTCTGTCAATAGGACTACGGGTTTGAGTATGTTTCATATTATGTTTGGATACGAGCCTAGGAAACCTATTGACTTAGTGGATATTCCCATAGGGGCGAGGCCCAGTGAGTAAGTCGAGTCCTTCATACAGCATGTGGATGCACTACACGAGTCGGTCCGTAAGAAGATTGTAACTAGTAATTATTATTATAAGGATCAAGCAGATCAACACAGGCAGGAACAAATCTTTGAGCTGAGAGAACAAGTATTAATTCGCATTCGATCTGAGAGGGTCCCACAAGGACCAGCAAAGAAACTAAGCGCACGCATAATGGGCCCTTATGCAGTCGTACGATGGATTGGTACAAACGCATATGAGGTAGATATTCTGCATGAGAAAGAAACCTCAAGAACACATAAGCCTGAGAGAATAAGTGACGGCGCGCCTCAATCGACTCGCGGGTATTCCCGCAGGAAGCGGTGAACCGCTTCCCAGACGAAAAATCGGAGTCTGTAGTCACGTCTGGATGTTTGAGTCGAGTCAATTTTGTGTTTGGTGTTTTTTATTCTGAGGTGTATTTAACCCCCGATTGGTCCAAACAATCCTAACTGTCCGATCAGGGTGGTTTTATTTCTTGTTGTATTGTGCAGTTAATAGGCGGTTTTCATTTAGGGTTATATATAACCCAGTGGTTTGGAGGATGTGGGGGCATCGAAGGTTTCACGCAAAGTCGGAACCGCTCAGTCCTGCTCTCTGGTGCGACGCCGGAGCCAACTCCCGCG
The DNA here is from genome assembly GCA_039583875.1 of Platanthera guangdongensis. NCBI lineage: Eukaryota > Viridiplantae > Streptophyta > Magnoliopsida > Asparagales > Orchidaceae > Platanthera > Platanthera guangdongensis. The sequence goes on from CM077152.1 coordinate 50,921,499, forward strand.
CCTGGTGAGATTCCGGGCCGCCTCCTCCCGTCTGCCTCCCTCCTGCTCAGCCCCGTCCACCCCCACTTCTGGTAAGCCCTGCTCCGCCTAAACCCCTTCGCCAGACACAATCTCTGCCAGAACTCCACCCCGCCTGAACCCTCTCCGCCTGAGTCGTCTCCGCCAGAACCCCTCCCCGCCAAAACCCTTCCTGCCTCCTTTTCTCACCGTCATCCAACATCCACACCCAGACCTCTACAGTCATCTCTTCCCTGCTCCAAACCGGCAACCTGCACACCCTCCTACAGCCATCCCTTCCCTGCTCTGAACCCGCAGCCCGCACAACCCTGTTAAACCCCTGAATTCCCTCCTCCCCAGTCTCCCCGTCGTGGACCCACTTCAAAGTCGTCGGCTCTGACGATACTTTGACCTAGGATGCCTTTCACACCCTTCGTCGCCGCCGCCTACACGTTAAAATTGTGGTAAAAGACATTTCTTCTACTGTTGTTTATTTTGGCACTTGTACTGTGTAGTGGATGTCCACTCTTAATTGTTATTAGTATTATTCGTCCTATGATTTGCAGGGTTTCTTCTGCACTTGCTTGAAAGTAATTGCGCCTCTTTTGTTTTGCAAATTTGATGATTTGCTCTCCGTTAATTAATTGTTTGCAACTGCGCGTGCACTTGCTGTTAACTTATCATAAATAATTACTTCTTTGCAATTTTAGCACACCACTCTTGCACTTGCATGACACTTCATTTCATGTCAATGCATATAGGATTGCATTTAGTGCACCCATCTCGTGACGGTTTTACCACTGCATCAATAAGTGTTACATTCTACCAGTAAAGGAGAGGAACAAGATCAACGTAGATCATCCAGGGTTGTGGAAGATGAACTCTTTGCAGCCAACCTGGAAGGAGGAGACATCGGTGTATGCTTCCACCAAAATCCAGAAAGATGAAGGAGAGAGAGTGTCGAGCACCCCTTGAAATGAAACGGCTATCGTGAAAGAGAAGAATGTGACCCTACCTTGCGGTATAATTCTCCAGAGCGGCAGAGCCGAGCGATTTCTTCCACCCAGCGTCGAGCGGTGACAGTTACGACAAAGGCTTCATTTGGTTCGGCGGTGGCGGGTCGAGCGGATGGAAAGGGAGTGTTCGAAACGGAGGGGGGAGGTGGGTAGCGTTTCTCAAGGTGGGCGGGTGGAAACGGAGCAAACGCCGCCGGAGGTTCATTTGACCCTCCTTCCGGCGGCGTTTGCCCAACACAGCTCAAACAAATAGGCTACGATTAAACACAGGGCTGAATATAAGCAGATACAACGGAATTTGGTTTACTTCTTAATTACAATAATGCCACTAACAATACTACTACATGGATTGTGCTCACACACAACTAGATTGCTTTAAAATAAATCTAGTAAAAAATACCACACTAAAATGTATTATATAATCTATTGATTAACACAAAAAAATTACCATAAAGAATATAGATACACGGACTGACGATGACGCAGACATAGTCGGTATTAGACCTTGAAAATTAGAATTATAAAAGTACTTAACTTTGGATGTTACAAGAGAACTATTTAGTAGTTTGCTAGATAGAAATTGAAGAGAGATCGAAGATAAAAAAAGAGAAGCAGGTCAATAAGGAGATGGTGATCCGGTGGTAAGAAGAGAGGCCACAGGGATATGAAAGAGATCTCTTGGATGCCATGGATGAGGGAAACAATGTCAACGAGAGTATGTAGAGGGAGAGAAAGTGAATTACAACTACGGAACCTGAATTTGCTATAAAGTGAAAAAGAAGACTTAATTGAGTAATAAATTATGTCACGACTTGCGAGTGAGGCCTTTATATATCCAAAAAAGTGGACTCAACGTGATATAATTACCCCCTTACTATAACATTTAATCCTAACACTTTCAAAAGAGGACTCAAAATTATACATCTAGAGTTTGGAGAAATTGATGAATGGGTTGATACATGTGACCTTACTTATCATTGCCCTGAGGTTATATTTGAACTACAGCCTCTAGATCATGATCGAAGCAACCTCATTATTGCTCCAAGCTTGTCCTCTAGGAGTATAAATCACATTAAAAAAAATCATATTCTGTTTAAAACTCCCTAAAACTTAAATCTTTCAGTATTGCTTGAAGAAAAGAAAATAACTTACCCCCCTCCAATATGTGGCTGGAACAGGATCTCAGTAGCTTGGAAGCGCTCCTTCGATAAAGTGAACCAACCTTCACCTGCCACCTCAAAGGATGCTTGGGTATCTTTGCGTAGCTCTGCATCATAATCAGCAGCTACATAGCACAGTTTCTGTACATCCATTAATGAATACCCACAAGACATTCGTGTAAGTATTTGGAAGAAATTCTCCATTCAATATTCAATAAGTATTGACAGGAGTCTCATTTGTAAACATTTACATCTGCTGCATTATGAGAGGGTTGCACTTTGGAACAAATTCAACAGTAAATGTGATTTTAGAGAATAATTTGGTAACCATTTTAACTTCACATAACATTAATATCATAAAGCAACACATGCATGTCACAGAAATTACATGATATTTAAAAACGAATACCTCTTTTAGTGTTCGAACGCTGTATAAAGACTCAAAGGCTATGTTTCTCCGCTGCATAAGCTCTCTCAGAAATCCTGTGACTTTTAGAGCGCCTTGTCCCACAATTTCAACACCCACTCCCCGCAACACTTTTCCACGAAGAACTGCTCATAAAAATTCATAGTTATTAAAGAAAGTAAAACTAAGGAATCTTCTTTGAGGTTGATATTACTTCTATACTACATATCGAACAAATCCATGGAAAAATTATGTACAACAACATAAATATTCTGTTAATTTAGTTGTATTAGTTGCAATTTTACTTCCAATATCTCAATACAGTTACAAGTACATATTTTGAAATTTAATAGCACGTCCCATGACAAGAACTGTGCCTAGGAAGTTAATCAGCCTACTGTAAGATAGTACTTGTGCCTAAATAATCTGGGATCTTCGAGCTTTATGATTTTCACATAAACAATACATCATACAATTTATCCATGATTACAATGAACGATATGAACAAAATCGGAAGACAAATGCTTTCTCTCACTTCTCTCCTTAATGATGGAACTTCAAATTCTATTCTCTTTAGGCTTTGATGTAGAGTACGAAGAGAGGTAGAGAGCATCAGAATCTTCATAAATAGATGATCATAAGGTGCCACCCATGGCACCTCCATGTAGACGTGTCTCTTCACTTGAGACAAGTCTCTTCATTAAAAGACATGCCTCTTTATATAAAGACACGTCCTTCATATACCCAATTAATTAAATAAAACGACAAATATATTTTAATTATTTTATTTGATAAAGCCCGAGATTAAAAGCCCAAAAGGGGCCTATTGTACATTTTTCTCTTTCCTGTAATTAGTCTCACATCTCCCAAGGGTAAATTTTTCCTCCTCTACTCTACATAAAGAGGGGAGCTCCCATGTAAAATTTAGTGATCTGGAATAATAATTATTTTATTCAACACACATGGTATCGGAGTATGATGAAATTTTGCTTCTCTTATTTTCCCCAATTGCATGATTTTTCCCGGCCTCACACAACCATATTCGGTTTCGTGTGAGTATCCCGATCTGACATGAGACCAGTTTTGTCTGAAGAATCCTTTAAAGGAATTTCCCGGTTACGCAAAACTGGGAAACTCAACCTGAGATATGTGAGACCATTTGCAATCACCGAGAGAATCGGCGAAGTGGCTTATAGATTAATATTGTCTGAAGAACTTATAAACCTCCATGATGTGTTCCATGTATCATCTCTAAGGAAATATCCCACAGATCCGGAGAAGATGGTCTCGGCTGCAGACATTCAAATAAAGTGTGATTTGTCTAGTCCGACAGAGCCGTAGAAGATTGCAAATCATCAAAGTAATACATTAAGGAATCGATAGGTGACTTTTGTTAAGGTTGGGTGGAAAGGGGATCCACTGTAAGATGCAACGTGGAAAAGAGAAGAAATCATGCGAGATATATTCCCTCAACTATTTGATGAAGGCTATGAATGAAAATTTTTTAGGACAAAAAATTGGCAAGGAGTAGGTGAATTGTAAAGCCTTGAACTCTTAAACCCTTAGAGTACATATAAAATCTTAAATTAAATGAACCAACCAAGAGTAAGCATCCCTAATGATGAAGGGATTTATGGGAGGAGTAACAAGTACACCTTTATTTCAATTTTCTTTCTCCTAACTTTTGTTACTGGATTTGGCTTTGTTTCTCTGATTAACTAGGGTTGTCTTTGGCTTTGATACCTAACTTGGCATAAGTTGAGCCGGCTATTTTTATTTGATGGCTTTCTTTGTATAATGATTAGAGTTTGGGGTCGTTGTTGAAACCGAAAAACGGTCTCCTGTGGAGTTCACCCTTGGGGAAGGAGTGATCGCGCACCTACTTCACTCCTGCAAGCAAAACAACAAAAGAAACAAGGGAGAACTGACCCAAGGGCTCGGCGGGGAGATCCCACCACACACCCGGAAGATCATTTGAGCGCTTCCCCTCCCTAGCCAAAGGCCGAGCTAAGGTATCCTCAGAAAGCACTTGAGAGGTGAAGCTAGAGAGCACAGGAAGCCTGCTTTCTGAGGTACCCCTTGGGTCCTATTTATAGATTTCAGAATTTGAATTGCCAATAACCAAACTGAACTGGCCTGAAGTTACCAAAATACCCTTGGCTGGGTCTGCCAACAGCCAAACTCCGCTGTTTTGAAGTGATATGGGCAGACCAGCGGGGGCAAAACAGTAAAAAGTACCTCATAGATCTGGTCGAGCTGGGGAGCTCGGCCACCCCTGAAGATCCGGCTCGCCTGCTGTTGCCGAGCTCCTTTGCGTGAGTGCGAGCTGGGACGGCGAGCTCGCCCATCGGTCGGCTATCAGTAGTCGATCTCGGTTCGACGAAACCTGGAATGAGCTCGACAAATGCCGAGCTCGGGGTCAGCGGGTGCCGAGCTTGGGCTTCTGATTTCCCTGCCGAGCTCGCCTGGCCTCTGAGCGATCTTCACCGCTGGGTCTGGTTCCTGGGTCACCCCACTCGCCGGATATGGGGTTGTACACAATCCCCGCTCGTTTTGAGCTTGACAAAGCTCGGAAAAGAAACATCCAACCCCAAGTGTTCGGCGAGTGCGGGGTGAGCCAGAGGGAATCTTCGGGTGGGGTCCACCTGCGACTATATAAATACACATGCATACCTGCCTGACTCTTGTCATTCCCCTTGCTATAGCCCTGTTGCGATGCCGACCCCAAAGGAGATCCAAGAGCGCCTTAGCCGAGCTCGCCAGGCCTCTTCTGCTCGCATAGCTGCCCTGACTGTGGTTACGTCTGTTGTCCCGCAGGGCGGCTCTGCCGAGCCCAGCTCCAAGAGGGTGAAGTCGTTTCCTCAAGCGGCTGAACCCATTTACGATGATCTGAGAACCACTTTGGAGCACGGGACCGGCTCCTCCACTCTGCCTGTCCCTGAAAAGGGCAAGAATATTGTCGAAATCTGCGACGGCCCGGATAGCCAGCTTGATGCATGGGGGGCGCCGCGCAGCGAGACACCACCCCGCGAGCCAAGACCACCCTTGGGGACTCGCGATTCATGACTCCGGATAACCGTCCCCGGGACCCGTCCCCTCCCTTCGGGACCTTGGGGGTGAGCTCGCAGAGGCCGAACTCTCTGGTGCGCGCCCCCTCTCCTCAGCGAACAGTTGTAACCACGGGGGCGGGTGTGGAGACCATCCCATCCCGGGATTCGAGCTTCTCTCACCGGGAACGCGCGGCCCAGGTCGCGGGAAGGACCTGAGGTTTGTCCCTCCCCGCATCTCCTTTGAGTTGCCGAGCTCGTCAGGTAAATTTTGCCTGGATTCCTGTCACGTGTTTTTCCAGCACACCTCCCCTTGTTGATGTTTCTGTCTCCACAGCTCCCCCTAGCCAATCCGCCGCCGAGGAATCTTCGCGGGCAGCCCATTACTCCCCCCTCCCCTCCCCGAGCTCGCTGGACTCTTACCTAGGCCCTGAAGTGGAGCAAGGCGAGCTGACCAGGAGGGGGGTCAAGCTTTTCAAGAAACTGGTGTGCGGGCTGCGTGAGGTGCAGGAAGTCAACGAGGCGCTGCAGTGAGACTATGTTCGGCTTGCTGACGAAGTGCGAGGCGGCCAGGCTGGCGAGTTGCTGTCTCCTTCCCGGCTCCTGGACGAGATCGACAGGGGCCTTCTGGCGGTGCAGCGGAACTCGAGGAGGATTCACGAGTTCCTTCGAGCGCGGCAGTCCGGGGTACGGGGGCTGCAAGGCCGGGGTAGATAAAAGGCGGCTCCCTTGCCGAGCCGACCGGTACTCGCCTCCTGGTTCCCCCTGCCCCCGCGCCCTGCTTTTTATTCTTTTCGTGATTCCTGTAATAATCTGCGAACACTTTTAGGCTGCTACCTGATGTTTGAATAATAATAAATATGTTTCCTTATATTTAGCTCGGCGCGGGGTGGGACGCGTCAGAAGTCGGCGAGCTGGGGTGGCGAGCCGGGGTGGCGAGCTGGGCCGATTAGACGGCTTGCCCTCAGACTTCTTTTTCTATAAATAGCCCCCCCCCCCCTCAACAACCTCGTACGCCGTATTAACTGCTCATCTTCTCTCTTTTCCTGCGCTTTTCTCTTTCGTACTCGCGCTCCACCCCTTCTTCTGCGAGCATGGGCAAGACCAACCCTGACGCCGACGGCCGCTCCAAGTGCGCCCAACACTTCACTGATTACTGCTTCTTTGAGGGACACACAAGCGAGGCCGAGCTCGCTGAATTTGTTGGCGATCATGTGCCGCCAGGCTTCGAGGCGCGCCGGCCGAGGCAGGGGGAGGCCATCAACACTTTTTATGATGACGAGCTCGTCTTCCCCATCTCGCACTTTGAGGTGGGGCTGCGCCTCCCCCTCTGGCCGGAGATCCGCCAGATTCTGAAATACTATGGCGCGGTGCCCGCGCAGCTGAATTCAAACGCCATCGCCATGATGGTGGCGTACGCGAGCTACCTCCGCCGAGAGAGGATTGAGTTCAACCTGATGGTGTTCAGGAAGCTTTTCTCCTACAAGGCGACGCCGGATGGTGTCGCCTACTTTATGGGCTTGCTGATCAAGTTTCGCGAGATCGCGAACAAGCACCACAATTGGATAACCAAGATCTCCTTCATCAAGGGCGATCTCGACAACATCCCTTACTCCCCCAGCAGAAGGGCGGGGAGGTCTACCGCCCCCCGGCCGTGTCCGGCAATGATGCCGACCTCCACAAGTATTTCCTCCACAAGGACTTCGAGGTCGTCATCCTGCGAAGGGGCCTCGACGCGCTCCGCCCCGTCCTGCCCGACGAAGGTACTGTCTACTCTGCTGCTCAGCTCGCCATATTTGCCAGCGAAACCTTTCTAAGTTTTCCAAGTTTTTCTTGCAGGGGAGCGGCTAATCCCCGTGAACCTGCCATTTGCGGACCCGGGATTGTACCCGGACCCTCTCGCTCGCGAGAAGGCAGCGGCGGCGGCCTGCCGAGACGAGGCGGCCTTCTCCAAACCCTCCTCCAGCAAGAGCTGGCCTGAGGATGCGGGGTCGAGCCCGCCCCATCGCCAACGACTACCCAAAAAGATGAGGAAAGTCGTGCCGGCTTTGCGGGGGAAAACAACATCAACAACATCAATCCAGCCCCAAATACATGAGCTCGCCTGAAGTCGTCCCCGACGCGTCGCCGGAGAGCCCGCTGAAGGAAATCACCAGCAAGGGGCGGAAGGGTGGCGAGACCTCTGTTCCTCCTGCGGCGAGCTCTCCACCTCCTTCGGCGAAGAGGACGGCTCGCGAGCTCGGCGTGCCGAAAGAGCATCCCCTCTTCAGCTTTTGGGGGCGGTGGAAAGACTCGGCGGGCGAGCCAATGGTGCAGTAGGACGAGCTGGCCCACCGGGTTTCCATCTCCACCCTTCACCTCTCCTGGAATGACCGCGAGCCCACCACCGGTCACGCTTACGCCCTCGGCTTCGGCCTCTATGGCCGGGAGGACGTTGAGGCCTACAAGGGCATGAACCTGCGGCAGCTCGGCCATGAGGGCCTGGAGGTCCACCTGCGAGCCATGAAGCTCCATCACATGTTGGTCCGCCGCAGCTTCGGCTTCAGCAACCAACTTCAAAAAGCCGAGTAGGCCCGCAATGTCGCCAAAGACAAGGTCGCCGACCAGGCGAGCCAGCTCGGCATCGCTGAGGGTCTTCTCGCCCAGACCGCCGGCAGATTGGTGAGTATCAGGCTTCCTCTTCCCTCTTTTACTTGAAACATTTTGCGCCGTTGTTAACGAATTTTCCTTTTTCATCAGGATGCCAAGGCCGCCGGGGAGTTGCGGGCTCGCAATGCCGAGCAGGGGGAGGAGATCGGCCAGCTGCGCGCCCGGCTTGCCGAGCTGGAGGGGGCGAATGTGAGGCTGAAGGAGGAGAATCAGAACCTCAGCCGCGAGATCCGCCGCCAGGCGGAGATCTTCTTCCCGGCCAGCGACGCCGATCCTACCCTCCCCTATAAGAGGCCGAGGATCTTTGGCAAGGCTGACCTCGCCGAGAGGCTGCGGATCAACTCCATCCAGGCCGCCGAATCCACCCTCCAGATGATGGACACTGGAGTGCTGGTGGAGGGGTGCGAGGAGATCTCAGTCCGGGACCTGATGCCGAGCTTGTTCCCGGCGACGCCGCCCAGCGAGAAGGAGGACAGCCTGGACGCGCTCTTTGGGAAAAGCTTTCAGGACCCGTCCGGCGGAGGAGAGGAGGATCGTCAGTTCGGCGAGGGGGGAAAGAGTTGATATTATGTTTTTCTTCATTTTTTGTAACCTCGCCGAGGCGAGCCTCCCCTGTAACTATTGACGTTTAAAGAAATATAAACTTTTGATATAACTTTTGTCCCTCTTTTTCTCCTTTTTCTTTGCATGTCCCCGCTGTGCCCTGCTTGCTCGCGAACGCTTCCTTGGGCGATCTCGCGTGGATATATTTTGCGAGTAGGATATTTGTTAGAGCTCGTTTGTGAAAATACACTCTGAGAGCTCGCCGATTCTTGGGACTCGTCCCGGCTCGCTTGCGAGCGACCCATAACCTTATCAATATAAGACCAAATTCGCTAAATTTTTCCAAGTGAAACATAGTGGGGGGAGAGGTGTCCTGGCGGGATTCGCCTCCCTTCGGCGAGGTCCAAGGGCCTGGCTTACCACACTTCTGTCGAGGCCGAGCTGAATTGGCGAGCCCGAACTCGCTTATGCCGAGCTCTCCTCTCTTATTCTCAGAGGGGCCAAGCTTGTTAGGCACAACCTGGGGAGTGTAGGACTTCCCTGAGTGACCTCCACCCCTGTCAGCTAGGTGAGAGCCTGACAGCGGGATCTGCTCGAGGTCTAAGGATGACACCGAGTGACTTCCAGTCCTGCCAGCTAGGTGAGAGCCTGACAGCGGGATCTGCTCGGGGTCCGGAGGTTGACACCATCGAGTGACATCCAGCCCTGTCAGCTAGGTGAGAGCCTGACAGCGGGATCTGCTCGGGGTCTAAGGATGACATCGAGTGACTTCCAGCCCTGTCAGTTAGGTGAGAGCCTGACAGCGGGATCTGCTCGGGGTCCAGGGGTTAACACCATCGAGTGACATCCAGCCTTGTCAGCTAAGTGAGAGTCTGGCAGCGGGATCTGCTCGGGGTCTAAGGATGACACCGAGTGACTTCCAGCCCTGTCAGCTAGGTGAGAGCCTGACAGCGGGATCTGCTCGGGGTCCAGGGGTTGACACCATCGAGTGACATCCAGCTCTGTCAGCTAGGTGAGAGCCTGACAGCGGGATCTGCTCGGGGTCTAAGGATGACACCGAGTGACTTCCAGCCCTGTCAGCTACGTGAGAGCCTGACAGCGGGATCTGCTCGGGGTCTAAGGATGACACCGAGTGACTTCCAGACCTGTCAGCTAAGTGAGAGCCTGACAGCGGGATCTGCTCGGGGTCTGGAGGTTGACACCATCGAGTGACATCCAGCCCTGTCAGCTAGGTGAGAGCCTGACAGCGGGATCTGCTCGGGGTCTAAGGATGACACCGAGTGACTTCCAGTCCTGCCAGCTAGGTGAGAGCCTGACAGCGGGATCTGCTCGGGGTCTAAGGATGACACCGAGTGACTTTCAGTCCTGTCCGCTAAGTGAGAGCCTGACAACGGGATCTGCTCGGGGTCTAAGGATGACACCGAGTGACTTCCAGTCCTGCCAGCTAGGTGAGAGCCTGACAGCGGGATCTGCTCGGGGTCCGGAGGTTGACCCCATCGAGTGATATCCAGCCCTGTCAGCTAGGTGAGAGCCTGACAGCGGGATCTGCTCGGGGTCTAAGGATGACACCGAGTGACTTCCAGCCTTGTCAGCTAGGTGAGAGCCTGACAGCGGGATCTGCTCGGGGTCCAGGGGTTGACACCATCGAGTGACATCCAGCCCTGTCAGCTAGGTGAGAGTCTGACAGCGGGATCTGCTCGGGGTCCGGAGGTTGACCCCATCGAGTGACATCCAGCCCTGTCAGCTAGGTGAGAGCCTGACAGCGGGATCTGCTCAGGGTCTAAGGATTACACCGAGTGACTTCCAGCACTGTCAGCTAGGTGAGAGCCTGACACCGGGATCTGCTCGGGGTCCAGGGGTTGACACCATCGAGTGACATCCAGCCCTGTCAGCTAGGTGAGAGTCTGACAGCGTGATCCGCTCGGGGTCTAAGGATGACACCGAGTGACTTTCAGTCCTGCCAGCTAGGTGAGAGCCTGACAGCGGGATCTGCTCGGGGTCCGGAGGTTGACACCATCGAGTGACATCCAGCCCTGTCAGCTAGGTGAGAGCCTAACAGCGGGATCTGCTCGGGGTCTAAGTACACTTCACTTCTTCACGCAAACTTATTGTGACAACACTGATGTGTTAAAGAACTTTATTAAAAATCAAAGTACAACTTACATGTTTTAAGGAAAAAAGCGCTTCAAGTCATCACCACTCCAGGTGAGACTCAGGGTCTCGCCCTCCACATTTTGGAGTCGATACCCTCCTGATTTCAATGCCTCTTTTACAATGAATGACCCTTCCCGGCCGGGGTTGAGCTTCCCCACGATTGCCGACCTCCCTGCTGCGTCCACCTTCTTCAGCACCAAGTTCCCCTCCACAAATTGTTTGACTCTGACGTGCTTGTCAAAGTACTTGGTCATCCTCCTCTTCACCTCTTCCTGTCGGACGGCGGAGAGGTCACGTAGCTCCTCCATCATGTCAAGGGAGAACCGCAACTCTTCCTTGTTCTCAGCCTGTCATTCTTCCCTGCCTTCCCCGGCCGCAACAACTAGAGGTATTTGGACTTCAAATTCTACGGGGAGCACTGCCTCGCACCTATGGGAGAGCTTGAAGGGGGTCTCTCATGTAGCTGTGTTGGGGGTGGTCCTCAAGGCCCAGAGAACCGCAGGAAGCTGCTCCACCCAGCTCCCCTTCAGATTTTCCACTTTCTTCTTTAGGAGGTTAACAATGATCTTGTTCGCGGCCTTCATCTGCCCGTTGCTCCTGCGGTGGTGGACCGAGGCGAACCTGAGGTCGATCCCAAGCTGCTCGCAGAAACTGGTAAACTCCGCCCTGGCGAACTGGGGTCTATTGTCCGTGACAATGGCCTGGGGCAGCCCATGGCGGCAGATGATCTCCCCACAAATGAAGTTCCTGATGACCTAAGAAGTCACCTTGGCCAGCGCCTTCACCTCAAACCACTTTGAGAAATAATCGATTATCACTAGTAGGAACCTTCTCTGCCTACTGGCCTGGGGGAACGGTCCAACCAAATCCATTCCCCAAATGGCAAAGGGCCAGGGGGTTGTGATACTCTTGAGTCGCTGATCCGGCTGTAGCTGGAGGAGGGCAAACAGCTGACACTTGTGGCATCTTCTTGCAAACTCTGTCGCATCGCGGCCCAGGGTGGTCCAGAAATACCCTTGCCTGACGATCCTTCCTTCCAGGGTCCGACTCCCGGAGTGACTCCCACACTCCCCGGAGTGGACTTCCTACAAGATTCTTTGTACTTCCCCCTCGGCCACGCAACGAGCCAACTTCCCCGAGAGAGTCTTCCAGTACAGCTGCCCATCCCGGAGGAGGTAGTACGCCGATTTGTACCTGAGCTTCTTCCTGTCCACCCCCTCCGGATACTCTCCCGTGGAAAAGAAAGTTATGACTGAGTCCATCCACGAGGACCGCTGATCTATCTCCATGAGCTCTCCCTCTTCGATGGAAGGGCGGAATAGGTCGGTGATGGTACCCCCTATCCGAGGACCATTTTTCGCTAGCTGATCGACCTGCTCATTCTCCTCCCGGGGCACGGGCTGGATGGAAAAAGTTTGGAATGTGCCAATGACCCCCTTTACTTTGGCTAAGTATAGCTGCAGGGTAGGCTCTCTCGCCTCGAACTCCCCGTTGATCTGGGAAGCTACCACCATGGAGTCAGTAAGAACCTCCACGTCCAACACCCCCAGCTCCCTAGCCAGGCGCAGCCCTGCTATCACGGCCTCATACTCAGCCTGATTGTTGGTGATGGGGAAGTGCACCACCACCGTCTGCTCAATTCTAGTCCCTTGGGGGCTCTCCAAGATCACCCCCACTCCTAGGGAATGCCTCCCCGAGGCGTCATCTACCTTCACCTTGCAAGGAGTCGGACGAGCGAGCTCTTCCTCCGCCACCTCAATCGCATAATCGGCCAAGAAGTCGGTCATCGCTTGAGCTTTGATCGAGAGGCGGGGAACGACGAAGACGTCGAACTCGCTCAACTCCACCGACCACTTGGCCAGCCTGCCAGAATGCTCCACCCCCTCAAAGATGTTGCGGAGGGGATGGTTAGTCACCACTCAGATTGAGTGTGCCTGGAAATAGGGCCGCAGCCTTCGGGCTGAGATGACCAGGGCGAACGCCAGCTTCTCCAAAATCGGATACCGGAGCTCGGCCTTCCTCAGGACCCTGCTCACGTAATATATAGGGAGCTGCTTCTTCCCCTCTTCTCGAACTAGGACAAAGCTCAGGGACTAAGCCCCGACCCCGAGATACAAAAACAGGTCCTCTCCCTCCTTCGGCCCTTGGAGCAATGGAGCCCGAGTCAACTGCATCTTGAGGGCCTGGAATGCCTCCTCGCACTCCTTGGTCCACTCGAATTTTTGAATCCCCCTCAGTGTTTTGAAGAAGGGGGAGCACTTCTCCCCAGCCCGGGAGCGGAATCTACTCAGCCCTACCAGCTTCCCCGTCAGCTGTTGCACCTCCTTGGTATTCCGCGACGACCCCAGCTCCAAGATAGCTTTGACCTTCTCGGGATTCGGCTCGACCCCGCGGGGGTGAGAAGATGCCCCAAGAACTTCCCCCTGCTGACCCCGAAGATACACTTCAGGGGGTTCAACCGCATCTTGTACTTGCGCGGGGTAGCAAAGGTCTCCTCTAGGTCCTGGAGGTGTGAGTCCACATCCTGACTCTTGATCATGAGATCATCCACGTACACCTCCAGGTTCCCCCCCTTCTGTTCTTTGAAGACCGTATCCATCATCTTCTGGTAGGTCGCCCCCGCATTCTTTAGCACAAAGGGCATCATCTTGTAACAGTGACATCCATCCCCCGTGATGAACGAGACATACTTGACGTCCGGGGGGTGCATCCTGGTTTGATGATAACCTGAAAATGCATCTAGAAAGCTCATTACAGAAAAACCGACGGCTGAGTCAACGAGCGCGTCGATCCGAGGCAGGGGATAACAATCCTTAGGGCATGATTTATTAAGCAAAGAGAAATCGATACACATACGCCACTGACCGTCCCCTTTTTTCACCATGACTACATTGGAGACCCAGCCGGGGTATTGGATCTCAGACACGAAGTCGGCCTTGAGAAGCTTTGTCACCTCCTCTCTGATGGACTCTGCCAGCTTGTCCGCGGTGGACCTCTTCTTTTGTTGGACGGGGCGTGTTCCCGGGTCCAAGTTGAGTCGGTGGCAAGCCATATCCGCGTCAACCCCCGGCATCTCCGCGGCGCTCCATGCGAAGATGTCCACGTTCTTCTGGATGCAGTCCAGCATCATGCCCTGAGCCTCCGGGGTCAGCCCTCCGCTGACGCGGACCTTCTCCACCCTGCCTTCACAGGTGAGGACCTCCAACTCCACCACCTCTTCCGCAGCCTCCAACCTGAACTGCTCCCCCCATTCTTCAACATCCCTCTCCTCTGGGACGAGGACCTCTGCCTCCACCTCTTCTTCCACGGCCATTGCCTCGGCCGACTCCTCCCGATCTCCTCCTGCCACCTCAACCTCGGTGCAGCTCTTCTCTTCCAGCTCCTCCCTGCCAGCTTCCTGCTCCGCCTCCTCCATCCTTCGCTCCATCTCCTCGGCTCCCTCCTGCCAAGAGATGGACTTCACGGCGGTGACGTAGCACTCTCGCGCCACCTTGGGGTCCCCCCTGACCCTGACCTGAATCCCCTCGGCATTGAACTTCAAGCACTGATGGAACGATGATGGGACGCAGCGGAAGGCACTGATGAGGGGCCTCCCGAAGATGGCGTTGTAGCTGCTGGAGGCGTCCACGATGACGAACCTGTAGTTCCTGGACTGCCCCCCCCCCCAGGGTAACATGGAGGCCTACACCTCCTTCGACCTCCTTCCTCTCAACCGAAAATCCGAACAAGGGCTCATCCGAGGTCAACACCCTCTTCGCCTCCAACTTCATCACGTCAAACGTAGGGCTGATATCGAGTCGAGTTCGAGCGATTTTGGCTCGGCTCGAAATTGAAATTTTCGACTCGAACTCGGCTCGAAATCGAAATTGATTTCGAGTCGAGTCGGCTCGACTCGAAATGACTCGATTCCGAGTCGGCTCGAAATCGAATCGAGTCGGCTCGAAACTGAATCGTATCGGCTCGAAACCGAATCAAATCGGCTCGAAATTGAGTAATTTTTCGTTTTATTCCTAATTTGCTCAAAATTAAATTGGGAAACTTATAAATTTAGCAAATGAAACACTTAAAACTTCATTTTTTATTTAGATTTAAATTTTGTTATTTTTAATCTTAAAAAAGAATATATTAATAAATACATAATTTTTTTAATTAATTCGAGTTGATTCGAATCATATTTCGAGCGATTCAGGAGTGGCTCGAAATCGACTCGAAATCAGATTCGAGTCAAATTGATTCGACTCAAATTGAGTCGAATAAATTTTAACTGATTCCGATTCGGCTCAATTTTCGAACGATTTTCGAGCGACTTTCGAGTTTCGAATAATATGCTCAACCCTAGTCAAACGCCTTCTTAAAGACGACGTTGACGGAGCTTCCGTTGTCGACGAGGATCCGGGAGACGGTAAAATTTTCGATGGCTGTCTGGATGACCAGCGCATCGCAAAAAGGATCCTCATGATCCGTCATATCGCTCCTCGAGAAGGTGATGCTCTCCTCTGGGGGCGGGGTTTGGGATGTGGAGCCAACGCTCCGGCGATACATGGTGTGGAGGCTCGCCTTCCGGGAAGCCTCAACCCCCACCCCCCCCCCCCCCCACCCCGTGGATCACTCTGATCCCTCCTCGGGTCCCGACATCCACCCGGTCTTCACATCGGTCCTCCTCTGCCCGATGCAGGACCTCCTCTATCCGCACCTCCTGGCGCCCTTGCTGCTGTTGTTGCTCGTTGTTCCCTCTCATTTCGAGGAACTACGAGCACGTGTTTGTGGCGTGCCCCTCCTCCTGATGGAAGTCGCAGTAGGGCAACTCCACCCTGACTTCTCTCCTCCTCCTCCCTGCTACTCTCCTCCTCTTCCTTATGGCTATGGCCATAGCCTCTTCTTGATCGGGGAGTCGAGGCCTCTGGGCCTGCCTCCAGCCCGAGGGGTGGAATTGATCTTGCCCCCCCCCCCCGGTGGTGGACCCTTCCTTGGTACCCTCTCTGTGGCCCCTGCCCTTGCCACTCGGGCCTCCATCCTAGACGATGGTCAGGCTCCTGACGCCCCCCTGGGCTGCTGCTGCCCCTGGAGCTGCCTCTGCTCCCTCTGCCGGGGCTCGACTCTCCTCTCCTCCTGTCCTCTTCCTCCCCTCGACTCTTTCTCCTCCTCCGTGGCCCACCTGGCCAGCTTCCGGGCGAACTCCGGATTTGACGCCTCCCCGTCAACTTCTCTTGTCGCCCTCTCCATCAGCTCCTCGTAGGAGGGGGGGGTACTCTCTTCAACTCCATCCTGAAGAAACCCTGCTGCAGGCCCAGGGTGAAAGCCATCATCAGGCTATGACCTGACATCTCCTGGACTTGGGTGAGCTCCTCCTGGAACCGGTCCACGTAGCTTCTCAGCGTCTCATTCACTCCCTACTTGATGTGGAACAGGGACTCCGACTCCTTCTTCCTCCTCTTCGAGGTGGTGAACCTCAGCATGAACCCCCGACATAGGTCCTCGACGCAGTAGATGGAGCTGGCCGGCAGCTGGTGGAACCACTCCCTCGCCTTCTCTCTGAGGGTGATGGCGAAGAGTCGGCACTTGAACCCATCCGACATCTGCCGGATCGAGACCACGTCCTCAAACCACTGGACGTGTTGGACCGGGTCTCCCTTCCCGGTGTAGTAGGACATCTCGGGTTCCCTAAACCCCTCTGGAACTGGAGCTGGAGAGACCAACTCGCTGAAGGGGCTGCCTCCTCCTACTGGGCGAGTTGGCGCGTCTCGCGGGCTCAGCTCGCCGAGCCGGCCTCTGCCTGCCGAGCCGGGGAAGAGCTCGCGCCCGGGGAGCTCGCACCCCCGGCCTTCCTCGGCCACTTCCTTCCCAGCTCGCCTGCCGGGGGCGTCCTCGCCCAGAGAGGGGGCGGCTGCGATCTGGATTGCCAGCGTTGAGCACTCGGCCCGCGTGCCGAGTGCGAACTTGACGAGGCCCAGTACCTCGTTTCTGAAATCTTCAAACATCCCCACCGTGGTCAGAGGTGGGGGGGGGGGGGGGCGACGAGTCCGTCCTGTCAGATCCTTCCCTCCTGTCATCGAGCTCGCTGAAGCTTTTCTTTACTGACCACGCTCCACGCTCACCGCACCAAAAATGTTGAAACCGAAAAACGGTCTCCTGTGGAGTTCACCCTTGGGGAAGGGGTGATGGCGCACCTACTTCACTCCTGCAAGCAAAACAACAAAAGAAACAAGGGAGAACTGACCCAAGGGCTCGGCGGGGAGGTCCCGCCACACACCCAGAAGATCTTTTGAGCGCTTCCCCTCCTTAGCCAAAGGCCGAGCTAAGGTATCCTCAGAAAGCACTTGAGAGGTGAAGCTAGAGAGCACAGGAAGCCTGCTTTCTGAGGTACCCTTGGGTCCTATTTATAGATTTCAGAATTTGAATTGCCAATAACCAAACTGAACTGGCTGAAGTTACCAAAATACCCTTGGCTGAGTCTGCCAACAGCCAAACTCCGCTGTTTTGAAGAGATATGGGCAGGCCAGCGGGGGCAAAACAGTAAAAAGTACCTCATAGATCTGGGCGAGCTGGGGAGCTCGTCCACCCCTGAAGATCCGGCTCGCATGCTGTTGTCGAGCTCCTTTGCGTGAGTGCGAGCTGGGACGGCGAGCTCGCCCATCGGTCGGCTATCAGTAGTCGATCTCGGTTCGACGAAACCTAGAATGAGCTTGACGAATGCCGAGCTCGGGGTCGGCGGGTGCCGAGCTCGGGGTCGGCGGGTGCCGAGCTCGGGCTTCTGATTTCCCTGCCGAGCTCATCTGGCCTCTGAGCGATCTGCACCGCTGGGTCTGGTTCCTGGGTCACCCCACTTCTTTGATTAACTAGGGTTTTCTTTGGCTTTGATACCTAACTTGGCATAAGTTGAGCCGGCTATTTTTATTTGATGGATTTCTTTGTATAATGATTAGAGTTTGGGGTCGTATAAACTAAGTTGGGCCGGTTAGTTTGGACTTTATTTCTTTTTTGACTGACTGTTAATCGATTAACACTTCGTAAAGCATGATTTGGATGTGCCTTAACTCTTTTTTTTTGGTTGCTGCTGCTGCTCTCTCTCTCTCTCTCTCTCTCTCTCTCTCTCTCTCTCTCTCTCTCTCTCTGCTAGCTGCAAATAATAATCTGTCATATTTATTAAACCCCTATCATGGTTGTAGAAGAATGGTTCAAACCTTGTATATCCTTGTTGAATCACAAAATACAAGTATGAGTACAAATATATAGGAGAGAGGAGAGAAAGAAACAACTATACAAACAATGTGAGACTAAAACATAAACCTAAATGGGTCATATTAATGGGCATATACATCATCTTTCCTAGTATTTACTAACACTCTCCCGCAAGCTGGAGCGTACAAGTCGTAGGCACCAAGCTTGGATAAAAACTGATGATACATTTGTCATGGTAATGCCTTGATGAGAATGTCAGCAACTTGCTCCGACGCAGGAACATGCTCCAGCTTTAACTTTTTTAATTGAAACTTTTCACGGACGAAGTGACAGTCAACTTCGATGTGCTTGGTCCGCCCATGAAACACAGGATTCTTCGCAATATGGATTGCAGCCTGACTATCACAAGCAGAGTTGTTGGTGAGGATAAAGTGACCCCCAAATCACCAAGAAGACTCTCAAGCCAGGTGAGTTCAGATACAACGACCTCCATTGCACGATACTCAGCTTCAACAGAAGAGTGAGCAACCACAGTCTGCTTCTTGCTACGCCAAGTGATAAGATTCCCTCCAAAGTAGGTATAGAAATCCGTAGTTGAACGTCGATCATCCAGGGAGTCCGCATCTGAATATGCAATAAGAGATAGAGAGGAAGATGGATTAAATATCAATCCATGTCCAGGAGCTGTCTTCAAATATCTGAGAATGCGTTCTACTGCCTGAAGATGAGAAATCCGAGAAGCATGCATAAATCAGCTGACCACTCCAACAACAAAAGAAATATCAGGTCTTGTAACTGTCGGATATATCAGTTTTCCTACAAGATGCCGATAATACTCAGGGTTCGTAAGCAGAGAATCGGAGTCAGACCCATTAACACATAACTTGTCATCGGCATCCATCGAAGTTTCCACATGTTTGTACTCGGAGTAACCAGCATAGTGGAGGAGATCAAGACAGTACTTTCGTTGTGAAAGAACAAGACTATCAGGCCGTCTTGCAACCTCAAGTCCAAGAAAGTATCTGAGAGACCCCAGATCTTTTGAATTGGAGGAGATCAAGTGTTGCTTGATTTGTTGTATCTTTGTGGAGTCATCACTAGTAATCAAAATATCATCCACATAAACCAAGAGAATGACAGTCCCAGTTAATTGATGACGAGTGAAGAGATAGAAGACAGTCGAGCTCCTCTTGAATCCAACTTCGCGAACAACCTTACTAAATTTATCAAACCAAGCTCTGGGAGATTGTTTGAGACGATAAATAGATTTCTGAATATGACATGCACGAGACTCCCCTGTGGTCTCAAAGCAGGAAGGTTGGTTCATGTAGACCGTTTTTTGAAGGTCACCATTTAAAAATGCATTTTTTATATCAAGCTGATGGAGAGGCCAGTGACGATGAACAACCAAGGATATCAGCACCCGAACAGAGTTCAACTTGGCGACAGGAGAAAAGATTTCATCATAATCAAGTCCCTGTTGTTAAGTGAACCCCCGAGCCACAAGGCGGGCTTTGAGGCGGTCAACGGTCCCACCTGGAGCATGTTTGATAGCAAACACCCACTTTCAACTGACACATGATTGTCCAGGAGGAAGGCAAACCAGATCCCAAGTCTGGTTAGACCAAAGAGCAGTCATTTCCTCTTCCATAGCCGCACGCCACCTCAGATGAAGAAGAGCCTCCTGCACCGAGTTAGGGATAGAAATGGAGGGAAGAGAGAGAGAGAGAGCAAATTTGTGTAGATGTGGAGATAGGCGATGCGGAGAAACATAATTAGTCATGGGGTGAGCAGTAGATGTTGATGTTGGATCGTCAGTCCGAGGGATAACACCGGTGGAGGAGGGTTATTGTAGAGCTCCAGAAGCTGAAGTACGGCGAGTGTAGACACAAAGAAGAGGCAGTTTGGGTGGTAGAGGGGGAACAGGTGTCGGAAGTGGAGTGGGAAGAAAGGGTGGTAGGGAAGAAGTGACTCGAATGGTAGGACGAGGTATAGAAGGAGAGGAAAGAGGAACAGAGTTTGACGGTGAGTCATAGAATGGTTGATCCTCACGAAAGGTGACATCGGCAAAGACAATAACTTTGTCAGTAGATGGAGAATAACACATATAGCATTTTTGAGTCCGAGAGTACCCGAGAAACATACATTTGCTGGCACGATGGGCCAACTTATCTGTGGTCGAACTAAGGCTGTGAACATATGAGGTTTTTATTGGCTACACTTGAGACCTCTTGTAGATACCATTAAAGGCACTTATAGACTGCCCTTGGTAACTATTTTGGGCAGCCTTTGATAGTCATTATATGTTATTATTTATCGGTTTATTTATTTAGTTGTTTTCGCATGGATAACTCCAAGGTTGTAATCACCATATGAAGTAAATCGTAGTTAATTAACGGCGCAACCCTAAGTAAATGATTTCACTGATACTGCAGTGGATGACATCCAGTGATAAGCACGATGAAAATCCTATTGCTGATAAAGGTCAGGGAAAATCAGTGAGTTCTTACTTCTTTAATAATGTAGAGTCACGTTTTATGGAATACTAATAATGGCACTTGGTTTTATTTTAGAACGTACTTTACTTTTGTATTTGTACAATAGTTCGAAGTTTGGAATCACTGATATTAAGAAATCGCTAAGGATGCGAAGTTTGAAATAGCGAATATTAAGCGATGATTCTGAGGGAATTTTAAATAAAATATACCTTGAAGAACTAGACAACAATCTATAGATGTAGGCATATATAAATGAAGAATGTTCAGCATCGATGCGCATGAAATGATAAGGGTTAACCCAGTGTTGTGGGGGGTGTGAATACCCATGGAAGAATGCGGTCGTTGAAGGCCAGAAGCCGTTGAAGACCCAGCGGTCGTTGTAGACCCAGATGCATTTTAACATACCCTTATGATTTTCTTAACAAGAAAATCATTAACATAAAGAAGAAATGTAATGTGAACTTGAGATGAGAAAATGATATCTGATGATGAATTGAAGAAAGAAAAAGAATAAGAAGAAGATGGAAATTACCATGATAATTTAATATTTGCATACGCACCATTGTCTTTAGTTTACTATTTCCTGCACTTGAATATATCTGCGTATTGCCACTAATGTTGATTGTTTACCTATACAGCAGTTGAAGAGGTATGTTGCTCACGTACTCATATTTTTATGACTAAGTCCGGCATCTATTTTGTTTAGGTTGTTGAGGCAACCTTGAGTGCGCAAAGTAAAGTTAAGATGACCGAAGGAGAATGTAAAAGACTTGCGGCAGAGCGTCCGAAGGTATGAGATATATTTTATGTGTTTAATTGTACTCATGCATTAGATATTCATAACAAATGCTTAGCAAACGAACGCAGAGATAGAAATTCGATGGGATCTAAATTGTGGAACCTCACACTGGAGGCGGGAGAGGGACGGGGTGGAGGCGAAGGGAGGCGGGCTAGAGGCATAGAGTGGCGGGCTGGAGGGTGCGGATGGAAGACGCGACGCGGAAGGGGTCGCGGGATCGACTTCGGCGGCGGGCGCGCGATTAAGGTTTTGCTCCCTCTGATATCATGTTGAACGGAAGAAATGAAATTGAATTATTGAAATAAGGAGCACTCCCTTATATATGGGAATGTTAACATACAAGCAAACCACCAAAAAAAAAACCATAGTAACATATAAATATACGAGTGATAGGCGCGGGGCTCCGCCCCTACTGCCAACCGCGATAGTACCTCAACTGAGATAGTGTACGGGAGCCCACGTGCCCCGAGCGATATTATCCTATCCACGACATTATCCCGATGCGACGGCGCTCCCGCCGCTCGCAAACCCCTAAGGCCTAAGTGTTGTACTCCACTCATCGCTCATTTTTGCGGCGTGAACAGGAGTTTGCGAGGAGCAGGGAGAACATAATTTTTTATTGTAGGTAGAGATGCCTTTGTTTATATGAGAGAACAGTTTTTGAAATAAAAGAAAAGGCACATAAATTTAAAAAACTGATTTTTTTTAATAAATAGGGGTAAAATGGGAAAACGAATGTTTACCAAATGGTGTTTTCCCTTTAAGATAGAGAGTGTGTGTGTGTGTGTGGGGGGGGGGGGGGGGGGGGTGTATCTTTTGTTGCAGGTTGCTCTACATATTGAAAGACTTTTGGTATTCTGCTTAATTTATTTGTAACTCTCCATTGCGAATATATACAAAAACATACAACAAAGCGCTCTCTGACAATGTTAAGTAAAGCAAGTAAATTGAGGTGGTCTAGCGGGCTGTTACGCCTAGTCGATCCTTGTGAAGGGGAAATAAAGAGAAAAATACCTAGCGAATTGAATGCACGGTGGTATAATCTTCTGTTTTAACACGCCACTTTTTATATAGGTCCGCCATGCTTGAAAAATATTATTCTCAACAACTGAAATAATAAATTGTGACCAATATTCTTGAATTTTCAATAAGAAAGATGTGAACCACAATGGTTGGATTTTCTTTTTTGGACATGCAACATAATTTACATTTTCAAACTTATTTTAAAGACCATTCTAGATGACCATTAAATGTAAAAAAACAATCATAAATGAACTAAGGTACTCAAGAGAAGCCTCTTAACATATCAATAATTAATAACTTATACAAACTTCTTACATTACCTTAAGACATGAAAACCAACATATCTGAATATAATAAAAAAAACAAAAATGAGAACATTATTTCGATGCCCTCGTGCCTTAATGGAAAATGCATCCTGAGCACTCAGAGAGGAAACTAAATATCATAATGTGACAGATTAATGCAAAGAGACTTACTGGGTACAACTGAAGTACAATGAAAACCAATATTCACAACAATTCCAGAAGTACGTTTTGCAGCATACAAGGCCAATACTGCCTGCAGTTTTAGGTATAAAATAACATTAGTAATAGAACACTGTAAATCAAGGATGCTGAGCACTAGTGTGTTTGAATTGATCTCTATGTTCATTGTTATTTGTCGTTGTTAGAGTTATTATATATGCAATAGTTTAATATTGTTGACTTTAGTCCCACACCGCCTATTGGTGTTGGGTGTCTTGATGTAAGTCCTATATATTGCCCCTATGTGGATGAATAAAATTGCACCAAGTATTTCTTTTCTATTCCTTTCTACATGGTATCAGAGCGAGCGGTCAATCTGAAACCTAATTAAATTTTTTTTTTCCGGCTACTGTTACCTCCTCCTGAATCCCGACTCGTGCTTCATTTTTTACGCGCCCTGCTAGGGCTCACGCCCGCCGCTCCTGTCGACGGAGTCGACAGCTAATCCAGTCGACAGGAGCGGCCCCGATTCTGCTGCTCCCGACGACTCTGCCGCTCGCCTACGCCACTGCTCTGCTTCCAGTGCGACATCGACGACGTCAAAGCCTGTCTCTCCTTCTCCTGATGGCTTTGCTGCTCCTCGACGACAATCCCGTCGTCTGCTTCTCTCGAAGTCTTCGTCGTCTGGTTCCTGTGCGTCTGCGACAACAACGACGATCCCGTCGGCTCTGCTCTACGACATCGACGGCTCCGACGGCTTCATCTTCTTCTCCCGACAGCTTCGCCGTCTACTTCCGACCCTCTCCGTGTCGTTGCTGCTCTGCTGCTGCTCTCTTCTTCTCTGGCTGCTCTGCGTGTCGTTGCTGCTCGGCCGTCTACTTCCTTCTTCTTCAAATCCAGCCCGACAGCTCTCTATTTTAGGTTTTAAGTTTTAAATTTTTTTAAGTTGTTATTGTTGTTTGTGGTTGTTGTGTTGTTTTGCGTCTCATTACGATTTTGGCTTTCCTCCACATGATCTGGGTTCATGTACCCGACGAGGGTCCCACACGTGCATGTGGTCTACGTGAGGGGGAGTGCACATCACGGCCTCCAGGCATAGTCTATGCCTTCATGCACCTATTTCACGTGAGGGGGAGTGTTTGTGATAACGGCGACTCGGATGCCACTTTCCCGACTCCTGCCTTAGTAAAACATGGCCCCCAGGTCGATTTCGTATGTTGTTTGCGTCTTCTTGTCGTTTTCTTAAGGTTTGGTAGGGTTGGTGTGGTCTTTCGTGGTTGACCTAGTTTCCGCTCCGAGTGTATCCAGCGTAGTCATGCTCGGTTTTGTGGACCAACGTCGTGTGGCTCTTGCCCGGTTGAAGTATCCCCGGTGACACGCGGTTGGGCCTCGGTGGCTGTTGTTTTGTCCCACGTTGTCATCCTTCTTGTACCTTCCGTTTTATGTTGTGTTCAAGCTGTAAGGTCCCCCTTCAGCTTGAGGGGGAGTGTTAGAGTTATTATATATGCAATAGTTTAATATTGTTGAGTTTAGTCCCACACCGCCTATCGATGTTGGGTGTCTTGATGTAAGCCCTATATATTGCCCCTATGTGGATGAATAAAATTGCACCAAGTATTTCTTTTCTATTCCTTTCTACAGTCACATATAACAGTCTACTTGAACAATTATTTTTTTATATTAGTATTTATTTTGAGTCTAGAGGGCAATCAGGCATTTATCAATAGTTAAGGATAGAGTAGACTATTATACGTAGAGGCATATGGGTCATGTAGAAGATACTATGATTATTGCATGAAAACATTCTTGGCATGTTTCTCCCTCCCAATGTTATGGATATCTTCCGGCATGACCGACATAAAGGTTTTATGGACAAACCGATGTGTCTCCGATAATTTGTTTTGCAAAATATCATTTTAGAATATATCATCCGATATATCCTCTATCAGCCGATATATTCGCCGATATATTTGCCGATATATTCGTTGAAATATCCCGACGTTATATCGGATGACTTATTTCAATTAATTTTATTCAGTGTCTATTCACTAATAGACAATAAATCTGTATATAGTCCAAATTCTGTTTGTGAATCAGTCCAAGTTGTGTGCATGAAGTGCCTTTTCTACATTTAATGAAGACGTCACTAACAAATGAATTAAGAAGAGCTGAGGAAGATAATTCTGGATGGACACATACAACAATTTGGATCAAAGGGAAAGAATTAGTTACACAGTCTAAAAGAGGGAGAAGCATGTCAACCATCTTTTCATTTAATAATTATATTTTGTTTTTTGCATTACTCCTTGGAACTCTATTTATAATCGAAGATCCTACAAGATAAGGTCAATAATCAACCTTAAAATAAATTAGTGATAGATGATAAATTTGCTTTGAGATTTTAAATAAAGATTAAATAGAACTAAGAAAGAAAATAACCCTAAGAAAAAAAATAAAAAACAAACATTTTTTTCATTCAATAACCATAATTTTTTTACATGAATCCATGGTCCTCTATTTAATTATAAAATAAGATCCTACAAGATAAGGTCAATAATTTCCCTTTATAACTCAAATAAATATTAAAGAAGTAAAAAAAGAAATATTAATTCAAGTAATTTCAAGGACATGAAAAATAAAGCATAAGCAATCCACATTCCACTACCGAGCAATGGGTTCAGGATGATTTCCGGGTTCAGTCATGGATTCTGAATACCATGAAAAGTGAGCCATATCGCATGGCTATGCACCACGAGACTGCCAAGATCATGTGGGATGGAACTCCATTCTCTATACTCTGGGAAAGATGGTCTTCAACAATTGTTCGATCTCTTTAAGGACCTCCAGACAGTTGAACCCAGGTTTGGATGGGGACGTACTTCCTTCGTTGCAAAGTACAAGACTCTTGTTGAGGAGTGGATTCAAAACCATCCACCGATTTCGGAATTCACAACCTAATCGGCTCAGAATGAAAGTATGACATATCACTGATGATGGTGCGAATACCACCTCATCTATACAATGCCTGTGTCAAAATATTATCCTCTCCCATCATTGACGTAATCAAAGATATATATACAAATTCAATGATGAGGGTGGGAACATCTTGAGGATTAACATAGGAATTCAATATCATTGTTGGCTCACATCAAGAGTCAGCTTTAAGCTCATATCTCTTTACCCTTATCTTAGATGAGCTCACTGGACATATCCAACAATCAATACCTTGGTGTTTATTGTTTGCAGATGATATTGTTTTTTATGAGACGTGTGAGGGCGTAAACATGAAACTTGAATCCTGACAAGATACGTTAGAAAAGAACGGTTTTGGGACGAGCGGGACAAAGAAAGAATATATGAAGCTTAAATTTAATAGTTCAAGAAGGATGGATGACTCTGTCATTAAGTGTGGTGACCAAAATATTTCTAGCATGAGTGCTTTATATATCTGGGATCGATAGTTAAAAAAGATGGAGGTGTAGATAAAGATGTGATACATAGAATCCAAGTGGGTTGGTTGTGTAACATTCGTTAATTGATACGCAAGTGAAATTCGATTACAGGGCCCGATCGCGAGCGGAATTGATCGAGCAAGTATTGTGTCGAGGTATGGCGGTCGATTATTTCTTTGTTACACATTAATAAATATATGAGTTGTCGTCAACTTCTATGGTTTGACGCGTTCCGGTGCAAGAGTGTAACTCAAATTTTAAGTGTTAAGTGTAGTGAAATAGTTTTTCTTACTCTCCCTTTGGGCCGACCCATTTTTGGGCATGTTTTTACAGAGAATTCAAGTGGGAAATTGCGCCCAGGATGAGCGTGATTATGGAGTAGCTCCTATAGTTTTTGTTCCTTTCAGTTGTTCTTCTTTTAGTACAGTACTGTTTAGTTCATGGACACTTGTAATATTAATGTTAGAGTTTCTTTGTACCAGACATTTTTAGTATTTCACATATTCAGTTATTTGGTACTTTTTCTCTTCTGGTGGCTCTGTGAATTCAGCTTGTTGAGGTATATTTTTACCCTTAGTTACTTATTCAACTTCCGTTGTGAATTTACAGTTTAGTACTTTTCATTTTTGTCTGTTAAGTATCAATTTTAATATTGTTTCTTAGTTTACTGCTTATCGCTAGACCTGACCTGACTGTTGATTTGTTGTTAAACTAGGATGGGGTGTTACAGGTTGAAGTGGAGAGGCGCGTCTGGGATCTTATGTAATCGTAAAGTACCGTTAAAACTTAAAGCCAAGTTTTACCATACAACAATTAGACCAGTGATGCTCAACGGTTCTGAGCATTGGGCAATGAATAATGTACAATAGCAAAAAATGGGAGTTGTAGAGATAGGAACGCTTAGGTGGATGTGTGTATACATGAGACTAGATAAAATTAGGGATGAATGTATCGAAGATAAGACATGAGTGACACCAATTGTAGATAAGATGTGAGATGTTTAATTAAGATGGTTCAAACACATACAAATGAGGTCATTAGAGGTACTTGCTAGGTGTTGTGAGAGTTTAGCCACTAAGCATGTTAAATGGGGGAGAAGTAGACCAAAAAAACTTGAAATGAAACTATAGAAAAAGACATGATGTACTTAGGCATTAGTGAGATTACGACAAAAGATAAGGCGCAATTGTGACAAAGGATCCATATAGCCGACACCACTATGGTGGAATAAGGCCTTAGTGTTATTGTAACTATTGACTGATTTCCCGCCCCTCCCATCTAATTTCATGTCATCCTAAACACATTGTCAGCAATCATTATCCATGCCCAGCAATTGTGCCCTTATCTAGAGACCTAAAACCAGTCCCAGATTGTGACATTGGCTTCCCCACAGCACTCCAAGCACATCTCCATCCCTCCCCCTTCAGTATTATGCGAGTCTAAGGTTGATTTGACATTTTCTTTGTTGAATATTATTATCATTATTGTCAACTTAGAAAAGATATTTGTCTATAGGTTTTGAGTTCAGTTGTTTGAATATTTGTAATTTCTCATCTATCTAGTTATTGATTTTCTACCACTCTTGTGTATATACGTCATTTGTTTTCAAATTTGAATGCTTTAATTTTTTGTAGCAAATCAAGTTCATATTAATTTATAAGTATAAAGTATTGCAAGTAAAATATCAGCAGACATTGCATTTAGTGTTCATCTATTAGTTTTTCTCATTCATGACCGTCCTGCGTCAGATTGGTATCAGACGACAAGTTTAGGCTTAGCTTAATATAGGCAGGACCAGATTTTATGTCACTTAATGTTATATCATAGTAGCAATTGCTATTCTAATCCTCTATTTGAAGAACTTGAGTCCACCAATGTTCAGGCACATAGTCCCCTCAAAAAGATCTTCATATTATTATGATTATCCTCGTCCATGGCCCGTCACTCAAAGGACATATTGACCCTTCAACATAACTTGATTCACAGGAGTTACTATGAAGAGCATCATTTTCAGGATAGTCTTGAATATAAGTTTTGTAAAGTCGCCTCACTGTTCGATGGTCTGTCAAGTCCCGAGACCTTTAGCTATTGATATGTGGACATAGGTCATCATCTCGATCACTTTGAATTAATAGATGAGTGTCGCGTCAAGTTTGTGAGGTTTAGGTTGATAGGGTAGGCAAGGCAATATTGGGATAGCATTGAGAGAACCCTTGAGCGAGATTATTTTCACTCCATCACTAGTTGGGTGGAGATAAAGCATATATTGCGTCACAGGTATCTACCAACATAATATATAAGAGTCGTCTCCTTGAGCAAGTATTTTCCCTCCAACAAGGCTTCATGTCTATTGTTGAGTATAGAGCTTTATTTTTACGAGTTAGCGGTGAGGAGCAACATTCAT
Organism: Platanthera guangdongensis; assembly: GCA_039583875.1. NCBI lineage: Eukaryota > Viridiplantae > Streptophyta > Magnoliopsida > Asparagales > Orchidaceae > Platanthera > Platanthera guangdongensis. The sequence continues at coordinate 50,950,290 of CM077152.1, forward strand.
GATTAACCAGCCCATGATGACTCTCATCACAACTGATGTGCAACATCAAGAAGCTAAATTCCGACACCAGGTAAACATTATTGCATTATCCAACAAGCTAGCAAGTTTCACACGAGCTGCACAAACCCTCACCATTCCAACAAATGACCAAAACAGTAATAGTCAGGGGCCTCCCCCACCACTTATACATATGTCAACCTGAAGCTCATATCGTTCCCAACTACACCAAGTTGTAATTCTCAACCTACGATGAGAAGACAAACCAATTGGGATGGCTCACCCATCACGAGAAATTTTTCAGGCACTAACAAGCATCTATAGTAGAACGGATCAGTTAGACATCCTTCCACCTTCTCAATTCAGCGCAATCATGGTTTGTTGTTTTCAAGTCGAAAAACCAGGGATGACTTGGGACGACTTCAAAAGGATCTACAACATGCGATTTGGTTCTCCAATTCGAAACAATCCACTCGAAAATCTAAAGCAATATTGCAAACAAGCTCAGTGGAACGTCTATCTAGAACAATTTCAGGTTCTGATGGATCATGTTACGTAGGCACTAGGCACACACTAAGAAGCAGGTCACCATCTTATGGTCAGGCTTCACAAATGATTGCAACTAGACATCAAGTTTGAGACGCCACGAGACTTAGTTACGGATATGAGTTTGATCAGTCTATGCAAACACTATCTACATCTAGATCAGGGTGACTATAAAATCATATGCGTCGTTCCAGGGAACCAAGCTAGAAGAACCCAGGGTAACGAACCCACACACATATAACATTTGTCTCGTGCAAAAATAACTGAATGACATGCAAAAAGGTTATGTTGTAACAGCGAAAAGCACTATGCTCATGGTCATCGCTGGAAACATCTTTTCTATATGGACGTAAAGGACTATGATGAAGAGGGAATTGGGTGAAGTCGGTCTAGTACTTTATTCTTTATTTGAGGTTGGGGAAAAGCACATTTTGTACAACGGGACTAGTGTTATGGGCCTTGTGCCTGGTCATCAAGTTTGTTTATTAATTATTTTTATTGTCGAGTTATTAAATATTGTCTTTATCTTTTTATTGTCCTTTAATTATGAGGTTGATGGATGGTACTAGTCATTTAAAGAGTGGAGATATGTAATCTTATTTAAAATCCCCTAGGGCCTGTGAAACATTAAGCAAGAATTAATCACTTCCCCCTTGACCCTTGTATGTGATTTTAGTAGCTCTCTCTCTCCATCACACCCTACTTAGATAGCCACGATTCTGGCTCCATAGTGTCCTCCACCGGCCACCCTCCACAATGATACCTATGTTCTACGGATTGACCTGTAACACATTAGTACCATTTGAGGAGAACAAAATTTCTTTCTCCAAGTAGGTCTTTAAATATCGAAGTACCATGTGAGCATCCCCATCATGGCTAACCTTTGGGGCATGCATGAGCTAGCTAAGAATCCCAACAGTATAGGTAATGTCTGGCCTTGTATGAGAGATAAAAATGAGACTAGATGTTAATAACTGTTAGAAAAGCTCATTTAGTGTAGGACCATTATGTATTTATTATTGTTTTTTCTCTCTCCTCTTTAGTCCCACATCATGTATAGGACCTTTCTCTCTCTTTCTCTCATCTATATATTTGTACTCATTCTTTGTATTTTATACAAGTGAACATATATACAAGGTTGTCTTTCTCCTTCTCTACATGGTATCAGAGCCACTGATTCTCCTTGAGCGGCTTCCCTCTTCTTAAACCGCACAACCCGCGTGGTCTTCTTCCCTGCCTGCGGCCTGCTGCGGACTGTTCTTCTGTCCGCTGCCCGCTCGGTCTCCTGCGGCCTGCCTCCCTGTCCACTCCGCTCCTCTTCTTCCGCTTCCTCTTCTTCTCCGTGGTTCCACCCCTCCCCTTAGGCATCTTATAGCCTTCCCCCCTCTCTCTCGTCGGGTCCACCTCTCCCTTTTTCTCCTCCAGACCGCTCTCTCTCTCTCGGCCTGTTCCAGCCTGCTGCGGCCTGCGTCTCTCGCGGCCTATTTCTTCTCGCTGCGGCCTGCTTCTCTCCCGGCCTGCTCCAGCTCGCTGCGGCATGCTGCTCTTGCGGCCTGTTCCATCTCGCTGCGGCCTGCTTCTCTCGCGGCCTGATCCAGTTCGTTGCGGCCTGCCTCTCTCGCGGCCTGCTCCAGCTCGCTGCGGCCTGCTGCTCTCGCGGCCTGTTCCATCTCGCTGCGGCCTGCTTCTCTCGCTGCCTGATCCGGCTCGATGCGGCCTGCCTCTCCTGCTCGCTGCGGCCTGCCTCTCCTGCGGCCTGCTCCAACTCGTTGCGGTTTGTTCCTAGTTGTTGCGCTCTGTTCTCTCTTTCCGTTTGAGTCTTCTCTACTCGCGGTCTCTTCTCTCTGCTGGCCTCATGTTTCTCTGCCCGCTGCTGGCCTCCTGTTTCTCTGACCGCTGCTGTGCTCAGCCAGACCGTGCGGACTGTTGTCTTCCCGCATTTAGGTCGCGGTCCTCTCCTCTTTCCTATCCGCGCGGCTTGTCTCTGTCCGCTGCGGCCTTCTCTCTCCCGGCCTCCGCCTTTGGTCGCGGCCTCCTCCTGCAACTGGTGTCTTCTCATCGTGACTGAGCGGTCTCAGCTCTAGTCGCACGGTCTCCTTTGTTGACCGGTCAGTTCTCCTAGCCGCTTCTCTTCTTCATGGCCTCTTCTGCTGATTCTGTCGGCACGGCGTTTTCTCCTGCTGACCGCCCGACCTCTCTCCCGGAAGTGCGAGATGAGCTCCGTATTACTACAATCTCTCTGACCGGAAAGAAGAATTTTGTAGAATGGGCGCACTCTGTTCGCCGTGTCCTGCAATCCAAGGGGTTTCTTCATCACTTGACCCAGAACGTTATTGGTACTCCTACTGATGATTGGTTACGCAATGATGGTCGGGTGCAGACATGGATCCTTAATTCTCTTGATGGCGAGTCTTATCGCCTGGCCATGTACCATGAGACGACCAAGGGCATGTGGGATGAGCTCCATACCCTTTACTCTGGCAAGGATAGTCTCCACCATCTGTATGACATTATCACTGCTCTCCAGGCCCTTGATAGCGGTAGCGCGACCGATCTGACCTCCTTCGTTGCTCAGGCTCGGTCTCTGGTCGAGGCTTGGATACAACATCAGCCTCCTACTCTGGATCTTGCTGCCCAACGTGCCCAAAAGGAAGCTGTGGGTATAGCCATGATGATGGCTCGGGTACCGCATCATATTCACAGTGTACGGGCTCACATCCTCTCCTATACTGTTATTCCGTCTTTCTCAGATGTGTGCTCGATGCTTCTCAAAGTATCCCCGCCTCCGGATGTGCCCGGGCCTCCTTCTCCGACCCTTGTTCAGCAGGCCCCTGCTCCTTTATTGCCTCTTCCATCTTCCGCTCGTGGAGGCCGCTCTGATTCTCGGGGACGTGGTCGAGGTGGCCTACCTCGGCCTAAGTGCTCGTTCTGCGGCAAAGACGGGCATCTTGAAGCCACGTGCTATCGCAAACATGGTCGCCCTCCTCGTCTGCAGGCCTCTGTTGCTGCATCTTGAAGCCACGTACTGACCTCGACGAGGTTCGTCTTCAGCTCCAGCATTTTCATGGACTGCTTAGCCGCCCGCCTGCCTCGGTTGCCTCCGCTGCCTCCATCTCCAATGAAGGTATCGCATGCCTCTCCTCTGGCCCGCGATGGATTCTCGATTCTGGTGGCACTCATCACATCACCTCTGTTCGGCCGCCTCAGTACTTGTCTTCACCTCACCCGAAGTACATTATTATGGCCAATGTGGGCATATGTCCCTGTCTTTGGATGTGCTGATATTTCTCTCACCTCTTCTCTCCTCCTACGCTCGGCTCTTCACGTTCCGGGCTCTCCTTTCAATTTACTTTCTGTTGGTCGTCTTACTACTGATCCTAATTGCTCTGTAACCTTTACTTCCTCTTCTTTTTTGATACAGGATCAGCAGACGCGGACTATCATTGGTAGGAGGCGGCTGCAGAACGGGCTCTACCTTCTTGATGACTCTCCTACTCTCCTCGCCTCTCTCTCCTCTTCGGATTGGCATCGACGTCTTGGTCATGCTCCTCTTCCAGTCCTCCAGAAGGGTCTCCCGAATGTATCTCTTCCTGCATTTCAGTGTGAAATATGTATTTTTGGCAAACAGCCATGTTCATCTTTTCCTTCTCATTGTACTCGGAGCTCCGCTCCTTTTGTTTTGGTACACTCCGATATATGAGGTCCGTACAAAATTACTAGTATTTCTGGCTACCGGTACTTTCTTACTTTTATTAATGATTACTCTCGCATGACGTGGTTGTATCTCTTACGCGATCGTTCTGAGCTTCCATGCGTCTTTCGGGCCTTCATTCTTGAGACTCGCACTCAATTCTCTACGCCCATTTGTACTATTCGTACTAACAATGCGCGCGAGTACACTAGTCATGACTTTGCGACCCTCTGCTCAGAGTTCGGCATTCTTCACCAAACCTCGTGCGCGTATACTCCACAACAGAATGGTGTCGCCGAGAGCAAGAATCGTCACCTTCTTGATGTAGCTCGCTCTCTTATGCTTCAAATGCAGGTTCCCAAACTGTACTGGAACTTTGTGCTCTGCACGGCTTGTTTTCTTATCAACCGTCTACCATCTTCCATCCTCCAGTATGCTACTCCTTTCGGCCTCCTCTTTCCCTCCACTCCGCCTTTTCCTGTTACTCCCCGGATTTTTGGGTGTACTTGCTACGTTCACCGACTTGGTCCCTCTACCGACAAGTTGGATCCCCGTGCAGTCAAACATATCTTTGTCGGCTACTCGCGCACTCAAAAGGGTTATGTGTGTTATTCGCCTACTACCCGCAAGGTGATTGTCTCTGCGAATGTCACTTTCCGTGAAAATCTTCCCTTCTTTTCTGCTATGGATATCGCTCCTGGTCCAGACCCCGTCATTCGTCCTGTCATCCCTGCTCCCCGTTCCTCATCATCTCCTCCTCCTGCACTGCCTCCGGTCCGTCCACCTCCACCTGTTATCGGGTCTATTCTCGTCGCTCTCCTCATCCCGTTGCCCCCCTGCAGTCGGCTTAGACCTCTGCTGCTCCGCTACCTGCTGCTCCGGCTCCCGCATCCACCGCTCATCCGATGACGAATTACGTCTCTCTACATCGCCTTTCACCACCACTTCTTCACTTTGCCACCTTTTTATCCTCTGTTACTGTCCCTAACTCTGTGCAGGAGGCGCTTCAACATCCAGGCTGGCGGGCTGCCATGGACGAAGAAATGACGGCTCTTTGGGCCAACCAGACCTGGGTCCTTGTACCTTTACCTCCCAGTCAGCACCCTGTTGGGTGTAAATGAGTTTTTGTCATCAAACATGCTCCGGATGACACTATTGCCCGCCTGAAGGCCCGACTTGTGGCCCGTGGCTTCACTCAGCAGGAGGGCCTTGATTATGAGGAAACCTTCTCTCTGGTGGCTAAGCTCAACACCGTTCGGGTTCTTCTTTCCGTGGCTGTGCACCGCCACTGGACCCTTCATCATCTCGATATCAAGAATGCTTTTTTGAATAGAGATCTTCAGGAAACCGTCTACATGCGCTAACCGCCCGGGTTTGAAACCACGGGGGAGTCTCGTGTGTGTTTTCTCAAAAATCCATCTATGGTCTCAAACAGTCCCCTCGGGCGTGGTTTGACAAGTTCAGCAAGGTGGTTCGGGACATGGGTTTCACTCGGAGCTCTGCAGACTTCTCCCTATTCACCCGACACCGGGCCACTGGAACAGTCCTTCTGTTGGTTTATGTTGATGACATCCTATTTACTGGGGATGACTCAAAGGGGATTCTAGAGGTCAAAAAGCATCTGAGCACCGTGTTTCAGACCAAAGACCCGGGGCATCTTCGCTACTTTCTCGGTCTTGAGATCGCACGACGGCCGGATGGGCTTGTCCTCTCCCAACGGAAGTACTGTCTCGATCTTCTCAAAGACGCTGGACAGTCTGGTTGCAAGCTAGCTAGTACCCCGACGGAGGCAAATCACAAACTATGTGCTCACGCCTCTGATAATGATTTGCTTCTTCAGAACCCGAAATACTATCGACGCCTTATGGGAAAGTTGATCTATCTAACTGTCACGAGGCCTGATATATCGTTTGCAGTTGGGGTTGTCAGTCGGTTCATGCATGCCCCCCGGGTTTCTCATCTCCAAGCGGTTGAACGGATTCTCCAATAGCTTAAGGCAGCTCCGGGTCAAGGACTTATTTACAAAACCTCTGACTCGTCTCCCGCATTGATCGCTTATTCTGATGTCGATTATTCTGGTTCCCTGGACGATCGGAGGTCAACAAGTGGGTCTTGTACTTATTTTGGTGGTCATCTCATTACATGAAAAAGTAAGAAACAAGTCGTGGTCGCTCGTTCCTCCGCGGAAGCCGAATACCGATCAATGACATCGGTTGTCTCAGAACTCACATGGCTTGAAAGTCTCCTTACTGGCCTGGAGTAAAACTTCATTCATCTGTTGTTCTATTCTGTGATAGTCAAGCCGCCATACACATAACAAAGAATCCGGTGTTTCACGAGCGCACAAAACATATCGAGGTCGACTGTCACTTTATTCGAGAGAAAGTTAAATTGAAGAAACTTGAATTAAAGCATGTTCCGGGCACTGATCAAGTTGCTGACATTCTCACAAAGGCTTTATCAAGTACCTTGTTTTACCAGTGTTTGTCCAAGCTGGGTGCATATGACCTATACGCTCCAGCTTGCGGGGGAGTGTTAGAAAAGACCATTTGGTCTAGGCTCATTATGTATTTATTATTGTTTTTTCTCTCTCCTCTTTAGTCCAACATCATGTATAGGACCTTCCTCTCTCTTTCTCTCATCTATATATTCGTACTCATTCTTTGTATTTCATACAAGTGAACATATATACAAGGTTGACTTTCTCCTTCTCTACAATAACTAAGCACTTTTTTAAAAGGCTCTCCATCTTTTCTACCAAGGTAGTGATATGCTTCGATCAAAGATTCAATGCCAAGAAAATATCTCAATGGAACGGAACTTTAATCTCAAATTAATTTGTATGGTGAGTTTTAAGCGGTTTATCTCGTCCTACCAATTCATTAACGTAGATAATCAAAGTTGTCATTTTTCTTTCCTCGTGCTTGATGAACAAACTATGATCAACCGTCCTTTGAAAGTATCCAGTGAACTTCATTGTGCCACTTAAGCGTCCAAACCAAGTTATTGGTGACTGTTTCAACTCATAGTCTTTTGTGTTGAATCAAGTTGGTGGGTTCATAAAGACTTCCTCTTCTAACTATTCAAGGATGTAACTCTCGTTTCAGAATAGATGCATAGGAAAGAAGTGCACGAATGAAGTTCATCATAGACAAATGCGTGAAAGTCCCAAAATAGTCAACACTTTTTGTCCGAGTATATCCATTTGCCACTACTCTCTCTTTGAACCTCTCACTCATTTGAATTTTGTTTAAATGTGAATATCCATTTGCATTCAACTATTTTGTTCCTTTCGGTAGAGGGATCATGTCTCAAGTGTGATTCTTTCCAAGAGCATTCATCTCCTAAATCGTAGCCTTTTTTCACCTGAGATCCTTCATTCAAGCTCATGGATACTGAGAGGATGTGTAGGCAATGTAGTCACTCTAGTAACAGTTGTTGAAACAGTTGAACAGTCTTATAGAATGAACTGAGCAAGAGGTTGTCATCGACCTTCTTCCTAATATCTGAACCCAAATGTGAACGAAATTTGGATACAAAGCTTGCGTAATTACGTAGTTCTTGTCATCTCGTTCTTGAAAGATGTTCATATCCTCTCTTGGTTGTATAGGGTCATAGTAGTTAACTTTCATGTGCAGCTTCTAAAATCTTAGTTTTGTGCAAGTGAGAGATCACCTTGCACTAGGTGACCAATATGAGAATTGAGTTAACACATGTGCACAGTTTTATTGTCAGACATAGGTAGCCTTTGCTTGAATCCAGAAGATCATTGCAGTATCCAAGAGAACATAGTTTTGGTAGATCTATCCAAGTTGAGGAGCCATAACATAGCCATTAGTTTATTTATATCCCTTTAGTCACGAGGGTCATTATATAGTGGTTCGACAATCTCCTAGTCAATATTTCCAAGAAGGTCAAGATGAATAGATCGACACAAGACAAGATAGTTTGTGTCGTTAAAAGGCAACCAAGTAATAGTTACATGAATGGAAAATTGTTCCAATCGATGAGTACTATGATACTTCTACTAACGGAATTTGGTTATACTTTTCCTTATGATGGCCTCACATATGGGACTATTATGATGTTTCTACTAAGGATGCACTTTCTGGTATTTTCTGGATGTTAAATACTATCACACAGGTTACTTTATAATGACATTACAAATATATTACGTTATGACATGATCACCTCCTGGGAATAACCAGCAAGAGAGACATGTTTGGGTCTTCATAATCCACAGTGGAGACTTAGTAGCCTAGTTGAGTCTTCATAAGGCACGTGGGAAACTTAGAAATCAACCGGGTACTAATCTGCAAGGGAGACATGCTCGTCTATATGGGAAAAACCTGCAATGGAAATTCAGTCATCAGCTTGTGTCTCTATAATCTATGAAAAGATTGATATCCTCTATGAAGTAAGCTAACAAACTTATGGCTTAACAGGATACACGGTTTAATATTAACTTACATGAAAAAAATAACAGTAGTAGTGCCCTTAATCGAGTTAAGTGGTCCCATAGGGGATTTTTCCTCCATCCACCTCTGTCATCCCTTCCCTTTATCCCATCTTGTTTCTAGTAACATAACTATTTCAGTTCTCCTTCTTTGACGAGTTTCCACAGGATTATACAATTTTCAGTGTCACGGTCGTTCTCCATGTGGTATTTGCAGTAGAAACATTGATCCTTCCTCCCTAAGGGGGAGGGTAGGGTTTGCACATGGTGGTCTTTTGAAGAAAGGCTTGTTCTCTTTGAGGCACACTATCTCATACTCGAAGGCAGATGAACCAATCATGGGTCCTTCCTTGCAAGGTCATCAGGAAGAGAAGACATTTGGCGATGAAAGCTATTGGAATAGACTTCCGCCTCGAAGCACATGAGGTGCTTGCTCAGGTCAGAGTTGTTGTTCGGCTCAAATGGCAAACTTTTTTGGTGTCTCCTCCGTTTGGATTCTGGCATCAAAAGGGAATAGGAGGCTATCATACTACCCATCACCGGGCTCCTCGCATGACATATCATCAAAAAGGGGTTGACATATCTATTGAAGACGGTCAACAGTTCCCGAGTCATGGAGACCCTAAGTGTCCAAGGTTTGACAGAACTGAGGCAAAAATGGCAACTAGCCTGGGGTTGTATTCGAAGTTGTCATAACATCCTGTATTAATCGATTCACTAACTACCACAAGTCTTGTCTGGTGATAGCACTTAGTCTAGCTCAGCCACCCGCATGTGATCACTGATCATCTTGGTAGGGTGGAGTTACAAGTGACCAACAAATCCACGCGCACCAATGATTTTAGAGTATTGGGCCTGAATTTATCCGACCTTGTGCACGCTTAAGGTGCTGGCGCAATTCGAGAAGCATAGAGTCCCGATCGTGGACCGGATAAGATATAGACGCCACGACGCATTCACCGGGGAAAGTGTGCGTGAGGGATGGTGGGGGCCTACCATAGACTGCCTCGAACGGAGTGGTGTCGGAGTTGTAGTGGAAAGAGGTGTTGTACGAGTACTCGGCCCAAGAAAAGCCAATGTGCCCATGCTCGCGAGTGATCGCATACAAAACATCGCAGATATGTCTCCAAGCAACGATTTACCACCTCAAAATGCCTGTCCGTCAGGGGGTGGTATGTTGTTCTCAAACAAAGTTGGGTGTCCTGCATCTTGAACAGTGACTACCAAAAGGAGCTCAGGAATAAAGGGCTGTGATCACTCGCAATGAAGCAAGAAAACCCATGCAAACAGACCACCCCATCAATGAAAGTTGCGGTCTATGTTATTAAAGGTGCGCTTCAGACGTGCCTAAGGCTCAAGGCTCACCAAGTTTAGAGGTTTGCGCCTTATTTGCGCCTTTGAAATATAAAATGGTGCGCCTGAGTGAGATTTTGTTGTAAACTTTTTTCTTCAAAAGTTAAGAAAAAATAATGTAAGAACTCAATAATTGTTTATTGATTTAGTGTTTGCGAAAGATATTTGTGCGCTGAGACTTAGATATGATGCAAGTGATCATATTGATTCTATTTTAAAGAGTTATAAACGATAGTAATGAATAATTAATTAGTAGGTTAGATGAAAAATTAGATAGAAAAACTGAAATGATATTTGATGTTGATTATTTAAGATGGATATGGTTGCACCTTGCATTTGTCAAGCGCACGTCTGCGCCTTTAGCCTTGCGCCTAGACTTCAAATGTCTATGGAGGAGCACTCAAGTTAGATTAAAGACGATCATACACTCAGAGAGCAAATCTCCAACCTCGGGAACACTAGCTGGTTCACTACCTCAGAACCCCTAGCTTAGGATCCTACAATCAGATTTTATAGAAGGAATCCTACCTCAGATTTCAAAGACGGAATCCTACAAACTGATTCACAAGTGAATCCAACAAGGATGCTTAAAAGGAATTGTTATAAACTTTTAGACTCAAAAGAAATGTAGATTTGAAGCTTGAGTCTTCCTAAAGCTTGAAGTGAATGGACTTGAAAGTTTCAACTTCCTCTTGAACTGATACTTTAGATCTTGAACAGATAAATCTATTTGAAGCTTGATACGGAATAATAAAGTAATCTGACCATTGATCCACAGATTTTTAAAATAATCTTCTCAAAAGAATAGGAATGGATTGACTTGCGCGATTTCGAAAGAACTTGCAAGTTTCACAGTTGACGACGAGGTCTTACTCTAAAATGGATTGGCTTTGGGGTGAATGATACTCGCGGATAGCATGTCGCCGACAAACGTCTCAATCTCATCCTTTTGCGCGTGATCGTAACGATAAGGAAGAACAGATACGGACGCCACACCCTCCTGTAATGAGATGCGGTGGTCCGTCGGACAAGGTAGTGGAATGCGGGCTATGTCGGCGAAGATGACAGGAAACATATCCAGAAAATCCTACATAGCTGAGGGGGTAGACGATCACGAGGCCTCCTGCTCAACCATGTGCCACAAATATGTGACCAAATCGACGTCGGCCATTTTCTGAAGAGACTGGAGTGAGACGAACTGGCATAAGAGAGTATGGTCGCCCGCCAACAGTAATGGTATCCCCCCAGAGTTCGAAGTCATGTCACTCCAAGAATACTATCCACCCCAGCTAGTGGAAATGGGTAGAAGTCGGCTCGGATGAGGCATGGGACAATTGTGAGGGTTATCCCTAAGCAAAGGACGACATTAGCCCGATGACGACTATCCACAAACAACCAAAAAAGCGTGGAACGGGTGTCAACGATAACACACCGATCCACTAGGCACGGTGAAATAAAGTTAGGCTCACCCCACTATCAATCACGATGACCACTGGAATCTCCTGAAGTTCCCGGGGAGAATCATAGTCTGTGGGCCAGAAATCCCACCAACGGTAAAAAGGGGAAGGTCGAGGGAGTGCAAGGTCGTGGACAGAGGATTGTTGGAATCAGTATAAGCCTCTAGGGCCTCCAAGTCGGCAAGGTCGACCTCGAGTTCCTCACCAATGAGGACCCAGAGGTCGTTCAGGGGGTGATCATGGGTCGGAGAGTACAGAATCTTTTAGCAGAAGCACAAGCACCTCGTACGAAGTTCACGGTACTCCTGATTGGATAGTCTATGTCATGCATGAGGCCTGGGAGGGCGTGGTGGTGAACCTAAGAGGACAGGAAGGCCATGGGCCTTCATTTATGGTGGACGGGGAACTACTGCGGGTTTGGGGGCCGGACGAGGAGAGGCCATTGTGGGTGGGCGACCAATACACAACGGATTGACTTTGAATGCAGCTTTAACCAAAGGTACGAGGTCCATGACATAAACAATAAAAGGCAGTTTGAATGTAAGCAGGCGGGCACGAATATGCGGTACTAAGTCATGCATGAAGAAACTGAGGTAATGTTTGGGAGGGAGACCCAGCACATGTGTGGCTAATATAATAAATTCGTCAATGCAGACGTCGAGTAACCCCGTCTGACGGACTCCATAAAGACATTCCACAGCAGAGACTGGGTAACATACATTATAATGACGAATAAAGCCGTACTAATGGTCCGGTCAAGATAGAGTGGGCTTGGCCTAATGTAGCCAATGGACCCAATGAAGAGCATAGCCCTCCATGCCAATGAGGGATATGTTGACCTTGTGCGGCTATGGGATGTGATGAATGTTGAAGTACTATTTCGCGCGGGTAATCCACCTCATAGGGTCGGTGTCATTAAAATAAGGGATGTCGAATGAGCTGATTGCTGGAGGGAAGGGCGCAAGAGGAATAGCATCCCAGGAAAGGCCAGGGAGTGCCCCAAGAAGCGGGGGGCCTAGCATTGGAGGTCGATGAGGTGCTCGGCTGGCAAGTTAGGACGTCGAACTTAGCACACATCCACAACATTAGGGCAAGGAGCGAGGCAATGGACTGCTCATGAGCATCAATGAGGAGGGACGTGGTCGGATCTACAGAAGGCTGAGGCGCAGATGAGTCAGAACGCGCTATAGAACAAAGTTGTGGGGGCATGCACGCGAAAGGAAGGATAGTGTGCATCCGAACGAGTAATGCGGGAGTTGTTAGGTGCGGTTACAAAATCGCACGGTCGGCGGTAGAGGAGTCGTGCGGTCAGCAGCAAAGGAGTCACGATTGGCAGCAAAGGAATCTCCTTCTGCTCCTTCGGCAAAAGGGGAGTCGACATGTGCCTTCTGCTCCTTCGGCGAGCTGCTGGAAAATCATTGTGCATGACACTGGAAGGGCGCAGCGGGAACTGGTCCGTCAGGGAGAGCAGCGGATGTGGACGGGATCGAGAGTAGCGGACGCCTTAGTTATTAAAGGTGCAAGGCGCACCAAGGTGCAAGGCGCACCAAGGTGCAAAGGAGTCTTGGAGTCTAGACGCAACGCTCAAGGCGCAGGTGCGCGCCTGACGAAGGCAAGGTGCAACCACATCCATTTTAAATAATCAACACCAAACATCATTTCAGCTTCTCGATCAAATTTTTCATCTAGTCTACTATTTAATCATTCATTACTATCGTTTATATCTCTTAAAAAATACAATCAATGTGGTCACTTGCATCATATCTAATTTTCAACGCACAATTATCTTTCACAAATACTAAATCAATAAAAAATTATTGAGTTCTTACATTATTTTTTTTATTTTTGAAGGACAAAAATTTACAACAAAAATCTCACTCAGACGCGCCTTTGATATTTCAAAGGCGCAAATAAGGCGCACGGAGGCGCAAACCTCTGAGCCTGGTGAGCCTTGAGCCTTAGGCGGGCCTGAGGCGCGCCTTTAATAACATAGGACCGGACACGAGATGCTGGGACAAAGACTTTGAGCGATGAAAACTGCGGCCGAAAGAGCGACGGGTCGGACCAAATTGTTAGCTCTCGAAAAAAAAAACAGGCGGCTACCAAATCTAAAAGGAGAAAAGGGAGGAGAAGAGAGAAAGAGGGAGGAGGAGAAATAACCCCAAGGGTTCCCAATTTTCTCATAACATTCATGATGTCAAATTATATAGCCCTGTGGATTTATATAACAACCCTGGACCGATTACAAACAAGGAAAAACACATTAGATTCCCAAAAATATAAGCGCGTCTTAATAAGTTTTTGTGGGTGTGTCACTAGTAGGCCTTTCGCAAGGCTTGTATACCGCCACAATGGAGGGTGTCCTCCCTCATCCGCGTCCGTAACAGGACTCAATGCTAAATTCAAGGGGGGTGGATCTTCCCAGTTATAGCACTCTCTAAAAGTATTTCTTTTGTAGCATGTATCACTGTTCATAATACCGTATGCCTAAGTCGATAGAAACTGTTGACATGCCGATCGAGAGGACAGATTGGGACGTACATATTAACCACAATAAGAGAAAAAACTGAGGAAGACATGAATGCAACGTCATTGTTAAAGTAAAATAAATAAACGACACAATTTGACATGATTCTGTCAATGGTGAAAAAAATAAGAAAAGTAACTCTGTTCAAGAAAGTCAGCAGGTCATTAACAAAACCTTTGTATCATAATAAAAACAAAAAAATACTAAGAGGAATAATAGCTAATAGCAAACTGGTTCCTTAGATGGGAAAGAAGATAAAATGTGCATACAATTAAAAAACAACAGAAGATGAGAGAACATCATGTAACACCTGATCAATGGCGCAAACAGCAGGAGCGTTGAGATCAGCAAGAACTGTATATATTGCATCTCTAAGTTGCCTTCTAGATGCTCTAGCGGATACAGTATCTGAGGAGAGTAGAATCAGACAGCATATACAGAAGCCTAAAGTTAAATTAATTATCATCAGTGTCATGAATATCCAAACAAAAAGGAATTCATAAATAAATATAATAAACCATGTGGAAAATTCGAAGAAAATTTTCCAAGCTAATGCAGAGAGTTGAACGTTCAAAATCATCAGCAATTTTACTCTTGCATACGTAAGCAAATTGGTTAAGGAATTTTACTAACCATCCGAATGGCAGATTGGTATAGACACGATAATTGGCTGAGATGATGCCTTGACTTGCATCCTGTCAATAACATATCAAAACCAACCATATGAAAATAGAAATCAGAAACAATTTGGATGATAAATTTAAAGATCGTCTGTCTTAAAAGCTATATCTCCATTTTAAAATATGCATATATGCATTAGATAGTATGATTGAATTTTGAACATAAAACACTTAATATGTCTGAACAAGATGGTACTCTAGAATTAGCATGAAATGGCTAGAAAGGAAAAATGGTAGGTCAACAATAAGATGGTGGAAATTTGTCAAAAATAAGATGGCAGGAAATTGTCACAATGTAGGCAAGGTAAATTAATCATGAATGCAGTAACAAGAATGGCATGAAGTATTCACTGATATGACTACACAAGGTGGTCAACCTTCATAAATATTGCGTCTTACGTATTTTCCCTCTCGATGAGCGTTTTGGTAATTTAGTTTCTAGCAAGACCTCCCCATATAAGGGAGATTACTGCATCTTAGGAGGATGGTTAGTGAGTTTTGTAACTCTTTTTAGAGAGGAATCCTTAGGAGGAATCAGCTCCAAGTGATTGGTGCGAGCATACCTCATGAGGGTGTATTTCTAAATTCTATTCAGGAGCAATCTACTATTTTCTAATTTTTAACAACAGGTCCGGTCTCCCTCTCAGCAGGCCGCCGAACATTTCGTAGGGGTTCAATTCCCCCCCCCCCCCCATTTGGATTTTCCTTCGGATTCTAGATTCAGTCGATGCATGTCGATTGCAGCTCCATCCCGATCAATACTAACGACAACGAAGTGCAGATTTTTGATTCCGCTCATGTTTTCACACGTCTCAAACTTTTGTTAGCGCAATCTATAGATTTTTCTCTCCTTCCAGACACCGACCAGGACAACAAAACCTCTTCGCGCTTCCAGGGGATCCAATTGCACTATCCAGACATGATTTTACCAGCATCGTCATGCGTCCCCTTCAGTGTGCTTCTCAACGACGACGACGCTATTTTCCCGAGTTGTGCTCGAAACCCGTCATCGATCCTGCGCTTTGTACACTATCCGTGCGAGATAACACCATCCATCGCCATTGTTCCAAAGCTTGGTCGTGGCGTGACTCCTCCAATGTTTTATGTTTTCCCACCCATCAGTGGCCCCTTCATCGTCCATTGATCCTACAGGACCCCTCTACCTTTGGCAACCACCTTTGATTCATGTTGGTCATCCCACTAAATGGCAACCCGAGACAACGACATGGCTCTCGTAGTTGCCCCCCTATTGGGTTGCATGGATCGTGTTGAGACATCCTTGACTGACCTACAAATCACCGTACGCGAGATACACACCCTCCTCATCAGTTGTCGTGAACTTTTCACTGTCGTCGCTCGGGACTTTGAAACCGAACAAGATCGACATATCGTACTCTACCAGCATTTCCATGTCAACAGACATCCTCCAACCACTCGTGGAGGCTCAACCCACACAATGTCGGTGCTTTGACATTCCTATCTAAGACGAGAACAACCCCCTCGCGTAGTTACTCATGACGAACCATTTTTTTGAACTCTAGGGCACCCTCGAACTTGAGAAGGCCCCTTTGTCCACCATTTATAAAAAATGATTCACTCTTCATTGGCTTCATTGGACTCCCTGAAACCAATCTGACTTTAACACGAGAAAAGGTTTAGGAAGAGCTTATTCTCTATTAAGATAGCCGCCAAAACAGAAAAGCCTGAGAATGGTTGGGGACGGTTTGTCGAGCAAAACATATCATCGCCTATGTCGACGACTTCGTCGAGGTCTCCACCCACATGTTGGTCTTTCGACAGACCACTACTACAAGTTACTTCCTCACATAGCTTCAACCCCATATAAGGGCGCGACTTTATGTCCACAATCCAAACACTCTTTATAGCAACATGGAGCGAGTTAGTTTAATCGACGAAGAGTACACCCTCTAAGGTACACCATCGCAGGTACTAACCCTCAAGCTTGAGTCCATTTGCAGTCCCAACCCTTCTAACCCCTAAAAAGTATGGCAGCTAGTGCAAGTGTATAGATAGTCGGGTAATCAACAAGATTACTGTGAAGTACAACTTCCATATCACACGGCTCGATGACTTATTAGACACGATGGTGAGTGCCCAGATCTTTTCAAAGATCGACCTTCGTAGTGGGTACCACCAGATCTGGGTTCGAGAAGAGGACAAATGGAAGACCACCTTTAAGACCACGAACGGCCTGCATGAGTGGTTAGTCATGTCATTTGGGCTATCGAATGACCAGAGTACTTTCATGAGAGTCATGATGCAGGTGTTGCGTCCCTGCATGGGCAAGTTTTTAGTTGTATATTTCAACAACATTTTGATCTACATCCAGACTCACACTGACCATCTTGTGTACTTGAGACTCCTGTTTGATATCCTCCGCAAGGAAAAATTATTTGTGAATTTGAAGCGTTCATTCTTATCTGAGTCGGTCCACTTAGGATTTATTGTCTCCGCCACTGGAGTATCTGTTAACTCTAAAAACATCAGGTCCATTCGCATGTAGCCTATATCTTCAACTATTCATGAGGGTTGGAGCTTTCATGGACTTATTACTTTTTATAGGAGGTCGTCAAGGGGTTTGGCAAGGTTATGACCCCATTCACAAGTTGTCTCCGCAAGGTCGATTTTCAGTGGACCGTAGCAGCCACTCGGGCCTTTGAAGAGACTAAGGTGAAATTGACGACTGCCCATGTTTTGAGACTACTTAATTTTAGTGGGGCATTTGAGATCGTGTGTGACGCATCTGGCATTGGTATAGATGGTGTGTTGAGTCAAGAGAAACATTCAGTCACTTTAGTAAGAAACTGAATGAAAATAAGGAGAAATACTTGAACTACGATCAAGAGTTATATGATATTGTTTAATCTCGACACTACTGGAGACACTACCTCCTACCCCCGGGAGTTTGTGCTTTGATCTAATCACCGTGTGTTGTGTTATTTAGACTCACAAAAGAAGTTGGGCATCAGCATGACAAGTGGGTCGAGAACTTGTAGGCTGCAGGACTTTTACTATGTTCTTAAACACCACGTAGGTGTTAAGAACAATCTTGCGGACGCTCTGAAACGTCAAGTCACATTGATGCATACATTAAGTGCTTAGCTAGATGGGTTTGTGAAGGTGACCACTGACTATCCGACTAATTCTGATTTTGGTTAAATATACGCCACATTGTCAAGAGATCCCCGGGAGCCTAATGACGTGTTCCAGATTATTAAGGATTACTTATACCAGGGATATAGTTTATTATACCCAGGACCTATTATCACGATTACCTAATCTGGGAGATGCATGAGGGCGGGACAGCGGGATATTTCGATAGCTATCATTGAGGATCGTTTCTATTGGCCGAGCTTGAAGAAGGATGTGGCTCACGTCAGTAGACATTGTCGTACCTGTTAAACGGTTAGGGGGATCAAACATAACACCGATTTATACACTCCTCTGACTATCCCACACCAGTCCTGGGTAGATCTAAATATAGATTTCGTGCTCGGGATACCTCGCACTATGAGGAAGCACGACTCTATTTATTTCATCGTCGATCGATTCTCGAAGATGAACCATTTCATTGCATACAACAAGATTGCAGATGCGTCTCATGTCGCATCCATGTTTGTAGGGGATGTATTTAGATTACACGGCCTGACGAAGTCTATAGTGTTTGACAGAGATGTGAAATTCATAAGTTACTTTTGAAAGACGCAGAGGCATAAAACTGACACCATCCTGAAGTTCTCATTGACTTACCACTCTCAGAATGATGCGCAAGCTAAGGTAGTCTAGGGAATCTTCTTAGGTGTTACTGGGTGAACATGCATGTAGTTGGTATTTGGTCCTCCCTACTGCGGAGTTCGCTTATAATAATTTGGTTAAAAGTTATACTGGGTTGAGTCCATTTCATGTAGTACTAGGTTACGAGCCGAGGAATCTTATCGACCTTATTCCCATTCCACTAGAGTCCTTCCCCAGCAAGTCAGTTGAGTCTTTTATGCCTCATTTGCACGAGTTACATTAGTCGGTCCAACAATGGATCATTACTAGTAACGAATATTATAAATCACATGCAAATGTCCACGGGAGAGAGTAGATATTTCTGAAAGGCGAGCAGGTGATGGTGCAAATACGTACTGAGAGGCTCCCTCGGGCGCCTATTAAAAAGTTGAGTGTTAAGCGACCTACATAGTCAGAAGACAGATCAGAACAAATTCGTACGAGTCTGATATCCCTACAAGCAAGGGTATCCATTCAGTATTTAATGTTGATGATCTGACGTCATACTACGAGCTTGATGAATACATGGACTCATATCATGGAAACTCTCCTGAGCCTACACCTCCACATACTCCTGAGCCTACATCGCCCATCTTTAGTCCCATACCCAGCCTACTCTCGAGTTCCACCCACCTTTGTGTCAGCCTTTTATGGCTTCACTGTTGGCACCACGAGTGCACCGAGACTACAAACATGTGAGTTGAGGGTAGAGACCACCACAGAGATAGTATTGCATTAGTATGTCCCCTCTTTGAACATTAATGCATGTCGATACTTAGTACACTGGTAGGGGTGACCCATCACCGACGATGTTGAAGACAGGAAAATCCGAACTCCAAATGTTCGGACCTGAATGTAGCCTGAGGTTACTGATCCCAAGATCTGACTGCCCGGGTTCGAAGGTTAAAGCAAAGGAGAGAGAAACCAACTACTAAAAGATCCCAGATGTTGTAGCAGGGAGTTCCCACCACGTACCCAGAAGTTATGAAAAACTTTCCATCACAGCCAAAGATAGCTGAACGCGGTATGAGAAAGGTACCACTTGGAAGGTTCAAGGTGTCATTCCACCCGATCTTACCTCGCGGCAGGATGATACTGCCAAAGATGTGAAACCGCCCCTGGTTAATGTTCAACCAAATTTGTCCTCGCAGCAGGCTGATACAGCCGAGGATGGGAACGTGCCTTCGGCAAACGTTCAACCAAATCTATCCTCGATGGAGGATGATACTGCTGAGGATGTGAATGACCCGAGAGGTTTGGAAAGAACGTATTAATACTACATCGTTCCTTCCGGCGCTTATGTTGACAATCAATCTTATGTGCAGAGCCGCCGCCGCAAACAAAAGCTCCAGACGAGCCAAATTCCGCTCCCTACAGAATCCTACCCCGTTGAATCTTTCTGCGGGAGCGTCCGGCTCCAGGGTTGGTCGTTCAGTGTGCGGATCAACCTAAGCAGCAGGAAGGTCCGCCCTTGTGGGAAGACCTCATCCTCGGGGGCTTCTGAGAGACTGGCTCCTGCCGCGAGCTCGCCAATTCCTTCAGCGAGCAACGTTGCAGGCAGCCTTCCATCGCCACTTCCGCTACGTGCAGTCGGGGAAACAGGATATCTTACTCGGGCAGCTTTCCTTCTGATGAGCCACGAGTTCCGGATCTCGCGGGAAAGCCCCTGCTGAGCCTCCTGCCGAGAATTCCCGACTCCCCGGGACCTCACACTCCTACCCTGCGCACCAAAGCAGGGGTCATTGAGGGGGTACGTCCTCAGGCCGATGAGGTTCTTAGCGCAGCCCGTCTCCTCGTCATGCCCACACACCTCGTCGCGAGCCCTTCCCGCGAGACCGTTCTCTTTGATACAATGAGAGGCCTTAGACTCCACGTTCGGGTGCGTCTTTGCAATGGTAACACTTGTTCATCTTTTGTAAAGGGATCACGCTAACCTGAGCGAGCTTTTCTGACAGGTCGGGTTTCGACGTCGGGAGGCGCGCTGATCGACGCCATCGGCCTTCCGCTCCGCGAGTATCAGGAGAAGGTCACATCGGCCTACCTCGACTTGAAGACCAAGTTCAAGCAGATGATGATCCGCGAGCCCAATCCCGGTTCTATGCAATCAATGAACTGGAGCGACGAGTCGGCATGCTGGAGCATCGACAGGACCTGCGGCAGGACGATCTTCGTGAAATGAGGACAACTATGAGGGTCATCAGCATGTTGGAGAGGATTGACGGCCAGATCGTCTAGGCGAGGAACACATGGCGAAGACGAACAAGCATTTTCGTCGTGCTCAAGATCTAGGATGGGTTGGACGACATGCCCAAACCTCCGACAGGTGCGGGAATCACCAGATGACCTAGCTAGACTTTTTTAGTTTTTATTATTTATTAATTTTATTTAGTTTGTCTATAATAATTGCTCACAGGAAATTGACATTAGCATTTTATTCATTAACTCGCACCGGCAAGCATTTGTCTATCTTTTCTGTTCATTCCTTCTTTTATGCGATGTTGTACGGCCTGCTTGACCTTTGTTTATGTGAGGACGACTTCCCCCTTAACTCTATTTTTGTTAGTATTTCAGTTTGTTGTTCGTAGTCCCAATGAATACGGTGGTTCAGAAAATCTCTCCCCAACATATATATATATATATGTGAGTATCTATCATAAAGAGCGAGCAACACCATGTTGCACCTCTCAATCATCGATCATCTCTACCCTCTCCCCTCCTTCTGGCCTTTTTGTCTATAAATAGCGGGGGGGCTTGGCCAACATCGCTGTTTCTGCGAACCTGACTTTTGTGCGCGAGATGCCAAGGTTCTCTCTAGTCGCGCTTAGTTGCTCGTGTTAGATATTGTGTATTTGTATATGGGCTTATTTGTTTGTTCGGGTCTTGTAAATATTACCCCAAGAGGGGTCATTATTCACAAGCAATATACGATTCTAAGATGGTATCAAAGCTTAGGGTTTAATTCTCCCGATCCCTCTCCCGTCCGTCTGCGCCGATCGACCGACTGCATCGACCGCCTGCTTTGTTCGTCTGCGCCGATCGACCGACTGCATCGACCGACTGCGCCGATCGACCGCCTGCTTCGTTCGTCTGCACCGATCGACCGACTGCGCCGATCGACCGACTGCATCTCTCGTCCGTCTGCGCTGATCGTTCGTCTGCGCCGATCGACCGCCTGCATCGTTCGTCTGCGCCGATCGACCGCCTGCATCGACCGCCTGCTTCGTTCCTCTGCGCTCGATCCCGTCTGCTCCATCGACCGCGGTGGATCCTGCTCGTCTGCGCTCGAACCAGCGCGACCGCTCAGTTCAGGAGTTTTTTTGATGAGATCACTTCTCTCTGGCATCAGTGTGACGAGATGGCGCCGCCCCATTGCTTGTCCTGCTGCCATTGCGTTGCCACTGCTCAGTATAGAGATGTCTGCCGTGTCTACGATTTCTTGATGTGCCTGCGCCCGGAGTTTGAGTCTGCCCGCTCACAGTTTCTCCATAGGGGTACTCCACCCACACTTCGTGACACTCTGTCCACGATTCTGGCGGAGGAGACTCGTCTTCGTACCATGGAGGGGACGCAGCACACTACCTCCCCCCATGTTGTCTTGGCTGCTCCTCAGTTTGCTCCGCAGCCTCCGCTGCCACTTTCTCCAGCGCTCAGTACTCCTGCGCGACCGTCTGCTCCGTTTCCTACCCAGGGACCCTCTTCCCAGGGTCCCAATGTTGCGCAACGGCGGTCTGTTCATTGTCATTATTGTCATGCACTGGGCCACAAAGTGGCTGAGTGTCGCAAGTTTCAGCGCTCCCAGCAGAACATCCAGTCTCGTGACACCCAGCAGCGTGCAGCTCCAGTTCTGCTTGTGCCTCCTCCGACAGTCTCTTTCTCTGAGCAGCTCCTACAGCTAGCTCGGCAGCTGTCTTCAGGCACCTTCTCGAGTACCTCTGCAACCACAGTTGGTCAGGTCTCTACCTCAGCTGATCCCTCAGCGGCCTCTGCCCCGTCAGGTATCTCTCCGTCCTCGTGGTTACTTGACTCTGGAGCCTCTTTTCATATGACCTATGATGTCACCCATCTTCATGCCTGCCAGCCAGTTTCCTCCAACCTACGTGTTATTATTGCTGATGGAACCACCCGTCCTATTACCAGTAGTGGCCTTCTCCACACCCCTCAGTTCCACATTCCTGATGTTGCCTATATCCCTCAGCTCTCCATGAACCTCATCTCCGCCAGTCAGCTTGCCTCTAGTGGTTACCTTGTTGTTTTTGATGAGTTTGTTTGTCATGTGCAGGATCGTCTTACAGGGACCCTCATTGGAGCTGGCTGTCACCATAGTGGGGTATATCTCCTTGAGTACCTTCGTCTGCCATCAGTCACACTGTTCCCAGCTGCTCCTCTTTTATGTCTTCCCGCTGTTTCCTTTCGTCAGTGGCACCATCGTCTTGGTCATCCCAGTGGCGCCCGTCTTTCAACTCTTGTTCGTCAAGGTGTTTTGGGTCGTGTATCAGTTGACACTACTCACTCTTGTACGGGTTGTAAGCTTGGAAAACAGCTACAACTCTCCTATCAGTCTAGTATGTCTAGGTCTTCTGCTCCTTTTGAGTTAGTCCATTCTGATGTATGGGGCCTGCTCCTTTTGTATCCAAGGGTGGACACCGCTATTATGTCTTATTTATTGATGATTTTTCTCGTTTCACTTGGATATATATGTTGCATTCTCGTGCTGAGTTTTTTCAGGTTTATGTTACTTTCTCCACCATGGTTCGTACTCAGTTCTCCGCCTCTATTCGTATTTTTCGCTCCGAATCAGGGGGGGAGTACCTATCGCATGAGTTTCGTGACCTTCTCGTCTCTCATGGCACGCTTCCGCAGTTCTCCTGTCCTGGTGCTCATTCCCAGAATGGCACTGCGGAAAGGAAACATCGCCACATCATGAGACCGCTCGGCACTCTTCTTGGCTTCCCATGTTCCCCCACATTTTTGGGTTGAGGCTGTCTCCATACTGTCTATCTCATCAACCTTTCAGCCATCCACTTTCCTTCAGGGTCGGTGTCCCGGTGAGTGTTTGTTCTCTCATCCTCCTCGATATACTCATCTTCGTGAGTTCGGATGTCTGTGTTATGTTTTATTACCACCACGTGAGGGACTAAGCTCTCTGCTCAGTCTGTTGCATGTGTTTTTCTAGGTTACAGCTCAGAGCACAAGGGTTACCGCTGTTATGACCCTGTTGCGCGTCGTCTTCGCATTTCTCGTGATGTCACCTTCATTGAGGACCAACCTTTCTTCCTTTCTTCATCCACCTCTGCTTCACCCTCATCCACTACCCCGACTGATATTCAATTCCTATTTTTCCTTACTGTACCACCACCTGTTTTGCCAACCCACCAGATCAGTCACCAGCAGAGCTACCATCATCATCGTCATCTCCCTCTTCTGAGTCCTCTCCACCTCCTTATGTTCTGTCATCTCCCAGCCCTCTACCTCCTATTCTCCACCACTACACTCGTCGTGCTCCGACTACCCCACAGGTTCCACCAGCCTTCAGTGAGAGTCTCATGGATGATTCTCTTGCCAAACGTTACCCCCCTTCGAGATCGACATCCACCAGATCGCCTCGGTTTTACCACACAGCCACTCGACCTCACTGCTCTTCCTGCTACCTCCACAAGTACTCCAGAGCCTAGTTCCTACCACGAGGCTGCTCAGGTTCCTGAGTGGCAGGCTGCTATGTTTGATGAGTTGGCTGCTCTTGAGCGTACCTCTACTTGGGATCTTGTGCCTCTTCCTCTTGGTGTTGTTCCCATCACTTGCAAGTAGGTCTATAAGATCAAGACTCGCTCTGATGGTTCTATTGAGCGGTACAAGGCTCGCCTGGTTGCTCGGGGTTTTCAGCAGGAGCATGGTCGAGACTATGATGAGACTTTTGCTCATGTGGCACACATGACCACGATCAGGACACTTGTTACTATTGCTGCTATCCATTGTTGGTCCCTGTTTCAGTTGGATGTGAAGAATGCGTTTCTTCACGGTGACCTACAACAAGAGGTCTACATGGTTCTCCTCCCGGTTTTGCTGCTCCTCATGCATGGTTTGTCGGTTGCGTCGTGCTCTCTATGGTCTCAAACAGGCTCCTCGAGCCTGGTTCGAGCGCTTCAGCTCTGTCGTATAGCGCTGGTTTTCACCAGCCAGCACGACCCGGCCCTGTTTGTTCACACCTCTTCCCGAGGCCGGACTCTTCTTCTGCTCTATGTGGATGATATGATCATCACTGGTGATGACCCGGTTTTCATTGACTTCGTCAAGCATCACCTGCAGCAGCAATTTCAGATGACAGATTTGGAACCTTTGAGCTATTTTTTGGGCATTGAGTTTTCTTCCACCTCTGCAGGGTTCCATCTCTCTCAGCAGCGGTATACTACTGATCTTCTAGCTCGGGCTGCTCTTTCTGACACCCGCACTGTTGCCACATCGATGGAGCTTCACCTGCAGCTTCAGGCTGATGAGGGGATCCCTCTTGCTGATCCCACTCGCTATCGTCATTTGGTCGGCAGTCTGGTCTATCTCACCATCACTCGGCCAGATATTGCTCATGCAGTACATGTGTTGAGCCAGTTTGTCAGCACTGCTACATCAGTCCATTATTCTCACTTGCTGCATGTACTGCGTTACCTTCGTGCGACTCCTGACCGTGGTCTGTTCTTCTCCAGCAGCAGTTCCCTCCAGCTTTCTGCTTTCTCTGATGCTACTTGGGCTAGTGATCCTTCTGATCGTCGCTCCGTCACTGGTTTCTGTCTGTTTTTGGTCTCCTCCTTGCTTGCCTGGAAGTCCAAGAAACAGTCTGTTGTTTCCCGCTCTAGTACTGAGGCTGAGCTGCGCGCCATGGCGTCTACGGCCGAGGAGATTATCTGGCTTCGTTGGCTTCTTGCAGATTTTGGCATTGTCTCCTCAGCACCGACCACTCTCTTTTATGACAACACTAGTGTCATTCAACTCACTCTGAATCCAGTGAAGTTTTCCCTCTCCAAGCACATTGGCGTCGACGTCTTCTTCCTCCGTGAGCAGTACAACCGACGTACAATTGTTCCCCAATATGTTCCCACCGAGCATCAGATTGCGGACTTGTTCACCAAGCCCCAGACGAGGGTTCAGCATGACTACCTTATATCCAAACTCTCGATGTATGATCCCCCGTGAGTTTGAGGGGGGTGTTAGATATTGTGTATTTGTATATGGGCTTATTTGTTGGTTCGGGTCTTGTATATATTACCCCAAGAGGGGTCATTATTCACAAGCAATATACGATTCTAAGAGCTCGCACCACCCAACTCGCTCCTTGAAGATGGTGTCTGCGGAAGATGTTGATACTCGTCGGAGGAGCTATGCGGAGCTCTTCACCTTGGCGAAGTTGAAGAAGTCAATAACTACCCGTAAGGACATGGAAGATTTAAAGGAGTGATTCCTCGCTAATGGCTACGAAGTGGGGCTCCCCCGTGCGGGGGAGTTCATTAATACCTTATTTGAAAACAAGCTCGTCTTCTCGTTCTGGCGACGCCAAGTCGATGTGCTCCAATACGTCTTTCTGCGGGAAGGTAATGCTCTAAGCGAGAATCAATCAATACTCACAAGAAAAATTCGGCTACTAATCTTTGTGTTTGACTGGTGCAGGTTCTCGGACAGTTCCCCGTGAACCTCTCCTGGTGGCGAAGAAGGTGCAGGATCCCGCCCGCGCGATGCTGAGACGTCGTAGTCTCTCCATGCCTACGAAGCACGATACGCCAAAAATAGAGCCGTACTCGTACCGGGTACGTTTCCGGTACGGAGACGCGTACGAACGGCGTGATTCGCTGTTTTAGGCGCATTCGCTGTTTTAGGGCTTTTTATATCCCGTCGCGCCTGCTGATCCGTCGCACTGCTGCTCCAGCTCCGTCTCCCGTCGCGCCTGCTGATCCGTCGCACTGCTGCTCCGTCTCCGTCGCACTGCTGCTCCGTCGCACTGTGCTCCGTCGCCGTCGCATGCTGCGTCGTCGCACTGCTGCTCCCGTCTCCCGCGCAGGTAGCTTCTTCTGGACTGGAATGTCCAGGATTCAGTCAGAATCCTGGAATTCCAGTCCAGGATCCTGGACTGAATCAGTCCAATTTCTGGACTGAATCAGTCCAGATTTCTGGACTGATCCTAGATTTTTGGACTGAATCACAAGCAGAAATCTGGACTGATTCAGTCCAGAGTTCCTGGACTGATTCAGTCCAGAGTTCCTGGACTGCAGTACAGATTAATCTGGACTGATCAGTCCAGATTAATCTGACTGATTCAGTCCAGATTAATGGGACTGAATCAGTCCAGAATCCTGGACTGAATCAGTCCGAATTCCTAGGACTGATTCAGTCAGAGTTCCCAGATGCTATGGAAAGGGGAGGAATGCTCTAATAACTACACTTTTTATTATGGCAGTTATGTCAATCACACACTCTCAATAGTGTCCCGAATGGACTACGTATAGAGCAGATGATGTTGAGAAAGCTCTGGAGGTTAAAAAATATCATATATAATGACAAATGGTGGGATGATGTGGAGAAGATCCTTGATATAACAAGACCCATATCGATATGCTTAGGGTTGTGATACAGATAAACCCAACCTTCATTTGGTATATGACATGTGGATTCAATAATTGAAAATGTGAAGATTGAAATAATAGACATGAGAAGTTAACGGACTTGGAAGCTCATTGCCCTCTTTAGAGGCAATTTATGATTCCTCGTTGATCGGTGACCAAGAGTTGCACACCACTACATTGCATGGCTCATCTCTAACCCAGGTAATTCTTTTGCATACTTGACTTTTACCATTTATTATGATTTATTTATTTACTATGTGGTTTTCATTGTAGGTATTATAGTAGGGAATGGCTTGATGGAGGGCCAAATAGAGTTGCTCCAAATACAGATGAGGAGATTTCCTTGGAGAGGAATAAATGTTTGAGAAGATATTTTCCTGATGTGGTGGAGAGAATATAGTAATCAATGAATTCTCTAGGTTTACGGGGCTTGGTCAAGCTTTTAGTGAGCCAGATAGTTTGGAGAGTAGAGCGTCATTATTGCCCAAGATTGGGGAGTTACTATGGAACTTCAGCACCAAAATTACAAAAGATTGCTTTGAAGCTTTTAGGGCAACCTTCTTCGTCTTCCTGCTGTGAAAGAAATTGGAGCACATACTCATTCATTCACTCATTAAGAAGAAATAAATTCTACCACAAATAGCTGACGATTTGTGTATGCGCATAGCAATCTACGTCTATTTTCGAGGAGAAATGAACTCTACAATCAAGGAAGGAGTAAGATGTGGGATATAGGAGGAGATGCTGGGTAATCCATTTGATGGAGTTGGCATGCTTACGATCGCCAACTTGTCTTTAGATGAGCCAGAAATTGAAGATGCTTTGATCTCCAACAATACGGAGGAAGATGAAGAAAATGAGTGATGAGCATCTTTAAATTTTAAATGTTTATGTTTATGTTTAAGAACTTCAATTTTAAATGTTTACATTTATGTTTATGAACTTCTGTTAGTTTATGTTGACAATTGTTTAAGAACTTATCCTGAATTCATAGATGTTTTGGCAAATGTTTATGTTATGTTCAAGAACTCATGTTAAATTTTAAATGTTCATGTTAATAATTGCATTTTGATATATAAATATATAATTATTATATTTAATACAACGTATCCTACCGTACCCGTATCCTTGTTTTTTAAAATTGTCGTACCGCCGTACCGGATACGTATCGTACCGGTACCCGTACCCGTACCGGTGCTTCCTAGCTCCATGCATATATGTCATCAATTCCGGAAGATGTCATAGCGGAAGACCACAATATGTCTCCTTTGGCGCCTGCAGAGACTAGGCGACCGGAAATGTGCAGGCCTTCAGCAAGAAGAGGAAGACCGAAGGCAGTGAGCCTGGGCAACGTAAGGAGCCCGCGAAGAAATGCAAACATGATATAGAAGAAGAGGATGGCCCCGGGAAGCCATCCTCGCATCCCTACTTCGGCTTGGGGGCAAGCTGGGCAGATTGATATGGTCGCCCATTGGTTACGCGGGAACACGGCGAGCACTCAGTTCATCTCAGCTCAAACTTGCCTCCGTGATCGGAGGACTGGGAGGACGATGGTGAGGCATTCGACGTTGCCTACGCCTTATATGGCCGCGACGATGCAGCGGTGTTACAAGACTCCTCCACCGCCTATCTCGCCAATCAGACCGCGCGGTTGCAGTTGCAGGCTCTCGAGATTGCACTTCAGACGACCAGGAACATGATGGCGGCAGACGCGGAGAACAAGGCCCTCAGCGAGCTCAATGCAAAAATTCAGAAATTGTCGGATGAGGCTGAGGGGAAGGTTGTTGAATGCAAAGGCAATGAGGTGATTTTGGTTAGTAATTCATTCAAACTCCTACCTATTGTCGATTCTTGCAAGTGGCTTTACTAATGATTGATCACTTTTTGCTTGCAGGAAGCCGAGCTTGTCGCCGCCCGGCGAATACAGCAGTTGGAGCAGGAGTTGAAGGACTGCCACGTTGCACTGGAGACGACACAGGTCCGAGTCGCTGAACTAGAAACTCGCGAACCAGCGAGGAATCAGCCTGAGGCGAGCACCTCGGGGATGGGCAATACTGTAAGGATGGACCCGATCATGTTGTGTTCGCTCCGACGCGAAATCGCTAGGGTCGTCGACAATCTACTCCTGACAAAACTCAAAATGGACGGCCAACTCGTGTCTGAGGCCGAGAACCTGACTACCGAGGAGGTCATCCCAGAGCTGTTCGCCGAGGAAGCCGGGTCTTCGAAGCCTTCTCCATCGTCCGAGTCGGAGGAAGCCACCTCGTCAAATGTCGATGACGAGGATGGAGGTAACGATGAGGTATAGTGAGACGGCGAGCTGCAGGATCAGTCGAGGAGTTTTTTGGTCTTTTATTTTGTAGGATTTTTGTATTTTATAATTATATATGGTGAAACATTACGCCTTTTATTGCTTGTAATGTACTAGCCCTTCGAAAAAATATGAAAAAACATTACTTGTTTTGGTCTGTCTTTGTGTTGTTTGCTTGATTTAGTGTCTGCCATGCTCATTGGCTCGAACGGGAAGACTGCTTGCTAGGCTCAAAGGCGCGCACAAGGTTGAGTGATCGTTATGTCTTAATTCTGCACGATGTGCAGAGATACTCGCCACAGTGATTGCGTGAGTAAGCCACTTGCTCACCTATTGATGCTCGCAATCCTCGTTTGATCGTTTCTTTGACCTAATGCATGTGTTTGGAAAGGAGCCAACTACTCAGGGTGTCTCACGGGGCGCACGCTCAAGGTTTCTTTTCTACCTTTACTGAGAAATCGAAACTACTTGGAATAAAGAATGACACTCGGGGGGGAGGGTATGCAGCAGAGAACACATATCCCCCTCCGAGAATGTCTTTGGCAGCTTGGCAACCATGATGACTTGGGTCTGGCGACCCTGAAAGGATCTCGCCTAGTTGGCGAGATGTCGTCGATTGCCACACACCTACGAGTAACTTCGATACCTGCCTCTTCTCTTAAGATGTCCCTGTCTGCTGAATTTGACTTGTTCTCTGACTTTGACCTTGTCTACGTGGCAAGACTGGGACCCCTATTGGTGAATACGGGTTGTATACAATTCCCGCTTTTTGTGAGCGACTTTAAAGCTCGGAAAGAAAAATTGAACCCTTATTACGGCAAGGTCCTTTAGCGAGTACTCGGCCGGTCCGTTGGACCGGGTTCTCATTGTCTATAAATAGAGAGGGGGCCTTCTTCTGCGCGTCCTCGCTGCAGGATGATACTACTGAGGATGGGAATGACCCGCGAGGTTTGGAAAGAACGTATTCAAACTTACTGAGTCGCTCCTTTTGACGCTTATGTTGATGATCAATCTTATGTGTAGGGCCACCGCCGCAAAAACGAGCTCCAGGCGAGCCGAATTCCGCTCCCGTACAGCATCCTACCCGCCGACTCCTTCAGCGGACGCGTCTGGCTCCGTGGTTGGTCATTCAGTGCGGATCAACTTGAGTAGCGGGAAGGTTCACCCTGGCGGGAAGACCTCATCCTCGGGGGTTTCTGAGAGACTGGCTCCTGCTACTGCGAGCTTGTAAATTCAATCCGCGAGCAACGTTGTGGATGGTCTTCCACTGCCGCCTCCGCTGTGTGCGGACTTCGCTCCCTCCTAGACCCCCACAACAAGTATTCCTCACCGCCTACTCGCGTGGTCGGGGAAACGACAGATCTTACATGGGCGGCTTTCCTTCTGATGAGCCAGGAGTTCCAGATCTCGCGGGAAGGCCCTTGTTGAGCCTTCTGACGAGCATTCCCAGTACCCTGGGACCTCACACTCCTACTCTGCGCACCAAAGTAGGGGTCATTGAGGGGGTATATTCTCGCGACAACGAGATTCTCAGCGCAGTCCATCTCCTCGTCATGCTCGCACACCTCGCCGCGAGCCCTCCCCGCGAGACTGCTCTCTTCGACACGACGCGAGGCCTTAGACCCCTAGTTCAGGTGTGTCTTTGCACCGGTAGCACCTGCTCATCTTTTGTAAAGGGATCACGCTAACCTGAGCGAGCTTTTCTGACAGGTCGGGCTTCGACGCCAGGAGGCGCGCTGATCGACGTCATCGGCCTTCCTCTCCGCGACTATCAGGAGAAGGTCGCATCGGCCTACCTCGACTTCGAGACCAAGATCGAGCAGATGGTGATCTGCGAGCCCAATCGTCAGTTGGGTATGTCGGAGACACGGGTCACCAAGGCTGAGGAGTTCGAGTGTCGGCTAGTCGATGAAGAATCCCGGTTCTTTGCGATCAATGAACTGGAGCGACAAGTCGGCATGCTGGAACATCGGTAGGACATGTGGCAGGACGAGCCAACTAATAACAATGGCATCTTTAACAAGCCAGTCTTCTCGTTCTTTAAGCATGGCAGCATCACTAATTGCTGGAGTTGGAGGGAGGTCTTAGGGATGACGAAGGCATCCCTAAGAGGTGACGAAGATCTAAAAGGATTGCAACTAGAAAAGATAGTTTATCCCATCCAACCTACTGGATGTGACTTGCAATCAAGAGCTCGTGTGTTTGGGGAAAAATAAAGATCGGGATATCAAGTAGTACGGCGAGAACCGGAATATGCGAGGGCAACTGAGAGGAGCTCGTGGAGAACACTAAGCAGAAAAGGCTCGGTGGTTCAAACTGTGCGGAGAGCTCGAGAGATCAGAAGGGACACGAATTTTTAAGTGGTTCACGGTAATTGGAAGAATCGACAATTACATGAGATCTGCATAAGGTCGGCGAGTTCAAGCAATCGGCGGGAGACCTTTGGCTAGCACTATAGTGGCGAGAAATTGCAGGCACGAAGGTAGATAGAACGCAAGAGCGCTGCAATGAAGTAAGAAAGCATGCGAGCGGTGAAAACTAGATGCGAGACAGTGGATGCGAGGACCTTGCGATACACTTGCAAGCGGGTAAACGGAGAGGAACTCACAGTAGTAGGTAATCGCAGGTTGAAGTCGCGATTCTGTCGGAGTCGGGGAGCTCGAGAGATCAAATTTTCAACCGGTTTAGTTCAGATGCTTGCGATAGTAGGATCTTGATCGTGAGGAAGAGGAGAGGCATGCGAACTCCGAAGGCGGGAAGGATGCAGAGAGATCTCACGGATAAGCTTAGGTCCTCGTCAAGGTAGGCAGTCAAGCGAGTGCTAGAGAAGAAAGTCGCATGGAGAAATATATGACCTGCTCTGATACCATATAAAAAATTTTATTTCAATTTTTAATTCAAAGGTACAACATACATGTATATTTATGCAAGAGACAAGGTCCCTCAAATACTCCACTGCAGATGTGTGACAAGAATAAAAGAGGGAAAAGAAACATGGGCTTTAACAATGACAATCCTCGAAAAAATGCTTACACTCACGTAAAAAATATACGATACACAATGATGAAAAATAGAAAGGCAAATGTACATTACTTGCATAAAAACAAATAATATGATATAAAATGATGAAAATAGAAAGATAAATGAAAATGATGTCATAAGGTTATGCAACAAAATAACAAAGAAAAACTTGACAATAGTATCGCAATAACACCATGAAGAATGAAATACATGATATGAGTAATGATGCTTAATATGAACCGCTAATAGATCAATGTTGATGTGTTATTATCTTGCCATGGACAATTATCAATAACTTGATTTTATATGGTAGGTACTGAACTAAAAACCACTTCAACTACCACCCTTGCCAAATATTTACCGAAGTAACTAGACCAACAGTCAAGTAAAATCATATATAAGTAATGATGACCAAGGGAAGAAATAATAAACCTTGAATATATTGTTGAAAAAAAATGGCGGAGTCTTGAGTACATTGGAGATTCTATATTACCAAATTCCTGATAATATGAAGATAGAAAAATTGGTCAAGTTTCGCTGCAAAGTACACAAGTATTCTAGGGATTTAAAAGTATAGAAGGAACAGAGTGAAATATTAAAGTCACTATTATTAAGAAGAATAAATCCATCGGCACTAACCAAAAATGTTGCGCAGCGTCCAGATGGAGAGGCATACTTGCTCCAACCATACTTACAGTATCCAGATCCACCTATTTAAGTAATAATCTACGTTATATACGTTCAAATGATTAGTAAGTACATAAATAAATAAATCTAAAATTATGTACTTGTGCATCATTGTCAGCAGCAGCAGAAAGATTTGGATTCCCATTGCTTTAGATTTTTTTCTTAATCTCTCATGTTAGGGTACTCATCATTTATCATCCGAAAGTAGCAGCTATCCCATCCTTAGCCAGACTATTGGTGCCGGCTTTAATAGCTGCATTACTTCAATGATCCTAAATCCCTTGAACTTCTATCTGTCACTTTCTGCTTGACCCTTAGTTTCTTATCATATGACATTACTAGTGGCCTTCACATGCGCATGCAATTTGACTATTTTGCTAACCACTCTTTCCTCACTAGATGTTACTCAAACTCTTTTTCAACAATACTGACACTAATTTTTATGTCAAATTAAGAATGGAAGTCTTGGCGCGGTGGTTAAGGTGTTGTCGTGTGACCTTGAGGTCACGGGTTCAAGTCCTGGAAGCAGCATCTCGCAAAAATGCAGGGTAAGATTTGACTATATTTCATCCTTGTGGTG
The DNA here is from genome assembly GCA_039583875.1 of Platanthera guangdongensis. Classification (NCBI taxonomy): domain Eukaryota; kingdom Viridiplantae; phylum Streptophyta; class Magnoliopsida; order Asparagales; family Orchidaceae; genus Platanthera; species Platanthera guangdongensis. Next base: position 50,983,994 of record CM077152.1, read on the forward strand.
GGACCCTTCCCCAAACCCTCGTTGCACGGGTATGCTTTGTGCACGAGGCTGCCCTTTATTAAGAATGGATGTCCATCCAGTCATCTCCCTTTGGGGACAAATTTAGTATAATATTTAGCTGACTATTTAACTCTCCTAGTCTTAGTAATTTCTCCCTAGTCCTAAGCTTCACCGCACAATGACAACATTCTAGCTCTCTCATTAGTGCTTCACCTCTTCTCCTCAAACCATGCCTAAACAATTTTAATATCCAACTATCTGATTCTCTCTTAGACTCTGTTTGGCGCGGCTGCAGCGACTGCAGAAGCAGTGGTGAAAAACAGTGATAGAATAATCAGTTATTTTGCAGAGTGGTGACAGAATCTGTGAATCTGTTTAGAAGAACAACATTTGAAGTAATGTTTCTGTCCTATCTCCTACATCTTGTTCCCCCACAAACCCTAACCACACACAAAAATCTGAACTCGAAATCTTGCTGCATCAGATAAAACTGGTTTAGGGAAGAACACGAAATCCACATATGTCCTCTTTCATTTTTTTTATTTTCACTGGTTTAGGATAGAACACGGCAGTAGATTTGAGTTCAAAATCTGAACTCGAAATCACGAATCAAAATCATGGCAGTACATTTATTTTCACTGGTTTAGGGTAGAACATTGCAGTAGATTTATGACAGAAGCTGTGTGGACTTTTAGGCAACAACATGCAACAGTGGAGGAGGAAGAAGACTTCCTAGCGGAGGAGGAAAAAGACTTCTTGGCGGAGGAGGAAGAAAACTTCCAGGTGGGAGAACCAGCCTCGGCGGCGGAGGAGGAAGAAGACTTCAATCGGAGGAGGAGACTTCCAGGCGGATTCCAGGCGGGAGAAGATCAGAATCACGAAGCGTGAAATTTTTTCAGGTGGAGGAGAAGACTTCCAGCCGGATTCCAGACGGGAGAAGGCCAAAATCACGAATCGCGCTCCGCGCGATTCAGGAATTGTGAAATTTTTTCGCGACTCCGAATCACCGTAAATTCACGATTTTAGGGCGGGGGCAGTTTCCACCATTGCCCCAAATTATTTGTTTGGCGCAGCGTTTTTAAAAACAGCGGCACTCTGCTCTAAAAACGCCGCGCCAAACAAAGCCTTTATGCTAATACCAGATTTCTCAAATATATAGAATTTCTAAATGGCATTCACTTTACATACAACATTATTAAATCCTTTGATAATTATAACACATGAAATCTGTAGAGAGGGTAAAAGCCAACCTTGTATATATGTTCACTTGTATAAAATACAAAGAATGAGTACAAATATATAGATGAGAGAAAGAGAGAAAAAGGTCTTATACAAGATGTGGGACTAAAGAGAGGAGAGGAAAAAGCAATAAATGTTACAAAATGGGCCTAAATTAAATGGGCTTTTCTAACACTCCCCCGCAAGCTGGAGCGTATAGGTCATATGCACTCAGCTTGGACAAACAATGGTAGAACAGGGTACTTGATAAGGCCTTTGTGAGAATGTCAGCAACTTGAGCAGTGCCCGGAACATGCTTTAACTCAAGTTTCTTCAATTGAACTTTCTCTCGAATGAAGTCACAGTCAACTTCGATATGTTTTGTGCGCTCGTGAAACACCGGATTTTTTGCTATGTGTATGGCGGCTTGACTATCACAGAATAGAATAGCAGATGGGGGGGAGTTTTACTCCCAGGTTAGTAAGGAGACTTTTAAGCCATGTGAGTTCTGAGACAACCGAGGTCATCGATCGGTATTCAGCTTCCGCAGAGAAACGAGCGACCACGGCTTGTTTCTTACTTTTCCATGTAATGAGATGACCCCCAAAATAAGTACAGAACCCACTTGTTGACCTCTGATCGTCCAGGGAACCGGCATAATCGGCATCAGAATACGCGACTAATGCGGGAGCCGAGTCAGAGGTTTTGTAAACCAGACCTTGACCCGGAGCTCCCTTAAGGTATCAGAGAATCCGTTCAACCGCCTGGAGATGAGAAACCCGGGGGGCATGCATGAACCGACTGACAACCCCAACGGCAAACGATAGTATTCTGGGTTCTGAAGAAGCAAATCGTCATCAGAAGCATGAGCACACAGTTTGTGATTTGCCTCCATCGGTGTACAAGCTGGTTTGCAACCGGACTGACCAGCGTCTTTGAGAAGATCGAGACAGTACTTCCGTTGGGAGAGGACCAGCCCGTCTGGTCGTCGTGCGATCTCGAGACCAAGAAAGTAGCGAAGATGCTCCAGGTCTTTAGTCTGAAATACAGTGCTCAAATGCTGTTTGACTTCGTGAATCCCCTTTGAATCATCCCCAGTGAGTAGTATATCATCAACATAAACCAGCAGAAGGACGGTTCCAGTGGCCCGGTGTCGGGTGAATAGGGAGAAATCTGCAGAACTCCGAGTGAACCCCATGTCCCGAACCACCTTACTGAACTTGTCAAACCATGCCCGAGGGGACTGTTTGAGACCATAAATGTATTTCTTGAGAATACACACCCGAGACTCCCCCGTGGTCTCAAACCCGGGCGGTTGGCGCATGTAGACGGTTTCCTGAAGGTCGTCATTCAAAAAGGCGTTCTTGATATCGAGCTGATGAAGGGGCCAGTGACGGTGCACCGCCACGGAGAGAAGAACACGGACGGTGTTGAGCTTAGCCACCGGAGAGAAGGTCTCCTCATAGTCAAGGCCCTCCTGTTGCGTGAAGCCGCGGGCCACAAGACGGGCCTTCAGTCTGGCAATAGTACCATCTGGAGCATGCTTGATGACGAAAACTCATTTACACCCAACCGGGTGCTGACCTGGAGGTAAGGGAACCAAGACCCAGGTCTGGTTGGCCCAAAGGGCCGACATTTCTTCGTCCATAGCCGCCCGCCAGCCTGGATGTTGAAGTGCCTCCTGCAAAGAGTTCGGGACAGAAACAGAGGAAAAAGAAGTGGCAAAGTGACGAAGAGGTGGAGAAAGGCGATGGAGAGACACGTAATTTGTCATCGGATGAGCGGTGGATGCGGGAGCCGGAGCAGCAGGTAGCGGAGCACCAGAGGTCGAAGCCGACTGCAGAGGGGCAACAGGATGAGGAGAGCGACGAGAGTAGACCCGGATAACTGGTGGTGGTGGACGGACAGGAGGTAGGACCGGAGGAGGAGAGGATGAGGAGCGGGGAGCAGGGATGACAGGACGAACGACGACGTATGAATGAGGAGCGATATCCAGATCAGAGAAAAAGGGAAGATTTTCACGGAAAGTGAGATCCGCAGAGACAAAAACTTTGCGGGTAGCAGGCGAATAGCACACGTAACCCTTTTGAGTACGCGAGTAGCCGACAAAGATATGTTTGGTGGCACGGGGTTCCAACTTGTCGATGGAGGGACCAAGTCGGTGAACGTAGCAGGTACACCCAAAGACCCGAGGAGGAATGGGAAAAGGCGGAGTGGAGGGAAAGAGGAGGCTGAAGGGAGTGGCATGCTGGAGGACGGAAGAAGGGAGGCGATTGATGAGAAAACAAGCCGTGGAGAGCGCGTAGTTCCAGTACGGTTTGGGAACCTGCATTTGGACCATAAGGGAACGGGCGACATCAAGAAGGTGACGATTGTTGCGCTTGGCGACACCATTCTATTGTGAAGTATACGGACACGAGGTTTGGTGAAGAATGCCGAACTCAGAGCAGAGATTCGCGAAGGTATGACCGGTGTACTCACGCGCATTGTCAGTACGAATAGTACGGATGGAGGCGGAGAATTGAGTGCGAGTCTCAAGTATGAAGGCCCGGAAGACGCGGGGAAGCTCAGAGCGATCCTGGAGGAGATACAACCACGTCATGCGAGAGTAGTCATCAATAAAAGTAAGAAAATACCGGTAGTCAGAAATACTAGTGATTTTGTACGGACCCCATATATCAGAGTGTAAGAAAATAAAAGGAGCGGAGCTCCGAGTACAATGAGAAGGAAAAGATGAACGGGGTTGTTTGCCCAAATTACATGTGTCACACTGAAATGCAGGAAGAGAAATATCTGGAAGAGCCTTCCGGAGGACTGGAAGAGGAGCATGACCAAGGCGGCGATGCCAATCCGAAGAGGAGATAGACGCGAGGGTAGTTGGAGAGTCGTCAAGAAGATAGAGCTCATTCTGCATCCGCCCCCTACCAATGATAGTCCGCGTCTGCTGCTCCTGTATGAGAAAAGAAGATGAAGTAAATGTCACGGAGTAATTAGAATCAGTATTAAGGCGACCAACAGAAAGTAAATTGAAAGGAGGGTCCGGAACGTGAAGAGCCGAGCGCAGAAGGAGGGAAGAGGTGAGGGGAATATCAGCACATCCAGAGACAGGAACAGATGCCCCATTGGCCACAGTAATGTACTTAGGGTGAGGTGAAGACAAGTACTGAGGCGTCCGAACAGAGGTTATGTGATAAGTGGTACCAGAATCGAGGATCCATCGTGGGCCAGAGGAGAGGCAGACGATACCTTCATTGGAGAGGGAGGCAGCGGAGGCAACCGAGGCAAGAGGGCGGCTAAGCAGTCCATGAAGATGTTGGAGCTGAAGAAGAACCTCGTCGAGGTCAGGACGAGGGGAAGAGGAGTCGGTGGCAACAACAGCGGCCTGCGGAAGAGGAGGGCGATCATGTTTGCGGTAGCACGTGGCTTCAAGATGCCCATCTTTGTCGCAGAACGAGCACTTAGGTCGAGGCCGGCCACCCCGGCCCCGGCCGCGAGAGTCAGAGCGGCCTCCACGAGCAGAAGATGGAAGAGGCAATAAGGGAGCAGGGGCCTGCTGAACAAGGGCCGGAGAAGGTGGCCCGGGCACATCCGGAGGCGGGGAGACCTTGAGAAGCATAGAGCACACATCGGAGAAAGATGGGGTAACAGTAGAGGAGAGGATGTGAGCCCGTACACTGTGAAGATGATGCGGGACCCGGGCCATCATCATGGCGATACCCACAGCTTCCTTCTGGGCACGTTGGGCAGCAAGATCCAGAGTAAGAGGCTGATGGTGGATCCAAGCCTCGACCAGAGACCGAGTCTGAGCAACAAAGGACGTCAGATCGGTCGCGCCACTGCTATCAAGGGCATGGAGAGCAGTAATAATGTCATACAGATGGTGGAGACTATCCTTGCCAGAGTAGAGGGTGTGGAGCTCATCCCACATGCCTTTGGCCGTCTCATGGTACATGGTCAGGCGATAAGATTCGTCATCAAGAGAATTAAGAAGCCAAGTCTGCACCCGACCATCATTGTGTAACCATTCATCTGTAGGAGTACCGGTAACGGCCTGAGTCAAGTGATGAAGGAACCCCTTGAATTGCATGACACGGCGAACAGAATGTGCCCATTTCACAAAGTTTTTCTTGCCGGACAGAGAAATTGTGGTAATACGAAGCTCATCGCGGACTTCCGGGAGAGAGGCCGGGCGGTCAGCAGGAGGAACCGCCGTGCCAACGGAATCAGCAGAGGAGGTCATGGAGAAGAGAGGCGGATAGGAGAACAGACCGGGCAACAAAGAAGACCGCGCGACCGGAGCAGAAACCGCCAGCCACGATGGGAAGGCACCAACTGCGAGAGGAGCCCGCGACCAAAGGCAGAGGCCGGGAGAGAGAGCAGGCCGCAGCGGACAGAGAGAGGCCGCAGCGGACAGAGAGAGGCAGCGAAGAAAGGAACGAGGAGAAGACCGCGACCAAAAATGCGGGAAGGCAGGAGTCCGCATGGTCTGGCGGAGCACAGCAGCGGTCCAAGAAACAGGAGGCCGACGGCGGTTAGAGAGAAGAGACCGCGAGTAGGGAGACTCGAGCGGAAAGAGAGAAGAGACCGCAACGCTCGGGACCAACCCGCAGGAGAGGCAGGCCGCAGAAAAGGCAGGCCGCAGAAGAGACAGGTCGCAGCTAGCCGGAGCAGCCTGCACGAGAGGTAGTCCGCAGCGAGGAGGAGCAGGCCGCTGCGAGCTAAGTCAAGCCGCAGCGAGCTGAAGGAGGGAGGGAGAGAGGCAGGGCGCAGCGAGGTAGAATAAGCCGCAGTGAACCAGAGCGAACCGGAGCAGGTCGCGAGCGAGGCAGGCAGATCAGCAGGCCGCATCGAGCTGTACCAGGCCGAAAGAAGGACAGGCCGCAGAGGGAGAGAGAACAGGCCGCAAGAGATAGCGGTCTGGAGGAGAGAGGGAAGGTGGACCCGACGAGAGAGAGAGAAGGGGAAGGCTATAAAATGCCGGAGGGGAGGGGTGGAACCACGGAGAAGAAGAGGAAGCGGAAGAAGAGGAGCGGAGCGGTCAGGCAGGCGGGCCGCAAGAAGCCGGGCGGGAGCGGACAGAAAACAGACCGCGCTGGAAGAAAGGGGAAGCCGCTCAAGGAGAATCAGTGGCTCTGATACCATGTAGAGAGGGTAAAAGCCAACCTTGTATATATGTTCACTTGTATAAAATACAAAAAATGAGTACAAATATATAGATGAGAGAAAGAAAGAAAAAGGTCCTATACAAGATGTGGGACTAAAGAGAGGAGAGGAAAAAGCAATAAATGTTACAAAATGGGCCTATATTAAATGGGCTTTTCTAACAGAATCAAAATTTTCACAAACCATGTCTTTGGAAACAATTAGAACAATATACCAGAAACACTGGCACAATACTGAGTCATTCATCAAGTTACCTATGCAACTGCAGGGAGAGAAAGGTTATATCCAGTGAAGGAGGCTTCAGTAAATGGAGTTTGGGATTATTGTCACACATTCCAGAGGGATCTTTCTGTTATTTGAAATCATAACCTCCATGTCACAATCAAGGGAACCATATCGTTTCTCCCCACTAGCCACTTCATATATGGTTGATTTTTTTATCAAGTGAAGGAGAGCAATACACAATGGACACTAATTGATTGCACAGAGACTTTCAAGTGACTCCGAAAATATACCAAGGGTGAGGAGGGGCAAGCCCGTAGGCCTAATGGTGGCCACCGAAGAAAAAAGGGGAAGAGGGGAGAGAAGAAAACAGCCCCAGGTTTCTTTGATCTTACTTCCAAGATAAGTTTCTCATACAATTAAGAAATGTATATTGGCTCTCAGAGAAAAGGGGCTAATGGTAAATAGCCACATAGGCTCGATGGAAAATAATTACTCGACAACAGAAAATGATACAATAATAAAAAAAATTGCTAATAACTTGCTAATCTCGAGTAGAATGACATCATCATGTTAAGGGGGCAGATTCACAGAGGAAGCCTCCTGTCCCCATGATGTCGATGTCGATGTCGATGGTAAACCAGTCACGTCTTGGGAAATTCGCTTGTTCTCAAGAAAGAAATCTGGAAACTGGGTGCGGAACCCACCGTCATTGACCAAGTAAATCTAGTATTGTGGGTGATGGATCCACTGAACGAGCACCTGATCAACGTCAGCACCGGCCGTAGGATCATCCGGCCCACTCAGACCTCCCCTAGGAGAAAGTCTAGTGAATCATCCTAGAACAGTGGTGTCGGGAGTACAGCGTCAATGGCGTGGTTTCCTACGGCTTTCTAAAGTTGAGAAACGTAAATAATCGAGTTAATACGAATGGAGGTGGTAGGACAATTAGCCAATGCACACGATGATTGCAAAAGTCCCATAATATTTCGCAATGATCTTCGGATGCGTTGGTTGACCACGGAAGACTCTCGATACGGCCATAAATTGACGAAGATCCGTTCACCCAAGATGAAATGGAATCGTAATGACTCTTGTTCGCTAAAGTGACCATCCTTTCTCATGCACTCGTAGATGGTTCTCAAGCGACGCCGAGATATTGCAGCTGATCCACAAGACCCACACACGACACTCCCCGGGTATGTGACACGTCACTATGGTGGAGGTCGACCGTACAATACCTGGAAAGGCGTGGCTTCTGTCGTGTGATGGAGCGCGGTCTTGTAGGAGAACTTTGCTCAACTTAGCCACCAAGCCCATGTCCGGGGCTAATCGCACATGAAACATCGCAAGTAGGACTTCAAACGCCGGTCGAAGACTTCTGACTAGCTGGCGGTTTGGAGACGGTACGCGGTACTCATCTGCAGTTGTGTTCCCTACAACTTAAAGTGTGTTTTCCAAAAGGTGTTGAGAAAACGAGAGTCCCGATTGTTCGCGGTGGAGCGAGGGAATTCATGTGGTCGAACCATACATTCGATGAAGGCTTCTACCATGATGGGAGCAGTAAAAGGATGTCGCGGCACAATGTAGTGACCATATTTGGCTAGTCGGAAGACTACCTGTAACACCCCTTCCCAGTATTACAGAAATCAGCCGTCCGGCCGGGTCAGCGATATAAAGAAAACTAGGAAGCAGTATTAAAACTAGTAGCAGCAGGTAATAAAAGTCCAAACTAAACAGATTTAATACTTACAGCGGAAGTAAAAAAATTAAACTAAGGTTAACCACATACCTGATGTCTGGATTCACAGAGCCACTAAACAAGAATGAGATTGTCATAACTGAAAATCTGAACTATCATAATAAGTCTGATACAAGATATATAAAATATTAATGGGTTACACTGTCCACAAATACAAGTACATGCTGAAATGAAGTAAACTGAAATGGTAAAAGTACTACAAACTGACACCATCATGACGCTCATCCTAGACGTAGTTTCCCACCTGGGTCACCTGAAAAACATTGCCCACGAAGGGTCAGAGTAAAGAAAACAATTCCCCTTAATGACACTAAAATAGATTTACATATGAATGCATGCATGTCTTTAAAACTAATCTCGTGCACTGAAAACATTTTATGCTATATGTTATGCATGCTTTTCCTATACTTCCTGGTGAACACACTATAATTCTATATTCATGACTTTCCGTTCATTTGCCCAAGTGCTGACGTTCACTAACTAGTGTACTGTCTCACGCTAAGCCTGTACTTGAGTTCTAAGTGGCTTCTAGCCTACACGTTTACTGGGAAGGCTCTAGGCAGAGTAGCTTCTAACGCGCAACTGAAACTGACGACCCGAGACCATCTGACGAACTCAATTGTTCTAGTGTCACGCGGACACGGTCTCGAATCTACTAACTGTCTCAAAGGGGAGTCAACTCCCAAGACTGTAACTCATAGGATACCATATGCCCTATGAGGAAGGTAGTGCGCCTCTACCAAGCACGAAAAAGACTGGTGTGCTACTGACCTTTTTGGTCTGACGCTACTCTGCATGAGATATCTTTTCTGGTGTACTACTGGGCGACCCTTGACTTTCTCGTGGTCGACTTGAAGGGATCTTCGCATCCTTAATTGGACAATTTCCAAAACTTACGTACATGCGTGAAGTTTCGTACTTAACTAACTGTTCACGATTTTAGTAACGTGGTTATGGAACAAGGCGTTATCATACGCGTTTCCACAATTATTTTCCTAATGTCACAATTCTCTATGCATGCTTATGATGTTGTACGAAACCTACTCCTGCGTATAAAATATAATTACTTGATATGTCTAACTAAAAGAAATTAGGATTTCCTTACAGTGGTGCTGCGACGCTCGTATACTCGGCGCGGCGACATTTTCTTTTCCAAAAGTAAATCCTACTGCTGGGGACTTTCAAAAACTGCTCCGACCCCGCCAAAGTCTTGCAAATTCAAGCAGTCCTAATTATCGCATTTTCCCCTTAGGGTTAACCCTTTGAAAAAAATTCTAAAATGCTAGGGTAGTCCAAAATTAGGGGCTAACATAGCGTATTACCTTCACGAGGGAGGGATTGAAGCTTCCAATGCGCCCAACTCCAAATTTCGTGGTGGAAACCGTGCTCTAAAACCTAATTAGGGCACAAGGATGAAAACCTAGATTATAATAACTCCGAAATCGAAGAATTTACGTGAGAAAATGGAGAAAAGGAAGAAATAAATTTACCGAAACCGAAAAATTCCAAGTTCCACCGATTAGGGTTGAATCCGACACTTTCACGGCCAAGGAAGGAAAATGAATGTCTACCGGTGCTCGTAGAGGAGGGAGGAGTGGTCGGAGATGGATTCTGGAGGGGAAACGGCCGCCGATTAGGGCTTGCGGGAGGCGCGACTGGCGTCGGCGTCGAGGGTGCGGAACGGGATGTCGCGGGCCTGCTTGCGGTTTTCTCCCGTGAGGGGTAGGGTCGTGCGGGATAAATACTTGCGGTTTTACTTATTAACTGCATGAGAGGGGGGGAAATTTTGCTATTTGCACTCCATTTGAGTCAATTCATCTCAACTCCTATGTGTCAAGGCAAATTTGTCGCGCCTACGCCATTAAATTAAAATGCGACACGCACTATTTTTATCGCACTTAACGAACTATCTGTCGCTATCATAAAGTAAAGTAACTTCATACCTTGCCGACGCGCTGTATCGATCAAAAATCGTCGCGACTTTCCCCTACAATTTTAAATAAATTTTCGCGTCAAAATTTCGGATGTTACAAATCTCCCCTCCTAAGAAAAATTTTCGTCCTCGAAAATTGTAACCATACCTGAATCGAAGAGAAAGGAATAGTCTGCATTGCTCTTAAGTTCATCCTCACGCTCCCAAGTATACTCTGGCCTGCCACAGTTCATCCAAAGGACTTTGACCATGCGAATCTCTCTATTTCTGAGCTTCTGTATCCTTGAATCCACTATTCTGACTGGTCTAACCCCAATACTAAGATCTGTCTCAATTGATGCTTCCTCGGTACTTATGATCTGACTGGAATCTCTGACTGCTCTTCTTAGATAAGAGACGTGGAATACATCATGTACACCACTCATTTCCTCAAGGTCAATCTGTAAGCAAGCTCACCAATTCTTTCCAGCACCTCAAAAGGACCAACGAATCTGGGGCTCAGCTTTTTCATCCGCTTTATTCTAGAAACTCCTCTGACTGGTCTGACCTTCAGATAAACGTAGTCTCCAACACTGAACTCTACTGATCTGTGCTTCTGATCATGGTACTTGGCCTGACGATCCTGAGCTATCTTCATACGCTCCTGAATAAGCTTGATCCTATCAGTGGTTTTATCAATCCATGAATCCCTGATTGTGGATCTCTCTTCACTTTCAGCCCAACATAACGGTGTCCGACAACGTCTGCCATAGAGGGCCTCAAACAGTACCATCCCAATACTTGTCTGAAAACTGTTGTTGTAGGAGAACTCCACTAGTGTAACATATTTCTCCCACTTTCCTCCAAAATCCAAAATGCACATCCGTAACAAATCCTCCAAAGTCCTATTTGTGCGCTCAGTCTGTCCATCTGTCTGGGGATGGAATGCGGTGCTGAAATGTAATCTGGTACCCAACCGCTCCTGTACGTAACGCCACTCCCTGGAGGTGAATCTGCCGTCTCGGTCTGAAACTATAGTCCTGGGAACACCGTGAAGCCGAACTATCTCGTCCAAATATAACTGTGCCAGCTTCGGATCTTGATCCGTCTTCCTAAGAGGAATGAAATGGGCGACCTTAGAAAGTCGATCAACTATAACCCACAAGAAATCATTCCCACTCTGCGATCTCGGCAAACCATGAATGAAATCCATGGATATATCTTTGAATGTCCACTCAGGAATGGGAAGTGGCTGCAACTTGCCTCCAGGCCTTTGGCACTCGGCCTTAACCAACTTGCACGTCTCACACTTCCCTACGTAATCTGCAACATCTCTCTTCAAGCCTGGCCACCAGACTAACTTCTTGAGATCTGCATACATCTTCGTGCTACCCGGATGTATAGAATATCTGGAATTGTATGCCTCAAATAAAATATCATCGCGAAGGTGACTAACATCGGGGATACACACCCTGCCATCAAACAACAATAAATCATCCTGAATAATGAATCCCTCCTTCTGTCCTGACTGCACTGAGCTCCAAATCTCTGCCATCTTTGGATCCAACGGTAGAGCTGTCCTGATTCTGTCCTTGATATCGCAGGTAATCTCCATCCAACTCAACCTTGCAGAACCAAAACTACTGTGTGGCACAGCGGTAATATCCAGTCTCTCCAGCTCTCGCACTAACTCCTCCTGCTGAGTGAGGAGAAAGAAACATGAACCTCTACGGCTAAGGGCATCAGCTACAATGTTCGCCTTTCCTGGATGGTACTGAATGTCTACGTCGTAGTCTGATAGAAACTCTAACCATCTGCGCTGCCTCAAATTGAGCTCTCGCTGATCAAAGATATATTTAAGGCTCTTATGATCAGTGAAGATCTCACAACGAACACCATAGAGATAGTGCCTCCAAATCTTCAGAGCATGTATGACTGCTGCAAGCTCCAAGTCATGCACTGGGTAGTTCCTCTCATGAACCTTTAATTGTCTCGAGGCATAGGCTACGACCTTTCCATGCTGTATGAGAACACATCCCAAACCCTGACCTGATGCATCGCTGTAGATCTGAAACCCGTCAGGCCCTGATGGTAAACTCAAAATCGGTGCGGTCATCAACCTGCCCTTCAAGTACTCAAAAGCCAACTCATACTCAACTGTCCAATCCAAGCCCTTACCCTTCCTGGTGAGGGAAGTCAGTGGTAAGGCTATCTTCGAAAAATCTCTGATGAATCTCCTGTAGTAACCAGCAAGACCCAAAAAACTACGAACCTCTGAAACTGTCGTCGGACTTGGCCAACTCTTAATTGCCTCTATCTTCTTCGGATCAACACTAACTCCTTTCTGACTGATGATGTGGCCTAAGAATGCAATCTCTGAAAGCCAAAACTCGCACTTTGAAAACTTGGCAAACAACTGATTCTTTCTGAGTGTGCTCAAAACAATCCTGAGATGTGCTGCATGATCTTCTGCACTCTTAGAGAACACTAAGATGTCATCTATAAAGACGATGACAAAACGATCCAAGTACTCCCGAAATACCCTGTTCATCAGGTCCATAAATACTGAATGGGCATTGGTCAGCCCGAACGGCATGACCACGAACTCAAAGTGTCCATATCTGGTACTGAAAGCCGTCTTCTGAATATCCAAGTCACGAATCTTTAACTGGTGATAGCCTGACCTCAGATCTAACTTGGAGAAAGTGTTCGATCCCACCAACTGGTCAAACAAATCATCAATCCTGGGAATCGGGTACTTGTTCTTTACTGTCAGCTTGTTCAACTCACGGTATTCTATGTACAGTCTCAGACTACCATCCTTCTTCTTCACAAAAAGCACTGGAGCACTCCATGGTGAAGTACTGGGGCGTATAAAACCCAAATCAAGCAACTCCTGCAACTGACTCTTCAACTCTGCTAGTTCCCTTGGAGCCATCCGATAGGGGGATTTGGCTACCGGTGTAGCCCCAGGCTGCAAGTCTATCGGGAACTCAATCTCTCTATCGGGAGGGGCACCAGGGAGCTCTTCCGGGAAAACATCGGGGAACTCCTGCACCACTGGTACCTCTGACAAGTCAGCCTTAGTCTCTGCCTTCATTAGTACTACGAAGGTTTCACAACCCTTACTGATGGACCTTCTCGCTTCGACTGCAGATATGATCATCTTCACTACTCCCTTCAAGCCCTGAAAAGAAAAGAAGTCTGATTGGGGCCATCAAACTGTATCTGCTTCGCCCTACAGTCAATCCTGGCGTTGACTGCCGAAAGTCAGTCCATTCCAAAAATCAGGTCGAATCCTGCAATAGGTAGCTGCAAAGCTTCCACAATAATTTCGGTGTCACCAAACTGCACCGGTACCCTGCACCTATCTCTGGTCTGCAGAAGGGATCCATTCGGCATCATAACATCCAGCGCTACAGTCTCTGAGAAGACTTCTAAATTCAACTTACGCACTAGAGATTCTGCGATAAACGAGTGCGAGACACCCGTATCAAACAGAATCTTAGAGGGTAAATTACGAATCATAAGGATGCCTACATGAATGATTTTCAAAAAAAAAAAAGAGTGTCACTACGGAGGATTAAATAAACTTATCAGGCAAAGTAAACACTTATCTGTCACTACATCCTCCTGCTCCTTAGCCTCCTGCTGACCAAGCCCATAAGCTCTGGGCTGCACCAATTCTCGACCCTGCTGTGGTCTTCCATCAGTAATCATCAACGCTTTGCCCTTGTCTGCTCTGCTAGGGCCACCAATCTCATACTTCGACTGCAGGAACAAAATACATTTGTCATCTACCGAAAATTTATAAATGTACAAAATACAACAAGGTTGATTACCTGATTCGAACCACCTTACTGACAGAAACGAGCAATGTGTCCCGGTTGACGACACTTGTAACACACGTCCGTGCTGGCCAAACACTCTCCTGGATGGCGACGCTGACACTTGGGACAAAGGGGGTAGTCCCTGCTCCTGTCACCAGATTGATCATACTTCCTCGCATCAGGCTTCTGCTTCTTGTTCCAGTTCTTCCCCTGATCATTCCTGCTCTGCTGCGACTGATGCGAATCCTGAGATCGCTTTGCACGGAAATTACTTCGCTTTTGAACCTTCTGCTGGTCAGCTTTCAGCCTGCGAGCCGTATCCACTAAGCTCCTGTAATCAGCATTGACCATAGTCATCAGCGGCTGTCTCAATGAGTCACGTAAACCATCCACAAAACGGCTGCACTTCTCAGTCTGGTCTCCCTGCATTACGCCCGCATATCGAGCCAGATAGGTAAGCTCTCGCTCGTACTCAGCAACAGTCCTGTCCCCCTGGAAAAGCCTAAGGTATCTCTCCTGTACACCTCGTCGTGCAGGAGGCACGAACCAACTCGCAAGGGCTCTAGAAAATTCGCCCCATGTAAACATGTCTGGCGTACGACCTGGCCAAAAACATGGTCATACTATTTAAAAAGAGAACATATCACTTCCAAAAAAATTTAAAGGAATTTTCATAACCATTTACCTGCGGGATCATCTGCCCGGTACTTGTCCCACCAGACCTTTGCCTCACCTCGGAGGAGGAAAATTGCCAGAGGAACCTTCTTATTCTCTGGGCACTCCAAAACATCCAGCAGGTCTCTGATGTTTGCTACCCAATCATCTGTGTCCATCGGGGTCTCATCCCCACTGTAGTTTGAAGGCTGAAGTTCTCTAAAATTCCTCAAATAACGCTCCAGGGTCATCTCCACGGGCGCTGGGGCAGGAGCTGGTGCAGGGGCTGGTACGTGCACTGGAACTGGAAACCCTGCAGTCAGTCCTCTCTGAAACTCCATCAAGGCAACAGTAACCGCCTTGGCAATCTGAGACGTTATGTCAGTGCCCTCTGAAGCTGCTGGAACTGGAGGTATCTGTGGCACTGCAGCATCTCCCATACTGGCGTTAGGAACAGAGTTCTGACGTGAAGATTCACCTGGTTCACTTACTCGAGTTGCCTGATAGAACATATAAAAGAAATCTGGTTATTTATCAGGCATCTGCTAAAACTGGCTTGACAACTTTATTTCGTACTCTTGCGAAAACTAAGCCTTAAACGCAACTTAAAATACTCTACTAACATGAGTTTACTGTTATACAATCTTATGGCTCTGTGAAAACCTTCTAGGGTCCAGGGATCCTAAACCTCGCTTTGATACCAATTTGGAACACCCCTTCCCAGTATTACAGAAATCAGCCGTCCGGCCGGGTCAGCGATATAAAGAAAACTAGGAAGCAGTATTAAAACTAGTAGCAGCAGGTAATAAAAGTCCAAACTAAACAGATTTAATACTTACAGCGGAAGTAAAAAAATTAAACTAAGGTTAACCACATACCTGATGTCTGGATTCACAGAGCCACTAAACAAGAATGAGATTGCCATAACTGAAAATCTGAACTATCATAATAAGTCTGATACAAGATATATAAAATATTAATGGGTTACACTGTCCACAACTACAAGTACATGCTGAAATGGAGTAAACTGAAATGGTAAAAGTACTACAAACTGACACCATCATGACGCTCATCCTAGACGTAGTTTCCCACCTGGGTCACCTGAAAAACATTGCCCACGAAGGGTCAGAGTAAAGAAAACAATTCCCCTTAGTGACACTAAAATAGATTTACATATGAATGCATGCATGTCTTTAAAACTAATCTCGTGCACTGAAAACATTTTATGCTATATGTTATGCATGTTTTTCCTATACTTCCTGGTGAACACACTATAATTCTATATTCATGACTTTCCGTTCATTTGCCCAAGTGCTGACGTTCACTAACTAGTGTACTGTCTCACGCTAAGCCTGTACTTGAGTTCTAAGTGGCTTCTAGCCTACACGTTTACTGGGAAGGCTCTAGGCAGAGTAGCTTCTAACGCGCAACTGAAACTGACGACCCGAGACCATCTGACGAACTCAATTGTTCTAGTGTCACGCGGACACGGTCTCGAATCTACTAACTGTCTCAAAGGGGAGTCAACTCACAAGACTGTAACTCATAGGATACCATATGCCCTATGAGGAAGGTAGTGCGCCTCTACCAAGCACGAAAAGACTGGTGTGCTACTGACCTTTTTGGTCTGACGCTACTCTGCATGAGATATCTTTTCTGGTGTACTCTGGGCGACCCTTGACTTTCTCGTGGTCGACTTGAAGGGATCTTCGCATCCTTAATTGGACAATTTCCAAAACTTACGTACATGCGTGAAGTTTCGTACTTAACTAACTGTTCACGATTTTAGTAACGTGGTTATGGAACAAGGCGTTATCATACGCGTTTCCACAATTATTTTCCTAATGTCACACTTCTCTATGCATGCTTATGATGTTGTACGAAACCTACTCCTGCGTATAAAATATAATTACTTGATATGTCTAACTAAAAGAAATTAGGATTTCCTTACAGTGGTGCTGCGACGCTCGTATACTCGGCGCGGCGACATTTTCTTTTCCAAAAGTAAATCCTACTGCTGGGGACTTTCAAAAACTGCTCCGACCCCGCCAAAGTCTTGCAAATTCAAAGCAGTCCTAATTATCGCATTTTCCCCTTAGGGTTAACCCTTTGAAAAAAAATTCTAAAATGCTAGGGTAGTCCAAAATTAGGGGCTAACATAGCGTATTACCTTCACGAGGGAGGGATTGAAGCTTCCAATGCGCCCAACTCCAAATTTCGTGGTGGAAACCGTGCTCTAAAACCTAATTAGGGCACAAGGATGAAAAACCTAGATTATAATAACTCCGAAATCGAAGGATTTACGTGAGAAAATGGAGAAAAGGAAGAAATAAATTTACCGAAACCGAAAAATTCCAAGTTCCACCGATTAGGGTTGAATCCGACACTTTCACGGCCAAGGAAGGAAAATGAATGTCTACCGGTGCTCGTAGAGGAGGAGGAGTGGTCGGAGATGGATTCTGGAGGGGAAACGGCCGCCGATTAGGGCTTGCGGGAGGCGCGACTGGCGTCGGCGTCGAGGGTGCGGAACGGGATGTCGCGGGCCTGCTTGCGGTTTTCTCCCGTGAGGGGTAGGGTCGTGCGGGATAAATACTTGCGGTTTTACTTATTAACTGCATGAGAGGGGGGGAAATTTTGCTATTTGCACTCCATTTGAGTCAATTCATCTCAACTCCTATGTGTCAAGGCAAATTTGTCGCGCCTACGCCATTAAATTAAAATGCGACACGCACTATTTTTATCGCACTTAACGAACTATCTGTCGCTATCATAAAGTAAAGTAACTTCATACCTTGCCGACGCGCTGTATCGATCAAAAACCGTCGCGATTTTCCCCTACAATTTTAAATAAATTTTCGCGTCAAAATTTCGGATGTTACACTACCACTCGTATGCAGTCAAACCCCTTAGATGTCTGTAGTTTAGTGATGAGATTCATAGTTATGTTGTCCCACGTGCGCTCTGAGATAGAAAGGGGTTGGAGAAAGATGCCCAAAAAGGTGGCCCCGTACTTCGCCCACTGACATGCTAAATATGACACCATGGGTTAATCCTTGCATACAAACAGGTAACTCAGATCAAATAATACTGAAGGAGAGTAGGGGAAAGCTCGTCGGCTTAATTGACGGCTAGACAAAAATAGAGAGGAAGTGAGGGAGAGTAGAAAACAACACTAACGCTTCTTTGATCTTACTTCCAAGATAAGTTCCTCATACAACTAAGAGCTATATATAGGCTCTTATAGAGAAGAGGCTAATGGTAAATAGCCATACATGACCAAAGGAAAATAAAGATGCGTCAAGAGAACATGATACAATAATAAGAGCAACATGTAAATAACTAGCTCGTGTCAAGAGGAATGGCGTCTTCGTGCTAAGGGGGGAGGAAGTCTAATATCCCCCTGTTGTCCACGTCGATGGAAAACCCACCACGCTCGGGGGTGTGCCTCGTCTTCTCCGGGTGTCTGTATCAAAAATGTGGACGGAAATGCTCCTGCTTGCAAGTATAAGGGAATAAAAGAAAAGTGTTGTTAATAGGTTTAGAGGAAATTGTACTTATTACCTTGCAAGAGGAAGCAAGGTTATATTTATAAAGAAAAGATAACAAGTCTGATACAGGTGCATACACATAACATGACATAAATATTAAACGAGAGATATAGTCTAGCACTTCCCCTCAAGTTGGATCATGGGGAATCAACCTGACCCAACTTCTTACATAGACAGTTCACTCTAAGGCCAGTAATTCCGTTAGTCAAGATTTCAGTGATTTGATCTTCAGTTTTAACATGACCAAGGGAGGCAAGGGAAATCGGATCAGCAGAGGAAGCATGCAGAGTAGATGGAGGAGTAGTGGAGTTAAATCCAGCCTTGGTCATGCGATGGTACACAATTCCAATCTGCAAGGTTGAAGGGTTGTCCAACATTTTATTCTTGGTTAGAAAAGTTTGAATCAGGACCATTAAGTATCCAAAGTAGAACAAGGTGCTCCCGTTGGGCCTGATGTTACTCTTCGATGGAATAGATCTCCCCGAATATCTAAAATTTCATCAACAAGTACCTTCTATTGAAAGTATTTGTGATCGAACGAGCTCCTTGTTTTAGTTCAATCATCTTCAAAAGAGTTCACTGATGCGATCAGAAGGGGCCCCGAGCCACTCCGCAATGGATCCATGGTTGGTCCCGGACAGATCACCCCAGGTTCGCGGCCCATACACCCCAACCCTTCTCCAGTGGGCTACCGGGATGCTCGATCCCCCAATCCATAGCTGGCCCCCACCTGGTGGGTTGTGAGGTCTAGGTAACAAGCCCCAGACCTCAACCCGCCAGGTGGGGGCCAGTTATGGATCGGGGGACCGAGCAGCCCGGTAGCCCATTGGAGAAGGGTTGGGGAATATGGGTCACAGACCTAGCGCGATTTGTCCGGGACCGACCATGGATCCATTGCGGAGCAGCCGGGGCCCCTTTGGATCGCATCATTCACCAAGACAGGTGAGGTTATTGGCCTGAAAGAACATGTAAATGTGATGCCGAAAACGGCGACAGGTATCAATAAATAACGTATTTTATGCTAACTAATGTGCACGTCAAAATGACGATGTAAAATCAATGTAACAATGTAATATTCAATGTGTAATTAAAAAGTGTGTGACCACGCTGTTGGAACCAAGAAAATTGGTCTATGTTGTTCGGGCAAAGAGGATGACCAAAGGTTACTAGCTTAGCGATCGATCCACATGAGACTCGATGAGAAGAAGCTAGCGAGCACAAAGAATATCTCCAGACTGTCAACAAACAAGACTCGCGTGCTGCAGCGAGGAGGTCCCGCAACACACCCGGAAGTCTATAGGAACTTCCCCTCCTAAAGTCATTGCTGAGATCGGCACAAGGGAGGCAGGCACTTACCTCACCCACCATCGGGGGGGGAGGTGTCTTCTACTTGTGCCTCAAGGTCCTATTTATAACCGCTCCCGCCTTAGCCAAAATGTTATTCCCAGACAAGGATGGGATGTGAGTACTCTTCTGAGGGCCGCTGAGTACTCCCGTCGGGTACTCCTGATGAGTACTACGGCAGAGTACTCCAGACAAGCACTCCCGACAAGCACTCTCCTGCAGCGACTTCCTTAGTCATTCTTGATCTCGACGAATTATGGGTTATACACACGCTTAACGTCTTAACAGTAAGGTTAGGTTAATTACAAGTATGTTTTAAGTAAATTAAGGTTTTTGAGTGTGTAATAAGAGGGTTGGCTGAATTTTAAACAAAACGGGACTTGTTGGGTTGAACCGGCTAAGGAAGGGAGTCGACATTTTAGGCATGACTCGCGCTAGGCAGCCGTTTGCGTGTCACGTAAAAGAAGGATCAAGTCACGATAAGGAGGAGAAATGAACCGAGCTTCTTCATTTTCACGAGCACAGGATTTCTCGTCTCTACATGGATGACTACCGCCGACGCACGCCAACCCTCACCCACAGCCCAAATCAACTCTAAATCGCATGATTCTTCCTTTTATAGCAAGATAATCCCACGCACTCAACTTCTTTTCCTTCCTATGAGAAGATTTCACTCAAATTTCTTAGGGCCGAAAATCCTACTTTAAATTTTCTCATTTAATTTTCATGTTAAAGGCTAAATAAAGTTTCTGAAATGACCCCCTTTTCAAAATGGTAGGGCAGCAATTGTATTCTTGAATGTTTCATCATTTCCTTTAATTAGGCTGAGAATAAGTATGATGTGAGTTTCCCTTACTAATTTTGTGAAAATCCCCTTCACTTTTGATTAGGACAGCAAGATAAATGACTGATTGTGAAGAATTGGTTACAAAAGTGAACTATGTACCAATTATATGAATGGGGGAATTAATTTAGGAAAAATCCCATACTTATATTGCCAGGGCAGCAAAACCTAAAGTTTGTAGAGGGCTAGGAAGGGTTGGAAAGTTATTTGGTAATGATACTTTGTATAGAATATGGTATCTCATGAAAGGGGGGAGGAAGGATGAACAACGTCAGGACAAGGGGAAGGGCAAGGCAGGGTTGAGTTCTTACTCCCGTACTTTAATTTACTTGCTTTCTATATGAATTATGTTATTGTACTATGATAGAATTTCTAATACATGCTAGAAAATAACTCAATTATAAAAGGAAATTTGTCAAATCTACAATCAAGTTTCAAGATGAATCAATTCTCTAATAATTAAGCGGAAGAAAAAGATGAATAAAGAGATGAATAAATTTCCGAATGATCAAGATGAATAAATAAAAGATAATGATATGAACGATGCATCGATGCAATGGGATATGTTAAGGGTGTACCTAACTAGTAGAGGTGGGGTGTGAATGTCCTCCCACCATGGAAGCAAAATGAAAAGTAGGCATGCAAAGCGAAAGGGTAAGGGGAAGGGCAAGGCAGGGTTGAGTTCTTACTCCCGTACTTTAATTTACTTGCTTTCTATATGAATTATGTTATTGTACTGTGATAGAATTTCTAATACATGCTAGAAAATAACTCAATTATAAAAGGAAATTTGTCAAATCTACAATCAAGTTTCAAGATGAATCAATTCTCTAATAATTAAGCGGAAGAAAAAGATGCATAAAGAGATGAATAAATTTCCGAATGATCAAGATGAATAAATAAAAGATAATGATATGAACGATGCATCGATGCAATGGGATATGTTAAGGGTGTACCTAACTAGTAGAGGTGGGGTGTGAATGTCCTCCCACCATGGAAGCAAAATGAAAAGTAGGCATGCAAAGCGAAAGGGTACGCAGCAAATGCATGTAAGCATGCTATATAAATAAATGAATAAATGGAATGTCAATGTATCCTTAACATTGTCGGTAAAGAAAGTAAAAGTGGTGAATTACCTATGATGTAAAAGAACATGTGATATAAAAGAATAAGTAAAAGAGTGTTAAATAAGTAGAATAATGCGCATGCAAGATAAGATTCAAAGAATGAAACAAAATGCTAGTTATGAAATGAAACTCAACAAGAACTTTGGACTATAAAGTATTTATAATTAATCAATCATAGGTAATCAAGAAAACGTAAGAATTCATTTAATCCTTTGACTAATTAAAAAATGAAACTAAAATATGCCAAGGAAGAGGCCGCTCCCACCAGTAGTAGTCAGCCAGCAACAAATCCAACATGACAGGAGAAGAAGTATACGTTATGGATCGAGGTGTCTGCAATAGTGTGGGAGTTACTAGATACACGCATGGTGAGATGCGGAGACCCCGACTCCCCGCATGCGAAGTTTCAATTTTTCTTCATGTAGAGTCTATTATGTTTAGTTCATATATGATGCTCATGTACATGTATATATGGTCCCGAGATTTAGTTGTCATTTTTTATATATGTGGCCCAATTTTTGGTAAGCCCTTCTTTTATCTGTAGGCAGGGCTATTTTTGTACATTGTTGTAGAAAAGTACACGATCAGAGAAGGAGAACTAGTAAAACCTTGTATATCCTTTTTCCAGTATAAAAATACATGTGTGAGTACAAATATATAGGGAGAGAGAGAGATCTCTATTACATGATGTGTGACTAAACATCCTAGGTAGTTAAGAGGCTAAACGGGCTTTTACTAATGGGCCTTTACATATATCATTCAACATTCCCCCGCAAGCTGGAGAATACAAATCGTAGGCACCGAGTTTGGACAAGAACTGATAGTACAGAGGTCGTGGTAAGGCCTTGGTGAGGATGTCAGCAACTTGCTCGGTAGCTGGAACATGCATTAAATCTACCTTTTTTAATTTAACTTTTTCTCGAATGAAATGACAATCAACCTCAATGTGTTTCGTCCGTTCATGGAAAACATGATTTTTGGCAATGTGTATGACAGCCTGACTATCGCAACATAGAGTGCTCGGTGCGGAAAGCTTGACTCCTAAATCATCAAGGAGACCCTCAAGCCAAGTGAGCTCAGACACAACAGTTGCCATTGAACGATACTCGGCCTCATCGGATGAGTGGGCAACAACAGACTGTTTCTTGCTACGCCAAGTAATGAGATGTCCTCCAAAATAGGTGCAGTATCCACTTGTGGAGCGACGATCATCCAATGAACCAGCATAATCAGCGTCACAATAAACACTCGGAGATAAGGGAGACGAAGAGGGCTTGTATACAAGTCTCTGTCCAGGAGCAGTCTTCAAGTATCAAAGAATGCGCTCAACTACCAGGAGATGAGAGATACGTGGCTCATGCATGAATCGACTAACAACCCCAACAGCAAATGATATATCAGGTCTCGTAACAATGAGATATATCAGTTTTCCCACAAAATGACGATAATACTCGGGATTTGGAAGGAGTAGATCGGAGTCTGACGCATGAGCACAGAGCTTGTGATTACTATCCATGGGAGTGTCGGCGGGTTTGCATCCAGAGTAACCCACATCATGCATCAAGTCAAGACAATACTTTCTTTGATATAATACCAGTCCATCAGGTCGCCGAGCCACCTCGAGACCAAGAAAGTAACGAAGGCTTCTCAGGTTCTTTGTTTGAAACACAGTTGTCAGATGTTATTTGATCATGTGTATTCCCGTAAGGTCATCTCCCGTAATTAGAATATCATCAACATATATCAAGAGAATCAATGTGCTTGTTGGACGATGTCGAGTGAACAATGAGAAGTCGGCTGAACTCCGAGTGAACCCAGCCGCATTGACATTCTGACTGAATTTTTCAAACCATGCCCGAGTCGACTGTTTGAGACCACAAAGTGACTTCTTCAGACAATAGACGAGAGACTCCCCCGTGGTCTCAAACCCGGGTAGTTGTTGCATATAGACGGTTTCCTGCAAATCCCCATTAAGAAATGCATTTTTGAAATCCAACTGGTGCAACTGTGAGTGCCGATGAACAACGAGGGAGATCAACACACGAACAGTATTCAGTTTGGCAACTGGAGAAAAGATCTCATCATAATCTAGACCTTGTTGTTGAGTAAAACCACGAGCCACCAATCGAGCTTTCAAACGTTGAACCGTCCCATTTGGGCCTTGTTTGAGGGCAAACACTCACTTACAACCCACGCAAGTCTGTCCAGACGGAAGAGAGACAAGATCCCAAGTGTGGTTTGCCCAAAGAGCATACATTTCCTCGTCCATAGCGGCTCGCCATCTCGGATGTTGGAGAGCCTCCTGCACAGAAGTAGGGATGGTAATAGAGGATAAAGAAAGAGCAAACTGGCGAAGGTCCGGAGAGAGGCGGTGGAAGGAGACACAATTCGCCAGTGGGTGTGCAGTAGAAGTAGTTGTCGGATTTTCAGGCCGCAACATATCATCAAAGGAGGGCATCTCCTGTCTGGTAGTGGAGGAAGAAGGGCGATGGTTATACAGATGAATGACAGGTGGTTTGTGAGGGAGAGGCGTAGTAAGAGGAGGTGGGTTTGGTGGGAGTGGTGTAGGAAGGAGAGGCGTTAGGTTGGGAGTAATGGGGACAGCAGGCCGCAGAAGGAGTGGTGGAAGGAGAGAACTAGTGGGAGGAGAATGATATGGCTGATCTTCGAGAAAGGTAACATCAGCAGAAGTAACAACCTTTTGATCTTTATGAGAGAAGCAGACATAACTCTTCTGAGTACAGGAGTAACCTACAAACATATATTTCGTGGCACGAGGAGCGAGCTTGTCTGTGTACTGACCAAGATTATGAACATAGCACACACAGCCAAATACACGAGGAGGGAATAAAAAGGGAGGTGTGGAGGGAAAGAGAAGGTTGAAGGGAACCACAAAGTTGAGAACAGAGGAAGGCATGTGGTTAATAAGAGAACATGCAGTAGAAACCGCGAAATTCCAGTATTTCTTGGGAACATGCATTTGAAATATGAGAGAACGGGTAACCTCAAGGAGGTGGCGATTCTTGCGTTCAGCAACGCCATTTTGCTGGGGGGTATACGCACATGATGTTTGGTGGATGATGTCAAACTCAACACATAGGTTGGTGAACGCATGGCAAGTGTACTCACGGGCATTGTCAGAACGGAGAGTTTTCATTGTAGTGGAGAACTGGTTGCGAGTTTCAGTTATAAAGGCACGGAAAACACCCAGCAGTTCAGAGCGATCACGAAGAAGATACAACCATGTCACTCGAGAGTAATCATCTACAAAGGTAGCAAAATAACGATAGCCAAAAACACTGGTGATTTTGTATGGTGCCCAGATATCAGAGCGAACAAGATCAAAGGGAGCAGCACTCCGAGTGAGATGAGGCGAGAACGTAGACCGATGATGTTTTCCATAGATACAGGACTCACAAGTGAATTCCCGGATGGAGACATCGGGCAGAGCTTTACGGAGTATGTTTAGAGGAGGGTGTCCTAGACGGTAGTGCCACACAGAAGAGCTATCAGAGGATGGAACCGTCGGATCAGAGGGGTCAAGTATGTAGAGACCATTCGAGAGATGCCCTTGTCCAATGATAGACTGCGTCTTGTGATCCTGCACAACACAAGAAGTAGAGGGTGTTACTGAGCAATCAAGATCATGAGTAAGACGACTAATAGAGAGAAGGATGAAAGAAAAGCCCAGAACATGAAGAATAGAGCGAAGAGTGATGGAGGGAGTAATGTGAATGTCGGCGAAGCCAGAGACAGGAATGGTGTCCCCACTTGCAACAGTAATAGATTTGGGATGCACCGAGTCCAAGTAGCGAGATGGCTGATGGGAGGTAATATGGTGGGAGGCCCCGGAATCCAAGATCCAGGACGAACTATGGGCAAGACAAGAAAACACACCACTAGAGATGGAAATCACAGAGCTGGAAGAATGATCGATCCTCCCTTGAAGTTGCTGGATTTGGAGGCGCAAGTCAGCAATGTCTTTCGTAAGGCTCTGTGTGGATGAATGGGCAGCCATTGGCAAAGAAGACGCAGCGGCTAAGAAAACAATCTGCAACAGCAAAGAGCAACCTGAGCGGCAGGGCCAAGTCCGTAACAGTCACGGTGGCAACACCAGCGGCCAAAGGGCCACGACCAGAAAACGAAGCCCGCAACGGTTAGAGAATATCGCAGCGGACAAGAAATGCCAAAGACAGTCCACGCGGGTAGAGAGGAGAAGTCGCCCCGTCTAGAGAACGGGAGAAGCCGCACGGTCACGGTGACAACACACCAGCGGCAAGGAAGAGGCCGCGACCAACATGCGGAGCCCGCAGCAGAAAGGAAAAGCCGCGGCGATGAGAGAAGTCGCAGCGACCAAGTAGCGAAGAAACCGTACGAGAAGACCGCAAAGTCACGGTGACAATACACTAGCGCCCAGCGGCAAGGAAAGAAGTCACGACCAAGATGCGGAGCGGTTATAGAGAGGAGGCAATCCCAGCGGTAAGAGACCAGGCCGCAGCGACAAGGACATGCAACTAGATAGAGCCACAAGGCAAAGAGCAGTACGCGCCAAGTCCGCGCGACAAGACAAGTCCGCGGCGAGAAGAGTATGTCGAAGCAGCAATACCAGCGGGCTGACCGAGCGACGAGAAGCCAGCAGACCGCGCGACAAGAAGTCGTGCAGGTAGAAGAGAGAAGTAGACCGTGCTGGTAGACCAAGGAAGTTGCGGACAGCAGCAGCAAGAAGAAAGGAGCTTGGTAGAGAGGCAAGAAGAGCAGGTGCAGCGGTCAAGAGACAGTCTGCAACACTAGTAAGCCGCGGGAAATCGAGAGGTCGCGCGGATAGGAAGAGAAGTCCGTGCGAGAAGGAGAAGAAGGGACCCACCGTGAGGGAGCGGAAGATGGTTATAAAAATCCAGGGGAGAGAAGAAAGGAGAGTGGTTCCACGGAAGGAGAAGAGAAAGCGGAAAGATAAGAGAAGATCGCGAGAAGGAGCGGAGGAGAAGCCGCGCGGATATGAGGAGAAGCGGCGCGGGATAAGAGAACCGCGAGAAGGAGCGGAGGAGAAGCCGCGCAGATATGAGAAGAAGTCGCGCGGGAAGATACAGACACCAGCGGGTAAAAAAACTTAGTCGCAGGAGTAGGATCGTATTCGCTCTGATACCATGTAGAAAAGTACACGATCAGAGAAGGAAAACTAGTAAAACCTTGTATATCCTTTTTCCAGTATAAAAATACATGTGTGAGTACAAATATATAGGGAGAGAGAGAGATCTCTATTACATGATGTGGGACTAAACATCCTAGGTAGTTAAGAGGCTAAACGGGCTTTTACTAATGGGCATTTACATATATCATTCAACAATTGTATTAAAATATAATAAAATGAAATGTTTTATTTTGTCCTGCATTTTTCTTTGTGTACTTTGTCATGAAATAAATAATGATATGTACGCTGAATGTTTTTATCTGGCTCCTCTGATGATAAATGATAATAAACAAGTTAAATTGTGGTTGTAGCCGATAAAGGGTTTGTTACAGCAAAATATCTCATAGCTCCTTTGTGTTGTTGAAGTTCTTACGTATCTGTTGGACGGGGATCCATAGAACTCAGTAAAATTTCAAAGATCCTACAATCATCATTGTACAGATCCTCATACTCTTGGTTGTAAGATGCATAAGTTGAAAACCAGGTGAGTTTTTACATTTAGCGTATGCCAGATAGTGGCATGGTTATGCCCATCTTCCATAACTAGAAATTGGATGAGGTAAGAATAGTAGTAGCAAGTTTGGCATTCGGAGGAACGGTATTATTGTAGTCAACATGAGACATGGTCGAAGGGGTAATGGAATGAGGAATATTAATACAAGAAGAAGAGGCATTGTTATCCTTCAGATAATACTATGGTATGTAGAATGTTTTCCTAAAGAAAATGAGTAAAGAAATGCTTAGATTATTTATGATCTATAGTATTTACATGAAGTACCAAGTATGAGTAGAAATGGAAAAATAGTGGTATAGAGAGACATAGGACACCATCAGGAACCTTGGTCGCTGACTGAAGCTTAAAAAGGTGGTTGGGAGATCAACTTAAACACTACAGAATAGTCGAGGGGAAAGGACAGGATCAATGGAGGCGAAGATCGGACATGTTAGCAGAGAAGAAGGCACTTAGGGATCATTGGGAAGAAAACGTACGTCATCGCTGAGAGAAACGTAACGAACCACTAGGGGCGAGGACATGCGTGAATGGTAGAGACGATGACTACGGTATCATCGCTGAGATAAAGGATGGTCGAGAATAGGCGGGTCGAGGGAGAGGGTTGCATGGAACCGACGAAATGTAGTTTCTCCTTATTGGGGGCGCTATGATACCATGTCGCTATTAGGATTAAATGAAATCTTATTTGTTACCTTACAAGAGGCAACAATGTTACATTTAATAGAAGATAGAACAGGTCCGATAGAGGTGCATACAAATAACATGACAAACATTAAACGAAAGATATAATCTAACAAAAGGAGCTCGAGTGAGGCAGACAAATACCCAAGCATAAGGTTGAAAAGAAATATTATTCCTTTTCTTAAACATCATTTAGTAAAAGGATTCGTGGGGTATGCAATGAACCCACTGCCACCCAAGTGATATAAAGATGACAAAGAATGAAGTCTACAGAAGTATAAATGTAAAAAATGACTTGCCATCAATTACAATCGCCCCTGGAACTTTCTCACGATGTGCATATATATGCATAAAAGATAGCTCTGATGGAGGATCAAAATACATCCTGCAGAGAACAAGAAAACGGCAAATTAATGCCAACAAAAATTCAGTCAAAACATTTTCCTTGAATGATTTAATACCATTCCAATTGCTTGGAATCCATGAAACCCTACATAGTAAATTATATAACACTATAAGAAGCTATTGATTACTTTAAAAAACTAGATAGCAAAAACTAGGAGTTGCTTCTAATATTAAATGAACTTACAGTTACGTAATTGATAACAATGAGTCTCAAACTTGACTTAGTACAGTTTTTTCCGTGATTAGCTTTTTTCAAAAGTAGTTTTAATATATAACAGAAATACAATTTGGATATATCCACCACACATGTAAAAGCAATGTTTGGTATATGAGAATGCAGTCGTTCTAACATATAAAATGCAATGGTAATCATTGTTGTCAGAAGTGCAAAGAAGCGTGGGCTTTAGGTGCAGACGGGGTACAAAGGAATAGACTTGTGAATTAAATCTGCAAAGAAAATTCTTACACTGACAAAAGCAGTCAAAGAGGTGAAGTACGCACATCTTTGTGCTTTAAAATGGGTGAGGTGTGGTTCACTCCTTCCCGGGAGAAGATTACTTTGTGATGGGTTAATATCATGCTTGCTCATGGTAGCATAGTCCTTTTGCTTTCTTTGACTTACATGCCAAAGATCATTTTATTCGTATGATGGTTGTTAAATAGCATAATAGTATGTCAACGTTTCTTGTGATGTATTTTGAATATAATATAAGAAGTACGGGCAATTATGCGCCACACACATTAAAATAGAAACCTCATTTGTGCTTTGTGCACTAACAACTTTTACGGTAAAACTAAAGTAGCAAATGAAGCCTTAAGTAACTTCTGTATTTGCTGTTTATGTTCTAAGATTTTTTTTTCACTTAGTCCAATGAAAGCTTTAAGCCCTTATCTCTTTACCCTTATCTTAGATGAGCTCACCAGACATATCCAACAAGTAATACCTTGGTGTTTATTGTTTGCGGATGATATTGTTTTGGTTGATGAGACGCGCGAGGGTGTAAACGCAAAACTTGAATCTTGGTGAGATACTTTAGAAAAGAAGGGTTTTAGGTTGAGCAGGGCAAAGACGGAGTATATGGAGCTTAAATTTAGCAGTACAAGAAGGACAGACGATTTCGTTATTAAGTTGGGTGATCAAGATATTTCCCGTAGTGAGTGTTTTAAATATCTTGGATCAATAGTTCAAAATGACGGAGGTATTGATAAAGATGTGACACATAGAATCCAAGCGGGTTGGTTGAAATGGAGAGGCGCGTCGGGGATCTTATGTGATCGTAAAGTACCACTAAAACTTAAGGGTAAGTTTTACCGTACTGCAATCAGACCCGCGATGCTCTATGGTTCTGAGTGTTGGGCAGTCAATTGTGTACACGGGCAAAAAATGGGAGTTGCAGAGATGAGAATGCTTAGGTGAATGTGTGGACACACGAGATTGGATAAAATTAGGAATGAAAGTATTAAGGATAAGACAGGAGTAGCACCAATTGCAGAGAAGATGTGAGAAGCTCGTCTAAGATGGTTGGACACGTACAAAGGAGACCATTAGAGGCACATGTTAGGCGTTGTGAGAGTCTAGTCACTAGGCATGTTAAACGAGGGAGGGGTAGACCAATAAAGACTTGGAATGAAACTGTAAGGAAAAACATAATGTACTTAGACATTAGTGAGATTATGACAAAAGATAGGGCACAATGGTGACAAAGGATCCATATAGCCGACCACACTATAGGGGGATAAAGGCTTTAGTGTTGTTGTTGTAGTCCAATGAAAGCACAAATTGACATCTAGATACTAGAAGTTCCACATTAGCATTCTCACTGGATTAAAACTTCTAAGATTCTTCTATTGTCCTTTATAATAATGCCTCTCATTACATTAGTTCATATAGATTTTGCTAATCTTCTATGAACACAAAACACACTATTTCAAGTAAATAATCACATTCCAACCAATTGAGAAAAGGAATAAAATATTATATCCAATCTAAAAAATATAAATATTGCATGACACTTCTATATATACATAAAAGGGGGAGAACCAAACCCAACATTAGAGGTGTGGGACTAAAAACAATTAAGAAAAACATGGGTCATTATAGTGTGTAACGACCCAAAATACAAATTAACCTAAGGACATGTAGATATATAGATATAAGAATGAAAAGAAATCGTCGATGATGAAAATAACCTAAAATCAGTGTCGAGTCAACGTCGCACAATTTATTATTTTGAAGTTCGGGATTTTCAATGTTTTTGTGGAGCTCATTTCATTGTATTTTTATTTTATTTCGCGTTGATTTGATTCGACTTATCGTTATTTGGTGAGGCTAGCTGCATTTGTATTTGGTTGGATTTTTTGTTGACTGGACTCCATGTACTTGGCTGTATTTACTTGCACTTGGCTGGTTGGTTTAAGTGGCTTTGATATGAAATTGGTTTGGCTGGATTGGAAATGAGATGGCCGGTTTATGGCTTGGGCTGACCGGTTATGATGCTATTATATTAAGAGCGATGGAAATAAATCTGAGGCGGTAACCGTGCGGTGGATTTATGTTTAAGCGGTGACTATTGTCGCTATATACTTCCCGAGCCTAGTTTTCTCTCCCGATACTTACCACATTTCTTGCCGCTTGGAGCTCTTGAAGGTCTGGAAACACCTTAGGGATACTTCGATTCTTCTCCCCCTTTCTCAATAACCAATTCTCCTTGATCGACAGTGCTGGGAAAGTTCATTTGCAGTTGTGGTCTTGTCCTTCTTGTGCAGCTGCTGTTGCACATAACTAGTTTTGGACTAGTGCCGGCAAGCTTGGGCTTCAAATCTTCCACTGTGAGCCTTCTTCCATTTCCCCCTTTTCTTCTTCTGCTTTATTCTTGCTCGGATTGAACTTATATGAATTATAAGATGTCTTTTAAGGGGTTTAAGGTTTTATTTTCATGGCTGACCTTAGGGGTTTTGGTTTACTTATTTCAGGATGTTCATTTTGGTATCACTTGAGGGTTGCTGCACTCTTATCTCTTACTTTGCTTTATGTTAGCATATGCTTGGCCGGCTATTTGACTTGAAGATGGCTTTTTGTTGCTTTGCTTGTCTTATTTAATGGTCAGCTAGCTGTCCAAGTTCCTGATTTGGAGTGGATTGATACTTACATGTGGGTTGATATAGTTTTCTAAATGTTTTCAATTCTGTTGGGGGGAAATCATATAGCTGTTTTCTTTCTTGTTGGCCGGCTACTATTCTGTTGGGAGGGGGGAAATCATATAGTTGCTATATTAGTTGTAGTTGAGCCATGTAAATTCATGAAACGTTTCCAGCTGGTTGGTGAATATTTTCTTGGAATTTAGCTGCCTTTTGGGCGGCTATTGTTAGTTGTTAGTTGGCTTTTTGTTGGCTACACTTGATGTCTCTTGTGTCTGCCATTAAAGCCTCTTTTGCTGCCTTGGTAACTCGTTTTGGCTGGCGGTAATATTAATTTTGATCTTGGCCATGTTACGATTTGTAGGTATACGTTTTGGTAATTTATCTAAGTTTTGCCCCGCCAAGACGACTCATATTAAATCGTTATTGTAATCATCGTAGGAAGACTAATCATAGCTAATTAGCAGCGCAAAATTAAATGATTTCACTGATACTGCAATGGATGGCATTCGATGTAGGAGCGATGAAAATCCTGCTGGTAATAAAGGCAGAGGAAAAATACTGAGTTCTTACCTCTTTAATTATGCATAGCCATAACTTATTTTCAGAATACAAGTTGTATCACTTTTTCTCATGCTCCAGAAAGTATTTTGTGATTGTGTATTAACATAGAATTGAAATAGTTTGAAGTTTTAAATCACTGATAACAAGAAATCGCTAAAGGATGTGAAATTTGAAAATTAAGCGATGAATTCTGAGGGGAATTTTCAATAAAGCACACCATTATGTAAATCGTCATCAATACAAATATGTATATACGAATCTAAAAGATGAATGAAAAATGGTAAGCATCAATGTGCATAAAATAATAAGGATTAACCCATTGTTGTCGGGGGGGGTGAATATCCAAGGGTTAATACTTCTGAGATTTATAAGCGACCATTGAAGGCCAGAAGTCGTTGAAGGCACAGGGGTCACTAAAGACCCGGATGCATTTAAACATACTCTTATGATTTCCTACTTGAAACACAATAAGAGAAATAAGAAATGTGATGTGGAATTGTATATGAAGGAAATCAGTTCTGAATGAAAAGAATGATAAAGGAACGTGAACTGATGAAGTGATGAAAAGAACGAAAACAACAATAGATAAAAAGAAATGTATAGCAACGAAAAATAAATTCAAAGATATTGAAAAACAATGAATAACGAATAAAGATAATATAAACACAAAATATAACTTAATGATTGCATACGCACTGCACTTGTCTTACTACTTTTATGAAAATATTTACTGCACTTGTCTATACCAAAAGTGTAAATATATATATGCATATTGCTACTAACATTTATTATTTGCCTGTACATCAGTTAAATATGTATGTTCCTCACTTAGTATATGTTTATGACTAAGCCCGTCATGGTTTCTATTTTTAGGTAGTTGAGGCAACCTTGAGTGCGCAAAGAAAGTCTAAGTTGACCGAGGAAAAACGAAAGACTCATTGCAGAACGACCGAAGGTATGAGTTAAGTATTTTATGTGTTTATTTTGCACTCATGCATAGATAACTTTATATATATGTTGCAACGAATGTTTGGCAAATGTACTTAGATATAGAATTTTTGCGGGGTCTGAAATGGGGCCTTACATAGTGGGCCTTTACAATAGTTTAATACAGCTCAAGCCCTTGATAAATATATATGCCAGCTAATCTTGAGATTGAATGAACAGAGTGCAAATGTTACCTTTCTTCAGGTGATCCTTAATGAAATATCTATCAATTTCAATATGTTTTGCTTGGTCATGTTGAATGGAATTATGAGCAATGTTGTGGATGCTTTATTATCGCAATATAGTCGTATGGGTTTTCCATCTTGACATCTTGTAGTCTTAAATCCTGCATTATAGATTGAAGTTATAATCTCTCGCATGTCCCTATGACATTGCTTTGTATTCTACTTATGCATTGAACATTGCTACCACGTTTTATTTCTTACTTCTCTTTGTCACAAAATTCCCTCCAAGAAAGAAGCAATATCTGGTGGTGAATTTTTGGTCATCTTGGATTCCATCCCAAACAGCATATAGTATTTCAACATTCAAATGTTTGTTCCAAGAGAAAAAGATTTCACATCCAGTATGTAACATCCAAAATTTATGTATGTGACGTCCCTCATGATTGCAGGATCTGATTCGAATGCTGACAATCGACGTCAACGTTGATCGAGATATATATATTGCTCGCTACAGTTAAACTTTGAGATATGTAAATAATCAATGAATTTCATGTAGTAGGAATTTTGTGAGAATTATCTCGGCGAAATTCAGGGCTTCACTAGAGCGTAAACACATAATTAGAAGGAGATAATCAGTAGTGGCAGATTTTATATTAAAGAAAACAACTATAATCCAGCCGTTCATAACAAAACCGAGCAACAATCCCCCCCCCCCGATCACGATCTCTTTTGGAAACCGCAGAGCATAACCGAGAGACACGCATATACTCTTGTAGGCATTTCCCTCTAACGAGTAACGACCCAAGCAAAAGGAATTAGGGCTCTCCTTATCTTCATTCCAGACGACCGACAGCACGAGTGCCTCCTTGTGTGTCGTCGAAAGCAGGCGCAGGATCGATAGTTTTTGCTAGAAATCCTCGGCGCTTTCAGTCTTCTACTAGAGAGGGCAGGACATCGCTCCTTCAACATCACGTTAATCGTCGTTTGTACTAGGTAAGTCATTCTAACGAGATTTTTGTGAGCTCATTGTTTTCCCTCATTCCTTATGTGCTCGATTTCAGGACTTAAAACGATTTGATTGTCGTCGTTAGTCCTCCAATGGCGAATACTATGCTTATCAACCTTCATCATGAGGAAGAGGGTAAGTGTTTTCCTTTCTCTTTTTCTTCCTCTTATAAGGCTTAGATAATATGGTGGAATTTCCCTTCACTTGCCCTTTCTCTACCAGCATTGTTGCAATTCTCCCTTCATAGAATAGTTGATTTTAAGGTTGCTTAACCCATGATAAGGAGATTTTTGATCTCTGTAATTTCAGCGGGTTGTTCTCTTGTAGGTCCACAGAAACCCTAGTAGTGAAAAAAAGAGCGTGGGAAATAAATAGAAGGCTCGCTTATATCCGATTTTCAACCTCATCGTAAGATAACCGTGCTTGATAAGGGTAAGTGACAATACATTATTTAATTCTATGTTAGATATTTTCTCCATCATCTAACTATTATTAATGAGTGTTCACCGTAACCCTAGAAGCGAGAAGAAATTTAACTCAGTGAAATTTAGTATAATCAAAAAAAATCATGTCGCTTCGCCGCGTCTACGAGCATCGTAACAAAGAGGTAAGAAATTTGACATCTCTCAGTTATACATATCACACAATATAGATGCCTTGCCTAGGTTGTAATGCAGAGCAGAGACGTGAACCCGCAGCGGAGGATGAGCTTTGGGCCTGTTCGGGGCTGATTGGCAACTTACGATATATGGCGTGCCCGGATCGACGATCCGACTCTGCAGATGCGTCTGGATTCACGTTGCGAATCGATTTCATATATTACTTTGTTATTTTTGCATTTCATTTGATGTATTTGAGTGGTCCCACCTCTGGCTAATCATAGTCGTCGATGGTCGAATGGCCTAATTCTCTTATTGTTATAAATAGATGTGTAGGGGCTGAATCGAGGCATTGCAGAATTTGGAGATTACAATTCCCGAATTCATGAAATCACTCCACGGTGCCGACTCCGCGGAACCCTGGGTGACGACTCTGAGGTGCCCATCCTCCTCCCCAAGGTACTACCTAACCCTAGGCCCCTTCCTCCACCTCCAAAAGTCATCTCCCGCAGCCCGGTTGAAGGATTCATGCAGCCACATTTTTATTTCCACTGTTTTTCCAATCTTCTGGTCCCTGATCTACAGCCCCCTCTTTGCCTCCTCATACCTCAATCACTGTCATCCCTCCTCCTCCTCCTAAAGTCATTGTCACCCTGTCTTCCTCCATACAGCAGCCCTGTTTTCCCTCCAATAACCCAGCCGCCAACCACCCCCCCCCCATCCAACAACCCACCGCCACCCCTCCAATATCCCTTCCAGCAAGCCGCCATCATCCACCATCCTTCCCTCCACCGCTGTCAGTCCCTACACCTCCTAGAGCAACCGCCGCCCTCCCATCTACATCAGCAGCCACCCCCTCCCAAGCTAAAGCCACTCCTCTTGCCTCCTCCCCCTCCTATCTTGTGGAGCCACCTCACAGCCCTCCATTCTAAATCTGTCAAGATCTGGACTGTCCAGCCCCGATCCGCCATTTTCCCTCACCCTTTCTGCCTCCCCTAGCTTGGATCAGCTCTCAAAACATCGGATCTATCCTCCCTCATTCTGAATTCATACCTTGACCTTCGCAATACGAGTCCCTCCCATACCGAGGTCACTACGATGTGACTATTGTCTGGTGACCCCAGCTGAGAGTGAGCTTGAGCAACCTATTGAGTCTATAGTGTTGTGTCCCTCACTTGCACCCCATCTTATGTCATGTCCCGGGTTAGTTAGCACACCTACCCTAGACTTATCTCTTGACACCACGCCGACAGACCCAATCTTGAGAGTAGGTCTATGTCCCTCTCCCCTTGTCATTGCTCCGAGTTACATCACGACCGAGAGCCCAGATCCTGGGTTGAACTCGTAGTGATTATGTCACTCATTCACGGGACACTACCCCGTACGATGGTACTCATCTAGAGGACCTTGACCCGAGTGACTAGTTCTATGACGAGCCCTCTGTTGAGCCTCCTGATGAGCCGCCACACTCTGGTGAGGATGAAACTCCAGCGAGTTGTTCATTTATGAGTTTTGAGTTACTAGCGTCACTTTCGTTATCATCTCTGGTTTTGCCCCAGGGAATGGATCTTGAGTGGAGCATTACGCATGTAGGGCCATCCTTGAGCACACTTGAGCATACCCCTGACATTTTGGGAACCTATCTTATGACACATCGCACTCTCGATGAGTTTTGGGGCGCACCACACTTGTTGACCCACCAGACGAGTTCTTTATTTTTGAGGACACTCATCACACTATAGAGCCACGTTTTCTAGTCAGTGTACATGATTTTCACTCAGGTGGTCATCGCATTCACGATGACTTTTCATGCGTACCTCATGGTGAGCCGTCCCCTGATGTGCCACATCTCCTGAGAGACATTCGGCTCTTTACGAGCGTATTTGAGTGTAGATGTCTCGCACGATCACCTAAACACTCGTCACACATGGGATGAGTTTTTATACACTCCACCGAGAAAGCCTCCAGATAGGTCACCACATTTTAGAGACATCCCGGTCATTATTAGACTCTACCCTTGCGAGTGTATCGTGCTTGTCATGTTTTATTCGCATCATTTGCATTATCTGCATGAATTTGTCGAGTCATTCGTTCTTCATTTACATAATCTACATGAGTACGTTGATTTATATGTTCCTCATTTGCATGTGTTACATGATTCGGTCCGATGAAAAATCAATATTGGTAATAAATTCTATAAATTGCATGTGGATGTTCTTTGTCAAGGGCAGGTAGTTCATGAAGGTGAGCAGGTGATGGTGAGAATCCGCGCTGTGAGGCTCCGTGCGAGACTTGCTAAAAGTTTGAGTGTTAGGCGAATGGATCCCCATATAATCATAAGACGGATCGAAACAAATATCTATAATCCTGATATCCCTGCAAGTATGGGTATCTAACTGGTATTTAATGTTGAAGATTTGACATCATACTACGAGCCTCACGAGTATGTGGACCCAAGCAATGGGGACTCCTAGCCGCCCACACCTCCACTTCCCTTGCCTTACCACCCTCATAGTCCACTCACGTCTGGTAGCCACCGTAGTTCACCCATTTCTGACACTTACCCACCTTGGGACTCGTCTTCTTTGGTTCCACCTACGGACCCGCAGATCGCACCGGGATCCACCACTCGTGATTTGAGCGTTGAGAGCATTACGGAGACCAATTTCCACTAGTATGTTCCTACTATAGACGTTGATGACACCTGGATACTTGCAGCAAAGCTTAATTGATTCACCCCTGGACTTCGACTTCAGTACAACCGTCAACATTCACCAGATATGATAGCTTTTCAGTCGGGGGATTTTATTGGCGAGGACACCTCCCCATCGACGACACTTGAACGACCTTTGGTAGGCCTCATCGACTCTTACTTGTCTCACATCGAAAGAATTCAAATCTCTATTCATCAGGAGATGAATTCTTTCAAGTCGGGGAGAATGATGTGGAGCGGAGACGCGGACCCGCAGCGGAGGACGAACTTTAGGCCCGTTTGGAACTAATTGGTGGCTTACCATATATGGCGTGCCTGGATCGATGATCCGAATCCACGGCCCCATCTCCGGACAATCATAGTCGTCGATGGTGGGATGTTTTAATTCTATTATTATTATAAATAGATGTGTAGGGGCTGAATTGAGGCACTGCAGAATTTGGATATTATAATTCTCGGATTCTCGCGATCACTCCACGGTGCCGACTTCGTGAAACCCTAGGTGACGACTCCTAGGCGCTCATCCTCCTCCCCAAGGTACTACCTAACCCTATGCCACTTCCTCCATCTCCAAAAGTCATCTCTCGCAGCCCGGTTGAAGGAATCCTGCAGCCACACTTTTTATTTCCACTTCTTACCCAATCTTCTGGTCGCTGATCTACAGCCCTCTCTTTGCCTCCTCATACCTCAATCACCGCTAGCCCTCCTCCTAAAGCCACCGCCACCCTGTCTTTCCCTCCTCCTTTCTCCAAACAGCAGCCCTATTTTTCCCGCCAATAACCCAGCCGCCAGCCACCCCTCCCATCCAGCAACCCACCGCCACTCCTCCAATATTCCTTCCAGCAAGTCGCTGCCAGCCACCATCCTTCCCTCCACCGTCGCCAGTCCCTCCACCTCCTGGAGCCAATGATGTCCTCCCATCTACGTCCAGCAGCCACCCCCTCCCAAGCTAAAGCCCCACCTCTTGCCACCTCCCCTCCCATCCCGTGGAGCCACCTCACAACCCTCCCTTCCAAATTTGTCCAGATCTACACTGTCCAGCCCCGATCCGCCATTTTCCCTCACCCGTCCTTCATTCCCTAACCCGGATCCGCTCTCAAAACATCAGATCTATCCTCCCTCATCTGGATCCACACCTACATAGTTGGATCTATCATTTCCAACCCGTTTCCGCCTTCCACCGTCGAGGACAGCGACCTACGTCATTTTCCCACCTCTGGTTCCACCTCGGATCGTCGTCCATGCATTTCTGGCTCCAGAATTTTCATTGTCAAGGACAGCCCACTACTTGGTGAGTTATGTTGTATTGGACTATTATTTTCAGCCTTATTAATATCAGTTGGATTTTTATATTTGTTTGGATCTCATGTATTGTGGTTATTTGCTTTTAGATTACTATTGTGATTTGCAGGGTCTATTTGTCGTGCGCTCTCACTTTGGCCCTCCACACGGAGGAAAGCCTAATCCGCTTGCTATAATGAATAATTTTTGCTTCTATCATAATCATCCGCATGCGATTAAATTATTTAATGCTCAATTTAAATCTTCTGTCAGGCTTTGCATTGCATGTAGGGTTAGGGCAACGTTAATCCGCCACTTATAGATTTGTCTTGCGTCAAGTTGCGTAAGAATGCATGTGTAATTTAATTATTCAACTTCTAGTTGCAAGTTACTACTTAGATTAAATAATTATATATTACAGAGGATATCAAATGACACTACCTAGTAATGCATAATACAAACAAATAATTTATTAAGATACGACCTACATAATGAAACATGAATACCTACATTCTATAACAAAAACAAACATGTTTAAAAGGGTAAAATACAATTAAGCGAAAAAACAGGATTAAATTACGTAATGTCTCAAACTAGTGGCTTCAAATGGATGATATACTGTAAATATCGTAACAAACACCAGATTAATTCAAAATGAGACACGGGAAGTATTTCCATAATGATTGATGAATGCACACCATCATACTCATATGTCCAACAATTCATATAACCCCAGAAATGTCGTCAACAGCCTGCATTTCCAAACCTAGAAATATCCAGATGCGTATCTGTTTTCCACTCAAGGGGCACAACAGTTCAGGGCACCTTCGGGTCGCCATTTGAACTCCATAGTCGGGATGTGCTCAACAACACATAAGACAAAGTTAATAAGGAAAACATGAAATTTAATTACCCCAACTTTAGAAATAATTCAGGACACAAATAAATATATATACAAGAATTAAAGATAAGAGGACAGAACTCATAAGGTGACAAATACAGCAAATGAATTTATGAAACCACTGTTAGTTTATTCAGAAGCAAACCTAATTATTCAAATGTTCATATTTTAATATATAAGCAAATTACTAAATTATGTATTTTTAGTGTTACTGGAGAGGGTAATCTTTCTTACTCACCAGTTGGGCGGACCCGTCTTCGGACATTTGTATTTAGGGGTCACAGGTGGGAGATACACTTAGGATAAGCGATCCTCCACTTTTATTTGTTTCCAATCAGTCTCTTTTCCTTCTAATTATTGTACTACTTATTTATGAACTCAAAGTAACTAAATTATTTAAATATTCAATGTATCATAACAATGTATAATTTTTCAGTGTTTCAGATTTATAGTTCTTTTCAATTCAAATTGGCTCTGTGAATCAGATATTGACATACTTTTTTACCTATAGCTTCATTCTTTACTTATGTTGTAAGTTCTTAAACATTTTGTTGTGTACTTTATATATTATCTGTTATGTATTTCATATATTATGATTATTATCTGTTATGTACTTCATATATTATCTGTTATGTACTTCATATATTATCTGTTATGTACTTCATATATTATCTGTTATGTACTTCATATATTATCTGTTATGTACTTCATATATTATCTGTTATGTACTTCATATATTATCTGTTATGTACTTCATATATTATCTGTTATGTACTTCATATATTATCTGTTATGTACTTCATATATTATCTGTTATGTACTTCATATATTATCTGTTGTGTACTTTATATATTATCTGTTGTGTACTTTATTTATTATTTGTTGTGTACTTTATTTATTATTTGTTGTGTACTTTATTTATTATTTGTTGTGTACTTTATTTATTATTTGTTGTGTACTTTATTTATTATTTGTTATGTACTTTATTTATTATTTGTTATGTACTTTATTTATTATTTGTTATGTACCGATTTATATATTGTTTCTTAACTTGCTTCATATCACAGGTGTCAGTCGGGCTTATGAAGTGTCAGTCATTCTTGCTCACAGAGTTTTAGGATTTCATCTAAATCACTTCTTCAATGTTAGAGTCATCAAATTTCATCTTGCTCTTAGTTTATCCTCGTGTACGTAGATATCCTTCGTAGTAGATTTCATTTGTCATGTTCAGTAATATTC
Source organism: Platanthera guangdongensis (assembly GCA_039583875.1). NCBI lineage: Eukaryota > Viridiplantae > Streptophyta > Magnoliopsida > Asparagales > Orchidaceae > Platanthera > Platanthera guangdongensis. The sequence goes on from CM077152.1 coordinate 51,025,019, forward strand.
ACTCTCTTTATATCTTATAGTCACCCCGTCGCGGTGAGACAGAAGAACCTTTGCGACAAAATAGCACTCTCGAGATCGTCATTAATGACGTTAATGCGCCAGTAGAACCAACACCAAGTGACATTGCAACTGGAATTGTCGAGGCAATAACCCTAGCCAGAATGGAGTTCAAAAATACACAACCTGTCGTGGTCCCAGCCCCAACTCCTACACCTGTTGTCGTGGAGATCAAAATGGATAGTTATCTGAGGAATTTTAGAGATCTTTCTCCCCTCCAACTTTAGTGGAGAAGAGAGTCCTATGGAGATTGATGGTTGGCTAGTTAAGACTCGGAACTTACTAAATGTGATGCAGTGCCTGCCTGGAGAATAAGATGGTACCTCTAGCGAACTTCCTTCTTTAGGATGAAGCCAATTTGTGGTGGAATAGACACCTAGCTCATGACCCTACTAGTAAGAAATTAATTTCAAATTTCTTTCTTTAAAATACAATTCATATTCCAACATAATGATAATGTGATCTCTCGTTACGTCAGTAGTTCAATGGATATGTTTACCTGTAACGAATTCTCCACAACACTCTCGAATTGGTTTGTGCCTCTTTCAGAGCGGTATACCCTATAGGAGAAGAACTCGGACTAAGTCAAGGGGATAGGACTATCACAGCCTACGAGCGAGAGTTTACTTATTTATCTCATTATGCAGGCATAATGTAAGGAAATGAAGATGACAAATGCCACCACTTTACGTAAGGCCTTCGTGACTCGTTGAGATAGCTTTTGCTGACCATGGTAAATGTTGATTACAAAAGACTGGTCAATACTGCTAGGAAACTATAGCCGGATCAACTAGGGGTGCAAAGGTGCACCAACTTCAGAAGCAAGCGAAAAAATATGTGCCATAACAAACTCAGAATAAAAATCATCAAGGGAAAAATTGGAATAAAAAACAGAAGACGGACGATAAGGAAATTATCCTGAAGTCGGGGTCAAGGATTTCCCCCTCTGTCTCAAGTGCAACTGCTACCATCTGAAAGAATGCTTGACTGCTTCTGGTGTCTGCTACAAGTGTTAGCGGGTATAACACATTGCCCACTTTTGTCCATGACTTACAAGAAATCAAGTAATTTAACCTCAAGTTTTAGTGTTTCTCTGCACATTTAAGTTTCTCGCCCGTAGTCTAATACTTATTACTGTGACATGACCTGCAGTCAAAGTTTGAAGTTAGTGGTCCAAACATAATTGATAAAGGAAAAGCAGTGATAAACATAAATCCAAAGCCAGCCTAGGACAAGGTTTGGTGTTGTCTAGAGCTTATGGACTTGGTCAACATGAGGCCAAAGAGCAGGAGGGTGTGGTCACAGGTTAGCAAGTGTTAAAATATTTTTGTGTTAATACAGGTTGTGTTGCTTTTCTTGTTTTAGTGCATACGGAAAGCCAAAAAGTAGTTTGCATAAGTATTAATGGTCAGCGAGTTTCCTGACATCTTCCCAGAAGAACTGCCTATGGCTCCTCTAGTAAGAGAGGTTAACTTTCAAATCGACCGTATTCAGAGATCTACACAAAAAGTGAAAGCCCCCTATCGCATAGCTCCAAGAGAGTTACCTGTGTTGAAAATCCAGTTGCAGAAGTTGCTTGAATTGGGATTCATCGAACTCAGTACATCGTCATGAAGTGAACATATTCTATTTGTTAAAAAGGACAGCAGTTTAAGAATGTGCATACACTACCGCGAGTTGAACATGCTCACCATTAAGAACAAGCATCCTCTTTTGAGGATATATGATTTATTTGATCATCTTGAGGGATCTTACACTTTCTCCAAACTAGATCTGAGATCGTATTATCATCAGTTGAGAATTCGGGACGGGGATATTCAGAAAATAGATTTTCGCACGAGATATGAACATTATGAATTTGTGGTCATGTCGTTCGGGTTGACTAATGCCCCGTCTGCCTTCATGGATCTGATGAATAGAGTATTTCGAAAAATTTTGGATCATTTTGTTATCGTTTTCATAGACAACATTCTGGTGTATTCAAAGATTAAAGAAAAGCATGACGCTCATCTCAGGACAGTAATGGGTACACTCGGGGAGAATCACTTATATGCAAAAAAAAATTAAGTGTGTTCTGGCTTTTAGAAGTGACATTTTTGGGACACGTTGTCAATCAAGTTGGACTCTCGATTGATCCGAATGAAATAGAAGCAAAAAATATTGGTCAAGGTCGAAAGCAGTTACTAAGGTCCGCAGTTTCCTTGGCTTTGTGGGTTATTACAGGAGATTCAGTAAAGATTTCACAAAATTAGCTTTGACGAATGACTTCGCTTACCAAGTAAGGAAAGATCTTCAACTAGGGGTGAGCATAAAAAACCACAACGAAACCGATTTCTAAACTGCATCGCGTAGTTTAGGTGCGACGCGATTTTGAAATTTTATAAACTATGGGCGGTGCGGTTTTCGAATCTTGAAAACCGTAAATACTGCACCACACTGCCTATTTTGCATACTTTGAAATTTTTATAATTATGTGGCACATCACATTTTATATTATTAAGTAATATACCAATAGGCAATTACACTCTACAATTACAACCCAAATAGCTAAATTCATGACTATAACTCAGCTCTTAGCGCCAATGTTGAATGTCCATTCTTCAATATATGTACTATTACTTTTTTCATGATAATATAACTATTTATTTCATGATAATATTACTGATTGTTTTTTTTTATATATGGTTCATGGCAACTATGAACTAGTGTAGCTACAAAATATCTTAGACAATCTTTGAATTTTAAGAAAAGTTGGAGTTAATCCCTCATTACTCAACAAGAAGATTTGATGCGAGCTCTGAAGAGACTGTAGATCAATGTGATGTCGCGCACCAATATGAGTAATGCAAGTTTTTGCTAGATGGAGATCAAATACGATATAAATGATAGAATCAGAAATAATCTTATCATTAGATCCAAAGATGGCAAAAATTTGAAAATTGACTCAAACAGGGCAAAAGGAAACTTTGTGATTCGGGTGGGCTTACTGCTATACGACAAAAGAGTTTGCATTACAGATGTTAATCATCTTCACGAGGGCATACATTTTTAGGCTTATAATTCTAAACATTATATACATTTGGCGGGTAGTATTGATAATTCCCTCATTACTCAACAAGAAGATTCGATGCGAGCTTTGAAGAAACTATAAATCAATGTGATGTCGCGCACCAATATGAGTTATGCAAGTTTACGTTGGATGGAGATCAAATACGATATAAATGATAGAATTAGACAAACCTTATCATTAGATCCAAAGATGGCAGAAATTTGAAAATTGACTCAAACAGGGCAAAAGGAAGACTTTGTGATTCAGGTGGGCTCACTGTTATACGACAATACGACAAAAGAGTTTGCATTCCAGATGTTAATCATCTTCACGAGGGCATACATTTTTAGGCTTATAATTCTAAACATTATACACATTTGGCGGGTAGTATTGATAGAGAACTAGAGAGGGAGAGAAGACGGGGAAGAAAGAGAGAAATTAGGGTTTGGGGAAGAAAGAGAAAAATACATGATAATAGTCTTACTTGTCATCCAAGAGAGAGCCCCGGGTATAAATATACCCGGGCCCAAGAGGGGCCGGTCCCCCCCCCCCCCACCCCCACGGGGCTGAACCGCCCAAGCCGCCCGCTTTAATGAAAAGGTTCAGCCCCGTTGCCGCTTGTTTTCTCCTTCCGCCTGCAGGCATAATGACGCCCTGAGAACCGTGCCATGTTCGGGGGCATAACATTCTCCTCTCCATCAAGAACCAGCTTGTCCCCAAGATGGAAATCTGTGTAGAGCTCCTTGAACTCCAGCAGATCAACTCAAGTATTGTGTGCATCTGGACAGTGTTTCCATTTGACAAGTACCACGGGGCAGTACTCGGTGCCCCTTTGTTTCCATTTGATCATCAGGATCTCCTCAGGCATCGGTCGCAGTCGCCCGCTGTTGTTGCTTCTGGCAGGAATGGGCTCGCCTAAATTGCATTGTCGAGTTTCTGCTTAAGGACACATGGAAGGTAGGATCGATGTGCGACCATTCAGGTAGCGCCGAGGTGTAAGCCACCGGCCCCACATGGAGGATAATACAAAAGGGCCCATAATAACGTGGAGCCAATTTCCAGTTCGTCCTGCGGGCAACTGACAACTGGCGGTAGGGTTGGAGCTTGAGGAAGACGTCATCACCAACCGTGAATTCCTTTTTCTTGCAATGTTTGTCTGCTTGGTCCTTCATGCGATCTTGAGCGATTCGGAGGTTCTCACGCAGAGTGGCTAAAGTGCGGTCCCTATAACGAAGTACCCAATCAACGACTGGCAAGGCCATGCTGCCCGGTTCATAGCTTCCCAAGGATGGAGGGGTCGTCCATAAACAACCTCGAACGGGGTCAACTTGTTGGCCGAATTGTAGGTGTTGTAGCAATTTTCGGCCCAATGCAACCAGCGGGTCCATGTCCGAGGCTTGTCCATCACAAAACAACGGAGGTATGTCTCCACTCCCCGATTGAGAACCTTTATTTGCCCATCAGTTTGGGGGGGGGGGGTGATTAATCGTGCTGAGACGTAAGCAAGTCCCCTGTAGTCGAAAGAGCTCGCGCCAGAAATTACTCACAAACATCGAATCCCGATCGGAAATGATGGCACGTGGAACGCCGTGACGGCAGACAATTTCTCGAGCAAAGAGATTGGCGACTGAATCGCCCGTTTACGGGTGGCTCAATGCCAAAAAGTGCCCATACTTGGAGTGCTTATCAACCACGACCAAGATGACCAACTTGCCCTAAGACTTGGGCAATCCGTCGATAAAATCCATAGACACCGTATCACAAATGTGATGTGGAATCTCTAGGGGTATAAGCAGGTCGGCAAGGGTGGTTGTCTCATACTTCTGTCGTTGGTACATATCTTACTGCTAAACAAACTGTTGGATGTGGCGTCGTAAGCCATTCCGGAAAACATTTGCCCACGCCCGTTGGAGAGTGTGGAGTATCCCCGCATGACCTCCAGTCAGGGACGAGTGGAATTCGTGCATCATGACTGTCCTCCAAGCAGAGTTGGGTGGAATGACCACACGGTCGAGATAATAAAGTCTTCCATTCTGTAGGTGATAGCCCGGTGTAGTGACTTGCCCTTGTTGGATAGCTTCCATGAGGGCCCGTAATGCGGGGTTCCGCATGACCTCCTCCTGTATATCATCTAAGGAATCGAACAGGGGGGGAAATTTGGGCGTATGTGCTCTCGGGTAAGCGGGATAAGGCGTCGGCAACCACGTTCTCTTTGCCCTGCCTGTAGAGAATCTCATTATTGTATCCCAACAGCTTCGTCACCCGCTTCTGTTGAAGAGGAAAGGAGACTCGTTGCTCCAAGAAGTGCTTCAAGCTCTGATAGTCAGTACGGATTTTGAAGTGTCGTCCCAGCAAATAAGGCCGCCACACGGTCACCGCATGGATGATTGTCAGCATCTCCTTCTCGTTACGTGAATAGCCCCAAAGTGTGGGGAGTCAGTGTCTTGCTGTAGAAGGCTAATGTCGGCCCTCCTACATGCCAATACATATGCCTGATGCATCGGTTTCAAGGAGGTTTCAGGGACAAACTCCTTGTTGAAATCGGGAAGAGCGAGAACCGATGTGGTTTCATGCCCCCATTGAGAGCCTGGAAAGCCGCCTCCGCCTCCTTCTGCCAAAGGAATGCGTCCTTCTGTAATAACTGAGTTAACCGTCGTGCAATCTTACCATAATCTTTCACAAACCGCCTGTAATACCCTGTAAGTCCCAGGAAACCCTGTAAGGCCCAGACTGTATGAGGACGAGACCACGATAGCATGCTCTCAATCTTCTTTGGGTCGGTCTTGACGCCGTGAGCGGAGACCAAATGCCCCAGGTACTCGACCTCCTCCTGTATGAACGAACACTTGGCCTGCTTGGCGTAGAGCAGGCGTTGGCGAAGGATGGTTAAGACGTGCTCTGCGTGGGTCAGGTGCTCCTCCCAACGGGTGTTGTATATGAGGATGTCATCGAAAAATATCAATACTGAGCGGCGGAGAAGAGAGCGGAAGATCTCGTTCATAACTACCTAGAACGTGGACGGGTGTTGGTGAGTCCAAAGGGCATCACAAGTAACTCATAGTGCACATCATGCGTTCTGAAGGCTGTCTTGTGAATCTCATCCTCTAGCATTCGTATTTGATGGTAGCCCGACCGAAGGTCGAGCTTGGTGAATAGAAGGGCACCGTGTAGTTCGTCTAACAGCTCTTCGATCAATGGAATGGGAAACTTATCCTTGATGGTCGAGTTGTTCAAGCCGCGGTAATCCACACAAAATCGCCATGACCCATCTTTCTTCTTTACTAGGATGATGGGAGAAGAGAAGGAACTAGTACTGGGACGAATAATCCCGGCGGCAAGCATTTCTCTGACGTTGTGCACAATCTCAGCCTTTTGGATGTACGAATAATGGTATGGTGGGATGTTGGTGGGCTTGGCCCCCATCTTGAGTTGGATCTGATGGTCTAGGAATCTCGGTGGCGGAAGTGTACGAGGTGCCTGAAATATGTCTGCTACAGAGCCAGTATCGCTTGCATCTACACTGGTACTACTGGAGGAGTTGTAAGAGTCGATGCAATTTCCATGATCATCGTCATCGTGTTTCCCTGATCCCCTAGATGCTCCAAACTTCGAAAGGATATCTCCTTCATCGGGGAGGATTTGAGGGGCCCCTAGACAATACCACTTCCTGTGCTGTAAGAACTTCATCGTCATTTGATCTCAGTCAAAGGTCACCCGCCTCAATTGTCGTAGCCACTGTACGCCAAGCACCATGTCAGAGCCTCTGATAGCAGGAGGTAGACGTTTGTGCGACCTGTGTACCCATGTATCCGCAGTTCTACCCCTTTCATAACTCATTCGCACTGAAGTTTGCTTCTATATGCCACCATGACCTGAAGTGGCTCCCCGATCGATAGCATGTCCCGCTCGCTGCGCCATATAGGGATGGATGAATTTGTGGGTTCTCCCACTGTCGACAAGAATCATCACCCGCTCCTGGATAACCTTTCCCGCAATCCGCATAATAAGGGGGGTGTTGCATCCCTCCATCACCTGTAAGGACACACCAAACTCAGCAAATCCAAGTCCTCATCCAACCCTGGATCGGGAGGGAGCTAATCATCCACATCCTCATGTAACATATAAATCTTGATCTTTTGACATTTGTGTCCGGGCACGTACTTATGGTCACAGTTGAAACACGGACTTTTCTCCTTCCTTGCCTGAAGCTCAGCCCATGATAGTCGTGTCATGGTCGGCTTACCAGCCGTCGGTAGCTCTCTCCTGGTGACTGTCGGGGTAGTCGTGGTTAACCCCGCGGTACGAGTATTTTGCCTATTGAAGCGTTCCTCCTGAATGCGGGCCAGGCTAATGGCATGATTTAGATTGCGGGACATATACGATTGAATCTTGTCACGCAGATGTTCCTTGAGTCCCGATACGAAACAGCTCAGCAACGTTTTTTCTTCCCAGTGCACTCTATTTTCCAACTTTTCGAACTTCGTGTGATACTCCATCATTGTTCCCTTCTGCCGCAGTTTCTGAAGGAGGGCCTCAAAGTCCTCGTACTCGAACGACCCAAATCGAGACATGAATCCTTACACGAAACCAGTCCAGGTCAAATAAAACTTGCCCCTCAAAAACCATTGCGCCCACTAAAAGGCATCATCCTCCAAGTGGAAGGACGAAAGTTGTACCCATTGGCCCTCTGGAATCCCCTGATAACTGAAATAAAGTTCTGCCTTCTGCACCCATTCCAAAGCATCTCCACTATTGAATTTGGAGAAATTCATGTGTGTCAATTTCAGTGGCATGTTGGCTCGTAGAGCGGCCTGACGTGCCATCCCGGCTCTTGTCCATACTATGTTGAACTCCTGTGTTCCGTAGGCTCGAGAGGAGTGCCCGGATATCCTTGGCGGGGCAGTCCACCTGCTAGTTGGGGTTGGTCGCCCCAAGGAGCGTCGGTTCCATAGCCCCGTGGTGGCCCGTAGCCGCGCGGGTGGGGAAGAAGACCATTCGCACCTCCCAACGGTTGCACCGGAGGTCCAGGAGCCTGTCCGGCCCCTCCCAAGTCCTCGTCGACCCGTCTCCACGGCGTGCGCCCGAAGCCGGACTCGTCGGCCCCGCACTGCAGCAAGCCCGCGCCCAGCGCCGGCCCGCGTTTCAGGCTCCCGCCGCGCAAATGGTTCCGAGCGATCCCGCCCCGGCGCGGCCGTGTCCCACCGTTCCAGAGGCCTCGCTCACCTGCGGGGCAAATTGATGAGTCCCGTTCGACTCTAGGGCCGGAACCTATGAGCCGCCGAATTCCTCATTCGTTGTCGCTTTTCACTTAAAATTTTGCGATAATAAAGCTTTGATTTCCTCTATGCGGGCGTGAATCCGCTCCTCTAACCATTGCGTGGAAGCCCTAATCTTTTCCTCAATGGCGGCTACCGAATCCGTCAATCCGACGTAGATTTATTCTAGGGTTTCCAACTGGTTGCCTTCCTCTTGTGAGCGAGTGGTCAACATGGTCGTAGAAACGATGTTTTGATACCAATTGACAGAAAACTAGAGAGGGAGAGAAGACTAGGGAAGAATATAGAGAGAAATTAGGGTTAGGGGAAGGAGAGAAATACCTGATAATAGTCTTGCTTGCCATCAAAGAGAGAGCCCCGGGTATAAATATACCCGGGCCCAAGAGGGGCCGGTCGGCCCCTCCCCACACAGGGTTGAACCAGTGATTCAGCCCCAAGCCGCCCGCTTTAATGATTGGGAGCTGAATCGGTTGGTTCAGCCCCGTTACCTCTTGTTTTCTCCTTCCGCCTGCAGGCATAATGACGCCCTAAGAACCGTGTCATGTTCAGGGGTGTAACATGTATGAAGATATACGCGGATCTTAAGAGGTCAATGTGGTGGTCACTGGTCGGGAATGAAGGGTCTTGTTGCAAAATATGTTGGAAAATGTAAAATGAGCAAGTTAGTCAAAGTTTAATGTCAGAGACCAGGGGGCAAGTTATAGCCTTCCAAGGTCTCGTAGTGGAAACGATTTTGTACGGGTCATCGTGGAACGTTTATCTAAGGTTGCTCATTTCATTTCTAACAAGAGCACGGATCAGGGCCTAAGATTGGCTCAGTTGTACGTATATAAGATAGTACGACTGCATAGTATTCCAAAGTTTATCGTTTCAGATAGGAATGAAAGCTTTACACTTAAGGATTGGAAGTACGTTTAGGAGCATTTTGACACAGTTAAAGTTTAGTACCGCTTTTCACCCGCAGAGAGAGGGACAAACCAAGCACAGAAATAAAACTACGTAAGATATGCTCTGAAAGTGTATTTTGTACTTTAGAGGTAAGTGGGAGATATGTCACCTAGATAAAATTCACCTACAATAACAACTTCAGGTAAGTATTGGGATGACCCCTTTCGAGGCTCTTTATGGCAGATGTCAGACACCGTTATGTTGGGCTAAAAATAAAAAGAGAATTTTTAATAAAGAATCATGGATTGATAAGACTACAGGTCGAGTTAAGCTCACTCAGGAACGCATAAAGATAGCTTGGGATCGACAAGTCAAGTATTATGACCAGAGGCACTGAACGATGGGGTTTAATGTTGGAGATTTTGTTTACCTCAAAGCCAGGCCAGTTAAGGGCGTCTCCAGACTTAAGCGGATGAAGAAATTGAGTCTCAAGCATGTTGGTCCATTCAAAGTGCCGGAACGCACTGGTGAGCTTGCATACTGGTTAGCCTTATCTAAAGAGATGAGTGATCTACATGATGTCTTCCACATCTTTTACTTAAGGAGAGTAGTCAAAGACCCCAGCTAGGTGATCAGTACTGATAATGCACCAGTCTAATCAAATCTTAATAGCAGTATTAAGCCAATCAAGATTGTGAACTCAAGGATTCAGAAGCTTCGGAATAGAAAGATCAATTTTGTGAAAGTCTTTTGGTTGAACAGCGATTGACCAAAGTATACATAGAAAAGAGAAGATAAACTTTGGAGCAACGAAGAATATGCTTCCATTTTAACCCGAGTATAATCATAATTGTTTAGGGCGAATATTTTATTAAGAGAGATTTGTAACAATCAAAATTTATTTGTGTTGTCACTCGTGATTGCAAGATCTGATTAGAATGATCACAATCGAAGTCAACGCTAATCAAGGTATGTATTGTTTGCTACAGTTAAACTTTATGCATTAAATAAATAATATATAAATTTCATGCAGTAGGAATTTTGTGAGAATTTCATTGGCAGAATTCAGGGGTTCGCTAGAGCGTAAACACTTAATTTGCTGTGATAATTAGTAGCAAATTTCATATTAAAGGAAATAACAATAATTCAGCCGCTCTTAATAAAATCGAGCCACGATCCCCCCCCCCATCGCGATCTCTTTTGGAAACCATAAAGTATAACGAGTTAAAAGAAAAATCACGCCTTATACGCAAAGTTTTCAAAATGTGAATTTTGGTTGAATGAAGTCTTTTTTTTGGGTCATGTTGTTAATGAGCATCGATTGTCCGTGGACCCAGCGAAGGTGGGAGCAACTATGAATTGGCCAAGACAGACTACTGTAACGAAAATTCAAAGCTTTTTGGTTTGGCGTGCTACTACAGGAAATTTATAAAAGATTTCTCGAAGAATGCATTACTAAATAAGTTAGGCCGGAAGAACGTTCCATTCTCTTGTACTGATGAATGTAATGGTACGTTTAATAAGTTAAAAGAAAAAGTGATGACAACACCGGTATTAGTAATGTTGTATCGCACTGAAGGTTTCCAAGTCTATAGTCACGCGTCCATGAACGACCTTGGATGTGTATTAATGCAAACAGGTAAAGTCATAGCATATGTTTTGAGACAACTAAGAATCACGAACAAAATTAATTAACTCATGACTTGGAATTGGCGCCGGTTATATTTGCGCTAAAAATCTAGCGATATTTTTTGTATGGTGCCTAATATGAGATTTTCACGGATCACAAAATTTTAAAATACATATTGATGTAGACTCGGCTAGGGGTTTTCAAAATTAAACATTTTTCGAACAACTTAATATATTTATTATAAAATAATAATTAGGATTTGAATATTAGTTAATTTAATCAAAGAAATATTTTATTCTAATTGAAAATAAAATTATAAATTTTATAAAAAAGGTGGATTTTAATTTTTAAAGGTGAGCTGAGTGGCCCGAGTTGGCCAAATCAAGAGTTGCGCGTGATATCACGAACAACATAATGAGCTTTTATTGATTCGTTGAATTTTGTTAGAGACGGAACTCTCGCGCGCTACCAAGTTGAATATTCCACGAGTGTTACACAACCACAAGCACATCACAATAACAACTTATGAACTAACGGTAATAAGAGCAGATTGAACGCCTGAGGCAAGCTTACTATTATTTAATTGAGGCGCATAAAATTAGTTCGATGATTTGAGATAGGAATCGAGTGAATGTTACCTAGACAGAGCGATTCTTCCAAATTCGATTTTCAGGAGATGGTGTCAACTGCGGCACTTGGGTTTGGTCAACTGCGGCACAGGGTCTTGGACAGGTGTTGTTGCCGACGAATCATTCAGCCGCAGGAGCAGTATCAGGAATGGCGGGCGATTGCCGGTTCCGGCGGCAGCTATCACTAAGACGCACGACCGAGCGGCGTGAGATTCAATAAGACTCGGTCGCATTGCAAGGACCGGACAGGAAGTCTTCGATGGCAAGGAGCAAGACGGGCCGACGAGCTCTGGAGATCCAAAGCGTCGGCTGAGAAATCGGAGCGGGATAGACGGCAGTGAACAGTTCCGGATACAGAGAAGAAAACGAAACAGGGTTTCGTTTTTCCCTAAAAATTTTCGGCCCCTATGTTGGGCACAGTCTTTTCATTTTTATAGCTCACGAAACTTTTGAGAATTTTCCTTATTTGAGATTCCTCCTTGCACCTTTTATTTTATTTCCTAAACTTCAATTATTTCTTTTTGAAAATGCGTCCTCACTGACAGCCCGTGATCAGGCTCATACCAAAACTTCCAATATTTCTTTTCAAAACTGCTTTCTAAACTTACCTTTATTTTCTGCCTTTTATATATATATTTTTTGGGGGGATTAATTTTATACACTCCACTAAATAAATTAAGCTTGTCTCCTACATCCTAACTACTCGAGTTACCGGACCTTTTTATCAAACATCTCACCGGTCGGTCACACCGATAAGCCAAAACTTATAAGGAGTGCATGAAAAGGGAAATACATGAAATAACTAATTGCAACGGAAATGAACAAAGATAAATAATGGCATGAAATAAATAATGGCGTGTGGTGGCGTCATGCGTCCCCGAATGCGACGAGCGTTGCATCAATCCCCCCGGGGTTGACAGAGCTCGACCCCGGCGAGAACTCGCAGAAACCGGCACTGTAGAGATCGGGCGTTGTTGCTGGTGCTAGATCAAGGGGAATGTCTGGGGCCTCGACAGGTAACTCAATGTACGCCGGAATTTGGAATGGACCAATATTCTTGTAATAAACAAACACTCAATCTTCCTTTGAAAAGTACAACTCATGGCGATAACGACCGACCGTGAGATTGTATTGTTCAAAGGTTGCTTGCAAAGTATCAGTAGTAATTTTACGCAACTCTTTTAAATAATTAGTATAAGTTTTCACATCGAATGAAATACGTCCATGGAAATGGAGGGGATGGCGGTCAAGAAGATAATGTAATAGAAGCAAACAGATAATCTCGAAAGGAGACTTATTATGGGAATGATTAGAATTATTATATGTGAGTTGTGTTCGTGGATGCACAAGATCTCATTGTTTCATATTCGCTCCAGTTTGACGCTTAAGAAGACCCCTCTTACTACCTTCAACAACCTTAGACAACTCATTAGTTAGAGAGAGATAAGTGCTACTATCCTCGAGTTTGGTTCTCAGGCGACTACATAATATATTCCACCAATATGAGGGCAATCCTTTAAGATAATGATATAATTCCATACATATGTGTATAGCCAAGTGATAGTGAGGCGAAAAGGTGTATTCACTAAATATGAAATCGACCGAGTGTGGTGTGTGGAGTGAATATTTGTCGGATAAAGTATAAGAAAACTGATAAATATCAGGTGGCACGTCGGGTCTCGACAAATGTGGTGTGAGCAACATACCTGAGCCACGAATTAATTCATGAGGTGGGGGTTCGGGAGGAAGTGTAGTGGGCAATAACGTGGTGGAGGTAACAAAAAGTGAACTAGGAGTCGTGTCGGTGCTCACGCGTGCTCTTGGAATGAGACAGTTCTTCTAGGGTAGAAGAACAATCTTGTGCTCGTGGTGTTCCAAGGAGTGAGAGTTCCTCGTGCGATCATGCATGACACGTCGATCATACTGTCAGGCACGCACTAACAGTATGTGACAAACATTCATGTCAGCGACATGACATAAAACTCTATCAGAATACATACTCCCTGTAGAAAACTCTACTAGACAGTAACGTGTGACTGGCATAGTCAAATGACTATTGACTCCGGACAAGCTGTGGGGTTATTCTAACGAGTGCACCTCAAGCCCCAATATGCTTACCATGCCCTGAGACAAAATTTTTCATACTACCACTATCGATGATAATAGAGCAAAACTGCCCCTAGATGTGTGCAGTAGTACGAAAAATGTCGTGTCTCATACGACCATCCTCATTTGACTCACGAGGGGTGACTAGGCTATATCGTAAAATGCAGACTAGGTGTTCGGCGTTTTCTCCTTCCACTTATATGACATCCTCAGTCTCGTGTTCGTCCTCAGGTTCAGGGTGAGACTCATTCACGTAAACTTCATACTCAGGCACACGCCCATCGGTAGAATCGATGATAGTGACGAAGTGGCGTCGTGGACACTCAGATGATTTGTGTCATGGCTCCATACACTTGAAGCATCGGAATACTCCAGTGTTAGGCTTAGCCACAATAATCTTCTTTCCCTTGGAGTGGCTAGTGGACGGGTCTTTGTTACCGGTAGTAATGGGATGGTGCGGGGAATCAGAAATCCTAGCAGTGGTGGTAGTGGTGCACTCGTGGTAGACTTATCCGTAGATCTGACTCCGGATGTGCGCTTCTGTAGTAACTCCACTCTATGGGCTCTACTAGAGACTTCCCCTAAATCGTGATAGTCGTGCAACTCTAGTTGATCCCGTATGGAATAGCGTAACTCATTAAAATAACGGGATACAGTCATGTCATCATCCTCACGAAGAACTAATCTTGACTGTAGGATAAGGAACTCATCAGTGTACTCATCTACCGTTGACTTTGCTTGTTGTAAATTATGGAATCTACGATATAAAGTCTGGAGATAATCATGGGGTACGTAGTGCTACCTAAGTTGGGTCTTAAATTCATTCCAGGTGGTGATGAGAGGTAACCCTAAGTTGAATCTAGAGCGCTCTGATTGTCCTAACCAGACTAAGGCAGGCCCTTTTAGCCTAAGGACGGTGTACTCTACTTGTCTAGCTAGTGGAAATTGCTTTCAAACTAAGTAACGGTTCATCCTATCACACCAATCCAAGCAACTCTCAGGCTCTATCCGCCCCTCAAAATCGCCGACATCTAATTTTATTCCTAAATCCCAACGAGGCGGTTCTCTTATATTGTGGACTACCGGCTCGAGATGTCGTGGATTTTCTTGTTCCAAATTCCTACGATTTGGATAGTGCTCGACCGGGGGTGGTGGAATTATGCCTAAGTGTTGGTTGGCCTCTAACGCATTCACGCTCGCACGTAACCCAGTGATCGCTTGACCTACGCTTCTTTGGTTCTCGTTGACACTTGCGGTCAGCGCTTCAATAGAGTTCGTGAGGTTTTGAATTTGTGTACTCAGGGCGATGAAGTTATCCTCAATTTTTCCTACACGATTTTCCATTTAAAATAATTTGACTTATTACTTACTTTAATTTTAGAAAAGCTTGATTATAATAATTTTAAAATGAGTGAAAAAAATTGATGATTTTTTTATAAATAAGTTATAAATATTTTAAAATAGATTTGTTTTAAAATTTTTGTGAAATTCGGATCGCGTGATTCGCGATAGAAGCGAATCACATATGCTCTGATACCAAACTGATGTAGACTCAGCTAGGGGTTTAAAAAATTAAACATTTTTCAAACAACTTAATATATTTATTATAAAATAATAATTAGGGTTTGAAGATTAGTTAATTTAATCAAAGAAATATTTTATTTTAATTGAAAATAAAATTATGAGTTTTATAAAAAAAGGTGGATTTTAATTTTTAAAGGTGAGCCGAGTGGCCCGAGTTGGCCAAATCAAGAGTTGTGCGCGATATTACGATCAACGTAATGAGCTTTTATTGATTCGTTGAATTTTGTTAGAGCCGGAACTCTCGCACATTACAAGTTGAATATTTCACGAGTATTACACAACCACAAGCACATCACAATAACAACTTATCAATTAACGGTAATAAGAGCAGATTGAACGTCCGAGGCAAGCTTATTATTATTTAATTGAGGCGCATAAAATTAGTTCGATGATTTGAGACAGGAATTAAGTGAATGTCACCCAGACAGAGCGATTCTTCCAAATTCGATTTTCAGGAATGGCGGGCGATTGCCCGCAGGAATAGTATCAAGAATGGCGGGCGATTGCCGGTTCCGGAGGCAGCTGTCACTAAGACGCACGACCGAGCGGCGTGAGAGTCAATAAGACTCGGTCGCGTTGCAAGGACCAGACAGGAAGTCTTCGATGGCGAGGAGCATGACGGGTCGGCGATCTCTGGAGATCCGAAGCGTCGGCTGAGAAATCGGAGCGGGATAGACGGCAGTGAACAGTCCCGGATACAGAGAAGAAAACGAAACGGGGTTTCGTTTTTCCCTAGAATTTTTCAGCCCCTTTGTTGGGCACAGTCATTTCATTTTTATAGCTCATGAAACTTTTGCCAATTTTTCTTGTTTGAGAATCCTCCTTGCACCTTTTATTTTATTTCCTAAACTTCAATTATTTCTTTTTGAAAATGCGTCCTTACTGACATCCCATGATTAGGCTCATACCAAAACTTTCAATATTTCTTTTCAAAACTGCTTCCAAAACTTACCTTTATTTGTTGCCTTTTATATATATATTTTTTGGGGGGATTAATTTTATACACTCCACTAAATAAATTAAGCTTGTCTCCTACGTCCTAACTACTCGAATTACCAGACCTTTTTATTAAAGGTCTCACCGGCCGGTTACACCGATAAGCCAAAACTTATAACGAGTGCATGAAAAGGGAAATACATGAATTAACTAATTGCAACGGAAACGAACAAAGATAAATAATGGCATGTGGTGGCGTCACGCATCCCCGAATGCGACGAGGGTTGCATCACATATTCACGCAGAAAGAAATAAACTTATGATAAAGGACATGGTTAAAATTAATCAAAGACTATGATGTGGACATCAAATATCATTTAAGTTAATGTCGTAGCATATGCCTTAAGCAGAGAGAGTATGGCATCATCCTTGACAGTACCACTGACGTAGCAGAGTAAGGAAATGCTTACATATGTGACCACATCCCAAATTGAGGCTAACTCTATCAAATGACAGTTGAACACCCAATCAAAGCCAGAGTAAGGAAAGTAATGGATCGGGATCTTGTTTTTGATAAACTTTTTGAGAAAGAAGTGGCCAATCAATTGCATTCGTGGAGGATGATGGGTTATTATATATGAACGGAAGGTTATGTATTTCTGATTTCAATACGCTTCCAGTGGAGATACTTGATAAAGCACTTAATACAACCTATTTGATCCATCCTAGAAGAACGAAAAAATGTATCAAAGCTTGAACCAAAAAAATTGGTGGTCAGAAATGAAGATTGATGTAATTAAATACATTGCAAAATGCCACACTTGTCAAGTTGAGAAGGCAGAACATCAAAATTATGGCGGAGGCTTACAATTTGTGCCCATCTCTGAGTGAAAATGGGATGTTACAAATCTCCCCTTCTAACAAAAAATTTTGTCCTCGAAAATTGTAACCATACCTGAATCAAAGAGGAAAGAATAATTTGCATTGCTCTTAAGCTCATCATCTTGCTCTCAAGTATACTTTGGACGGCCACAGTTCATCCAAAGGACTTTGACCATGCGAATCTCTTTATTCATGAGCTTCTGTAACTTTGAATCCATAATTCTGACTGCTCTAACCTCAATACTAAGATCTGTCTCGATTGGTGCTTCCTCGGTACTGATGATCTGACTGGAATCTTTGAATGCTCTCCTCAAATAGGAGACATGCAATACATCATGTATACCACCCATTTTCTCAGGTAAGGCCAACCTATATGCAACCTCACCAACTCTTTCCAGTACCTCAAAAGGACCAACGAATCTGGGGCTCAGTTTCTTCACCTGCTTTATTCTAGAGACTCTTCTGACCGGTCTGACCTTCAGATAGACGTAGTCTCCAACACTGAATTCAACTGACCTGTGCTTCTGATCATGATACTTGGCCTGACGATCCTGAACGGTCTTCATACGCTCTTGAATGAGCTTGATCCTATCAGTGGTCTTATCAATTCATGACTCCCTGATGGTAGACCTTTCTTCACTTTCAGCCCAACACAACGATGTCCGACAACGTCTACCATAGAGAGCCTTGAACGGTGTCATCCCAATACATGTCTGAAAACTATTATTGTAGGAGAACTCCACAAGAGTAACATACTTCTCTCACTTTCCTCCAGAGTCCAAAATACACATTCGTAGCAGATCCTCCAAAGTCCTATTTGTGCGTTCAGTATGTCCATCAGTCTGGGGATGGAATGCGGTGCTGAAATGTAATCTGGTGCCCAACCGCTCCTGTACGTATCTCCACTCCTTGGAGGTAAATCTGTCATCTCAGTCTGAAACAATAGTCTTGGGAACACCGTGAAGTCGAACTATCTCGTTTATATATAATTGTGTCAATCTGGGACCCTGATCTGTCTTCTTAAGAGGAATGAAATGAGCGACCTTAGAAAGCCGATCCACTATAACACATAAGGAATCATTCCCATTCTGCGATCTCGGCAGACCATGGATGAAGTCCATGGATATATCCTCGAATGTCCACTCGGGAATGGGAAGTGGCTGCAACTTGCCTCCAGACCTTTGGCACTCGGCTTTAACTAACTTGCACGTCTCGCACTTTCCTACATAATCAGCAACATCACTTTTCAAGTCTGGCCACCATACTACTTTCTTGAGATCTACATACATCTTCGTGCTACCTGGATGTATAGAATATCTGGAATTGTATGCCTCAAATAGAATGTCCTCGCGAATGTGACTAACATTGGGGATACACACCCTGCAATCAAGCAATAATAAATCACCCTGAATAGTGAATCTCTCCTTCTGACCCGTCTGCACTGAGATCCAAATCTCTGCCATCTTTGGATCCAACAGTAGAGCTGTACTGATTCTATCCTTAATGTCGCAAGTAATCTCCATCCAACTCAACCTTGCAGAAACAAAACTACAACGTGGCACAACGGTGATGTTCAGTCTCTCCAGTTCCCACACTAACTACTTCTGCTCATTCTTGTCTCGGCGTCAAGGCGAACCAAGGCGAGCGCTGGGCGCCTTGACGCTTAGGCGTCAAGGCGGACGCCTAGGTGACACTAAGGCGAGCAAGTCGCAAGGCGCCATTTTTTTTTAAAAAAAAGGCAGTATATAGACTGCGGTTATTATAATAACTGCAGTCTATACTCTGAAGGATATATACTGCGGTTATTATAAAAACCGCAGTTTATAGTACACATAATATACACTGCGGTTTTATAATAACCGCAGTGTATAATATACATGTTATAGACTGCGGTTTTATAATAATCGCAGTTGAGAGTACACATAATATAGACTGTGTTTTTATAATAATCGCAGTTTATAGTATACATCTTATAAACTGCGGTTTTATAATAACCGCAGTTTATAGTACACATAATATAGACTGCGGTTCTATAATAACCGCAGTTTATAGTATACATGTTATATACTGCGGTTAATAGAATAACCGCAGTATATATCTTATGACTATCGACTGCGGTTATTAGAATAATCGCAGTCTATAGTCCTATAGGGACAGCGGTTACAATAATAACCGCAGTCTATAATATGTCTGTCATACTTTAGACTACGGTTATTATAATAACCGCAGTCTAAAGCTCCATTTTTTTTTAATATAATGTTTACCAAGTACAAACACAGCCAGAGATTTTTTTTTCTCCATTTCAGACTAGCAGTTAGCAGTAAGCAACTAAGAATAGCTTCTGAATTCTGATATATGGATTATGTACAGTCAGCATTAAGCAACTAACTAAGCATAGCTTCTGAATCTTCTGATATCATGAATTCATGATATCTTTATATCTCAATTCTCAACACATGATATGATCATATGACAAGAAGTAGGCAAGTAGCAAGCACAAATGTTCCAACTACCAATATCATGTATTTATGAATCATGAATTCATGATATCTCAAATCCTCAATTCTCAAACCTCAATACATTCATACCTAAGAGTCTATGACCTATCTCAATTCTCAAATATCATGAAGCAGTAAGCATGTAACAGTAAGAAAAAACAGTGGCAATCAATGGCCAAGACTCAAGACAGACTTCAGAGAAAGCAATAACAAAAAAGGGAACACAAAAATATCATAGTCATAATCCAAAATGTCGTCATCCATTGCACAATATAGCATATTAGCATGAATAATATTTTTAACAGTAACTGCAAAAAATCATAAAAGATCAACTAAAATCATCATCTAATAAGTCGTCATTGACATTTCATGTGTTTGGTTGGATGGAGGTACTCGTCATTTGCTCATAATTATCATAAATATCTTCATCATCACTGTCAACTACAAAATGATCTAAATCTTCATCCTCTTGAGCTATTAGTTTATTTATTTGAAGATTAGTTCCAACTCCACTTCGTAAATTTCGAGACTTAGTTCCAAGAGCTCTCTCTACAGCATCTCATGTGAGATTATCATCATCAAAAACTAGAGCTTCCTCTGGTTTGTTCGTCATCCACTCACTACTCCAGTCGAGCTCATCAAGCACCAAAGGGTTGTAATTTCTTCCATTTTCACGTCTTTCTTGGAATCGTGCTTGTAGACGACGATTATATTGGATGTATACAAGATCACTAAGTCTTTGATGTTCCAATCTATTTCTTTTTTTTGTGTGAATCTGAATCAAGATAATTTCAAACTTATTGGTAAATTAGTAAATATAAAATATTAAAAATTTTATTGAATATTTGTATACTTACAAACTCAAAAGTACTTCAATTGCGCTCACAACTACAAGAAGAACAACATAAGTCAATTATGCGCAATGCTACCTTTGTAAGGTCAACATTTGGTCCTCCATGTGCACCCCACCAGTCCACTATTCATTTAAGACAAATATAAATTATTTGACATATAAATAATTTAAGAAAAAATAAAAATGTAAACAATACTTACTTGGATTTAAGGTGGTTCGTTGCCTAATAGTCATATGCTTTCCAAAACTATTTTGAGATGCTTTGTAGTTAGTACCTTGCTCGGCAATCTTGTCTTGCAATTCTTGATCGGGCACTAGTCTTACAATAACATCATTGAAAGCATCTTGAAATTTCCAAGCATCATCATTATTTTGTTCCTCATATTCAAAATATTTGCTTGCATTTAGAAACAAAGCTGCCCTATACAATTTTTGCTCCAATTGATTTGTCCATCTATTTTCAACAATCTCAATAATCTTTTTAAATAATCTTTCTTTGTTATCAAAATGTTGTTTAATTTTTTATTTGGCTTCTTCCATTGCAGCATATACTTCAGGCATAGCCGGCCTTTCATCTCCATCTACTAATCGCAAAACTGCAATCAGTGGTTTTCCTCCTTTTATGCGATCTCTTACTTCATTCCAAAAATTGGTTGAAAGTATTATTTCAATAATCTGTTTTCCGGCTTCAGTTTTTGCCAAATTAGCGGTATTCACGAGGGCGACAAACAATAATTTCAGATTCTCCTCATGCTTAAGCACACTTTATAGAGTAAGGAATGATGTTGCAAATCTAGTTACTGAATGGCTCACTAGATCACCGTCTATAGTAGTCCTTATTGCATCAAGTAAACGAGTGTGTCTGTAGATGAAATTTGTAATCATTCTTGCCTTTCTTATCACTGTTTTGTTCTGTTGTACCTTGCATATATCCTCTAGCATGAGATCAATGCAATGAGCTGCACAAGGAGTCCAGAATAATGTAGGTTTTTTTTCCATCAAAATTTTACCAGCTGTCTTGTAATTAGAAACATTGTCAGTCACTACCTGCAGAGTGCAGACATTTGTGAGTATTGAAAGTTGTAGACTATTAAACTTGAAATATGAAAATTACTAAATTAATGAAACCAAAAAAAATTACCTGAACAACACACTCTGCTCGTATCTCTCTAATCTTACTATCAAGCAACTCTGATAACATTGTAGCATCTTGAATATGACTGGATGCATCTACGGAACCCATAAAATAGGATCCTTCTGGACAGTTGACTAGGAAATTGATCAAATGTCTCCCTCTCATGTTTGTCCAACCATCTGACATAAGTGTGCAACCATATCTCCTCCAGTACGCTTGATAGTTTGTCTTCATCTCCATAACTTTATCTTTTGTATTATTTAGCAATGGGACTCTCAAATCATGATAACTAGGGTCTTTATAACCAGGCACATACTGTCCAACTGCTTCAAGCATGACTTCAAAACTTCGTGTCTTTACGGCATTGAATGGAATTCCACATTCATAGAAGCAATCAGCAACATAACTATCAACTCTCTTTTTCTCTTCAGGTGTTCTAAAACATCTCTCGATAGTAGTTTATGCAGGACCCTTTGCACGTCTATCATCTACTACATCTTCAGAAGCACGTCTCACATGAGCGTCCATAGGCCCCCTTTTTTGTGGCAAGTGTATTACTTTCCTTTTTTGGCACTTGTCCCAGAACTTGGGACAAATGACGTTTTAGCTGTAGATAATGCCGGGGATACATTTTGTGACTTTGTTTCCTCTCTTTCTTGGTCACTCTCATTGTTATCATCAACAGTCAGATGCACATTGTCCTTTTTTTAGCATTTAAAGCTAAATACATCTCAGCTGCTATTTCAGAAGTAGTTTTCAAACACTTGGATACATCTTCATACCCGCCACATAAGTGTTGCTTCAACCTTTTGATACCACCCTTTATCAATCTAACACACAAATTACATTTAACTGTATTTTTATCTTATAGGTTGGGTCAATAACCATACTTCCAACCAGGATCATTTGACTTTGCTTTTCGTTTAGGATCCGTTTTTGGATCAAGGTCATTGCTATCAATGGATGGAGCAAGAGTGTTGTTGTTTTGGTCTTGCATCTTTCACAAACAGGACCTATAGATTGCAGAGTTAGGTCGGGACAATGAAATAAATAACGGCTAAAGAAATCATCACAATGAACAATTTAAAGAACTCTCAAAGACATGCTCATTTAGAAGAGTCAACAAGACCATAAGATCATTTTCATTAGTTCTACTTCTATAGTTATATAATATAGACAAGACACTACATGATAAATATAGCAATACAAAAATACATTTGTCATTTGTCAATCAAATCATGATTCATGAAACACAATTAGTGACTATATAATGACAAATCGTATTTCTAATATTATCTATTTTCTCCTGCGAAAATTGTGTCACTCCATGATAGATCTGTAATAAAACAAAAATGGTTAAAATCAATTCAACATAATTATTACCAATCTACATGCATTATATAGTAACGTCACATACCTTTACAAATGATGGCATTGGCCTAATTTTAAGAGCATCAACTATATCAATCATGTAGCACATGATATAATACCCACATTGAATACTATCTGATTGTTTTGGGCACTACACAGTAACATAAATAAATAATTGATAAGTATTTTAATTACAAATGTTTAAATTACAATACATATACTCATATAGGCTATAATTCTAAAACTTACCGGAATCAACTTTGTAACTTTTAGTTTTTTAAAACTGGTGCGCCGCTCTTTTGTTAAATCTTTAAATGCACTTCATAAAATATAAAAAGAATTAGTTTATAGCAAAATGTAAACTAGGAAAGTAAGTAAATAACTCATTAATAAACTTACTTTGTAATGACATTTTTAATATCATCACGAATGTCATTATTTATGGGATCAAGCCAATAAACTGTATAATTATTATAATCAATAATAGTCAACATCCAATGTTCTCTGTGAAACAAATGAAATAATTAATAACTTAATTAGAATAAATAATAATAATAATCATTGATATTTGATACAAAGATTTTTCATACTTACAATCTATTATATGGCACAAATAATAAAGAATCTGATTGCAGTTGACTAAGCGTCTTAAGCCTGATTTTTAGATCTTCAACTCGTGTTTTTGAATGTTCTTTGGCATAGTCATCATTAATAGCAAAAATGGAATGTGGATTATGAAAATATACACCAGTATTGTATGTAAATTTCTTTAATTGTGAGTCTATGTACCTGCAAAAACATGTAAATTCAAAATCAATTTATATATTAATAAAAATTCTTAATTTTATAACATTTGATACTCAGTAGTCAGATGCACAATACTCATCCAATACATGCTAATATGATGTTAGCTCCAATCATTTTCATATTTAGAAAATCATACAACTCTGAATTTTCAAAGTACGTACATGTTGATTTAACACTCTCAAATACTGTTGAATCTAACACTAGAGATATTATTTTATCTTCATTCTTCATCTTACTTATAAAACTGGGCAAGATATCAATGAATTCATTTATAGTCTCAGTCTCACTAACCTGTGGAAATAAAAGAGTTAATATTGTGGAATGTGGACATCAATATTGAATTCATTGATTACATAAAAGTCAAAAATAATATTATAAATTATAATACCGTGCAAGATAATTGTTCATGTATACTCTGACTACTCTCAGATTCATGTGACATGGATTCATACTCCTGCTGAGACTGAGAAACCAAAAAGTAACAAAAAAAATAGTTACTTACATGCGCAACAAAAAGAGAAGATAACATTCATAAAAGTATAAATATTTAAACATAATAATACTTGTGCAACTGAAAGTGCAACACTTGTTCCAGTTCTAGCACTAAACATGCGCATAAGATCTTCAATTTGATTCTTCATAGTACTAATCTCGGCTTGTTGCGCTTCTTCTTTTTGGCTCCATAATTCTTGTTGCGCTTTTTCTTTTTGGATCCATAATTCTTGTTGATGGCTCAATCTTTCTTGTACTATAGCTTCAACATCTTCAATACGAGTTATTGGTGTCCTCTCACTCCGTCTATCATTCTTGAAAAATCTTGTAATGGTGGAAAACTTGTCACCAGCTCTAACTCTGCCCGGATGTTCTTGGCCTAAAATAGATGTAAGGATGTCATTTCTTTTTTGTGATATTGTTTCAGCACTCTGGGACTCTTGACTCGACAACTCATCCTAAACAAAAGTAATAAATATTGGAACAGAATTGCAGATAAAAAAATATACTTCTCAAGAAATATTACTATCGATAATTTACAAATGATGAAATGATTCATTTACACTTACCATTTTAGATGTCAATTCAGCTGCATCTTTACTAATGTATTTACCAGTCTTTCTTTTATGACCGGCTTTGCATAACTCCGCACGTGAAATTGGTGCAGCTTCACCTTGTTCAACTTTGACAATAAAATGAAAATAAATTATCATACAAATAATTGAGAAATCAAATTTTAAAATACAAAAAACGAGAGAGAAGTACAGAGCTAATACCATTCTTTTTTTTAATCCAGAATAACTCATTCTGGAAGTAGTATGAAAGGTCTTTCGTGCTTTTGCTCTCTCAGTATTAACCTTACTTTTCTCCTACAAAAATAAATATGTGTTAATACTTAATTTGCTTATAAGTTATAAAGTTAAAAAATGATATAAAACATTGAATTTAATAAGAAGTTAAGAACACAACCATATATTCTGTAGTAGTGCGATGGTCGACAAAAACTCTCCAGTCTTCGGCAGTAATAAAACTATATTTGACAGTAACATTGTATCGATGCTCAAAATCAACATTTTTTACATAATTGATAAAAAGTTTGGATTTTCAAGTCCTCCAACTTTCACCCATGCTTTTCATTAATGTCTTGTAATGACCATCAATATTATCAAAATAAATCTGAAAATAATAGACAATATCAATTAAAAATTAACTAAAACACCAAAGATATGTAATCACTCATAAGTCATAACAATATTACGTACATTTAATTCTGCTCATATTTGATTTTTAATTTGTTTATCAGCATCCCTCCATGCAACATATGTAATTGGCACATAACACTTCACAAGAGATCTCATATAACTCATCAATTTATTTGTTTCAGGCCCGGGAATAATGCGGCCATCATCACGGAAAAAAATAATAAGATTCTTCCCCTCTAGCCTAAGCTTATTCAGTTCATTCATTTTCGTGAAGCCTCTTGTTGACCTCGATGAAGATCCCTTATTCGACAGTTTCCTGTAAAACCCTAAAAAAACCTAAACCATACAAAAAACCTAAACAAAATTCATACAAAACCGCAATGATATTGAGCTACTAATTACTACCACACAATCACAGTTCACACATATAAATATATATATGTTAGTATGTTAATATGTTAGTATGTTACTCAGGAGGTTTAGACATGTATAAATGTATAATAATAATAATAAAAACACAATGTTTATATTACATATTTACATGTCTACGTTACTAATTTACTACTACTACAGTATTACAAGTACTACTAGTCTACTATTAAAGTAATAAACTAATAATAATAAAAACATTAGCAGTTTAGCAAAGAGCATAGAGATCAAAAGTTCAAAAACCGAGAAAAGGTATTAAGAAATAATATACCTAAGTGAGAATATTAGTTTTGTCGAAGAAGAATCGTTCGAAGCAAAAGAGAGCAGAAACATGAACAAAATCGTCTTTAGGGTTTCTCGCAAAGCGCAGCGACTGAAAAAAGAAGAACCACAAACTCGGGGAAACACAAGATTTTTACGGCTCACCGTTAAAAATAGATAGTAAAGACTGTGGTTTATGCATAAACCGCAGTCTCTTCTATTGTTCAGGGTAGAATAGACTGCGGTTATTATAGGACCCGCAGTCTATTCTATCGTAAACCCTAACCTAAACTGCGGTTATTGTACAAACCGCAGTCTATTCTCTGGAAGGAATAAACTGCGGTTTTAAAATACCGGCAGTGTATTCTCGGGTTGATGGCATAGACTGCGGTTTTTTCAAAAATCGCAGTCGATGGGAGAATAGACTGCGGTTTATATATGAACCGCAGTCTATTCTACACTGACCATACAATAGACTGCAGTTTATATATGAACCGCAGTCGATTCCCTGGTTCATGGATTAAACTGCGGTTTTAAAATAACCGCAGTATATTCTTGGATTCATATAATAGACTGCGGTTCTGCGGTTTATATATAAACCGCAGTCTATTCCCATATTTTTTGTAAAAAAAAGGCGTCAAACGCCTTGTTTACAATAGGGCGCCGTGACGCCTAGGCGATGCCTAGGCGACGTCATGACAAGAATGCTTCTGCTGAGTGAGAAGGAAGAAACACGAACCTCTTCGGCTAAGGGCGTCGTCTATAACGTTCGTCTTTCCTGGGTGGTACTGAATATTCACGTCGTAGTCTGATAGAAACTCTAACCATCTGTGTTGCCTCAAATTGAGCTCCCGCTGATCAAAGATATACTTGAGGCTTTTATGATCAGTGAAGATCTCGCAACGCACTCCATAGAGATAGTGCATCCATATCTTCACGGCATGTATGACTGCTGCAAGCTCCAAGTCATGCATGGAATAGTTCCCCTCATGCAATTTTAACTGTCTCGAAGCATAGGCTATGACATTTCCATGTTGCATGAGAACACGGCCCAAACCCTGACCTGACGCATCGCTATAAATCTGAAACCCGTCAGGCCGTGAAGGTAAACTCAAGATCGGTGCGGTCATCAACCTGTTCTTCAAGTCCTCAAAAGCCAACTTGCATTCAACTGTCCAAGTCAAGCTTTTACCCTTCCTGGTGAGGGAAGTTAGTGGTAAGGCTATCTTTGAGAAATCCTTGATGAATCTCCTGTAGTAACCAGCTAGACCCAAAAAGCTGCGAACCTCTGAGACTGTCGTCGGCCTTGGCCAATACTTAATGGCATCTATCTTCTTCGGATCAACATTAACCCCTTTCTGACTGATGACATGGCCTAAGAATGCAATCTCTAAAAGTCAGAACTCACATTTTGAAAACTTGGCATACAGCTGGTCTTCCTGAGGGTGCTCAAAACAATCCTTAGGTGTACGGCATGATCTTCTTCACTATTAGAGAACACCAAGATATCATTGATAAAGACGATAACAAAACGATCCAAGTACTCCCGAAATACCTTATTAATCAGGTCCATAAATACTGAATGAGCATTGGTCAGCCCAAACGACATGACCACAAACTCGAAGTGTTCATACCTGGTATTGAAAGTCATCTTCTGTATATCCACGTCCCGAATATTTAACTGATGGTAGCCCGACCTCAGATCTAACTTGGAAAAAGTGCACGAACTCACCAATTGGTTGAACAAATCATCAATCCTGGGAATCGGATATTTGTTCTTTACTGTCAGTTTGTTCAACTCACGGTAGTCTATGCACAGTCTCAGACTACTATCTTTCTTCTTCACAAATAGCACTGGAGCACTCCAAGGTGAAGTACTGGGACGTATAAAGCCTAAATCAAGCAACTCTTGCAACTCGCTATTCAACTCCGCTAGTTCTTTTGGAGTCATCCGGTATGGGGATTTGGCTACCGGTGTAGACCCGGGTTGTAGGTCTATCAGGAACTCTATCTCTCTATCTGGAGGGCCACCAGGGAGCTCTTTCGGGAAGATATCGGGGAATTCCTGCACCACTGATACCTCTGACAAGTCAGTCTTAGCCTCTGCATTCATCAGTACTAAGAAAGTTTCACAATCCTTCGAAAAGCACCTCCTAGCTTGGACCGAGAAGATGATCATCTTCACCACTCCCTTCAAGCCCTGGAAGGTAAATGCAGTCTGGTTGGGGCTCTCAAACTGTATCTGCTTCTCCCTACAGTCAATTCTGGCGTTGACTGCCGAAAGTCAGTCCATTCCAAAGATCAGATCAAAATCAGCAATAGGAAGCTGCAAGGCCTCTACGATAATCTCAGTATCACCAAACTGCACCGGTACCCTGCACTTAACTCTGGTCTGCAGAAAGGATCTATTCGGCATCATGACTTCTAGCAATACTGTCTCTGGAAAGACTTCTAAATTCAGCTTATGCACTAGAGATTCCGCGATAAACGAGTGCAAGACGCCCGTATCAAACAGAATCTTGCAGGGTAAATTACGAATCATAAAGATGCCTACATGAATGATTTACAAAGATGAAGAGAGTGTCACTACGGAAGATTAAATAAACTTGTTAAGTAAAATAAACACTTACCAGTCACTACATCCTCCTGATCCTTTGCCTCTTGTTGACCAAGCCTATACGCTCTGGGCTGCATCAAATCTCGACCCTGCTGTGGTCTCCCATCAGTGATCATCAACGCTTTGCCTTTGTCTACTTTGCTAGATCCACAAACCACGTATTTCGATTGCAGTAACAAATTACATTGGTCATCTACAGTAATTACATCAATGTAATGAATACAATAAGGCTTTGATTACCTGATTCGCACCAACTTCCTGACAGTAGCGAGTTATGTGTACAGGTTGTCGGCACTTGTAACCAAGGTTGTCAGGATCGAGATCCTAGGTGGGATCGTTTAAGGGGTTGGATCGGATCGGATCGTAAGATCGGATCGTGGATCGTAAGATCACACTATATTCTTAAAACAAGACTTAAATGAGGAAATTGAATTTGATATCAATCATATCATACAATTACACAAATATTTTATACAAAGAATCATATAATTAATCATTTTCATTTGTTTACTATAAGAGTAATAAGACTATTATTACGAGAAATTTAGAATAGATCATAAGTCTAAGACAAAATAAGAACATGCATAAAGAAACAGTTATGATTGTAAATGTACCTGAGTAGTGTAACTTCGGACTCTACGTTAGCAACTCTAAAGACAAGATGAGTAAGCATTTTTGTCGTAGTTGTCCGTCTGTCCCATCTTCGTCAAACTATCATCAGTAACCAAATTATGAAGATAAACCTATAAATGAGAAAAAAAAATCACAGAGATAATCAACCTAAATAACCCTTTTGTAATTTATAACAATGACAAATTAAGTAATTAACAATGCTATCAGCCTATCAGATCGTTAAATTTGAAGTGTAAAATCAAAAAAAATAACAAAAACACTTCAAATATAATTCCTCCAGCATATCAAATATGAAATACAAAAATAATGTCTAAAACAAAATAAATTGAATAGTAGCTTCATGGTTCATCTAATGGTCAATGAAAACCATCAAAAATCAGAACAAATCCTTAATAGGTATGTCGACCATGTCCTCATCATCAAGTGTCACATTTTCCTCATCACCACTGACATTCTCGTCATCATCTCATTCACCCTCACTAATGTATTCGATAGCATCGTGATCACTGCCCCTTATGGTGAGATCTTCAACTCCACCTACAAAAAAAGAATTTAATTAAGAAAAGAGAGCACGATGCAAGATCTATTAAGAAAAGAGAGCATATCAGATCTATTTAAAATTTAATATGAAACTAACCTTCTTCATTCATTTCCGTAGTAGTTTGTTCAACATTCCTTTCAATGCTATCATCACTATATGTTTCCTGAGCATCTTTTTGTTGAATAATCCTCAACCAGTTGTCCTTGCGGGGTAGAACTGGATCTTCCATCTCTGTGATCCATTCATCATCAGAAGCAATATCCTCAAAATTAAAAAAAAAATCCTTTAACTGCATATCCCTTTTATCTTGTCTTTCCATCAACTTTTTGTTATACATCACAAACACGAGATCATTCATCTTCTTTTGATGTAACCGATTTCTTTTTTTTGTATGAACCTTTGAAATAAAAATTATAATGCGTTAATGACAATAAGAAAACGCCTGAGATTATGCTTTTAAACATACAACAATAATTGAGGCATTGAGCTCACCATCTCAAATGCACTCCAGTTACGTTCACATCCGGAAGAGCTGCATGTTAGGCTTAGAACCCGAATTACAAATCTTTGCAATTCGGGACAACTGTCACCGTATGAATCCCACCAATCAGCTGTAAATTTGAAAACTTTGCAAATACTTAAACAGAAAAGTACATTACATGCTTATTGATTAATAATTTAAAATATTATAAACATAATTTGTCTCACCTGGAGATCTTTTGTTCCTAGTGGCTTTTGCAGACTCCAACTCAAATAACCCTTTTGCATGTTTAAAATCATCCATTTGAATATCTATTTTCGTTCTCTCCTCCTCATTTGGAATCATCCGTTGGAGACAACTGTAAAATCCCAATTTTACTTCAGCATCTGCCCTAAATGATGGGCTAAAGTGGTAATGGGGATTCAAATAATAAGCTGCAGCATGTAAGGGCCTATGAAGTTAGCTTGCTCATCTCTCATCAATGATGGCCCATATTGGTTCATATCTACAACATAACACATAAAATAATAATTGCATGTTATGATATAAAGTTTCAAAACACAATGAAACTTAAAGTAATAAGTAAGCTATACCTACTTACTTTCTCTTGATGTTTTCAAAATTATTTTGAATTTTCTCCTTAGCTCGATCCATCTGCTCATATATAAATCTCATCATAGGGGCCTCTGAATCAACCATTCTAAGCACCTTGATGAGTGGAAATGCTGCTTTTAAACATGAAGTGACATGAGACCAAAATCTAGTTGTATTTAAAATAATTTTTTGAATTGATTTCCCCTCCTTTGAACCGGCAAACCTACTAGACTTCCATTTGGCAGACGTAAACATCGTCATCAAACCACCCTTATTCTCAGAAAGACATCTCAATGTCAAGTAAGCTGTGGCAAATCGGGTAACTGCAGGGCGGATCAACTCTCTACCCTTTGTATAATCAAGCAGCCAAGTATGTAGCAAAGTTCTGGAGTAGATATATGATGTTATCTTTCTACCTTTTGCTATTGTTAATTTATGCAATTCAATTTTTTTTTCAAAATCTTCTAAAATCAAGTCAATGCAATGCGCAGCACAGGGTGTCCAATATATATGTTTTCTCTTCTCCATTAACATTTGTCCGGCCGCCTTGTAGTTTGAGGCATTATCGGTTACCACTTGGACTACATTTTCTTCTCCAATTTTCTCCACAACTTCATCTAGCATTTGAAAAACCTTATCTGCAGTTTTGGAGAAATCCGATGTATTTATTGATGATAAAAACACGGTACCTTTCGGGCTATTTACCAAGAAGTTACATATGGATCTTCTTTTTCTGTCTGACCATCCGTCTGACATAATAGTACAATCAACTTTCTTTCATTCCAACTTGTAATCCTCTAGCAACTCAAGAGTTCTGCTCACCTCTTGGTTTAAATATTTTACCCTAATATCATTGTAAGATGGTGGTTTCATTCCGGGGCCGTGTTGTCCGATTGCTTCAATCATGCTTAGAAATTCTGGATTCTTAACACAATTGAATGGAATTGCGCTTGTATAAAAAAACCGAGCAATTTGTTGACAGGCTTTTTCACGTGCATCTTTTTTGAAAATATGACTAATAGTTGTTTGACTTGATTTTCTAACAAAAAGATCCATTGTTTCTTTTCCTTTTTGCTTGGTTCATATACCCACTTCTACTTCTTCGTCATAATGAATAGTCTCCTCAATATTTCTTTTCTTTTTAACAATCTCCTCCCCATGAGCTTGAAGAATATTCAAAAATTGTATTCTAACATTTTCAGGTACTTTAGTGCAAGGTTCTACGTTAAATTTAGTTCCGGCTAGGTGATGTTTCAATCTATAAATTCCACCGGATCTAATCACTAAACAGTACTTACATTGCACTTTTTTGTTTGTACTATCAATTTCAATCTCATGCTCCCAACCCGGATCACCTCTCGAACCTGATGCATTCTTTCGGGACTTTTTTCCAACTGCTTTGAACCGGACCCAGATGCAGACATCTACAAAATCAAGTAAGCATTTTAAAAATATAAGCATACATAAACAGAATCCAAATAAGGCTAATAAGCATAAACATAATTCTGGGCAGAAATCTGGGCATACATAAATCAGATTTCTGCCCGGAAATCTGGACTGATTTCTGGGCAGAAATCAGATTTCTGCCTGGAAATCTGGACTGATTTCTGGGCAGAAATCTGCACAGATTTTTGCCCAGAAATCAGTCCAGATTTCTGGGCAGAAATCCAGAAATCTGGACTGATTTCTGGGCTGATTTCTGCCCAGAAATCAGTCCAGATTTCTGGATTTCTGCCCAGAAATCAGTCCAGATTTCTGGGCAGAAATCCAGAAATCTGGACTTCTTCAGTCCAGCAATCTGGACTGAAGAAGTCCCTGGACTTCTCCAGTCCAGAAATCTGGACTGAAGAAGTCCAGAAATCTGGACTGAAGAAGTCCAGATTATTTCTGGACTTTGAAGAAGTCCAGAAATCTGGACTTCTCCAAAGTCCAGAAATTTGGACTTTGAAGAAGTCCAGATTTCTGGACTTCTACAGTCCAGAAAAACAATAAAAAACAAAAATAAAAAGGAATCTGGACTTCTTCAAAGTCCAGAAGAAGTCCAGAAATCATTTCTGGACTTTGAAGAAGTCCAGATTTCTAGACTTCTCCAAAGTCCAGAAATCTGGACTTCGAAGAAGTCCAGATTTCTGGACTTCTCCAGTCCAGAAATCTGGACTGAAGAAGTCCAGATTTCTGGACTTCTTCAAAGTCCAGATTTCTGGACTTCTTCAAAGTCCAGATTTCTGGACTCCAGTCCAGAATTCAAAGTCCAGATTTCTGGACTTCTCCAGCCAAGAACCACCTGGAGCAGCACCTGGAGCAGCACGAAACGTCGGGCCTGGAGCAGCAGGGAGCGCCGGGTTCGGGAAGGGGAAATAGGGGAAATAGGGTTTCGAAATGATCCGCGGGTTGTTTTAAGGGTTCCGTCGGATCGTGGAATCGTGTTTAGGATCGCGATTCTAGCGATTCCACGATCCGGATCGCGATCCCGCGTGAGCGTAACTTGATTTCGATCCGGGTTCAGATCCGGATCGAAATGTAGAATCGGGGATCGTAGGATCGTACGATCCGGATCGCGATCCTGACAACATTGCTTGTAACACACGCCTGCGTTGGCCAAACACTCTCCTGGATGGCGATGCAGACACTTGGGACAGGGAGTAGTCCTTGCTCCTGTCTCCAGACTGACAACTCTTCTTTGCATCAGGCTTCAGCTTCTTGTTCCAGTTCTTCCCTTGGTCATTCCTGCTTTGTTGTGGCTGATGCGAATTCTGAGATCGCTTCGTACGGAAACTACTTCGCTTCTGAACTTTCTGCTGATCAGCCTCCAGCCTACGAGCCGTATCCACTAAGCTCTTGTAGTCAGTGTTGACCATGGTCATCAGTGGCTGCCTCAACGAGTCACGCAAGCCATCCACGAAGCGACTGCACTTCTCAGCCTGATCTTCCCTGCATCACGCCCGCATATCGAGCCAGATGGGTAAGCTCTCGCTCGTACTCAGTAACGGTCTTATCCCCTGGAAAAGCCTAAGATATTTCTCCGGGAGAACTCGTCGTGCGGAAGGAGGCACGAACCAATTTGCAAGGGCTATAAAAAATTCACCCCACGTAAACATGTCTGACGTACGACATGGCCAAAAGTATGGTCATACTATTTAAAAATAACGTATCACTTCCTAATATAAGAGAAAATTTTCATAACAATTTACCTACAGGATCATCTGCCCGGTACTTGTCCCACCAGACCTTTGTCTCACCTCGAAGGAGGAAAACAGTCAGAGGAACCTTCTTGTTCTTCGGGCACTCCAAAACGTTCAACAGGTCTCTAGTGTTTACTATCCAATCATCTGTGTTCATCGGGGTCTCATCCCCACTGTAGTTCGAGGGTTGAAGCTCTTTAAAGTTCCTCAAATAGCGTTACAGGGTCATCTCCAAGGGTGCTGGTGCAGGGGCTGGTACTTGTACTGGAGCTGGAAACCCTGCAGTTAGTCCTCTCTGAAACTCCATCAAGGCAACAGTAACCACATTGGCAATCTGATACGCTATGTCAGTGCCCTCTGGAGCCGCTGGAACTGGTGGTACCTGTGGCACGGCAGCGTCTCTCATGGTCGCGTTAAGAACAGGGTCCTGATGTGAAGATTCACCCGGTTCACTAACTCGTGGTGCCTGATAGAACATATAAAAGAAATATGATTATTTATCATGCATCTGTGAAATCTGGCTTAACAATTTATTCCGTACTCTTGCAAAGACTAGGGCTTAAACGCAACTTAAATACTCTACTAACAAGAGTTTACTCTTACACATTCCTATGGCTCTGTGAATCTTTCTTGGGTCCAGGGATCCTAAAGCTGTCTCTGATACCAATTTGTAACACCGCTTCACAGTTTTACAATAATCAGTCATCCGGTCGGGTCAGCGATATAAAGAGAACTAGAAAACAGTATTAAAACAAGTATGCAGCAGGTAAAAAGAAGCAACTACTAAGAATTTAAAACTTACAACGGAAGCTAAGAAAGTAAACTGAGGGTAACCACATATCTCATATCTGGATTCACAGAGCCACTAAAACATGAATAGAAGTGAAATGACTGAAAATCTAAAATAACATTATAAGTCTAATACAATGGCCTGTAAAACATTAACAAGGTACATTGTCCACAACTACAAGTATATGCTGAAATAGAGAAAACTGAAAGTGGAAGCAACTACAAACTGACTCCACTTAACGCTCATCCTAGGCGTAGTTTCTCACCTGGGTCACCTGTAAAAACATTGTCCCATGAGGGGTCAGAGTAAGGAAAAATAACTTCCTCCTAGTGACACTAAAAACATTTTCTCATATGATGAATGCATGTCATTAGAAAATAGTTTCGAGCATTAAAATCATTTATGATATATATTATGCATGTCTTCGCAATACTTCCTGGTCAATACACCTACTTGTTCTACGTTCGTGACTTTCGGTTCAATTACCCAAGTCTCGGCGTTCACTAACTATTGTACTGTCTTACGTCAGGTCTATACTTGAGTTCTAGGTGGTTTCTAGCCTACACATCTACTTGAAAGGCTCTAGGCAGAGTAGCTCCTAACGCGCATCTGAAACTGAAGACCCGAGACCATCTGACGAACTCAATTGTTCTAGTGTCGCGCGGACACGGTCTCGAATCTACTAACTGTCTCAAAGGGAAGTCAACTCCCAAGACTATACTGCTCATAGGGTACCATATGTCTTATGAGAAAGGTAGTGCGCCTCTACCTAGCACGCAAAAACTTATGTGTGCTTACTGACCTTTTTGGTCTGATGTTACTCTACTTAGGACATCTCTTTTGGTGTACTACTGAGCGGCCCTTTGACTTTCTCGTGGTCGACTAGAAGGGACATTCACGCCCTTGGTTGGACAAATTTCAAGCTTACATACACGCGTAAAGGTTTCGTACCTAACGTTACTGTTCATGATCTGACTACTTTGGTCTTGGAGAAGGGTGTCATCCTACATATTTTTCGCGACCGTTTTCCTACCACCACACTTTTTTATACATGGTCATGATGTTTGTACAAAAACTACACATGCGTATACAAAATACATTTCTTGCTACGTCTAACTAACAGTGATTAGGTTTCCTTACAGTGGTGGTGCGGCGCTCGTATACTCAGCGCGGCGACATTTATTTTCCCGAAGGAAATCCGACTGCTTGGGGACTTTCAGAACCTTGCCCCGAGGCCACCAAAATCCTGCAAACCAAGACAACCCTAAATTTTACATTTTCCCCTTAGGGTTTTCATTGGAAAAATTCCAATAAATTAGGGTAACCAAAAAATCAAAAGGCTAACATAGTGTATTACCTTTACGTGGGAGTGATTGAGGCTCTCACTGCGCCTAACTCCAAACTCGCGGTGGATCCCGTACTCCAAAACCTAATTAGGGCAAGAGGAAGAAAACCTAGTTTAGATTAACTTCCAAATCGAAGGATTTTCATGAAGGAATAGAGACAACGAAGAAATAAAACTCACCGGAAACAAACATTTTCAACTTCCATCGGTTATGGTGAAATCAATTCTTCCACGGCCAAAGAAGGAAAAGGAACACCCACCGGCGCCCGTAGAGGAAGGAGGGGAAGTCGGAGTTGAGATCTGGAGCGGGGAATGCCGTCGGCCAAGGCAGCGTGAGCGTCGCTTGCGGGAGACGGAACACGCGAAAATCGGGAGAATGGCTTGCGGTTTGTGGCTTTTCTCCGTGAAATGAGAGTGTGCGGGAATATATCGGGCCTTGCGATTTTCTTATGAACCGTGAGGATGGTTTTGATAACCACCTCCCCCCCTATTTCCCCAAAATGATAATTCTTTTTATACGCACACTCACTCTACACTAACTCCTTTGAATATAAACGATTTCGCCGCACGTCGTTACTAAAATACACTTTTGTCACACCACCACTACGATTGACACACTACTCAAATTAACGAACGTGATCTTTAGGAATAGTAACATTGTACCTTGACGACGCGCTGCCTCGATCAAAATTCGTCGCGACTCGACCCTACAATTAAAATAAATTTTTGCGTCAAATCTTGCGGATGTTACAGTTTTTACCAGAATGTCTTTGTTGGCTTGCTAATAACCCCTCCTAACAGCAGAGTTTCGTTATTGTCAGACCACTTTGGATTGCGTATAGTAGAACCAAAAGGCGAGATTCCGTTATTTGCGGGTTAGACTTGAAAAACTATAAATAGACCCTTAAGGGCACCTTTGGAGGGGATCCGTTTTTTGACTTCTCCCTTTTCTGGTCAGCTTTGGTTGTCTTCCACCTCTAAGGTGCCCGGCTCTAGTATTGTCTTAGGAGGGGAAGCACTCTTTGATCTTTCAAGTGTGTGGCGGGACCTCCTCGTTATAGCCCTGGATCTGTTCCTTAGTTCTTAGCCGCTAGTCAAGTGCTCTGGCTCAGGAGAAGAAGGTGTGGGCTACATCCCTTAGGTCCGAATTCTTCTTGAGACCAAATTCTGGTTTTAACAATGAGTGTGACATTGTGTGCCTAAAGATAAAACCTTTCAAGTCAACTTCACAACTTTGGCAAATTGTAAAGCTTATTCCAAGATGTGGAACCATTTCTAATCATCAAAAGGATTGGAGAAGTAGGATATCATTTGGCGTTATTTGATGATCTTTAAAACCTTTATGATGTGTTTCACGTGTCTTCTCTGAGGAAATATGTGGTCGATCCAGACAAGATAGTTCTGTGCAGATCCAATTTGAATCTGATTTATCAAGCCCAACCAAATCATACAGAATTTTTGATTGAAAGAAAAACAACTCTGAAATCGAGAAGTTTGATATGTTAAAGCATGGTGAAAAGGGTACAATATACGTGAAGAAACTTGGAAAAAAAGTAATTGGAGACCTTTTCCCCTACCCATTCGATGCGAATACAGATTGAAGATTTCCGCGGAAGAAAATCTTATAAGGATGGGAGATTTGTGACGTTGTTGATGTCGGCTAGTATTAATAACTAAAGTATTTTATGTCAATAAATGTGTGCGTCGAAGCGACGACGTAAATTAAATTTTTATGACAAGAAGAATAAGATAAACGATTAATATATGTACATGACATAAAATTTATGACGACGTAATATTGTAGGGTTGTAACGAATTAGAGGAACGTATATGTATACGTTACATTAATTACAAGGTAGCCATCAAATTTGGCGTTAAAAAGAATGAAAGCTGACTGGAATAGATAAACAACCGGCTAAGCATAATGCAGAGACCAGCTGGATGGGATAAACTTGCTTGTTTTACCATTTCCAGCCCTTACGTGAATTAATAGAGGCGGTGAATAGAGGTGAAAATTAGGAAATGGGAAGGAGCATAAGCGCCAGCTGCACCTAATATTGTGAAAGCCCCAAACCAAGACCCTTTTCATTTCATGCGCACGAGACTTCTCCCTCTCTAGGCGGATGATTCGATTCACGCAAAAGCTCGCCGACAGCCCAAATCACCTCTGAATTCCACGATTTCTTCTTTTATAGCATGGTAATCCCTCATTCTCAATTCCTTTTCAGTTTCAATTGGATTCGTGGCTTCGTTTGCTTAGGGCCTAAAACCCTAATTTGGATTTTTCCTTTTCATGTTAAAAAGGAAAATAGAGTTTCTGAAATGAATTTTTACTCATTTTATTTTGAGATTTCATTCAAAATTAGGAAAAAAAATGTAGTAGTTGGAATGCGGATTTTTCAATTATTATGTAGTTCAAAACATGAAAAAGGATTCTTAGAACGTTCTACTTCTCAAAGGGAGCAAAGCCACTTTCACTTATTTTAGGGCAGCATTTTATACTCAGATTTTTGAAACTTTTTCTGCAATTAAGTTAAGAACATGCATGGATGTGAGGTTCCCACACTGATTTTGTGAAAAAAATCCCTTGTTAAAATATTAGGGCAACCAATGTCTGGTTCAATTAAGACTGTCTTGGCCGAATTAGGTCAATTGAAACCTACCTAGAGGCTTTAAGAGGCGGTAGACAGAAGGCTTGCGTCTTAAATTGAAGGTGTCACGTTACGTTAGTGGCTTCGATCAGCCTAAGTTAAATATGAGATCAAAAAGGGGGATTGCCGGTGCAATTAAGTAGAAGTTTAAGCGTATCTATTTGCGTCCGATGAATTGTAGCGGGCTGATTTTAGGGCAATCGTTGTATCGATCAAGGAAAATGTGGAGGCAATATTTGTAACATGAGAAAGAATGTCATGCATGTCTCGACGTGCGCACATTAGTATATAGATATCGTATAGCTACCCTCCTAAGGACATTAAGGATTTAAAGTCCGTGAAAATATAATCCGCAGAATATATGATGCATTAAAGTCTGATACACAGTATTTTGTATAGGATATGGCATTACACGGAAGTGAAAGGAGGGATGAACCAAGTAAGCAAAAGGGAAAGGGAAAGGCCGGGATGAGATCATATTACCTTATTTTCAGTTATTTGATTTTTATATGAATTGTGTCACTACTATTATGATTAATAAACTCGCGATATGATCAATAAACTTGATGTAAAAAGTAATGTGTCAAATCTATAATCAAGCTTCTCGATGAATTAACGCTTCAAAAAGAAAGTAGAACGAAAAATTGACTAATTTCCCCAGTGTTGTGGATATCCTCCGACATAGCCGACATGTCGGCCGACATAAAGGTTTCATGGACAAAACGACTCGTTTTCGATATTTTTTGCAAAATATCTTTTTGAAATATATCATCCAATATGTCTACTATTGACCGATATATTCGCCGATATATCGGTCGATATATCCCTAGAAAGCACCGGTACGGGTACGGGTACCGGGTATGATACGTATCCAGTACGACAAAATTTTAAAATCAAAGATACGGGTATGGCGGGATACGTTGTATTAAATTTAATAAATATATATGCATATATCACAAATACAATTATAAATTCTCAAAACAATAAAACATAAAGCATAAATAATTAATGGAAGTTCAAGTCCATAACTAATGCAACATAACATGAAGTACTTAGACATAAGCTGTTCATAATTATTTCAAATAAAATGATGTTCATCACTCATTTTCTTCATCTTCCTCCATATTGTTGGAGATCAAGGAATCTTCAATTTCTGGTTCATCTAAAGACAAGTTGGCAACCGTATGCATGCCAACTCCATCAAAAGAATTTGCTCATGCATCTACTCTTATATCCCACATTCTACTCCTTCCTCATCTCTAGCTTTATTTTAAAAAGCCATATCAATAGGTCCCCCTCTTTTTTTTTTCGTTTCCCCAACTAATTGAGCAGTTTGACTTGCATTATGAAACGATAATACCATGTGAGCCGGTTTGCATTTTTCTTCTGATGTAGCAACCACTTTTTGAAGCTCTTTTAAATACTCTTGAGTTACTTTTGGGCATACCCTAACACCATTCCCGGATATTTTTAGCAAGTGACTTTTTACTCTAGAATACGAGTCACTGAAATCTATTTCACAAAAATTGCATTTTCATATTTTGTTTCCGCCACTAACTTCTCTACTATGGATAAGAGATACATAATCCCAAAGTGGCGCATTATCATCCCTACTTGCATCATCAAAAATAAATCTACTTGTTGCTGAGGTAAAAGTTGAAACACTAACAATAATAGGAGATTGTGATTGAGACATAATTGTTGTAATAAGAAAAAGATGAAAAAAATTGAAATAAACATTATTTAGTATTCAGGAACTAGATGAGTTTCTTTGCTTAAGAAGAAAAAGAAAAAAAGATATTTCTTGCTAATCTGTTAAAACTTTCACATTCATCCATCTATACAATAATAGAACATCTTATACTACTTAATATCATAATAAGAAGTAATGGCCAGAAAAAACTAGATGAGTTTCTTTGCATAAAAAATAACTAAGTATTAAAACAGTAACGGGTAAAGACAAGTTAGCAAGCAAGCCAAACATCGAATAAAATCGTTTAGCTTCTTCAGTTTTAGTAATTTGGTTAGCAAATTGCCAAAAAAACTAGATGAGTTTCTTTGCTTAAAAAATAACTAAGTATTAAAGCAGTAACTGGTAAAGACAAGTTAGCAAGCATGTCAAACATCAAATAAAATCATTTAGTAATTTGGTTAGCAAATTGCTAGAGAAGTAAACTAAGCATTATACTAAGCATTGTCAGAAAAGTAAACTAAGTAAACTAAGCATTCAGAAAAGTAAACTAAGTAAACTAAGAAGAAGAAGAACTAAGAACTTACAGCGGGGATCGTCGTCGGCAGCAGAGCAGCGGGGATCGTCGTCGACAGCAGCGAGGATCGTCGTCGGCAGCGGGATCAGGAGCAAATGAGTCGTCGTCGGCAGCAGAGCAGCAAGGATCGTCGATCGTAAGCGACACGGGATCGGGAGCAAAGAGAAGCAAGGATCGTCGATAGGGAGCAGCACGGGATCGGGAGCAAATGACCTAAAACCGCGATTAGCAAACCGACGTGTGCGGTACGCGTATCCGTACCGGAAACGTATCCGGTACGGGTACTGCCCTATTTTTGACGTATCCGTGCTTCGTAGATACATCCTGACATTTTATCGACTTGATTTTTTCAAATTATTCTAATTGGCATCTTAGAGGCACCTGTTAGGCATCGTGAGAGTTTAGTCACTATACATGTTAAACGAGGGAGGGGTAGACCAATAAAGACTTGGAATGAAACTATAAGGAAAAACATGATGTACTTAACATTAGTGAGATTATGACATAAGATAGAACACAATAGCGACAAAGGATCCATATAGCCGACCCCACTATGGTAGGATAAAGGCTTGAGTGTTGTTGTTTGTTGTTGTATTTTAATTAGTGTCTATGATTTAATAAAAAATAAAACAAAATTATTTCATTATTTAGGTTATTTTTTCCATTTCTCTGGCTTTCTTCCATACTCAGGTTTGTCATCAACTTCAATTATGCATGGTATTTGAATTATGGATTAAAGGTTTCTTATCTTTCATTGTCATCGACAACTTCTCGACATTCTGCTTTCTCTTGTTTTATTTCACATGTTATACCATTATTACTTGTGTAACACAAAATTTTTATATTAGTTTGATAAATTTAGGAGTTCAATAAATATCAAATTATTAATATATTAATATATTAATGTATATAAATTTAAAATAATTAAATTTATAAATAATTAAATATTAAAATCCGATATATGAAATATCCCTGATATATCTCCCGACATATTAAAACCGACATGAAAAACATAAATCGAAGTGTCCCCAATATCCGACATTTACAACCTTGAATTTCCCTAATGGTTAAGTTGAATACATAAAAGATAAGATAATAAGAAAAAACATAAGAACGATGCATCGATGTAATTGGTCATGTTAAAGGTGTACCCAAGTAGTGGAGGTGAAGTGAATGTCCTTCGAGCATGAAAATAAATGAAAAATGGGTATGTGAATATGAAAAAGCACGCAATGACTACACCTGCGAGCGAAAATGAAAAAGGATGTATATAAATACATGAAAACGTGTTATATAAATACATAAATAAATGAAATAGCATTGTATCCTTAACATTGCTCAGTAAAGAAAATAAAAGCAACGAATTGTCCATGATGTAAAGAAATATGTGGTACAAATGAATAAACAAAAGAGTGTTAAATAAGTACAGTAATGGAAAGATGCAAAGAATGAAATAAATGGCTAATTATGAAATGAAAAGACAACAAAAATTTTGAATTTTAATGAATGTATAATTATCCATTATATGTAATCAAGGAAAAGTAAAATTTTGCTTGGTCCTTTAACTAGTTAGTAAATGAAACTAAAATAGATCAAGAAAAAGGCCGTTCTTACCAATAGTAGCCAGCCAGCAGCAAACCCTACCCAATAGGAAAAGAAGTACAAGCTATGGATCGACGTGTAAGCAGCAGCTTTTGAGGTCCTGGATACTCACAAAGCGAGATGCAGAGACCCCGACAGTCCGCATGTGAAGTTTTAGTTTTTCTTCATGTAGAGTCTCAGTCTGTTAAGTCTATTTCTTATTTGATGCATATGTATACAGTGTTGTGATGTAGTAGTCATTTTTGTAATGTGACAGTTTTTGTAGGCCTGTCTTTCGTATATCATATGTAAGTCTACTCTTTGTACATTTTATCAATTATCAATGAAATGAAATGTTCTATCTACCCTATACTTTTCTTTTTGTGCTCTGTATTGAAATGAATATTGATGTGTACACTGAATGTTTTTACCTGACACTTCTGATGGTAAAAAGATAATGAGTGTGTTTAAAATTATGGAGTTGACCAAATAAAAGGGCCGTTACAGCCACCGCAATAACAAAATTATGAATCTTGAGGACAATCATAGTGTGATGGTTTCTGACCTGGATGACAACCTCTTGTGAATGTCCTCGTTTCAAAATTATGGGGTCCTAATTTTACATATTGTGGAGGGTGAGTTATCTTGGAGACATTAAAAAAATTGATGCTGATAATGAGTGGTCAATCCAGGAGGTCACCTCATTGGAGATTGAACATTGTGTTATGGATCTTCAGCACAAGGCACCTAGTGTTTATCAGCATAATGATTATTTTAATAGGTGCTAATAGGGTACGGTAAAGCATGAGGCATGTGAAGTTATTCGTGAATTCTTCTCCACTGGTGTTGAAACCGAAAATCGGTTTCTATGGAGTTCGAACCCTTGGGGAAGGGGCGACCACACACTTACTTCTCCTACCAAGCTTAGCTGACTGAAGACTTAGAGTTCAAAACTGA
Source organism: Platanthera guangdongensis (assembly GCA_039583875.1). Classification (NCBI taxonomy): domain Eukaryota; kingdom Viridiplantae; phylum Streptophyta; class Magnoliopsida; order Asparagales; family Orchidaceae; genus Platanthera; species Platanthera guangdongensis. The sequence continues at coordinate 51,068,743 of CM077152.1, forward strand.
CTCAAGGCTCCAGCACGGAGGTCTCACCACACACCCGAAAGATCTTAAAGCGCTTCCCCTCCTTAGTCTGTGCTGAGCTAAGGGCACCTCAGAAAGCGCAAAAAGATCTGGGAATTAGAAAACTAGAAAGCTATTTAAAACAGCGGAGCTACGCTATCTGCGGGCCAGACTTTGAAATTTATAAATAGACCCAAGAGGGTACCTCAGAAGGCAAGCTTTTTAGATCTCTAATTCTCAGATCTTCTTGCGCTTTCTGAGGTGCCCTTAGCTCAGCACGGACTAAGGAGGGGAAGCGCTCTAAGATCTTTCGGGTGTGTGGTGGGACCTCCGTACTGGAGTCTTGGGTCAGTTTTGAGCTCTAAGTCTTCAATCAGCTAAGCTTGCTAGAGAAGTAGTGTGTGGTCACCCCTTCCCCAAGAATTCGAACTCCAAATAAGTCGATTTTCGGTTTCAACAACTGGACTCATGTCGAAGGATTGGAAGAAGAATGGAGTGGTGCTCATTCCCAAAATCATCTACCCCTCCAAGCTTGAGCATTTTCACCACATCAACTTGTGTAACACTCTTTATAAGGTGATTTCCCATAATATGGTGAATAGACTAAAATTTATCCTCTCAAAGTTGATTTCAGGATGATCAATATACATTTATTAGGGATCAAAATATCAATAATAACAAGCTCATTTCTCATAATCTTCACCGCTCTATGGACTTTACCTAGCAATCGAAGAGCTACATGATGATGAAATTTGACTTCGAAAGGGCTTACGATAGGTTGAAAACTTTGATTTTTCTGAAAGATGGATCGCTTGGTTTATGGGCTGTATCATTGACCCACAATTCACCATTTCCTAATATCTCGCAATCCTCTTTTTTTGGTCGTCGGTGGGACTTAGGCAAAGCTGCCCTTTATCCTCCATACTTGTTTATTCTTTATTTTGAGATGCCCTCTTGTCGAATGATGGAGAGAGAGATAATTGGTCAAATCAAAGGATTCTGCTACTCATCCCGACTTCTTCATATCTTGCATCTTTTCTTTGTTGGTGATAGCCTCATTATCACTAAAGTAAATTTAGAAAATGATATGGGTATTCATGAGGTAATGAATGAGTTTTGTAATGCTTTGTGACATGTTGTCAACCTTCTCAAATTTGATATTCAATTTAGTCCTCGGGTTTTAGAGACTGTGTAAATGTCCTCAGAATGTCTAGATCTAGTTTGAAATGGTGTTATCTTCGCATACCAATTGTGGGTAAGAGGCTTAGACACTTTTTCCTTGATTTTAGTTTTGCAAAAGGTTCAAAAAAAGATTGTTGGTTGGTGAATGGGGCTTTACCACGTTTTTTCAACCCCCTTCGCATTGGCTTGCATAGAGGGATAATGGCAGAGGAGTTTTTTGATGCTGGGGGTAGTAACCTTGATGTTGTGTTCTTATCATCCTAATTAGGGTTTTTGAGGGTGAATTATCCATCCTTATACTCTTACACCTTTTATTTTGGGAACTACCATAGGATGACAAGGCAAAGCTTAACTTTGATGGCGTTGCGAAGAGAAATTCTAGCTAGACTGGTGTAGGATAGGTCCTTCGGGATCATCGTGGCTATGTCCACTTAGCGAAAGGATATTTGATTTCAGTATCTGTCAGTCACTATCACCAACCGTCGTGTTGCATGGGAAGATCTTCGCATTTCTATCTTTTTTTGGTTATTCACTGGTAGGCTATCCATGGTGTTCAATGACTGTGATACAGTGGATCTATGATCTTTCGACCAGCATAGATGGCAGAATGGGGTGAGCTGTGGAATATATTAAAAGTTGGGTCTCTAGGCTTTTGAGCAATAATTGAGCATGGATATTTTGTTGTAATTGTGAATAGTGTTGTTGATTGTTGTTAACCTGGTCATTGTGATGTGGGACTTCTCTTGTTCTAAGGAGGATATGTCGACTAAGGTCAAAGTATTTTTAGGAGGATGACTCGTAATTGACGTCACTATGTAAGAGTGCACTGGAGTGACTCATCCTCAAGTTCTGGATAACTTGGTCTCTCAAGGTATTTATCTATCCCCTCTCTTGTATGCACCACTTCATAGTATCAGAGACATCTTCTGGGTCATGTGGTTTGTCATTGACATAAACTATAAGTATCTTTGTTATTGATATAATTATTTTGCGAGATCTCATTTGTTTTTAGTACTTAAGGATAAGTGGAAAGAACATACTTAGGAGTATCAAAAGGTCATGCGCCCCAAAAAAAAATCTTGGTGGTGGAAAGAGCAAGTGCAAGATAAAATGAGGGTAAAGAGGGTCAGCTATAAATCACTCTACGCTTGTAGGAATGACAAAAACATAACCAGATATAAATTCGCCAAAAAAATACTAAACATGCAGTAAGTAAAGCAATAAGTCAAGCTTATGAAAAAATTTATAAGCAATTAGATACCAAAGATGAAAACTGTGACATATATAAAATTGCTCGAGCTAGATAAATGAAGACAAGAGATTTAAGTCAAGTAAAATGCAAAAAGGATAAGACAGATACAGTTTTAACGGATGATGTTTCTATTAAAGAGCTATGGAAAAAATAATTTTATCAACTTTATAATGAAACAAAAGACAATGAATTGAACTTGAAAGAGTAAAGTAAATCGGAGGAATATAGGAATTGAACGTTTTATCGTAAAATTCAAGTATCAGAGGTAAATGATGCTCTAAAAAGATGAAAAATGGAAAGACGATTGGGTCAGACGATATACTCATCGAAGTATGAAAATGTCTAGGGAATGAAAGAATTTTATGGTTTACATGTTTTTTCAATAGGATACTGAAGTCAAAGCAAATGTCAGATCAATGGAGAGAAAGTATAATGGTACCTTTGTATAAGAATAAAGGAGATATATAAAATTGTGTTAATTACAGAGGAATAAAATTGATGAGTCATACCACGAAACCGGTCGAACCGCGGACCGGGGACCCAGCCGGTCCGGTCCATAAGAAAACCGCATCCGAACGAGTGGGCCGGGAACAGGGCGCGGTTTCAAGGAACCGGGCCTTTGGCCCGCCCGCTAAAATAGCGGAAAAAAAGGTAGGCGGTAACCCCCCACCATTACAATATTAATATAATAGCCAACCACCTGGGTTTGTTTGTTTTTAGTTGTAATATATTATATACATATCAATATTAACGTATGTATAAAATCTAATTTAATATACATATATATATAAATATTATTACATATTTTGTTAAATATATTATTATATTAACATATTAAATTATCTTTTAAAAAATAAAGAGACGGCGGTGGCGGTCATCAATTTGGTCGTTCTTGATTCATGTCAAGGGTAAATTTCGGTCGTATATTTATATATATATATATATATATATATATATATATATATATATATATATATATCCGATTGAACCGAAACCTTGTTATACATACTCTAATAGAGGAGACTAACATTGACAACTACCAAGAAAGAAAACAAGATTTGCATATGCTGTTTATTGATCTTGAGAAGGCTTATGATAGAGTTCCAAGAGGGATCTTATGAAGAGTCTTTGGGAAAAGAAAGGTGTAAATGTATCATATATTGATATAATCAAAGATATGTATACAAATTCAGTGACAAGGGTGAGGACATCTGGAGGATTAACACAGGAATTTCCTATCACTGTTGGCTTACATCAAGGTTCAGTTTTAAGCCCTTATCTCTTTACCCTTATCTTAGATGAGCTTACCGGACATATCCAACAAGCAATACTTTGGTGTTTATTATTTGCAGATGATAACGTTTTGGTTGATGAAGCGCACGAGGGTGTAAACGCAAAACTTGAATCTTGGCGAGACACTTTAGAAAAAAAAGGTTTTAGGATGAGCAGAGAAAAGACAGAGTATATGGAGCTTAAATTTAGCAGTACAGAAGGACGGATGGCGTCGTTATTAAGTTGGGTGATCAAAATATTTCTAGAATCCAAGCGGGTTGGTTGAAGTGGAGAGGCGCGTCAGGGATCTTATGTGATCGTAAAGTACTATTAAAACTCAAGGGAAAGTTTTATCGTACTGCAATTAGACCAGTGATGCTCTATGGTTCTGAGTGTTGGGCAGTGAATTGTGTACATGAGCAAAAAATGGTAGTTGCGGAGATGAGAATGCTTAGGTGGATATGTGGACACACGAGACTGGATAAAATAGGAATGAATGTATTAGGTTTAAGACAGGAGTAGCACCAATTGCAGAGAAGATGAGAGAAGCTCGACTAAGATGGTTTGAACATGTACAAAGGAGACCATTAGAGGCACCTATTAGGATTTGTGAGAGTCTAGTCACTAGGCATGCTAAACGAGGGAGGGGTAGACCAATAAAGACTTGGAATGAAACTATACGGAAAGATATGAAGTACTTAGGCATTAGTGAGATTATGACAAACGATAGGCACAATGGAGACAAAGGAAAGGCTTGAGTGTTGTGTTGTTGTATCTCATTTGTTTTCAAATCAAATGAAAACATTAACTTAAGAGAAAAAAATTAGGACAATAAGCAAAAAAAATTTAACCCGCAAAACAATCAGAAATTGACTGGAAACTTACATGGATCGAAACCCAACGTGCAGGTAGGTCTCAGCAAACGCTACAGAATCCCAAGGCTCCTTGCCGTTCTGGAGAAAAAAGATCCACAGCATGTTGTCCGATGCCAGTGATCTCCACGCCCAGCAGACGGTTCTCGCCTTAGCGGCGTCCCTTGGCCCGAGAATCCTCAGGATCTGCATGAATACATCAGTTGGAAGCTGGTCGAACGCCCCCATTGAGAAAGGCCTATCAGGAAAATCCGAAGATCCTCGGCCCGAACTCGAAGTAGAGCCCGAGCGGCTCAGCATCGATTCCCATATTTTCCTCAGTAGCAACGCCATGAAAAATAGACTGCACAATGTCCCCCCTCATGACCCCGAACCAGCTATCATGGAGCGGCAAGGGATCGGGGATATAGAAATAGAGTTTGAAGGAATCGAGGATGGCTGGAGTATCAAGAAGAGAAGATAGCTGCCCGTTCGTGGGGCAGAGGTGGGCGGACGACGGCGAGAGGAGGGCGGCGATGGGAGGGCGGGCAGAATGGCAGATGGAAGAGAAAGGAAGCGCGAGAGCTCAGCACCGTGCCGGTGACGAAACGCTTTATTAACCGCAAATTCCGGCGGCAATCAGTAGCTGCTGCTTTCCCGTTTGTCAACGATTGACCATACAATGCTCGCCTTTATTAGCCCTACTATCGGGGAATTAAATAAAAATAAGTATATATATTTATTATATAAAAGGCAAAATAATGATTTCAGTCCCTAAGGTTTGTGACTTTTATGAAATCAGGATTTTGGTCTCAAAGATTTAATACATTTAAGATTTTAGGACTCTATTAAGTCTCTAATGAAATTGGAGGAGTTAAATGATGATTAGGTGGGATTCCTGAAAAAGCTCCACATGCAGTTAAGCTTCATACCCACCAAATCATTCATGAAACTACAGTTGTGCTGAATTGATCTCTCCGAAAAACAAGCTTATATGGTTGGATGGTACGTGCATGGCGGTCGGGAAGTGACTTCGGGTATGGAGAAGCAGAGCATGAAATTGGTCTCAATGCCATTGTCCTTCCAAAAAGGAGTCTTCTCTGAAAGATGAAGTTTATGAACCTATGAGCTCCCATGAAAATATAAAATATCTGATATCAAAATAAAACTTGCATGTTGGGAGTGCCGCCTAAAAGTGAAACTCACGGTTCTTCTATGCTGCCAGCGGCCATGCCACAATACATATATTAGGGCAAATCATAAATTGCCTGTACATCTGGGGGGATTCGTGATGGGGACCGATGCCCGCCTCTCACGGTTCGCTGCCAATCCGCCGGAGGCCGGCGAACCCGCGAACTGGGTCTCATGGGCAGGGCCACTGCCGCCGGACAACCCCCGGTGAGTTCGCCGGCTAACCCGCCGGTGGGCGCCGGGCAGGCCATCAACGGCTCTGCCGCCGGCGGCATAAGAAACCGTGAAGCAGGTTCCTTGCAGACACGGGATTTTTTTATTTTTTTATTCGTTTTTATTTATTTTCTATTGTAATAATTAATTAAATTAATTAAATTTGTTAATAATTAATAAAATTATAAAATTTCTAATAATTAGAATTTAGACAACTTTAAAATTTTAAATTACTGCCGGGGAAAGGAGAAGCCCGCCTGAATACGGCCTAAGGAAGCCCGCCGAGGGGCGGGCGAAGCACACCTGAATGCGGCCAAAGGCTGTAGCGCCGCATCAAGAACGGGGGGCAGGCGAAGCCCGCCGAGGGGATGGGCGAAGCCCGCCTGAATGCGGTTGAATGTTGTAGCGCCGCATCGAGAACAGACGAATCTCATTCGAAGATGCTAGTATATATATATGCTAGTATGTGTGTGTGTGTGCGTGGGTGTGTATATATATACATCGACCATATATAAAGAAACAGTGTGGTCAGCCGATATCAAGATTTCATAATTAGTAGTCTGTTCATAAGTTCATAATTCAATAACCGTCTGATCGAGCTCAATAAAATCACACACTCTCTCCACTTAATAGTAGGCCTCCTAATCATACTACTAGGGTATCCTAAAACTATGTGAAATTACGATTTTGCCACAATAACTCTAAAAAAAATCAGGACTGGCTGACCATGGAACCGGGCGGGCTGACCGGGGACTAACAAACTAGAGCGTGTTAAAATTTTATTTATTTTCTACTTTAATAATTAATTAAATAAATTAAATTTGTTAATAATTAATAAAATTATAAAATTTCTAATAATTAGAATTTAGACAATTTTAGGATTTTAAATAACAGACGGGGAGGAGGGGCGAAGCCCGCCTGAATACAGTCGAAGGAAGCTCGTCGAGGGGGCGGGCGAAGCCCGCCTGAATATAGTCGAAGGAATCTCGTCGAGGGGGCAGGCGAAGCCCGCCTGAATGCGGCCAAAGGCTGCAGCGCCGCATCGAGAACATAGGGCAGGTGAAGCCCGCAGTGCCACATCGAGAACGGGCGAAGCCCGTTAGAAGATGCTTGTGTGTGTGTGTGTGTGTGTGTGTGTGTGTGTGTGTGTGTGTGTGTGTGTGTGTGTGTGTGTGTGTGTGTGTGTGTGTGTGTGTGTGTGTGTGTGTGTGTGTGTGTGTGTGTGTGTCTACGAGTGCCCGACACGGGGCTCCGCCCCTACGGCCAGACGCGATAGTACCCGGCCGACGACGGCGGGCTTTGCCCGCCCTGGCTCGATGCTCTCGGGCGGCCTTCGACTGCATCCAGGAAATGGATGGGGGTGAAACCCGACCGACGACGACGGGTTTTGCCCACCCCATCAAGGCGGGTTTCGCTCGCAACATATACATATGAGTACTCAAAATAACCCTAAAAAATATACATAAATATTACAATTTTTATTTTATAAAACAATATACGTTTTGACCTAAAAATATTAATTTTGATTTTAATAAAGTTGATTGATTTAATGTCATCACCTCGAAAAATACCACGGATATGCATAATGACAACCTTCCTTGAATAGACCGCTGGTATGCATAATGACAACCTACCATAGTAGGTGTAGGAGCTCTACTAAAAACATTTTGAATTTAAATGGATTTTCATCATTACTTATAATTTTTTGATAGTGTAATTACTTGAATAGATATTGTATTTTAATTTCTTTGAAATAGACTATAATATATGTCAAGTCATTAAAATATAAAAATGAGGGCATAGTTGAAATTTTTGAATGTTTCACCAAATACAACTTTTCCCTTATAATAGTGAAATATATATATATATATATATATATATATATATATATATATATATATATATATATATATATATATATATATATATATATATATATATATATATATATATATAACACTTATAAAGAAATATCGAATGGTGTTTAAAACCATGATTTTAAAAACCACTGAAATAATCTTGACTGCCGGATCTTGTTTTTTTATTCATCACCGTTAAAAAAAACTAGGTGTCTTAAACCTATTGTAAGACCCCTTTTTTCTTTTTAAACCTTGGTGTCTTATGCCCAGAACTGCCGTTTTGCGGTAGCCCCGACTCTCGGGAAAGCCGCCACTACAAAACGCCGATTCTGCCAGCCTTTTCGATCATCACAGAGAGAGCAGCAATCATAAACAGTGTTATAATTCGGTCCACAAACATCACAAGTAATAAGAGAAATCACAATCAGTCCATAAATAGAAAAGAGAGTGTACTACAAAGTAACAAAATGGAAATATAAACGGGCTTAAGCCCGGTACATCAGATCCTCGCTATAATCTCTCGCAGAAACTATAAAAAGACTATCACTCACAGAGCTGGTCGCTGGTGCTCCGGTACTAGACTGGCCCACCTCCATGCGCACCATACTCTGCTGGTGTTGGTCCCTGTACTGCTAGGTCCCTGTCTCCCATCCGAAGCTCGAGTAATGTTGTGGTCCGAAAACCATTAGTCATAAAGACTAAGCCACATCATCCCCTACCCCTCCCCCCATGGCTCCTAGGCACCGAGCGGGGAGGAGGAAAGGGAAGCTACAAAGGTGGAGAGTACAAAGTGGCAGGTGACAGTGGAACTAGTCTAGCAATTTTATAATAGTATTTAGTAAGGTAAGCAAGTAGAGTAAGCAACATATATAAAAAAGACAAGGTAGGAAGTAAGTAACCTTAACATTATATGAATGTGCACATACAAACATATAAGTTAAGCGGTCTTTTGCAAGACTCTCATCGTATAAAAAGTCTCATACCAATTTATACGTTGGGGTGTCGGTTGTATGCAAGTATGAGTGTAGTGATATGCTATGTCATGATTCATGCAAGTGCAACCCACACACACGACTCTATGCACACAGACCTTTAGTTCCCCCTATTTGGGCAGCTAGCTTCACTCCCAGGAACCTCCGTAGTGGCAAACGGAGACAGTGGGTCGGGCCCCCCACTCCTAGGCAGGTATCCACACTATCCAGGCCTAGCCCTCCCGTATGCCCCTAGAAGAACACAACCTAGAGTATCCGCGTACTAATGTTGTCCATATCCACCAGACTTTCTTTGGCTAAGTGTCCCACACCGTCCGAGTCAACGTATCGACGTCAGTGTGAACGACCGTCCGATACCGAAGACCCACCACCTTATTTTGTATCCAAATCCTTTTGATCCACTGGCTCCCCGGGCTATCCGTCTGTGCATCTACCTTCCGAACAAACCGTCCGGATGGCAATCAAAACAACTTAATCAACCTCCCGAGCTGTCGGGGTGTGTGAATGTGTAAGCCTAGTTATACTAGTTGCTCTTGAAATGTTTTATTCTTAATGTTTAAGTTAGCCCAGGACTGCACAAGGTATTCCTCGTGAAGGGCTCTCGAAGGCACTAGGAACTACGATGTGATTATGCCCAAAGCTCCCTTTCGCAAGGCACTTATTATTATTGGTTGCTACCAAATTTCCCAAAACCCTTACTTGTTGTACTGGATCTAACCCTAGAGTTTTTGACACGTCCTCCCCTCAGGAAAGACGATCTTTCGTCGATCCCGAGCACCACTTAATACTAGCCAAACCAACACCCTACTCATCCTATATTCCAATGGTAAACTCATTTTTAATTATCCAACCAGCAAACATCTAACCCCAACTCATGTACCCAAATTCATATTCCAAATTAAATTCTGCAGTTTTACTAAATGCAGACCAACCCAAGCTATATGACGTGCAAAACAAGAGGAACTCAAAATATTCATCCAATATCGCTATAATAATTATTGTGGGTCATCTATCATTATATGTTTGGACTAAATCCAGAAATTTATATTTTTTCTAATTTATCTGGTTATTTATTTAATTATTCTGGTAATCCAAAACCCAAGTTTGAACATGATGTACCAACATCAGACAAGTAATTGCTCCACAAAATTTATAATAAACATAGTATGACTATTGAACATAAAATCCAAAGTTTATCAACTTTTCAACAATATGTAAGCCCCTAATTAATTAATTTAATATAAATATAATAAATTGAATTAAATAGAGAATTACCTTAAAATATTATCCAAAATTTATACAAAATTTATCGTGGCTATAGTATGATCATACATCCTCACTGACCAAGTTTCATAACATTTTAAGATATTTTAACCATGATTTTAGCACAATCATCCTTAAGGGCAACTTCAAAGATTTAAACTGCAAGTATAATTTAATGTCTTCCAAACACCCTACAATACTTTTCCAGAGGCTCCTATTGACCCTAAGACTACTCTACCCAAATTTCATCACTATTAAATGACTTTTAGTAACTTATTCTATCTGTACCAATTTTATGCCTTAAACTAATGGGTTAGGGTTTAGAGGGGCCTACCCATTCCCAAATCCCTTAAGAATTTAACCAGGGGGTTTTAGCTACTCTAGTTCTCACTCTACCAAGTCTCAAGTCCATACAAGGTCTTTTGACCCCTTGCCCTTCACGAGACACAAAAGCCCCTCCTTAGGGTTTGGCCTTAGGTACTAAGGCAAATCTACTCCATCTACCCCATATTCCATGGGAGGATGATAAAAGTTATGTCAAGTCAATGGTCCAAATTTCAACCTTTGTTGAGGTGATTTGGCCACTCAAAACTCAAAGTGCACTATTTGACCTAAATAGCCTTATTATGACAAGGCTAGGGTTACATGATTTCAACTCAAAATATCTCCAAATGAGATGAAATTTTAACCAGAGCCTTATGAAGATCCCAATGACCACTCACCAAAATTTGGGAGGTTTTTGAGGTCACTAGACCTCTTAAATAATTCCTATATTATTTAAAAACTTTCTACAAAAACTTTAGGAAACTTTTTTCCAAAACTTCCCAATTTTGGATATGTTCTAGGCATAGGTAGAATGACCCTAATCCAAAATTTCAAGTCATTTGGATGGCTAGATTGATGGGGGCACTCAAAATAGTCTCTGGTCTAACCTAGGTATAGCCCTCACCAAAATGGGTGTTGTGGTCAAATCCCTTACCCAAATTGGTTCAAATCAATTTTAAATTAAAATAGACTTCAAGGGCTACAATTTTCATGTTGGTTCAAAATAAGTTTTTTTAATATTTAATTTAAGAACAACCCAAAAATGAGGCAGAAATTAATAAAACATAAATAATTAAAGACTGATCCAACACGGATCTTAAAGCAGAATCGTGGGGCTCCTGGTCATCTTCTTCCTCCAGCCAAGGGCTAGGATTGGTCGAACCTGGAGCCTATTCCAAGCTCATTTCCCGGCCACCCGGCCACCTCCCTGGCCGGCCACCACCGCCACCACCTTCGTTGAGGTGGGGGCTATCGCCGGGCGGCGACACGGCCGCCGGAGGGGCGGTTTCCGGCGAACTCACGAGGTATAAAAAGCCATGAAAAACTGAAATTTTCCTCACCCGATCCGGCTCAATTGAGCCCGATTTCTCTCCTAATTGATCTAGGATTCTAGCCCATGAAGAGAGGAGTAGAGGAGGACCTTCAACTGTGCTTGCCGACGGGTTTGGTGGTGGTGCGCCATGGCCGAATTTTGAAGTTTCGGGTGTTCTGCAACAGCACTACCAAATGGCTCGAAATCTTCAGGGAATGTGTGGAAACGACTCCTCTGGTCCTAAGGAAGCTTTTAAAACCATCAAATGGTAGAGGGAAAGGGTGTAGCATCAATGGTCATTAATGGCCTTAATGTGGAGATTTCGGCCATGGTGGGTTCACTGCACCCAGCCTCTGGAAAGGGCTGGAAAGTCCCCTAATCTTCCCCTAACTGACCAGGGAGGAAGATTACAGCAAAAAGAGAGGGCCTTTGGCCTTCCAAACCATGAATGACCTTCACTTCCAACTTTCTCTCTCCTCCATTAAAGGGGAAAATGGAGCTTTTCTCTCTCCTACTCACCATGGCCGAATTTGATCATCTCTCTAGCCTAATGGCATCCCACTAACTCATATTAGTAATAAAAATGAGGTTAGCCCAAGTGGGGGAAATGGGTTTGAGCTTGGGTTAGCCCATTTAGGCTAATTTGACCTAACACAAGAATAGAGTTGACCTTGGTCAACATGACAATTTGGATTGACCACAATGAGTCCTTGGTGATCCATTGGACTCACGTAAGGTCTAGGAAGACTTGAGTAGGGTTGGTTGGGCATCTTGGGGGTCACTTGACCCTTAGTTAGTGCACTTTGACCCTTTTTGAAGTTGGGGTTGACTTGGGTCAACTTAGCCTCTTTGGTTGACCTCAATGGGTCCTTGGTGACCAATTGACCTCCCCTAAAATCTAGGAAGGGTTGGGTAGGGTTGTCTTGGCACTTTGGAGGTCACCTGCCCTTAGGAAGGGTACTTTGACCAAATTAGGGGCTAGAGTTGACTTTGGTCAACCTAGACTCTTGGGTTGACCCAAATGGGTCCTTGGTGACCCATTGACCTCACTTTAGGGTTAGGAGAGCATGGGTGGGGTCCACTTGGCTAGGGGAATGTCAATTGACCCTAAGTAGGCCAGTTTGGCCCATTTAGGGTTAGGGTCGACTTAGGTCAACTTAACCACTTTGACTGCCCACAGTGGGTCCTTAGTGACCCTATGGGCTTCCCAAGGTGTTTGGGGTGTTGTGGTAGGGTCCTGGGATCAAGGTGTAGCCCTAGAGTCAGACCTTAGTTCTAAATGTTGAGGCTGAGCTATAGACAGACCAAGGTGATTTTCACCTTGGCCTTGTTCACTTGGTCCTTTGAGCTTCTAGTGATTTTATCATGACCTATTCATGACAAAACATAATCCTAGGGTTCTAGTTGTTTAAGGGATGTTACAAATCCCAATATATATATAAAAAATTTCGTCCCCGAAATTAGGTTGAGCCACGGGGGTTTCTACAGAATAAATAAAACTTGTAACATCCCTAAGGTTTAAGGTATACCTGACTCGAAGAGCTCTGGGTACTTTTGTTACATCAAGTCCTGTGGCTCCCATGTATGCTCCTCCTGCCCATGGTTTCTCCACAGAGCCTTGACTACTGGGACCTTCTTACGTCGCAAGACCCGCACTGTCGTGTCGTCGATCCTGATCGGCTCCAAGCTGACTGATCGATCTGAGGCCACAGGACCGTCGACTGCGGAAATCAGGTGCTCAGGGCGTAGTAGAGCCCTCCGTAGTGAGGAGACGTGGAAGACGTCATGCAATCCCGCTAACTCTGGCGGTAGCTTCAGTCTATAAGCCAAGGGGCCGATCCGCTCCAGTATCCTATAGGGCCCCATATATCTCGGACTGAGCTTATTCCGCCCGCGAACCCGCGAGACCCCATGCATCGGTCGTATCTTCAAGAAGACCCAATCTCCCACCTAGAACTCCACCTGACGATGCCTCGCATCGTAATATTTGGCCTGCCTGCTCCGGGCTTCCAGCATACTGTCCCGGATCAACCTAACCTGAGCATCAGTATCCTCCACAAACTCCGAGCCAAGTGCCTGAGGATCTTCATCTTGAATCCATGATAGTGGGGTCCTGCACCTCCGTCCATACAATGCCTCGTAAGGGGTCATGCATATACTAGACTGATGGCTGTTGTTGTATGAAAACGCGATCGGCGGCAGCAATCTCTCCCAAGGCTCGCCGCGGTCCAAGATACATAGGCGCGGAAGATCTTCCAAAGTACGGTTAGTGCGCTCCGTGTGTCCATCGGTCTGAGGATGAAAAGCCGTGCTAAATGTCTACCGAGAACCCAGACGGGCCTGAACTGTCCTCCACTCCTTGGACGTAAACCGCCCATCTCGATCTGAAACAATAGTCCTGAGCACCCCATGATAGCGCACAAACTGCTCGATGAACCTCTGCACTAATACCCTGACCGGAGAGTCCTTCTCCACTGGGATAAATCTGGACACCTTCGTTAGCATGTCCACTATCACCCAGATCGAGTCATTCCCCGCACGAGACCTGGGTAGCCCATGTATGAAATCCATGGTTATATCCTCAAACTTCCACTCCGGCACCGGAAGTGGATGTAGCAAACCGGTTGGATTCCTGCACTCAGCCTTTACGAGTTGGCAAGCTTCGCAATGTGTCACAAAATGCGTGATGTCCTTCTTCATGCCTGGCCAGAACATCGTCCTCTTCAAATTTGCTGTCATCTTGGTGATTCCCGGGTGCACCGAGTATCTGCTGTAATGTGCCTCCGTCATAATGTCCTCCCGAATCTGGCCTACTGCCTGGTATGTAGACCCTGCCTTTGAAACATAAGAGTCCATCCCTCAAGGAGTAATCCCCTGTCGTGCCTTCCTCCAAGGCCCTAAATATCGGCTCCGCTCTCATATCCAGCCTCTGCCCGTCTCGGATGCGGTCCTGAATGTCATCGGTGGCAGTCATCGACATCAGGTACTCCGTATAAAGCTTCGGGTCATCCTCAGACACTAGTGATATCTGCATCCTCTTGAACGACTCTACCAACTCCAAGTCCATCAGCTGCGGGCCTACTCCTGACGTACTCGCTCTCCGGATGAGAGCATCTGCAACTACGTTTGCCTTCCCGGGATGGTAGTGCATGGTGTATTGGTAGTCCGACAGAAACTCCACCCAGCGTCTCTGCTGATGTTCAGCTCCTTCTACGTGTCTACGTACTTCAAGTTCTTGTGGTCCGATAATATATCACAGTGGAGCCCATAGAGGTAGTGTCGCCAGATCTTTAGAGCAAATATAACTGTCCCCATCTCCAAGTTGTGCACCGAGTAGTTCTGCTCATGTTTCTTCAGCTGACAGGAGGCGTAGGCTATCACGTGCCCGTTCTGCATCAGGACAGCACCTATTCCCTGATAAGAAGCATCCGTGTACACCTGGAATCCTTCCTTCCCTGACGGAAGAGCAAGGATAGGGCCCGAGGTAAGCCGATCTTTCAACTCCAGAAAGGCAGACTCGCAATGTGGCGTCCAAATAAAAGGAGTCTCTTTCTTCGTCAGGAACGTAAGAGGGAGAGCAATCTGAGAGAACCCCTCTACGAACTTCCGGTAATAACCAGCAAGTCCTAGGAAACTCCGAAGATCTGTGGCCGTTTTTAGCGGTGGCCAATCTCGCACTGCTTGGACCTTCGCCGGATCTACTGTCAAACCCGCTCTACTAATAACATGGCCCAAAAAGGCCACCTCCTTTAACCAGAATTGGCACTTGCTGAACTTAGCGTACGTCCTATGCTCTCAAAGCTTCTCCAACATCAAGGCCAGATGCCTCGAGTGCTCCTCTTCGGTCCTCAAATAAATAAGAATGTCGTCAATGAATACAATGATGAAGACATCCAGGTACTCTTCGAACATCCGATTCATCAAGGCCATGAACGCGGAGGGTGCATTCGTGAGCCCGAAGGGCATCACGGTAAACTTGTACAGTCCATATCTGCTGCTGAAGGCCGTCTTCGGGATTTCCTCCTCTTGAATGCGTAGCTGGTAATACCCCGATCTCAGGTCCAGCTTTGAGAACCAATGAGCTCCCTCCAGCTGGTCAAATAACTAGTCTATCCTTGGCAATGGATACGTATTCCAGACCGTCAGCCTGTTCAGGGCCCGGTAATCGATACACAGCCGAAGCGTCCCGTCCTTCTTTTTGACGAATAGCACCGGAGCTCCCCACGGTGAAGAGCTAGGCTGGACGAACCCGTCTTCCACTAACTCTTGAAGCTGGCTTCAAAATTCCACCAACTCCTTCGGGCCATTCAGTATGGAGCCCTGGATACCGGCTTAGCCCCCGACACGAGCTGAATCTGAAAGTCCTTCTCCCGGTGCGGGGGTAGCCCTGGTAGCTTCTCCGGAAATACATCGGCAAAGTCCCGCACCACTGGAATATCTGATATAGAATCCTTGGCCACGACCATCTCGAAGAGGACCTGATAAACTTCGTCTCCCTGTATGTGGGCCTTGACGGCCTGCACAGACGATAAAAATAACAGGTGGGCTGGTGTAATACCTTCAATAACAATAGAGGAGTCCCCGTGCCTCACGGTGATCCTCTTCGCCAAACAGTCAATCTGGGCATGGTTCTAGTGTAACCACGTCATGCCCAGTATGAGATCATAGTCCGGCATCCTCAGGATTGTCGCTGGTGCCTCAAACGCCTTCCCGCCGATCTCTGCCTCCATTTTGCAATGAGAAGAGGTCATGAGATCTGATCCATCGGGTAGATGCACCCTCATCATCCTTCCTGTGAATTGCTCCATGCCTGCCAGCCCTTTTATGAAATCCTCTAACACAAACGAGTGTGAAGCCCCGGTGTCGAAGAGTGTGTGAGCGGGCTTGCCGCTGATGAAAACCACACCCGAGGTAATTAAGTGTCTTACTGTTCTAGTTGTAGTTTTTCTTTTCTTAATTTCTAACTAGTTTATGTCTGTGAGAACTAGTTCTTATGAAAGAAAGAAATTGAATGTACTGGCATACCTGCTATAACCTGCTCCGGGTTTCGGGGCTGAGCCAGATCTAGTGCGTACATCTGCTCCCTCTCTGGCCTGTTGCCCCTGCCCCGATATCCCCATCCTCGGTCGTGCCCTCGGCCCCCAAACTGTCGAGGGGGTGGGGCACCTGAAGTGCTGGTGGGGGTGCTCGCCTCATGGGACAATTCCTCTTGAAATGCCCCGGCTGATTGCAATGGAAGCACACCGACGTCTGTTCTGCTACCCTCCGTATCTCCAACATCTGCAAGGGCTGAGGGGCCCCCTGATTCCTCTGCTCCGGTCCGATCTCCTGATGGGGTTGATTCTCATTCCTTCTTTCCCCGATGACCTGGCCTCGAGGACGGTCTTTACGTCCTCCAATCACTGTATCATCAGCTGGCCTCTTCCGGCTTTTAACCGTAAGCTGATCTGCCTCCCTTTTCTTGGCCATTTCCAGAATCCTGGCCAAGCATCCCTCGGAGAAGAAGAGGAGGGCCTATCTCATGTCGTCGTGCAACCCCTTGTAGAATCTCCTAGCGTAGCCAGCGTCGCCCAACTGATAAGAGTCTGCATAACGAGCTAGGTGCGTAAACTTCTAGTAATACTCCAGCACTGTCTTGTTGCCCTGTTTCAATAGTAGGAACCTATCCTCCAGCTCGTCCCTCGCCGACTGAGGTACAAAATGTCCCAAAAGTGTCGCTCTGAACTCTCCCTAAGAGATATCTGCACAATCAAAATCCGCAAAGGTGGTGTCCAGCTGCGACTTCCACCACCTCTTCCCGTGCGACTCCAAGCAGGAGACTGCCAAAGCAACTGCCTCCTTAGTGTGGCATCGTATCCCCGCTAGCATCTCATAGATGGTATCCAACTATTCCTCCGTGCAAACTGCCGACTCCGTCCCCTGGTAGGATGGAGGGGAAAGTGCCCGGAAGGCACTCATCCAGTTGGCCCCGGGATTTAGCTGTGGAGCCGGGGACTGCTGAGCCCTGAAGGACTCTAAGATGGCTGTCAAAGTTTGCCCCATCTCCGTCTGTTGAAACGGAACTGGAGCCGGCAGAGGTGGAACTATATTTGGAGCCTGAGGGTCCCCTGATGTGGAGTAGGGTTCGTCGCAGGCTACAAGGAAAAATTCCAACAGTTAGATAGCGTACCAATGGAATAAAAGGAGGAGAAAAATAGACTTTTACATGTGATTTCCCTTATGGGCTCACCACTGCTTTCGCTGCTAGTTTGTCCGCAAACTAAGCTCGCGCGGGGGTTGTAACACCCCTTATCCGTCGTATAACATATAACATTAGGTCCGGCCGGGGCCCGACGCCATATACTACAGACAGACCGGGTGGTTACTCAATGGAAACCATCCAACCAATCATAACGTCCTATACAGAGCATTCTAGCGGAAGCAGTTTTATAAGTTGCAATTAAAAGAACCCAGCACCAAGCATGAATGTCCACTAAAACACCAAATTGGAATGTAGCACATACACAAGTACTGGCCTTAAGGCCTTACAAATGGTTTACTCTTAATACATGTTTTCCATACCACGACACGCAGGCCGGTCATACATGAGCAAAGCAAGTAAACACTTCAATTAGGCCTTCAATGGCCGGGTTCGCAATTTGGACTTTAGCCCGCTATTGACCGCTTGGTCCAGCAGCACTTGCAAGCAACAAACCACCGCACTGTGGCAAACAAAAGCAACGGTCAGCAATGCTGACCAAATTATAACGATCCTGCCCCCAATTCGGGGCGGCGATGCTCCTTCCCTGTATTTTTAGCAAAACCAAGCAGTATATAGATATACATTGCATCACAGGCGTTGGCTCGCATGACCACACACCCCGTGCACTCAGGGCACATTCTCAGTGAACACGGTCAAAGCCCGTCGACTCACCACCGTCCCTAGGACGGCCCAACAATGAACAATTTGTCTTCCCGGCATGGGTCATGGTAATTTAAACCATAGACCGTCGAAGACCCTCATCTATGCCAACGACTCTAATCCGAACGACATAGAATGGGTACGATTCCATCTAACCCATGCTCACATCGCAATGTTAATTTAAAACATATGCGCAGGTAAAACTTCTCCCGAGTCCCGTTTCCATCACAAAATCACATAACCCGATTATGTTCAAGTTGGCTCCCAGGCCACCAAGTTGGCAAGATCACGCATCCACCCAGTTTTTCGGGTGCACCTTAGGGTTAATCTCTAAGGCTCCCTATTGCAATTTACCACGTAGAAAACCCGAAAAACAAACAATCGCACGGAGTCTTCTCCGGCATTTATGCAATGCAACATCACCGATCCAGACCAACATGTCCGGATAGGCTTCACACATCATGCATATGTCCGTTCTCATTTACGGACTCTACACAACGGGGACTTCACATATCTACCCGAAGGAACGCCTCCAACTCACCGCAAACTCGCGAAAGCGGGCTTCTTATGCAAAGAAGGAGAGCTTCATATGCTCAAGTAGAGAATCATTACCCTAACGTTCTTCCTTGATGCCATGGAAATGTAAGCGGATGAAAAGCACCACACTCTCTTTGCCTCCATAGATCCGAAGTCGGTTTGCGATTTGGAGCTCCGAAGCTCCTCCAAAGACCGGATCTAAGCTTCTTCTTCCTCCTTTGCTCTCCTCTCTCTATACTTTAGAAAGAGAACCTATCAAGTGAAATGATGGTTTCAAGGGTCCAATCCCGTGCATATCCAAGCATTAACAGCCCCCAGCCGTCAGATCTCGAATTAAAGAAACGAACGGCCACGATCCAGATCAAAAAAATGCAGAATCTGGGCCGAACACAGCCTGTGACACGCCCGTGTCCCTCAATCGCCGTCAAAATCGACTCGACTCGAAAAATACACGGGCATCCGACACGCCCGTGTTCGCCCTGACATGCCCGTGTTCCAACTGACAAGGTCATGTGGCTGGTCGTGTGCCCCCATCGACACAGCCCCAAAAACAACCCAAGACTCACACGGGTCTTGGACACGCTCATGTCCTATTTGACACGCCCGTGTCAAACCTGAACACGCCTGGGCTCCAGGCCGTGTTCACGGTCTCGACACTTTGTCGAGCAAAGTTCGTCGACCACACGACACGGCCTTGGACACGCCCGTGTCCTAGGCCGGGTGCCTTGTCTCGACACATCGTCGAGCGAAAATGTCGACTCCCGGGCCGATCATCGACACGGGCTCGACACGCCCTGAGACACGCCCGTGTCTCAGGCCGTGTTCGCTGCTCGACGATCGTCGACTCCAAATTTCGTCGACACCGCGGCCAAATCGCCGACTCGAGCCTGACACGCCCTGGGACACGCCCGTGTCCCAGGCCGCATGCCCCCTGCCAAATATCAGATTTGGCCCAAAACGCCTCCCGTCGCTCTTTTGAGTTTCGGGGCGTTACAGGGGTGGCCTAAGGTTATTGTGGACTACTTCTCTTTTCGATCAAGGTTTCCTCTGATACCACTTGTAAGACCCCCCCCCCCCCCATTTTTTTCTTTTTAAACCGCGGGGTCTTATGCCCAGAACCGCCGTTTTGCGGTGACCCCGACTCTCAGGAAAGCCGCCACTACAAAATACCGATTCTGTCGGCCTTTTCGATCATCACAGAGAGAGCAGCAATCATAAACAGTGTTATAATTCGGTCCACAAACGTCACAAGTAAAAAGAGAAATCACAACCAGTCCATAAATAAAAAAGAGAGTGTACTGCAAAGTAACAAAATGGAAATATAAACGGGCTTAAGCCTGGTACATCAGATCCCCGCTACAATCTCTCGCGGAAGCTATAAAAAGACTATCACTCATGGAGCTAGTCGCTGGTGCTCCGGTACTAGACTGGCCCACCTCTATGCGCAACATACTCTGCTGGTGCTGGTCCCTGTGCTTCTGGTCCCTGTCTCTCATCCGAAGCCCCTGTAATGTTGTGGTCTGAAAACCATTAGTCATAAAGACTAAGCCCTATCATCCCCTACACCTCCACCCATGGCTCCTAGGCACCGAGCGAGGAGGAGGAAAGGGAGGCTACAAAGCTGGAGATTACAAAGTAGCAGGTGACAGTGGAACTAGTCTAGTAGTTCTATAATTGAATGCAGTAAGGTAAGCAAGTAGAGTAAGCATCATATGTAAAAAAGACAAGGTAGGAAGTAAGAAACCTTAACTTATATGAATGCTCATACAAACATATAAGTTAAGGGGTTTTCTGCATGACTATCATCATATAAAAAGTCTCATATCAATTTATACGTTGGGGTGTCAGTTGTATGCAAGTATGAGTGTAGTGATATGTTATGTCATGATTCATGCAAGTGCAACCCACGCACACGACTCTATGTGCACAGACCTTCAGTTTCCTCTATTTGGGCAGCTAGCTTCACTCCCAGGAACCTTCGTAGTGGCAAACAGAGACAGTGGGTCGGGCCCCCCACTCCTAGGCGAGTATCACACTACCAGGTCTAGCCCTCCCGTACGCCCCTAAAAGAATACAACCTAGAGTATCCACGTAATAATGCTGGCCATATCCACCAGACTTTCTTTGGCTAAGTGTCCCACACCGCCTAGTCAACATATCAACGTAGGCGTGAACGACCGTCCAATACCAAAGACCCACCACCTTATTTTGTATCCAAAACCTTTTGAGTCACTAGCTCCCCGAACTATCCGTCCGTGCATCTACCTTTCGAACGAACCGTCCGGATGGCAATGAAAACAACCTAATCAACCTCCCGAGCTGCCGGGGTGTGTGAATGTGTAAGCCTAGTTATACTAGTTGCTCTTGAAATGTTTTATTCTTACTGTTTAGGTTAGCCCATGACTGCCCAAGGTATTCCCTGTGAAGGGCTCTCGAAGGCACTAGGAACTACGTTGAGATTACGCCCAAAGCTCCCTTTCACAAGACACTTATTATTATTGGTTGCTATCAAATTTCCCAAAACCCTTACTTGTTGTACTGGATCTAACCCCAGATTATTTGACACTTCCTCCCCTCGGGAAAGACGATCTTTCGTCGATCCCGAGCACCACTTAACACTAGCCAAACCAACACCCTACTCATCCTATCTTACAATGATAAACTCATTTTTAATTATACAGCCAGCAAACATCTAACCCCAACTCATGTGCCCAAATTCATATTCCAAATTAAATTCTACAGTTTTACTAAATGCAGACCCACACAAGCTATATGACGTGCAAAATAAGAGGTACTCAAAATATTCATCCAGTATCCCTAAAATAATTATTGGGGGTCTATCATGATATGTTTGGCCTAAATCTAGAAATTCATATTTTTTATAATTTATCTGGTTATTTATTTAATTATTCTGGTAATCCAAAAACCCTAAGTTTGAACATGATGTACCAACATCAGACAATTAATTGCTCCACAAAAATTATGATAAACATAATATGACTATTGAACATAAAATTCAAAGTTTCGCAACTTTTCAGCAAGATTTAGGCCCCTAATTAATTAATTCAATATAAATATAATAAATGGAATTAAATAGAGAAATACCTTAAAATGTTATCCAAAAATTACACAAAATTTACCATCGCTATAGTATGATCATACATCCTCACTGACCAAGTTTCATAACATTTTAAGATATTTTAACCATGAGTTTAGCACAATCATCCTTAGGGACAACTTAAAGATTTAAACTGCAAGTATAATTTAATATCTTCCAAACACCCTATAATAATTGTCAGAGGCTCTTACTGATCCTAAGACTATTCTACCTAAGTTTCATCACTATTCAATGAGTTTTAGTAACCTATTCTATCTCTACAAATTTTGTACCCTAAATTAGGGTTAGGGTTTAGAGGGGACTACCCATTCCCAAATCCCTTAAGAATTTAACCAGGGGGTTTTATCTACTCTAGTTCTCACTCTACCAAGTCGCAAGTCCATACAAGGTATTTTGACCCCTTGCCCATCACGAGACACAAAAGCCCCTCCTCAGGGTTTGGCCTTAGGTCCTAAGGCAAATCTACTCCAATCTACCCCATATTCCATGAGAGGATGATAAAAGTTATGTCAAGTCAGTGACCCCAATTTCAACCTCTGTTGAGGTGATTTGGCCACTCAAAACTCAAAGTGCACTATTTGACCTAAATAGCCTTATTATGGCAAGGCTAGGGTTACATGATTTCAACTCAAAACATCTCCAAATGAGATAAATTTTAACCAGAGCCTTATGAAGACGCCAAGGACCACTCACCAAAATTTGGGAGCGTTTTGAGGTATTATACATCTTAAATAATTCCTATATTATTTATTAAATTTCTACAAAAACGTTAGGAAAATATTTTCCAAAAATCCCCAATTTTGTATATGTTCTAGGCATATGTAAGAATGACACTAATCCAACATTTCAAGTCATTTGGATGGCTGGATTGATGGGGGCACTCAAAATAGTCTCTGGTCTAACCTACGTATAGCCCTCACCAAAATGTGTGTTGTGGTCAAACTACTTACCCAAATTGGTTCAAATCAATTGTAAATTAAAATAAACGTCAAGGGATACAATTTTAATATTGGTCATTGTTTCTAAAACAACACCTAAGTAGTTTTAATATTTAATTTAAGAACAGCCCAGAAATGAGGTAGAAATTAATAAAACAGAAATAATTAAAGACTGATCCAGCACGGATCTTAAAGCAGAATCGTGGGGCTCCTGGTCATCTTCTTCCTTCAGCCAAGGGCTGGGATTGGACGAACCTGGAGCCTATTCCAAGCTCATTTCCCGGCCATCCGGCCACCTCCCTGGCCGGCTACCACCTCCACCACCTTCGTTGAGGTGGGGGCTATCGCCGGGCGACGGCAAGGGCGCCGGAGGGGCGGTTTCTGGCGAACTCACGGGGTATAAAAAGCCATGAAAAACTGAAATTTTCCTCACCCGATATGGCTCAATTGAGCCCGATTTCTCTCCTAATTGATCTAGGATTCTAGCCTACGAAGAGAGGAGTAGAGGAGGACCTTCAACCGTGCTTGCCGACGGGTTTGGTGGTGGTGCGCCATGGCCGGATTTTGAAGCTTCGGGTGTTCTGCAACAACACTGCCAAATGGCTCAAAATCTTCAGGGAATGCGTGGAAACGACTCCTCTGGTCCTAAGGAAGCTTTTAAAACCATCAAATGGGGGGAGGGAAAGGGTGTAGCATCAATGACCATTAATGGCCTTAATGTGGAGATTTCGGCCATGGTGGGTTCACTGCACCTAGCCTCTGGAAAGGGCTGGAAAGTCCCGTAATCTTCCCCTAACTGACCAGGGAGGAAGATTCCAACAAAAAGAGAGGGCCTTTGGCCTTCCAAGCCATGAATGACCTTCACTTCCCACTTTCTCTCTCCTCAATTAAAGAGGAAAATGGAGCTTTTCTCTCTCCTACTCACCATGGCCGAATTTGATCATCTCTCTAGCCTAATGTCAGCCCACTAACTCATATTAGTAATAAAAATGAGGTTAGCCCAAGTGGGGGAAATGGGTTTGAGCTTGGGTTAGCCCATTTAGGCTAATTTGACCTAAAACTAGAATAGAGTTGACCTTGGTCAACATGATCATTTGGGTTGACCCCAATGGGTCCTTGGTGATCCATTGGACTCACTTAAGGTCTAGGAAGACTTGAGTAGGGTTGGTTGGGCATCTTGGGGGTCACTTGACCCTTAGTTAGGGCACTTTGACCCTTTTTGAAGTTGGGGTTGACTTGGGTCAACTTAGCCTCTTTGATTGGGGGTCATTGGTGACCCATTGACCTCCCTTAAAATCTAGGAAGGGTTGGATAGGGTTGTCTTGGCACTTTGGAGATCACCTGCCCTAAGGAAGGGTACTTTGATCAAATTAGGGGCTAGAGTTGACTTTGGTCAACCTAGACTCTTGGGTTGACCCCAATGGGCCCTTGGTGACCCATTGACCTCACTTTAGGGTTAGGAGGGCATGGGTGGGGTCAACTTGGCTAGGGGAAGGTCAATTGACCCTAAGTAGGCTAGTTTGACCCATTTAGGGTTAGGGTCGACTTAGGTCAACTTAACCACTTTGACTGCCTACAGTGAGTCCTTAGTGGCCCTATGGACTTCCCAAGGTGTTTGGGGTGTTTTGGTAGGGTCCTGGGATCAAGGTGTAGCCCTTAGAGTCAGACCTTAGTTCTAAATGTTGAGGCTGAGCTATAGGCAGACCAAGGTGATTTTCACCTTGGCCTTGTTCATTTGGTCCTTTGAGCTTCTGGTGGTTTTGTCATGACTTAGTCATGACAAAACAAAATCCTAGGGGTCTAGTTGTTTAAGCGATGTTACACCTATAAAGGCTCACGGTTCCAAGATAGAAAGAAAGGGAGAGAGAGAAAAGGAGAGAGAGAAAATGAGAGAGTAGAGAAAGGGAGAGAGGGCGGCATGAGATAGGGAGAGATAGGGGCTGGCACCATTTATGAGAGAGAGAGAGTAAGAGAGAGAGAGAAATAAAGAGAGGAGATAGAGGGAGAGAGGCGGCGGGAGAGAGAGGGAGAGAGAGCGGGCTACGGGAGAGAGCGGGGCTATCACTACTTATTCTTATAAATGACCATTGATTTTTATATTGCAGAAAAATAAAAGAGAGAGAGAGAGAGCAAGAGAGTTAGATAAATTAATTTTTATGCGTCAAAACGTATATATTTTTACAAAATAAAATGATAATATTAAATTTTTTTGTTACGGTCATTTTGAGTACTCATATGTATATATTGCGGGCACAGACCACCTTGATGCGGGCGCAACCTGCAACGACGCATGAAGCACGGGCGAAGCCCGTTAGGGGCAGGCGAAGCCCGTTAGGGGCAGGCGAAGCCCGCTGGGGCCGGGCAAAGCCTGCCACCGCGACTGGGTACTGTCGCGCGGGGCACGAGGGCCGGAGGCCCGTGCCTGTCACTCGTGTGTGTGTGTGTGTATATAGGGGTTACTTTAGTGCGGGCGTACGGGCGTACGGACAAGGGTCAAGGAGGCTTAAAATCAAAAAGTGATAAACATGAAAGTTGTAGAACTCGGAGAGAAGAACAACTTTCATGTTGATCACCTTTTGATTTGAAGCCGTCTTGGATCTAGATTTGGGCCCCGAAATCTGGGGCGGCGGAACTGCTACAGTAAAACGTCCGCCGATCCAGATCTTGGGGCCCAAATCGAGGTTCAAGACGGCTCCAAATCAAAAGGTGATCAACATAAAAGTTGTTTGGCTCGCCGAGATCTACAACTTTTATGTTGATCACTTTTCGATTTGAAGTCATCTTGACCCCCAAAAAGGTCTGTCCGTACGCTCGCACCTAAGCTTGCCCCCATTTGATATATATATATATATATATATATATATATATATATATATATATATATATATATATATATATATATATATCTAGCATCTTCGAACGGGCTCCGCCTGTTCTCGATGCGTCGCTGCGGGCTTCGCCCGCAATTAAGCGGGCTTCGCCCGCTTGACCCCCCGGCGGGCCTCGCCCGCCCCAGGCGGTCCTCGCCCGCCCCCGGCGGGCCTCGCCCGCCCCCGGCGGGCCTCGCCCGCCCCCCCTGCATCTTCGAACGGGCGGAGCCTGTTCTCGATGCGTCGCTGCGGGCTTCGCACGCTTGACCCCCCGGCGGGATTCGCCCGCCCCCCGGAGGGCCTCGCCCGCCCCCCTGCGGGCTTCGCCCGCTTCCCGGCGCGCGAGGCCCGTCCCCCCCGGCGGGCTTCGCCCGCCACAGGCAAAATTAAAATAATTAAATAATTTAATAAATAATTATTATTTTTAGATCAAATTATAATATAATAAAAATTATATAAAAAAGTTTAAATTAAAAAAATTGAAAAATACCCAAATTCCCCCCCCCCCCCCCCCCGCTTCCGCGTGCTCACGCGGGGGCATTCCCGGCCGTCGCCGGCGCCCTGCCCGGAACCCACCGGTGGGTTCGTCGGCCTCCGGCGAACCCGCCGGGGGTTGTCTGGCGGCGAGCGGGCAGGGCCACCGCCGGCGGGTTCGACGGAGGCCGGCGAATCCGCCGGTGGGCGCCGGGCAGGCCGGCGGCGGTGGCGGGATGAGGCAGTGAAGGCGGGGTGAGGAGTTCGTGGGTATCGGGATTTTGGAGGAAATGAACAGTGCTAGCCTTTGTAGGAAATGTTATAGGTAGCCCTTTTATTTTGAATCTAACGATCCTTGTTTGATGGAGCTTGATCGAACGGTCCAGATTCATTCGCTGGTGTGATTCAAGATATGTATATTGGTTTATATGATAAAGATATATATATATATATATATATATATATATATATATATATATATATATATATATATATATATATATATATATATATATATATATATATATATATATATATATATAAAGCCATATGCATATGTTGAGGCACACCAATAATTAGATACCAACCGTGGATATAGTCAACCATTGATATGAATCATTGGATCATGAGAGAGAGAGTGAGAGGGGAAAGAGTTGGGGGAGAGAGAGAGGGAGAGACAACTGATGGGATAAAGAGAGAGAGGGAGATATTTAAGGAAGAAAGTGAGAAGGAGAGAGACAACTAACAAGAGTAATAAGAAGAGAGAGAGAAACTAATCTTTTTACATCAAAACACATTTTTTAAAATAAAAACTGTAATATTGATTTATATTTTTTTACTGTCATTTTTAGTACTCATATATATATATATATATATATATATATATATATATATATATATATATATATATATATATATATATATATATATATATATATGTTGCGGGCACAACTCGTATTAATGCGGGCGCAGCCCGCAGCGACGCATCGATCACGGGCGAAGCCCGTGCTAAGGCGGGAGAAGCTCGACTGGATGCGGCCGAAGGCCGCCCGAGAGCATCGAGAATGGGCGTAGCCCGTGCGAAGATGCTCGTGTGTGTGTGTGTGTGTGTGTGTGTGTGTGTGTGTGTGTATACATGCTAATTTTTAAGGAAACGTTGGAGTTCTACAGGAGGTGTGTGTCGGTTACATTTGGTTTTCCGGTTTTACCCCCGCCTCCAGCTCCGCGAGTTTATAAAAAAACAAATTGGATTTCAGCCGGCCGCCGCCGGCAGGGGCGGCGGCTCCCTCACCGAACCGCATCGTCGGGTCGTCGGACGCCCGCGACACCGGCGGGGGTAGGCCGAAGGAGAACCGGTAGGGCCACTGCCGACGGTGGCCCTGCCCGTAAGCTCCGCCATTTTAAAAAAATTGATTTCGGCAAGCCGCCGTCGGTGGAGGCCACGACTGCCTCACCGGACACCACCGTCGGGGCCGCTGAACGTCGATGACACCATCGGGGGTAGGCCAAAGGCGAACTGGTAGGGCCACTGCCAGCGGTGGCCCTGCCCGTGAGCTCCAGGTTTGGGGCTCACGGGCAGGGCCACCGACGGCGGTGGCCCTGCCAGTTCGCCTCAGACCTATCCCCACCGGGATCGCCCTCCGGCGGTTGGCCTGCCCCCCTCCTCCTCCTCTTCTCGAGCACCCCTCCACCTCCCCCCCGGTGTTGTAAGTCCTAAGTTTGATATTATAATTATATATTTTTATTTAAATATATATAATATTATTTATATTATATATTTTATATTTAATATATAATATTATTTATATTATATTTATATTTGTATTATATATTATTTATATTATATATTGTTTATATTTATAGTATTATATAAATACGAGTTTTTTCGCACGGGCTACACCCGTGCTCGAAGCTCTCGGACGGCCTTCGGTAACATTCAGGTGGGCTTCGACCAACTTCGCACGGGCTTCGCACGAGCTTGATGCTTTGGATGGCCTTCAGCAGCATAGAAGAGGCCCCGCTTCCACGTAGTTCACCGGCTCGGTACCGCAACCGCCACTCGCACCCCCCAGAGCGTATATGCAAAATCAAACAATCATAGGGATTCAGGGGGCGTATATATAAAGAAGCAGTGTGGTCTGTCGATATCATGAGTTCAAAATTCCATAAGTCGTCTGATCATGAGTTCATAATTCAATAACCATCTGATCGAGCTCAATAAAATCACACACTCTCTCCACTTAATAGTAGGTCTCTTAAACCTACTAATAGGGTATCCTGCTAAAACTATGTGAAATTATAATTTGCCCCTATAACTATAAAAAATCAGACGGGCTGACCAGAGAATCTGGCGGGTTGACCGGGAACCGACGAACCAGAGCGTGTTAAAATTTTATTTTAAAATGTAGTTGTCGATTTTGATCACAGAACCTCAAGGACAAGAGGAATAACTCAACCCAACAAGCCAAGCAGGCATTTTTGATAACATTTCAAATATTTGTTTACTTATATTGTTATTACGTAAAAGTATAATTATTGGGTATTGTATCTGTTGAAACAAAAAACTTGGTCTCTCGTGGAGTTTGGGGTCCCTAGAAAGGGGTGACCTCACACCTACTACACTCAGGAGAATGTCATAGGCCAAAGGATCAAGAAGCTAGGAACAGACCCTCGGCTCTAGCGCGGAGGTCCCACCTCACACCCGGAAGATCTTAGATATCTCCCCCTCCCTAGCCAATGCTGAGCTAGGTGCCTTGTAGGAAGAAAGTAGGGGGATTTAAGTGGCTAAGAAGCAATGCTCTCCAAAGCACCCTCAATGGTCTATTTATAGTTTTCTCAATCCCATGGACCAAAAGGACAGAAAAACCCCTACTAAAAATAGGCCTTTGTCCAATAGAAAACATCCACACTGGAGGGTAAAGGGGCAATTCCACCACTGGGGGTATAATGGTAAAAGCATGCCCCCTACCCCTCCGAATACACGAGGCGAACGGGTAAACCCCGCGAGCGAATCAAAAGCTGGGGACGAGACCAGGCCGCCGGCCGGTCTCGCCCGCCAGACAGGCCTCCTGGGCGAGACCAGGTCGTCAACCGGTCTCGCCCGCCAGGAACGCTGCCTGGGCAAAACCAGGCTGCCGGCCGGTCTCGCCCGCCAAGAAGGCCGCCTGGGCGAGACCAGGCCGTCGGCCGTCTCGCCCGCCAGGCAGGCCGCCTGGGCTAGACTAGGCCGTCGGCCGTCTCGCCCGCCAGACAGGCCGCCTGGGCGAGACCAGGTCGCCGGCCGTCTCGCCCGCCAGGCAGGCCGCCTGGGCGAGACCAGGCCGCTAGCCGTATCGCTGCCCCTACCTCGCACTTAGTAAGCTGGGGCGGGTGCCGGCCAACTTGTCGTACCCTCCTCCCCTAAAAAAGAGAGGGGAGGGGTAGGCGGATTTTTCCTCCCCCTATTAGTATATTACAAGGGCTAGGCCTAAATTGGTCACCAAGAGTGCAAAACTACTCCAAAATCTTAAAAATACTAAGCTGGTCTTGCGCCTGCCGAGGGGACCCTACTCTGCGAATAGAGGGTTGTACACAATCCCTGCTCTTTTTGAGGTTGGCACAAGCTCGAAAAGAAACATCCAACCCAACGTATTCAGTGAGTGGTCTTCTTAGAGACAAAAATACTTGGCCTCTCCCAGAGGAGTCAACCTGTCATGCTAGCTAATGGGAGCCTGGGTGATGAGATGGCCTTGAGGTAAAAAACACTTGGCCTCCCCAAGGGGTCAACCTGTCATGCCAACTAATGGGAGCCTGGGTGACGAGACGGCCTCAGGGTAAAAAGCACTTGGCCTCCACGAGAGGTACCACCGGCCCTGCCCAGCTAGTAAGAGCCTGTACAACGGGACCGTCTCGGAGCAAAAGGACTGGGCATCCACGAGAGGTACTACGACCCTGCCGGCTAGTGAGAGCCTGGACAGCGGGACCGTCTCGGAGTAAAAGGGACTGAGCATCCACGAGAGGTACCACCAGCCCTGCCCAGCTAGTGAGAGCCTGGACAGTGGGACCGTCTCCGAGCAAAAGGACTTGGCATCCACGAGAGGTACTCCGGCCCTGTCAGCTAGTGAAAGCCTGGACAGCGGGACCGTCACGTAGCAAAAGGACTTGGCCTCCATGAGAGGTACCACCGGCCCTGCCCAGCTAGTGAGAGCCTGAACAGCAGGACCGTCTCGGAGTAAAAGGGACTTGGCCTCCATGAGAGGTACCATCGGCCCGATCAAGCTAGTGAGAGCCTGGACAGCGGGACCAGCTCGGAGCAAAAGGGACTTGGCCTCCACGAGAGGTACCACTAGCCCTGTCTAGCTAGTGAGAGCCTGGATAGAGGGACCGTCTCAGAGCAAAAGGGAATTGGCATCCACGAGAGGTCCCCTGGCCCTGTCCAGCTAGTGAGAGCCTGGACAGCGGGAACGTCTCGGAGCAAAAGGGACTTGGCCTCCACGAGAGGTATCATCGGCCCTATCCAGCTAGTGAGAGCCTGGAAAGCGGGACCGCCTCGAAGCAAAAGGGACTTGGCATCCATGAGAGGTACCACCGGCCCTGCCCAGCTAGTGAGAGCCTGGACAGCGGGACCGTCTTGGAGCAAACGTTACTGGGCATCCACGAGAGGTACCTCTGGCCCTACCCAGTTAATGAGAGCCTCGACAGCGGGACCGTCTCGGAGCAAAAGGACTTGGCATCCACGAGAGGTACTCCGGCCCTGCCAGCTAGTGAGAGCCTGGACAGCGGGACCGTCTTGGAGCAAAAGTTATTGGGCATCCACGAGAGGTACCACCGACCCTACCCAGTTAGTGAGATCCTAGACAGCAGGACTGTCTCGGAGCAAAAGGACTTGACATCCACGAGAGGTACTCCGGCCCTGCCAGCTAGTGAGACCCTAGACAGCGGGACCGTCTCAGTGATCTTCTCATCCTGGGGTGCGGTCTGGGATGTCGAAGCGATGCTCCGTCGGTATATCACATGGAGGCTTGCCTTCCAAGTGGCTTCAATCCCTACTACACAGTGGATCGCTGTTATACCACCTCGGGGTCTGATATCGACCTGGTACTCACATATGTCATCCCACCCCATTTTGGGTGGAACCTCTTCAACCTGCACCGGCGGCTGCTGCTGGGCAGGGCCTCTCGTCGCCCCCCCTCACTTCTAGGAACTCGGGGCAGGTAGCCGTAGCGTGACCCTCCAACTGGTGGAAGTCACAGTATGACAATGCTCTTCCTCCCCTCCTTCGGCGGGCTTGGTGGTCTCTTCCACTGCCTCCTCCCCCTCCTCCCATTGTCAAGGCTTGCTGCGGTGGGGGTAGGAGCTGCCTAGGGGCTTGCCTCTGGAAGTTGAATCTCCCCTGGCCCTTATGGAAGTTCCCCCTATCTTGGATGAGACCTCTTCCTGGACCCTTCACGGGTCCTCCCTGCTACCTCCAACCTGGCTCCGGACCTTCTTGAGGTCCCTGGAACCTCTGAGCTCTCTGATCCTCTCTCCTTCTCCCCTTCTGATGCCTCGAGCCATCTTTCTCCTTCAACTCTGCCTCTGTCAACCTTGCCAACTTCTTGACAAATGTCGGGTTGGCCGCCTCAGTTGTTATCTCCTTCGCTGCCCTTTCCATCAGCTCCTTGAAGGAAAGGGGGGTCTTTCGGGTCAGGCTTATCTTGAAGAACCCCTCGCGCAAACCCACCATGAATGCCATCTGGAGGGCATACCCTGACATCTCCTAGATATCCAGGATCTCCTCCTGTAACCTGTCAATGTAACGGTCCAGCGACTCCTCAGCCCCCTGCCTTATCAGGAAGATGGACTCAAGACTCTTCTTCCTTTTATTGGAGGTGGAGAAGCGAAGCTGAAAGCTCCGGCTCAAGTACTCAAACCCATGGATCGATCTCGGAGGGAGTTAGTGGAATCAGTCCCTTACCTTGTCCTTTAATGTGATCTCGAAGAGGCGACACTTAAAGGCATCCGTCATCGGCCTAATGGAGACGGCATCCTCAAACCACTATAGGTGCTGGATGGGGTCATTCTTCCTGGTATAGTAAGCCATGTCTGACACTCTGAACCCCTCGGGAATGGGAGTTGAGATGATCAGCTCGATGAATGGTGACCCCCTTAGGGGTGGTCTCGCAGCCTCTCCTTGCGTGACCTGCTCGCTTGGAAGGCTGACACTCACTTTAAGACCCTCCTCCCCCTTACCAAGGAGGGCTCCCGGGTCCTATGCCCAGAACCTTCGTCTTACGGTGACACTAACGCACGGGTTAGTCGACACCGCAACACGCCGATTCTGCCGGCTATTACGATCATATAACCTGTAGGCCAAAATGAGAAATAAAAGTATAACAGTATAACAAATCCACTAGTCCACAAGTCACAGAGTATATATCATATATATAAACGAAGAGTACAGAAACATAGTGCACAATGAGTACAAATGAAAGAGTAACAAGGGCTTATGCCCAGTACATCATATTAACTCTCTCTCTCTCTCAAATTAAAGAGGAAGCTAATCTAATGCATCAAAACTCGTCCCACCTGA
This sequence comes from Platanthera guangdongensis, assembly GCA_039583875.1. NCBI lineage: Eukaryota > Viridiplantae > Streptophyta > Magnoliopsida > Asparagales > Orchidaceae > Platanthera > Platanthera guangdongensis. Next base: position 51,101,560 of record CM077152.1, read on the forward strand.
GGATGCGCAGTAGTAGTAGTAGCTTGCGGTAGCGGTATCTGCTCCTCAAGTCTTGTATCCTCATCATGCTGGTGCTCCATCTCCACGAGCTCCTAAAATAGTATGGTCACCGACCATTAGTCAAAAAGACTAAGTCGTTTCCTCCGTACCTCGCCCCACAGCTCCTAGGCACCGAGCGGAAGGACGAAGCGAAGGACAATAAGGGGTAGCAAAAGTGGAAGCAGGTGACAGGAACTAACTAGCAGTTATAATAGATATTATTATTCTACTATAGCAGTTCTAAGTATATAGTACAAGTAAGTAAAGTGCAGTACTAGTAAAGGAAGTAAAGAACAGAAAGTAAGAGCAGAGAAATAAAACTAGGCTACCACTATAATACCATCACAAAAGTACCTTAACTTATAAAAATGCTCATACAAATTTATAAGTTAAGGTTTCTAGGAAATTTAACTTATCATATAAAAGAGCTCATACTAATTTATATGATAAGGATCTATAAAGAGTATGACCTAATATGAATGAATGTTATGATGCAATTTATGCACAGGCAAGTGCAACTCACACACAACTACTCTGTGATCACAGACCTTTAGTTCCCACTTTTTGAGAGCTAACATCACTCTCGGGTACCACCGCTATGGCAATGGCAGCAGCGGAGCGGGCATCTCCACTTCTAGGCCGGTATGCATACTACCAAACCTTAGACCCCTCTCATACGCCTCCGTACACGTCCAAGGTGCACTCTAGAGTCTCTGTGTACGTACTTTGCTGACAAACCATCAGTCTTGTTGGGTCGGATGTGCGTTATCGGGGATCGTCCTCCAGACCGCAGTATAAAACAACCCACTGGCCCCTCTAACCCTCACACCCGCCTGGTGCACCGTACTGCCATCGGTGTGACGAATGGCCAGTACCGCATGCCCCGCCACTAAATTTATGCACATACAAGTATTTGATTCCGAGCCTCCAGCTCGCGGGACCAACCCGTCCTGAATCCCTTAAACCCTACACGGGTGAGCATTTATCAAAATCCCTCCAACCCTACACGGGTGAGAACGCACATTAGTGTCTTTATTCCAAATCCCTCAAACCCATCACAGGTGAGAATGAATCACAATGCCCTAACCTAATAGACTACTCTTGTCTACGGGTTATTATACTTAGCGGTTTAAGGTTAATCCCAGGACTACCCAGGGTATACCCGGTGAAGGGCTCTCGGGAGCACGAGGAACTATGATGGGATTACACCCAAAGTTCCCTTTCTCAAGGATAATTACTTTTATTGGTGTCTACCCAGGATTTATACTCTAACTCTCGTATTACTTTAGAACGACCCTAAAGACTTAAGGTGTTATTAGGAGCGCGACAGTCTTCCGCCGGTCCCCGTTATTGTTGTTATTACGGGACTTGCACTCTTCCACACATGGTTAAGGAATTCTCTAGGAGACCAACCAGGGTTAATTCCTCCACTAAGATCCTCACTTTACTAGTTATTCAAATTCCTCCTCTGGTGGCCCTACTAGTACGCACATCGGTGCTAGACCCTTACCCATGTCCCGATACCACCTATAAATGTGACCTTCAATTTCCTCAGGCCATATGCCTCAAATTATTTATCCTAGGATGGTATGGACCTATATGATGACTAGGATGAATTTCCATAATTTTTCAATTACGTACATCATTAAATTAATTTCTTTAAATGAAATCCCGAGTCATTTTGCACATGAAGTATTGTCAATATTAAACCTACTGCCCTAGAGATTCTTCCAGGTATATAATATGACAATTAATGGGGCCTACCAAAATATCATGTTTTTTCAATTCAGATTTATAATTAATTCCTATTTAATATTATATCCACAAATCTAGCATTTTTCAAATGAAGTATATAAAATATTAACTCAAAAATTCTAATTAAATTACAGAGCCTTGATAACAATGAAATAATGCTATATCCAGATTTCCATTTACATCTAGGTTGATATTGCCTATCCATGATCAATTTGAGTTACTTATCAAAATATCATTATGGGTCCTAAGTACATTATTTGGCACTCCAAAATTTTGACATAATTACATAAGGTATAAAACATATAATTACAGCAATATGAATTTTCTCAGATTTTTCAAAGGAATATACCATTCATTTCTACACAAAATTCCATAAGGGTAAAATGGTCATTTGCTCCTTAAACTACCTGAACGTCATCCAACAGAGATATAAATTATTTCTAGTATTTATTATATTACTCCTTAGACCTCAACAGAAATTGAACATTTTATGATAAGAGTAAACATATTTTAAATTTATTTCCTCAAAAAGGCCAAATTTTCAGAAATTCAAAATAACGAGATTTTTGTTCCCAAAAATCCCACCATTGATATGAGAGGTGTATTACACCCTCATGTATCTCCATAATGAAAATCATGATTTTTGAATGTTCCAAGTAGACTGAATACACATTATTTCCTTTTAGGCTAATTGCACACCAAGCCTATAACAAACCAACACATGCAAGTGAGTTTACCCAATATGCAGTGGTCCAAATTGGATGGAATTTAAAAAATACACTTACAATGTCCCTAAGGACATGCCACCCAAATTTGGGGCCATTTGGAGTCCCACAACTCCAAATATTTCATTTATTTCATTTTGGGTATTTTAGTAAAAACTATAGCAAAAGTTTTCCCAAAATTTCTCATTTTTGTGCAGGGGTTAACCAAGCCCTAAACATGAATGCACCAAAAATTTGGGGCCATTTGGGTGAGTGGTTTGACTTGGGCATCATTTTGAAGTTCTGCCCTAGTTAAGGACCAACACTAGACAAATGGTCCTACATATCAGACCACTGGACCAAATATCAAGTTAAGGGTGGCAATTTAAAGTTAACACAAATGGCTACATTTATTATGTTCATATTATCCTCTGGAAATGAATCTAAGAGCCATATATTTGACATGCAAGGTGACTGAATTAAAGTGACAGAAATGAAATTTCATTTCATTAGAATAATAACAAAAATAAATTTATTTTAATACAAATGTAGCACGAATCTTAAAGCTAGATTAGACGGCATCCTCTCATCTTCCCCAAGTGTTCAACGGCTGAGATCGAGCCGACCTGGAGGATATTGCGGGGCCATTTCCGGCCACCTGAGGCGGCGCCACTCCCAGCCAACGGTGCCATCACCTTCACGGTGGTGGTGGCTATCTTTTGCCGGTGATGAGGCGGCGGGAGACGGCGACGACGACGATTCTGAGCGGTAAGAAAAAGCTTGGAATTCTCCCATTTCTCCAATGGCATCGGGCTCAATTGAGCCTGATATCTCCCCTAATTGATCTAGGATTCTAGTACGGGTAGAGGGACGGTGAAACAGACGTATGTTGGTGGCTGGCGGCGAGGATGAAGGCGGGTGGCCATTCCCGACCTTAATCCGGCGACACCTTTCGGATTCATGGTTCTTGCACCGTTTCCTTCACTCCAGCTATCGGGTTCTACTCTCTTTTGCCCTCTGAAACTAATGGAGTCACTGTTTCTGGCTGAGAGTAGGTATATGGGGAGATACAACCAATGTAAGCTCGGTTTGGAGCTTTGGTTGTTTCACCCTTCATGCCAAGTGGGCACCATGCAGTCACATTCTCTGGACATTCCCTGAGGAGGCCAGCCAGCACAATTTTGGGCTGATTGAACCAAGGCCAAGTGGCCTCTGCCTCTTTAATTCACATGCCTGCATCAAGCCAGAATTTGGCCCAGAAAGACCGCTCGACGATCGTCGAACGTAGGGTTTCACGATCATTGAACGGGCAATTTCGTCGCGCAACAATCGTCGAATGCAGATCTAAATCGTCGAACGGAGATCCAAATCTTCGAACGCAGCTTGCCGGGGACAATCGTCGGACGCAGATATAAATCGTCGAACGGAGATCCAAATCGTCTAACGCAGCTTGCTGGGGACAATCGTCGAACGCAGATCTAAATCGTTGAACGGAGATCCAAATCGTCGAACGCAGCTTGTTGGGGACAATCGTCGAACGCATATCTAAATCGTCGAACAGAGATCTAAATCTTCGAACGCAGGTTGACACAGTGGGACACGCCCTGTGACACGCCCGTATCACAGGCCGTGTACACCTACCCGACGATCGCCACTCGACGATAGACACTCGACGACCGTCGAACCGAGGGGACACGCCCCCCGTCATGCCCGTGTCATCTGGCGTGTTTCCCTACACGGCGGCAGACACGTCCCAGTTAACTTCGTCGAACTGAGTTCGTTGGCCACAAGGAGACACGCCCTGGGACACGCCCGTGTCCCAGGTCGTGTCACCCAAAAATTTTTCCTGCTGAAAAGTTGGGATGTTGTAATTCCCAATAAACAAGAAAATAATTTCGTCCCTGAAATTCAAGTTCGGGTCTACGGGGATTCTACTTGCAAGAGTTATAAGAAATTTTTGAACGTATAAACTAAAGTATACCTAAAGTGAACAGCTCCGGGTGTCGCTACAGCATTAGATCCCTCGGCTCCCAGGTGTGTTTCTCCCGTCCATGGTTGGACCACAGCACCTTCACAAGAGGGACCTTCTTATTCCGCAACACTCGGACATCTGTATCATCAATCCGGATCGGCTCCAATCTGATGGATCTGTCTGGCGCTATCGGTCCGGCTGTAGTAGTAACATGCTGCTCCGGCCGTAGGAGAGTGTTGAAGTTGGTGACCGGGCGGTCTGGCGGTCTGTCATGGCGGGTTGAAGACCGCGCGGTCTGGCGGTTTGTCTCAGCCGGCTTGGAGACCGGGCGGTCTAGAGGTCTTCCCTGGCGATCTCTCTTCTTCTCTTATGGTAGCCGTGCGGTTAGCCCTTCTGTCTAACCGCGCGGCTTGTGCAGTTTATTTTGTATAGTCTGCTTAGTCCTGTAAATTTTTAGTCCCACATCTCTTATTTGTATTCTCTCATCTCTCCTCCATTCTATATAAGGGAGGGCATACCTTTGTAATAGATACCTTTTTCGGATAATAAAGTTTCACTTTAAAATCATTCGGCTTGTTTTTTGTTCGATTCTTACAAGGTATCAGAGGACTCGATCTACTCCTCCTGATTCTGTGTCTTCCTATCCGCGCGGCTTATCGTGACGGTTTGCTCCCTGTCCGCGCGGCCTCTTCCTCTCCTTGTTGCTGCCCTCTGTGTGCGTGACTTTTTTTGTCTCTTCTAAGTCGCCGCCTCTTCTCGCAGCGCCCTGTTTTGCCCTGCTTCTGTTCGCGCGGATTGTCCTCTAGCCGTTCGACTTCTTCCCCTCCGCTTGTGTCTGCAACTTGGTCGTGGATTTTCTGGCCACTGGTTCCCACCCTTGTGACCGCTGCTGTACAACCCCGTAGCCGGGCGAGTGGGACCCTCCCCAAAAATCAGCCTAGGGGCGTGTTATGGGCGACGAGTTGGTGCGATCCCGTGCGGGTCCTCGTGCGTGCGTGCGTGCGGAGGTTCTATGCGCATATGTTCATATTATATATATATATATATTATATATACTATATATTATATTATAATATATTATATATATTAGATAGATAAAATAAGGAGGGAAGGCGGGGGGAGTGGGGACAGCAGGAGGTAAAAAAAAAGAAGAAATGAAATAAAAAGAGGGGACATTGAGTTGAGCTGGGGGAGAAAAGGCGAAGATAAAAACAGAAAAAGAGGGAAGGAAGAAAAATAGAAGCGGGTAGGTCACGGGGGACAGCAGCAAGGGTCGGGGGAAAATGAGAGAGCAGAGGAGAAAGAGAGAGGAGGAGATCAGGGGATTTTCTCCCGCTAGGGCTCGGCCAAGCAGGGCCGCCGCCGCCGCCGCCCATTTCCCATCGCCGGCAAGACAGCGCAGCCGCCAACCCCTCCCTCTCACGCCGGCTCGGAGCAGCACAGCCACAACCCCGGCCGCCCCTTCCTCGCTCCTTCTCTCCCGTCGCCGGCAAAGCAACGTCGCCGCCGCGCCCTCCCTCTCTCGCCCTAGGCCTGGGGCAGCAAGGGGCCGCCCGCCTCCTCTCTCCCTCCGGCCACCGCCTGGGCTAGGGCACGACCTCCTTCGTTCTCTCCCACCGTCGCCGGCAAAGCAGCAGCCCGGTCTCCCCTTTTCCCCTCTCTCCCGTCGCCGGCAAAGCAACAGACCGGGCGAGGCTCGACCTGGAGCAAGGCTCGGCCTGGAGCGAGACTCGGCCAGGAGCGAGGCTCGGCCTGGAGCGAGGCTCGGCCTGGAGCGAGGCTCGGCCTGGAGCGAGGCTCGGCCTGGAGCGAGGCTCGGCCTGGAGCGAGGCTCGGCCTGGAGTAAGGCTCGGCCTGGAGTGGAGGTCGAACGCCGACGCGACCGCATGCAGTAGGATCGACTCGGAGCTCCTCTCCCGTCCCCGCCGCCAAACACGCGACAAGGGTAACGATGTTTCAACTTGGGCATGTGAAGCCTTCAGTTTCCATATTCGCACGGAAGCCCCTCTCCACCAACGGGTGGGGGGAAGGGAGCTCCCCGACGGGTTGACGCGTACGTCCCCGCAGTTAATTGCATTAGTACCCGGAAGCGTGAGTACGGGTTTAGGCATGCTGTGTGAAGCCCATCCGGACGTGTGAGCCGGATTGGTGATGTTCTGGGTTTCTCGGAGAAGACTCCGGGGAAGTTGTTTATTTAGCCGCTTGCAGGGAATGCGCTCCACAAGCCCCAAAAAAGGGGGTGTGCGCAATATGTTTGGCCCGCTTCTGTTAGCCGACCGATGACTAGTTGGTCGCCGCTCGTCGAGACGTTGGCGTACAGGTGTTGCAGTACCAGGCGGGGAGTAGCGGGCTTAAGCCCAAACTTGTGCTGGCCCTCGAAGGCCTTTTTGTTTATATTTCCGGCCTGCGTGCCGAGTATGGAATTTATTTTTCTGTAATATTTTTTCATATCTGTGATGCTCTGCGATTATAGTTTACTCCTCCTATCTTGGGCGAGCGGTGTGTTCGTAAACCGCTCCCCCCCCCCGTGGGCCCCGAGGTATAGATGCCGGGAAGCCCCTGATGGCCCGTTGCCATCCCTTCAGAGTAGCGGAGTTCCGCTGTTAGCGGCCCAATTGGGGCTGCGTAGAGTAGGGCTGCTGGGCGGTTTTGCGCCAATAGTAATGCGGGCAGGGAACATTTTACATAGACCCGAGGTGGCGCCTCTAGTTTGGGAGTGGATCTCGAGATCCTCCTTGGATGTTCCGGTCGGCCAAGAGAGCCCTCCGAAGGTGCCTTAGCTCAGCCCTTGGCTTGGGAGGGGAAGAGTTAGTTAGTCTTCCGGGTATGCGGCGGGTCCTCCACGCTGAGACCTTGGGTCTATCCCTCGTGTTCCTAGTCTTGTGCCTAGATCGTTCGCTTGAGGGTAGTAGGTGCGCGGTCACCCCTTCCCCAAGGGTCGAACTCCACGGGAGACCGGATTTCCGGTTTCAACATTTTGGTGCGGTGAGCGTGGAAAGTGACCAGCATAGAAGAACTCAGGCGAACATCATGGCAATAGAAGTGGAACCAGGTGACGACCAGGGTCGTGCGCTGACACTTTGCGTGTTAGGTTCTCATACTCGGAGTTGTCCCCTCTCATAGCTGTTGTTTGAATCTCATAGCACTCGTGGTAGGATTTGCACCTATTTGAAGCACTTATACATGTGAAAACCAATGTGTCCCCACTTATTACATCAACGAGAAATCTGGAGGTTATTATCCTTAGGATCAAGTAAGAGAGCAGCTGAGAGGCATTAGGAGCCGGGGTGACCGGAAAGGATTCCCTCCCTAGCGGTAATATGTTGTCTCTTCCTTGCAATTCAGTAGCGGTCAAGTTTTCTCTTTATTACTGATTCGCCTCGAGCTTCTGAGGGCTTCAAGGGTTGGCCTCGCGATCGACTCCGGAAGCCAAACGTCCAACCCGTTCCTTTTAAATAGCCTAGTTCGGACGATGGGACGGTGCCGCGGGACTTTAAGCGCTATTGTAAGACCGAGCCTCTGCACTGACGGCCGAGATCAGCTCCCCCCTGCACGCCGGACTATGTCCTCTCGATCGCACCTCTCCTCTGACTAGAGGAATTATCAGGAACGAGCCTAAACGCTAACCTCCCAGATTTGATAAAGGGCCGATCTCTCCAAGCAATCGCAAGTGACGTGGCGGAAAGTGATCTTTGTCATTGGATCAGGATACGAAACGTCCAACCCGTTCCTTTTAAATAGCCCAGTTCGGATGATGGGACGATGCCTCAGGACTCTAAGCGCTATTGTAAGACCGAGCCTCTGCACTGACGGCCGAGATCAGCTCCCCCTTGCACGCCGGCCTATGTCCCCCCGATTGCATCTCTCTTCCGATTGGAGGAATTATTAGGAATAGGTTCGGACGCCAGCTTCCCGATTTGGCGACTTCCAGATCGTCTCTCTTATGTATAGAATGCGTCCTCCATTTGTAAAAGCATCGGTGCAGTTAACTTTCCAACACCTCTTAAGTAAATAAGATGTCTCCATCTCGAGCAAAGTCAAGTCGGGTAGTTTTGGACCCCGAGCAGATCCCGCTGCCAGGCTCTCACCTAGCTGGCAGGGCCGGAAGTCACTCGGTGTCATCCGTGGGCCTCGAGCTGATCCCGCTGTCAGGCTCTCACCTAGCTGGCAGGGCCGGAAGTCACTCGATGGCGGTAGTTTTGGACCCCGAGCAGATCCCGCTGCCAGGCTCTCACCTAGCTGGCAGGGCCGGAAGTCACTCGGTGTCATCCGTGGGCCTCGAGCAGATCCCGCTGTCAGGCTCTCACCTAGCTGGCAGGGCCGGAAGTCACTCGATGGCGGTAGTTTTGGACCCCGAGCAGATCCCGCTGTCAGGCTCTCATCTAGCTGGCAGGGCCGGAAGTCACTCGGTGTCATCCGTGGGCCTCGAGCAGATCCCGCTGTCAGGCTCTCACCTAGCTGGCAGGGCCGGAAGTCACTCGATGGCGGTAGTAGTGGACCCCTGGTAGACTCGCTGTCAGGCTCTCATTAGCTGGCAGGGCTGAAGGCACACCTGGGGGAAAGGATTGGTTCTTGGAGGATTTTGTAGGACCCCGAGTGCTGCTCGGCCCCGACTCGCTGTCAGGCTCTCATTAGCTGGCAGGGCTGTAGGCACACCTGGGGGGAAAGGATTAGCTCAGCGTGTACAAGAGGGTACAGAAGATACGGCTTTGTTGTTTCACGATATCGCGAGAAATTATGTACTTGTTGTAAGTAATGGTATAAGGGCAACTCGATAGCAGTGAGCCAAAGGGTATCGAGTGATTCAAAAAGATCAGAAAGGTCGTGGAGAGAGTGATGCTCCAAGCACGGATTTCAGTTTCTCTCAAAATTTTTTTTGGGTCGGCTCCCACTCGCCGGATACATTGGGTTGGATGATTCTTTCCGAGCTTGTGCCAAGCTCGAAAAGAGCGGGGATTGTGTACAACCCCGTAGCCGGGCGAGTGGGACCCTCCCCAAAAATCAGCCTAGGGGCGTGTTATGGGCGACGAGTTGGTGCGACCCCGTGCGGGTCCTCGTGCATGCGTGCGTGCGGAGGTTCTATGCACATATGTTCATATTATATATATATATTATATATACTATATATTATATTATAATATATATAATATATTATATATATTAGATAGATAGAATAAGGAGGGAAGGCGGGGGGAGTGGGGACAGCAGGAGGTAAAAAAAAGAAGAAATGAAATAAAAAGAGGGGACATCGGGTTGAGCTGGGGGAGAAAAGGCGAAGAGAAAAACAGAAAAAGAGGGAAGGAAGAAAAATAGAAGCGGGTAGGTCACGGGGGACAGCAGCAAGGGTCGGGGGAAAATGAGAGAGCAGAGGAGAAAGAGAGAGGAGGAGATCGGGGGATTTTCTCCCGCTAGGGCTCGGCCAAGCAGGGCCACCGCCGCCGCCCCATTTCCCGTCGCCGGCAAGACAGCGCAGCCGCCGCCCCCTCCCTCTCACGCCGGCTCGGAGCAGCACAGCCACAACCCCGGCCGCCCCTTCCTCGCTCCTTCTCTCCCGTCGCCGGCAAAGCAACGCCGCCGCCGCGCCCTCCCTCTCTCGCCCTAGGCCTGGGGCAGCAAGGGGCCGCCCGCCTCCTCTCTCCCTCCGGCCACCGCCTGGGCTAGGGCACGGCCTCCTTCGTTCTCTCCCGCCGTCGCCGGCAAAGCAGCAGCCCGGCCGCCCCTTTTCCCCTCTCTCCCGTCGCCGGCAAAGCAGCAGCCCGGGCGAGGCTCGGCCTAGAGCAAGGCTCGGCCTGGAGTGAGACTCGGCCTGGAGCGAGGCTCGGCCTGGAGCGAGGCTCGGCCTGGAGCGAGGCTCGGCCTGGAGCGAGGCTCGGCCTGGAGCGAGGCTCGGCCTGGAGCGAGGCTCGGCCTGGAGCGAGGCTCGGCCTGGAGCGAGGCTCGGCCTGGAGCAAGGCTCAGCCTGGAGTGGAGGTCGAACGCCAGCGCGACCGCATGCAGTAGGATCGACTCGGAGCTCCTCTCCCGTCCCCGCCGCCAAACACGCGACAAGGGTAACGATGTTTCAACTTGGGCATGTGAAACCTTCAGTTTCCATATTCGCACGGAAGCCCCTCTCCACCAACGGGTGGGGGGAAGGGAGCTCCCCGACGGGTTGACGCGTACGTCCCCGCAGTTAATTGCATTAGTACCCGGAAGCGTGAGTACGGGTTTAGGCATGCTGTGTGAAGCCCATCCGGACGTGTGAGCCGGATTGGTGATGTTCTGGGTTTCTCGGAGAAGAATCCGGGGAAGTTGTTTATTTAGCCGCTTGCAGGGAATGTGCTCCACAAGCCCCAAAAAAGGGGGTGTGCGCAATATGTTTGGCCCGCTTCTGTTAGCCGACCGATGACTAGTTGGCCGCCGCTCGTCGAGACGTTGGCGTACAGGTGTTGCAGTACCAGGCGGGGAGTAGCGGGCTTAAGCCCAAACTTGTGCTGGCCCTCGAAGGCCTTTTTGTTTATATTTCCGGCCTGCGTGCCGAGTATGGAATTTATATTCCTGTAATATTTTTTCATATCTGTGATGCTCTGCGATTATAGTTTACTCCTCCTGTCTTGGGCGAGCGGTGTGTTCGTAAACCGCTCCCCCCGTGTGGGCCCCGAGGTATAGATGCCGGGAAGCCCCTGATGGCCCGTTGTCATCCCTTCAGAGTAGCGGAGTTCCGCTGTTAGCGGCCCAATTGGGGCTGCGTAGAGTAGGGCTGCTGGGCGGTTTTGCGCCAATAGTAATGCGGGCAGGGAACATTTTACATAGACCCGAGGTGGTGCCTCTAGTTTGGGAGTGGATCTCGAGATCCTCCTTGGATGTTCCGGTCGGCCAAGAGAGCCCTCCGAAGGTGCCTTAGCTCAGCCCTTGGCTTGGGATGGGAAGAGTTAGTTAGTCTTCCGGGTATGCGGCGGGTCCTCCACGCTGAGACCTTGGGTCTATCCCTCGTGTTCCTAGTCTTGTGCCTAGATCGTTCGCTTGAGGGTAGTAGGTACGCGGTCACACCTTCCCCAAGGGTCGAACTCCACGGGAGACCGGACTTCCGGTTTCAACAGCTGCAGCCCGTCTTTATCCTCTCCGTGCGGGTTATTTCCTAACCGCCCGACTTCCTTTTTCCTGCTCCTATGGCTCTTTCTGATGCCTCTACTGCCACCACCGCTGTCACCAATCCGGCTCCGCCTCTTCCACCTACTCCTTCCGGGAACCTTGGGACCGTTTCCAAGCTTGTTGGCTCTAACTACCTGGATTGGAGCGTCTCTTTCACCTTTCTTCTTCGATCACAACGCAAACGCCATCATCTCGTTGATGACCCACCTCCTATCACTTCACCTCTCTTTGATGACTGGGATGCAAGTGACGCACTTGTGCGTACTTGGCTCGCGAACAGTCTTTCTGGTGAGTGCCTTCCCGTCATACATCATGATGAGACGGTCAAGGCCGCTTGGCTTCATCTTGCCGCTTTGTACTCTAAGGGGGCTCATACATCCCGCATCTATACGTTGTATGCGGACCTCTTTGCCCGTCCTACCTTGTCTCCTGCTGCTGCCTACCAACAGGTTCAGGCTCTTGGGGCTGAGATTCTTCAGAATCGCCCTTTTTCTGCGGATTTGGCTCAACAACACAAGCTCTTCCAGGAACTTATGGTTGTGTGCTATCTGCTCCGGCTTCTTGATACTTATGACATGATTCGCCAACAAATTCTGGGTGAGGCCGAATCTCCTACCTTAGATGCCACCGCTGCCCGCATCGCTGCTGTCACCTCTCTCCTTCAGCGCCCACTTTTGCCCGCTCCTTCTCCACCACCGGACAACTATTCTCATCACACTCAGCGGAGTGGCTCTGGTAGCCGCAGTCACCAGTCCGGCAGTCGTGCTTCTTCCCGCTACCTCTGTTCTCATTATGGCCGAACCGGCCATACTTTCGAACGCTGCTGGACGAAGCATCCCCATCTTCGCCCCTCCGGTGACTCTTCCAAGCCGTCTGCCTCTGTTGTAACATCCTCAGGTAGTGCCCACATGGTGACTCAAGGTAAATGGCTCATCGACTCTGGTGCCACTAATCATATGATGGGCAATCCTCAGTGCTTCTCTTTACTCGAACAACATGATCGGTTGCCCCCGGTTCTAGTTGCGGATGGTTCTCCCTCCCCGGTTCATGGGACGGGAGTGGTTCATGTCACTCTGTCACTACGACTAGCGGACACTCTCTATGTGCCCAAGTTTCCGTGCAATCTGTTGTCTGTTACCTCTTTATACAAACAGCTTCAGTGTTCTGTGACCTTTACACCAACTTCTTGTTCTTTTCAGGATCCGAGCTCCCACCAGACGATTACTACTGGGACTGAGAGCGGCGGCCTCTACTTCCTCGACAACGTTTCCGCCTTGTCCGCCTTCTCCTCTTCCTGTACGGATCTTCTCCAGTGGCATCTCCGCCTCGGTCTTCCCCCACCATGTCTTCTACATCAGCTTCTGCCACACCTCCCTCCGTCTAGTACTCCTCTCCAATGCGACGCCTGTCAACTCGGCAAGCATCACCGTTCCTCCTTCCCGCCGAAGCACGGACGGGGCTCTACTCGTCCTTTTGATCTTGTCCACTCCAATATCTGGGGACCTGCTCCTACCCTCACCATTGGCCGGGGTAGTTCTTATTTTGTAACTTTTATAGATGATTTTTCTCGATGTACTTGGGTGTATCTCCTCCGAGATCGCTCTGAACTTTTGGATGTATGGATATCTTTTTATCAGTTGATTAAAACTCAGTTCAATGCTTGTATTAAAACATTTTGCTCCGACAATGCTAAAGAGTATCTGAGTCATGCTTTTACCTCTTTTTATGTGCAACATGGCATTATTCATCAGACTAGCTGTATTTACACCTCCCAACAAAATGGGGTGGCGGAATGCAAAAACCGTCACCTCCTCGATGTGGCTCGTACATTGATGACCCAGATGCATGTCCCTCGCTCGTATTGGGGCTATGCCGTTCTCCTTGCCTGCTAGCTCATCAATCGCATTCCCTCCACCATTCTCCACGAGAAAACACCCTTCTCCATTCTGTATCCAGGCAAGGAGCCTTTTCCTCTCCCTCTACGCATCTTTGGATGCACTGCCTTTGTGCATACCCCGTCTGCCACCCGTGACAAGCTCTCCCCTCGCTCCACCAAATGTGTCTTTTTGGGGTACTCCACCACTCAGAAAGGCTATTGTTGCTTTAACCCTGTTCTTCGTCAGCAGTTCATCTCTGCTGACGTTACCTTCTTCGAGAATGCCTCCTACTTCTCGGCTGACTCCTCCTCTCTTTCCCCCGCTACCTCTCCTCCTTCCCCAGCTTCTGACTCTCCTGCTATTCCCTTTGTTCCCTCGCCTCCTACCGAGATATCCACACCTCCGTCATCTCCGTCCCCTCCTCTCGCTCCACCTCTCTCTCCCACTTCTCCACCTCCGTCTCCATCCTCTCCGCCATCGTCGCTCTCTTCTCCCGGGCCAGCTCTCTCTGCCACGGACGCTCCGGATCCCGAGGGGGCCACCGACCTGGATCTACCTGTGGCTCTTCGCAAAGGGGTGCAGACATGTACCCTATACCCCCTTGCTGTTGTTGTTTCCTATGATCGTCTTACCCCTTCTCGCAGGGCCTTTGCGCTGGCTATCTCTGCCACTGCCACTCCTCGTTCTTATCAGGAGGCCCTTGTTATTCCCCATTGGAAGCTGGCCATGGATGAGGAAATGGCGACCCTCACGGAGCGGGGTACATGGACTCTTGTTCCTCCTCCCTTTGGTACTGATGTTGTTGGTTGTCGCTGGGTCTTTGTGGTCAAATTTGGCCCAGACGGCACTGTGGATCGGTATAAGGCTCGCCTTGTTTCTAAGGGCTTCACTCAGACCTATGGGGTTGATTACTTTGACACCTTCTCCCCCGTGGCTCGTCTCAGCACTATCCGGGTCCTTCTCTCTATGGCGGTCAATAGGGATTGGCGGATTTCTCAGCTGGATGTCAAGAATGCCTTCCTTTATGGTGATCTTCACGAGGCCGTCTACATGGAGCAACCTCCTGGGTATGTTGCTCAAGGGGAGACACGAGTATGCCGGCTGCAGAAGGCAATTTATGGCCTCAAGCAGAGCCCTCGAGCTTGGTTTGACAAGTTCAGCGGCATCGTGGCGGCTGTTGGTTTTGCGCGAAGCTCTGCTGATCACTCTCTCTTTATTCGCAAAACTCCCTCGGGGCTGGTTGTTCTTGTTGTATACGTCGATGATATTCTTCTCACTGGCGATGACCAGGAAGGGGTAGCCCTGACAAAGTGACATCTTCGCCAACATCTGATCACGAAAGATATGGGCTCTCCAAAGTACTTTCTGGGGATCGAAATCTCTCGAAAGCCCGACTCCTTAGTTCTCTCTCAGCGTAAGTATGCCCTTGATCTTTTAAAAGAGGCAGGGTTGACTGGAGCAAAACCTGCCCGATGCCCCATGGCAACTGGAGAAGACAAAACCTGGACAGATGATTCGCCTCCTCTTTCAGATAGTTCGCGGTACAGGCGTCTGGTTGGTAAGCTTATATATCTCACAGTGACCAGGCCCGACATTTCCTATGCTGTGGGCAAGGTGAGTCAATTCATGCAAGCTCCTAGGGAGTGTCATCTACAGTCCGCCTTGCGGATCTTGGAGTATGTCAAAGCAGCGCCTGGGAAAGGATTACTTTTTCAGAAGAATGGTCATCTGAGAATTGAAGCCTACTCAGATGCAAGTAATGCTGATGATAAAGGGGATCGCAAGTCAACCTCAGGTTTTTGCACATTTGTTGGGGGAAATCTGGTGAGCTGGAAGAGCAAGAAGCAGCCTGTTGTCTCCAGGTCCAGTGCAGAAGCTGAGTATCACAGTATAACGTCGACCACTTGTGAGTTAAAATGACTGCGGGCTCTCATGCTAGATTTAGGAGAGGTCTACAACCATCCTCTACCTATGTTCTGTGATAACAAGGCAGCCATATACATCTCTAAAAATCCGGTCTTCCATGGAAGAACAAAGCACATTGAGGTCGACTGTCATTTCATTCGTGAAGAGATCTTAAAGGAACAAATTTGCACTCACTTTGTTACTTCTGATAAAGAGCTGGGTAACATCTTCACCAAGCCAGTTTCCGCCTCGTTTCTTCATGTTTGTGACAAGCTGGGCATGATCGATATATATGCTCCAGCTTGAGGGGGAGTGTTGAAGTTGGTGACCGGGCGGTCTGGCGGTCTATCATGGTGGGTTGAAGACCGCGCGGTCTGGCGGTTTGTCTCAGCCGGCTTGGAGACCGGGCGGTCTAGCGGTCTTCCCTGGCGATCTCTCTTCCTCTCTTGTGGTAGCCGTGCAGTTAGCCCTTCTGTCTAACCGCGCGGCTTGTGCGGTTTATTTTGTATAGTCCGCTTAGTCCTGTAAATTTTTAGTCCCACATCTCTTATTTGTATTCTCTAATCTCTCCTTCATTCTATATAAGGGAGGGCATACCTTTGTAATAGATATCTTTTTCGGATAATAAAGTTTCACTTTAAAATCATTCAGCTTGTTTTTTGTTCGGTTCTTACAGAGAGCTCTTCGCAAGGAAGAGACATGGAAAACGTTGTGTAGGGCACCCAACTCCGGTGGCAGCTGTAGTCGGTAAGCTAAGGGGCCGATCCGCTCCAGGATCAAGTATGGCCCCATGTATCGAGGACTGAGCTTCTTGTGTCTCCGCACCCGAGAGACACCATGTACCAAACGTATCTTCAAGAAAACCCTGTCTCCAACCTGGAACTCCACCTTCCGAGCATCATAATACTTCACCTGTCTACTCTGGGCCTCTAGCAGCCAATCCCTGATCAAATGTACCTAAGCCTCTGTATCCTTCAGATAAAAAGAGCCAAGAGCCTTGGTATCCACATCCTGAACCCATGACAGCGGTGTCCGGCATTTCCTCCCATAAAGTGCCTCGTAAGGAGCCATCCTGATGCTAGCCTGGTGGCTGTTATTGTAGGAGAACTCAATCAGTAGTAGTAGCCTCTCCCAAGGCTTCCCCGTAACCAATATGCACAGGCGAAGTAGATCCTCCATGGTCCGGATGGTCCGCTCGGTCTGTCCGTCGGTCTGCGGGTGGAAGACGGTACTAAAAGTAAGCCGAGAGCCCAAGTAAGCATGAACGGCCCTCCACTCGCTCGAAGTGAACCTACCATCACGGTCCGAAACAATCGTCCTGGGAATGCCATGGTATCTAACAAACTGCTCCACGAATAGTCTCACCAAAACTACAACTGGAGTATCCTTCCAGACTGGAATAAAGCGTGCTACCTTGGTCAGTCTGTCTACTATGACCCATACAGAATCATGCCCAGAGTGGGAGCGAGATAGTGCGTGCACAAAATCCATAGCAATGTCCTCGAACTTGCAATCTAGGACTGGCAGTGGTTGTAGTAAACCTCCTGGGCTCTTACATTCCGCCTTCACGCGCTGACAAGTCGCGCAATGTGTCACAAAATAGGTGATCTCCCTCTTCATCTCAGGCCAGTACATGGTCCTCCGTAAATCTGCCCACATCTTGGTGATGCCGGGATGCACTAAATATCTGGAGCAATGAGCCTCTCTGAGTATGTCATCCCGGATACTGCCCCCTACTGGTATATAAATGCGTCCACGAAATCGAAGGAGATCATCCTGCAGCGTGTAGTCCTCGACCTTGCCCCTTTTCAGGGCACTGAAAATCGGTCCTAATGCAACATCCATCCCCTGATGTGTTCAGATGCGCTCCTGTATATCATCACCACTGATCACTGAGCTCAAATACTCTCGATATACCACTGGTTCGGTCTCAGATACCATGATAATATGCATGTCTTCCATCATCCGTATCAACTCTATAGACATCAACCGAGGCTCCGGTCTAGAAGTGCTGGCTCTCCTACTCAAGGCATCTGCTACTGTGTTTGCTTTCCCCGGGTGGTAGTGGATCTGGTAATCATAGTCACAGAGGAATTCCAGCCATCTTCTATATCGCAGGTTCAGGTCCTTCTGTGTATCGATGTACTTGAGATTCTTGTGATCTGAAAAAATATCACAATGAATCCAATACAGATAATGCCGCCATACCTTCAGTGCAAATACAATAGCCCCGAGCTCCAAATCGTGTACCCGATAGTTATGCTCGTGCTTCTTCAACTATCTCGAAGCATAAGCGATAACATGTCCGTGCTGCATCAGTACAGCACCAATCCCTTTGTATGAGGCATCCGTGTAAATCTGGAATCCCTCACTCCCAGATGGGAGTGCAAGGATAGGGGATGAGGTAAGTCGGTCCTTCAACTCCTGAAATGCCGTCTCGCACTGCTCTGTCCATATAGACTCTGCATCCTTCCTCGTCAGGGTCGTGAGGGGGAGTGCTATCCTCGAGAACCCCTCCACGAACTTATGATAATAAACTGCTAGCCCCAAGAAACAACAAATGTCGGATGCTGTCTTCGGTCGTGTCCAATCCCTCACCGTCTCTATCTTGGTTGGATCCACTGCTAATCCAGCTCCACTGATCGTGTGCCCCAAGAAGGCCACCTCCTATAGCCAAAACTGCCACTTTGAAAACTTTGCATACATCTAGGACTCCCTCAGCCTCTGCAAGACCTGTGTCAAATGCTCTGTATGCTCCTCCCGAGTTCGGGAATAGATCAAAATGACTTCGATGAACACAATCACGAAGCGGTCCAATAAAGGCTCAAATACACGATTCATTAGACTCAAGAATGCCGCAGGGGCATTCGTGAGCCCAAAAGGCATCACCGTGAACTTGTATAACCCATAGCGTGAACTGAATGTCGTCTTCGGTATGTCCTCTTCCCGGATGCGGAGCTGGTAGTAACCGGATCGCAAATCTAGCTTAGAGAACCAGAAGGCTCCCTGCAGCTGATCAAATAGCTCGTCTATCTGAGGTAGTGGATAGATATTGCAGACCGTTAACCGGTTCAGCTCCCGGTAATCTATGCATCGTCGTAACGACCCGTCCTTCTTCTTCACAAAAAGAACTGGCGCTCCCCACAATGATGAACTGGGCCGCACAAATCCCGACTCAACTAGCTCCTGAAGTTGAGTCCTGAACTCTGCCAACTCTCTGGGAGCCATCCTGTAAGGTGCCCGGGACACTGGCCTCGCTCCCGGTACCAGCTGAATCCTGAAATCCAAGTTCCTAGCTGGTGGTAGCCCGGGCAATTTCTCCGGGAACACGTCGGAGAAATCCCAGACCACCGGAATATCTGAAGTAGAAGTCTCTGCTCCCACCATCTCAAAGCAGACAAGGTAAACCTCCTTTTCCTGCTCGTGGGCCTTCACAGCCTGTACAGAATATAGTAATAGGTGGGAGATAGGTTTAATACCTTCGATGATGACATGGGAGTCGCCATGCCTTAGTGTGATCCTCCTTTAAGGGCAATCTATCTAAGCATGGTTCCGATGTAACCATGTCATGCCCAAAATCAAATCGAAGTCCTGCATCCTCAGTATAGTTGTTGGCGCCTCAAATGTCTTACCACCAATCTCGACCTCCATATTAAAATGGGAAGTGGTCCGCAGTTCTGACCCATCGGGTAAACGCACCCTCATCTCTAGTCCCGAAAATCTTTCGACGCCTTCAAGTCCGTCTATGAAGGCCTCAGATACGAACGAGTGCGAAGCACCCGTGTCAAAGAGGGTATGTGCGGGCTTTCCGCTGATCATAATTATGCCTGAGATTTTTTTGAGGTATAATGGATATTATTTCTATGGTTTTCAAGGCACTACTAAGGTTGAAATTTCTAAATTAAAACAATTTAAGTACCTGTAATCACCTCCTCGGGGTTCCTCTGCTCCGTGAGGTCCAAAGTGTATATCTGCTCCTGATTGTGTCCCTTGCCGTGATACCCACAGCCTCGGCCTCGTCCTCGGCCTCGGCCTCGGCCTCGTCCTCGGCCTCGGCCTCGACCCTGCTGTACTGGGTCCAATGGAGATGGAGGTGGAGGAGGATGGAATCGATGCGGGCACTCCGATCTAATGTGCTCGGGCTGGCGCCATCGGTAACAAACTACCTGTCGGTGGCCATGGTCATCCTATCTTCTCAGATCATGCACCTGTAGAGGTGGGGGAGCTAATGCTGGAGGAGGTCCCTACTCCTGCCTGTAGTTGGGGCGACGACGTCCCCCACCCCTCTTGTATCCAATAGTCCTGCCTCTCTGAGAGCCCCTGCTGCTCTCTCCTGATGTTTACCCATCATACGGTCTCTTCCCTCTGCCTTGCACCATCAGATGGCCGGCCTCCGGCTTCTTCGCCATCTCGATAATCTGGGTGGTCGTGCCATGGGAAATGAACAACAAAGCCTGCCTCAAATCATCCCTGAGGCCCTGGTAGAACCTCTTGGCATACCTCCTATCATCAGTATCCTGTATCCCTGCGAACCTGGCAAGGTGGGAGAACTCCCTCTAGTACTCAATCACTGACCTGCTCCCCTGCCGGGAGGTTCAAAAACCTCTCCTCCAAAGCATCTCTGTCCGTAGTAGAGATGAAGTAATCCAAAAACACATCGCCAAACTCCTCCCACAATATGTCTGACAACTCCCAGTCCGCATATGTAGACTCCCGCACTGATTTCCACTATCTCTTCGCATGAGCCTCTCGTGTAGAGGTGGATAGAGGTACTGCCCCACCGACCGGGCACCTGATGCCTGCCAAAATCTCGTGTATGGCCTCCAGCCATTCCTCCATCTTTACCGCATCCTCTGTCCCACGGCACATCAGTGGGGACAGACTCTTGAAGGCACTCGGCTAGCTTGACCCCGGATTTGGCTGCGGAGCTGGGACTTGCTGGGCTTTGAAGGCATCCAGAATCGCCGTCAAAGTCTGCCCCATCTCCGTCTGTAGAAATGGAGTGGCAGCTGGATGGGGAGGAATCATGTTTTGCGGCGCGGCGACCTGTGGAGGTTGCATAAAGGTAAGGTAAACGTCAAAATTAGCCTAACTCATTGTACTTAGTGGACTGTTTTATGTGACTTTTTACACATTGGCACACCACTGCTTCCGCTGCATAGTTTATCCGCAAACTAATGCTCGCGCTGCGTGGTCCAGTGTTGTGGACTTATTTCTCATATGATCGTTTATTCAAGTGATACCAGTTTGTAAGACCACCCTCCCCCTTACCAAGAAGGGCTCTCGGGTCCTATGCCCAGAATCGTCATCTTACGGTGACACTAACACACGGGTTAGTCGACACCGCAACATGCTGATTCTGCCGGCTATTATGATCATATAACCTGTAGGCCAAAATGAGAAATAGAAGTATAACAGTATAACAAATCCACTAGTCCACAAGTCACAGAGTACATATCATATATATAAACGAAGAGTACAGAAACATAGTCCACAATGAGTACAAATGAAAGAGTAACAAGGGCTTATGCCCAGTACATCATATCAACTCTCTCTCTCTCTCTCAAATCAAAGAGGAAGCTAATTTAATGCATCAAAACTCGTCCCACCTGAGGACGCGCGGTAGTAGTAGTAGCCTGTGGTAGCAGTATCTGCTCCTCAAGTGCTGTCTCCTCATCATGTTGGTGCTCCATCTCCACGAGCTCCTAAAATAGTATGGTCACCGACCATTAGTCAAATAGACTAAGTCGTTTCCTCCGTACCTCGCCCCGAAGCTCCTAGGCACCGAGTGGAAGGACGAAGCGGAGGACAATAAGGGGTAGCAAAAGTGGAAGCAGGTGACAGGAACTAACTAGCAGTTGTAATAGATATTATTATTCTACTCTAGAAGTTCTAAGTATATAGTACAAGTAAGTAAAGTGCAGTACTAATAAATGAAGTAAAGAACAGAAAGTAAGAGCAGGGAAATAAAACTAGGCTACCACTATAATACCATCACAAAAGTACCTTAACTTATAAAAATGCCAATACAAATTTATAAGTTACGGTTTCCAGGAAATTTAACTTATCATATAAAAGAGCTCATACTAATTTATATGATAAGGATCTATGAACCGCATGACCTAATATGAATGAATGTTATGATGCAATTTATGCACAGGCAAGTGCAACTCACACACAACGACTCTGTGATCACAGATCTTTAGTTCCCACTTTTTGAGAGCTAGCATCACTCTCGGGTACCACCGATGTGGCTACGACAGCAGCGGAGCGGGCATCTCCACTTCTAGGCCGGTATGCACACTACCAAACCTTAGACCCCTCTCATACGCCTCTGTACATGTCCAAGGTGCATTCTAGAGTCTCTGCGTACGTACTTTGATGACAATCTGTCAGTCTTGTTGGGTCGGATGTGCGTTATCGGGGATCGTCCTCCAGACCGTAGTGTAAAACAACCCACTGGCCCCTCTAACCCTCACACCCGCCTGGTGCACCGTACTGCCATCGGTGTGACGAACGGCCAGTACCGCATGCCCCGCCACTAAATTTATGCACATGCAAGTATTTCATTCCGAGCCTCCAGCTCGCAGGACCAACCCGTCCTGAATCCCTCATACCCTACACGGGTGAGCATTTATCGCAATCCCTCCAACCATACACGGATGAGCTGTAACGCCCCGAAAATCAAAGGAGCGAAGGGGGACGTTTTGGGCCAGTTTGGGTTCTGGCTGCAGGCACACGGCCTGGGACACGGGCGTGTCCCAGGGCGTGTCAAGCCTGTGTCGACACTGAGACGGGAAGTCGACACTTTGGTCTCGACATTGTGTCGAGACTGGGCACACGGCCTGCGACACGGGCATGTCGCAGGGCGTGTCGACCCGTGTCGACACTTAGCCCGCGAAGTCGACACTCTGCAGACGACGAAGTGTCGAGACATGACACACGGCCTGCGACACGGGCGTGTCGCAGGGCGTGTCAACCCGTGTCGACACTCGTCCCGGGAAGTCGACACTTTGGTCTCGACATTGTATCGAGACAAGGCACACGGCCTAGGACACGGGTGTGTCCAAGGCCGTGTCATCAGGTCGACGATTTTTGCTCGATGAAGTGTCGAGTGTCGAGACCGTGTACACGGCCTGGGGTCCAGGCGTGTTGAGGTGACACGGGTAGGGACACGGGCGTGTCCTAGAACCCGTGCAGTGCTCGGGTTGTTTTCGGGGAAAAACGATGGGGGTACACGGCCGTGTCAGGTGGAACACGGGCGTGTCAGCTTGAATACGGGCGTGTTCGATACCTATGTGAGGTTCTAGGCGAGCCGATTTTGACGACGAATGAGGCACACGGCCCTGGACACGGGCGTGTGCCAGGCCGTGTTCGGTCCAGATTGGGCATTTCAGTCCCGAATCAAAGCCGTTCGTTTCCTTATTTTGAGATCCAACGGCTGGGGGTTGTTCCTGAAGGGATATACCCGGGATTGGACATAGAAACCCTCACTTTTCATAACTTGTTATCTTTCTAAAAGCTTAGAGAGAGGGGAGAGCCAAGGAAGGAAGAAGGAGCTAGATCCGGCCATTGGAGGAGCTTCGGAGCTCCAAATCGCGAGTCGACTCCGGATCCACGGAGGCAAAGCTAGTGCGGTGCTTTTCATCCGCTTACTTTTCAATGATGCCAAAGAGGAACGCTAGGGTAACGATTCTCTTCTTGAGCATGAGTAGCTCTCCTTCTTTGCATAGGAAGCCCGCTCTCGCGAGTTTGCGAAGAGTTGGAGGCGTTCCTTCGGGTAGATATGTGAAGTCCCCGTTGTTTAGAGTCCGTAAGCGAGAACGGACATAGGCATGATGTGTGAAGCCTACCCGGACATATTGGTCTGGATCAGTGATGTTGCATTGCATAAATGCCGGAGAAGACTCCGTGCTATGGATTGTCTTTCGGGTTTTCTACGCGGTAGATTGCAGCAGGGAACCTTGGGGACTAACCCAAAGGTGCACCCGGAAAACTGGGCGGATACGAGATCTTGCCAACTTGGTGGCCTGAGAGCCAACTTGGACATAACCGGGTTATGTGAATTGTGATGGAAATGGGACTCAGTGAAAGTTTGACCCGCACATATGGCTTAAATTGTCGTTGCGATGTGAGCACGGGTTAGATGGAACCGTACCCGTTCTATATCGTTCGGTTAAAGAGACCTAAAGGCACATGGCACTTGCCGTTGGCATAGATTAGGGTCTTTGGTGGTCGATGGCTTAAATTGTCGTGACCCAGGCCAAGAAGACAAATGCTCATAGGTTTGGCCGTCAAAGTGGCGGTGGTGAGTCCGGAATGTCTATGGCTTTAATTGACATGACATCGACCGGTTCACCGAGAATGTGCCCTGAGAGCACGGGGCGTGTGGCCGTGCGAGCCAATGTCTGTGATGTAATGGTTATATATATATTGCTCGCTTATGCTAATGAAATGCAGGGAAGGAGCATCGCCACCCCGAGTTGGGGGCGGGATCGTTATAATTTGGTCAGCATTGCTGACCGTTGCCATGTTTTGCCACCGTGCGGTGGTTTGTTGTTTGCAGGTGCAGCTGGACCAAGCGGTCAATAGCGGGCTAAAGCCCGAATGCGAAGCCGACCCTCGAAGGCCTAATTGGAAATGTTTACTGCTTTATTCATGTGTGACCGGCCTGCGTGCCGTGGTTTGTAAAACATATAATTTTGAAGTGAAACATTTTTGTAAGGCCTTAAGGCTTGTTTTGAGTATTTTTGTATAACATTCCTATTTGGATTAATGGACATTCATGCTTTAATGTTGGGTTCTTATTTGCAACTTTTACAAACTTCTTCCGCTAGAATGCTCTGTGTAGGACGTTGAGATTGGTTGGATGGTTTCCATGAGTAACCACTCGGTCTGTCCGTAGTATATGGCGTCGGGCCCCGGCCGGACCTACTGTTATATGCTATGCGACGGATAGGGGGTGTTACATGAGCATTTATCACAATCCCTCCAACCCTACACGGGTGAGAACGCACATTAGTGCCTTTATTCCAAATCCCTCAAACCCGTCACGGGTGAGAATGAATCACAATGCCCTAACCTAATAGACTACTCTTGTCTACGAGTTATTATACTTAGAGGTTTAAGGTTAATCCAGGACTGCCCAGGGTATACCCGGTGAAGGGATCTCGAGGGCACTAGGAACTACGATGGGATTACGCCCAAAGTTCCCTTTCTCAAGGATAATTACTTTTATTGGTGGCTACCCAGGATTTATACCCTAACTCTCGTATTACTTTAGAACGACCCTAAAGACTTAATGTGTTATTAGGAGCGCGACGGTCTTCTGCCAGTCCCCGTTATTGTTGCTATTATGGGACTTGCACTCTTCCACACATGGTTAAGGAATTCTCTAAGAGACCAATCAGGGTTAATTCCTCCACTAAGATCCTTACTTTACTAGTTATTCAAATTTCTCCTCTGGTGGCCCTACTAGTACGAACTTCGGTGCTAGACCCTTACCCATGTCCCGATACCACCCACAAATGTGACCTTCATTTTCCTCTAGCCATATGCCTCAAATTATTTATCCTAGGATGGTATGAACCTATATGATGACTAGGATGAATTTCCATAATTTTTCAATTACTTACACCATTAAATTAATTTCTTTAAATTAAATCCTTAGTCTTTTTGCACATGAAGTATTGTCAATATTAAACCTACTGCCTTAGGTATTCTTTCAGGTATATAATATGACAATTAATGGGGCCTACCAAAATATCATGCTTTTTCAATTCAGATTTATAATTAATTCCTATTTAATATTATATCCACAAATCTAGCATTTTTCAAATGAAGTACATAAAATATTAACTCAAAACTTCTAATTAAATTACAGAGCCTTGATAACAATGAAATAATGCTATTTTCAGATTTTCATTTACATATAGGTTGAAATGGTCTATCCATGATCAATTTGAGTTATTTACCAAAATGTCATTATCTGGCCTAAGTACATTATTTTGCACTCCAAAATTCTGAAATAATTACACAAGGTATAAAACATATAATTACAGCAATATGAATTTTGTCAGATTTTTCAAAGGAATATACCATTCATTTCTACATAAAATTCCATAAGGGTAAAATGGTCATTTGCTCCTTAAACTACCTAAACATCATCCAACAGATGTATAAATTTTTTCTAGTGTTTATTATGTCACTCCTTAGACCTCAACAGAAATTGAACATTTTATGATGAGGGTAAATCTATTTTAAATTTATTTCCTCAAAATGGACAAATTTTCAGAAATTCAAAATAATGGGATTTTTGTTCCCAAAAATCCCACCATTACTATGAGAAGTGTATTACACCCTCATGTGTCTTCATAATGAAAATCATGATTTTTGAATGGTCCAAGTTGACTGAATACACATTAGTTCCTTTTAGGCTAATTGCACACCAAGCCTATAACAAGCCAACACATGCAAGTGAGTTTACCCAACATGCAGTGGTCAAAATTGGCTGAAATTTAAAACATACATTTATAATGTCTCTAAGGACATGCCACCCAAATGTTGGGCCATTTGGAGTCCCACAACTCCAAATATTTCATTTATTTCATTTTGGGTATTTTAGTAAAACCTATAGCAAATGTTTTCCCACAAATTCTCATTTTTATACAGGGGTTAAACAAACCCTAAACATGCATGCACCCAAAATGTGGGGCCATTTGGGTGACTGGTTTGACTTGGGCATCATTTTGAAGTTCTACCCTAGCTAAGGACAAACCCTAGAAAAATGGTCATACAGATTAGACCACTATACCAAATCTCAAGTTAAGGGTGACAATTTAAAGTTAACACAAAAGGCTACATTTAGCATGTTCATATCATCCTCTGGAAATGGCTCTAAGAGTCCTATATTTGACATGCAAGGTGACTGAATTAAAGTGACAGAAATGAAATTTCATTTCGTTAAAATAATAACAGAAATAAATTTATTTTAATACAAATGCAGCACGAATCTTAAAGCTAGATTGGACGGCATCCTCTCATCTTCCCCAAGTGCTCAACGGCTGAGATCGAGCTGACCTGGAGGATATTGCGGGGCCATTTCCGGCCACCTGAGGCGGCGCCACTCCCGGCCAACGGTGTCATCACCTTCACGGTGGTGGTGGCTATCTTTTGCCGGTGATGAGGTGGTGGGAGACGGCGGCGATGACGATTCCGAGCGGTAAGAAAAAGCTTGGAAATTCTCCTATTTCTCCCATGGCATCGGGCTCAATTGAGCCCGATATCTCCCCTAGTTGATCTAGGATTCTAGTACGGGTAGAGGGACGATGAAACGGACCTGTGTTGGTGGCTGGAGGCGAGGATGGAGGCGGGTGGCCATTCCCGACCTTGCTCCGGCGACACCTTTCGGATTTATGGTTCCTGCACCGTTTCCTTCACTCCAGCTATTGGGTTCTACTCTCTTTTGCCCTCTGAAACTAATGGAGTCACTGTTTCTGGCTGAGAGGAGGTATATGGGGAGATACAACCAATGTAAGCTCGGTTTGGAGTTTTGGTTGTTTCACCCTTCATGCCAAGTGGGCACCATGCAGTCACATTTTCTGGACATTCCCTGAGGAGGCCAACCAGCACAATTTTGGGCTGATTGAACCAAGGCCAAGTGGCCTCTGCCTCTTTAATTCACCTGCATGCATCAAGCCAGAATTTGCCCGAGAAAGACCACTCGATGATCGTCGAACGCAGGGTTTCACGATCGTCGAACGGGCAATTTCGTCGCGCGACAATCGTCGAACGCAGATCTAAATCGTCGAATGGAGATCCAAATCGTCGAACACAACTTACTGGGGACAATCGTCGAACGTAGATCTAAATCGTCGAACGGAGATCAAAATCGTAGAACGTAGCTTGCTGGGGACAATCGTCGAACGCAAATCTAAATCGTCAAACGGAGATCCAAATCATCGAACACAGCTTGCTGGGGACAATCGTCGAACGCAGATATAAATCATCGAACGAAGATCTAAATCGTCGAACGCAGCTTGACACAGCGGGACACGCCCTTTGACACGCCCGTGTCACAGGCCGTGTACACCTACCCGACGATCGCCACTCAACGATCGACGATCGACACTCGACGATCGTCGAACCGAGGGGACACGCCTCCCGTCATGCCCGTGTTGTCTGGCGTGTTTCCCTACACGGCGGCAGACACGCCCCAGTTAACTTCGTCAAACTGAGTTCGTTGGCCACAAGGAGACACGCCCTAGGACACACCCTGGGACACGCCCGTGTCCCAGGCCGTGTCACCCAAAAAATTTTCCTGCTGAAAAGTTGGGATGTTACACTCGCCGGGCTGGAGAATAACTCTCGGCCGGTGAGGTCTCGCTCGGTCCCATCTCCCATCCTCTGCTTCCCGGGCCTTATTCCTGGTGCGCTTTCTTCTCCCCCTGCCGGGGTCACCTCGCCTAGACCCATGGGAGTCGGCTCATCGAGAGGGGGGGCTAGCACTTGGGGGTTTGAGTGGAGTTGCCACCCCGAGGAGCAATACTTCGTTGCATCTCCATGATGCCTTGGATGGATGACATGAACTCTTCCCTCCACACAAAGCCTGGGTTGGGGAGCTCGCCGAGATCATCACTACCTCCCTGACCTCCAGCCATGAAACTCTCCCGAGATCTTCTGTGTTGGTCACTCTCCACGCTCACCGTGCCAAAATGTTGAAACTAAAAAATTGGTCTCTCGTGGAGTTCGGGGTCCCTAGAAAGGGATGACTTCACACCTACTACACTCAGGAGAATGTCACAAGCCAAAGGATCAAGAAGCTAGGAACAGACCCTTGGCTCTAGCGCGGAGGTCCCACCTCACACCCTGAAGATCTTGGAGATCTCCCCCTCCCTAGCCAATGCTGAGCTAGGTGCATTGGAGGAAAAAAGCAGGGGGATTTAAGTGGCTAAGAAGCAATGATCTCCAAGGCACCCTCAAGGGTCTATTTATAGTTTTCCTAATCCCATGGACCAAAAGGTCAGAAATACCCCTACGAAAAATAGGCCATGGGCCAATAGAAAACATCCACACCGGAGGGTAAAGGGGTAATTCCACCCCTGGGGGTATAATGGTAAAAGCATGCCACCTACTCCTCCGGATACCCGAGGCAAACGGGTAAACCCCGCAGGGGAACCAAAAGCTAGGGGCGAGACTAGGCCGCCGACCGGTCTCGCCCGCCAGGCAGGCTGCCTGGGCGAGACCAGGCCGCCGGCCGTCTCACCCTCCAGGCAGGCCTCCTGGGCAAGACCAGGCCGCCGGCCGGTCTCGCCCGCCATGCAGGCCGCCTGGGCGAGACCAGACCGCCGACCGTCTCGCATGCCAGGCAGGCCGCCTGGGCTAGACCAGGTCGCTGGCCGTCTAGCCTGCCAGGCAGGCCGCCTGGGTGAGACCAGGCCGCCGACCGGTCTCGCCCGCCAGGCAGGCCGCCTGGGCGAGACCAGGCCGCCGGTCGGTCTCGCCCGCCAGGCAGGCCTCTTGGGGGAGGACCAGGCCGCCGGCCGTCTCGCCCGCTAGACAGGCCGTCTAGGCGAGACCAGGCCGCCAAACGGTCTTGCCCGCAAGGCAGGCCGCCTGTGCGAGACCAGGCCGCCGGGCATCTCGCTCGCCAAACAGGCCGCCTGGGTGAGACCAGGCCGCCGACCGTCTTGACCGCCAGGCAGGCCTCCTGGGCGAGACCAGGCCGCCGGTCAGTCTCGCCCGCCAGGCAGGCCGCCTAGACGAGACCAGGCCGTCGGCCGTCTCGCTGCCCCTACCTCGCACTTAGCAAGCTGGGGCGGGTGACGACCAACTTGCCGCACCCGACCCCTAAAAAAGAGAGGGGAGGGGGAGGCGGATTTTTCCTCCCCTTATTAGTATATTACAAGGGCTAGGCCTAAATTGGCCACCAAAAGTGCAAAACTACTACAAAAGCTTAAAAATACAAAGCAGGTCTTGCGCCTGCCGAGGGGACCCTACTCTGTGAATACGGGGTTGTACAGTATCCGTAATAACCTAGATTTATGTGAAGTCACTCTTAAATTAAGTTGAATTAATTATGTATTTGATGTTATTCTTTAGTTGAGAGCATGCAGGTCATTATTACTAAGTGTAGACTAATGTCAGTTTACAATGAGTCACTAAACACAGGATCATACAATGTAATCCATTATTATGTGACCTATGGTGTTGACTTATGTGTAACCTCTCTATTGGGATGCACTTCATTTTGAAGTACTAAGGCAATGGAAAAAAGGTTGGGTTACTGGTTTTCAACAAAGAAGAATCAGTTTTTCAGAGAAATGTTTTGAAGTACTTTTCTCGAGAAATGAAGTGTGTTTCTCGAGAAGTCTATGTTTAGTTCTCGAGAATGCAATGCTTTTCTCGAGAAACCTTAAGACTTCTCAGAAAATTCTCAGAAACTATCTTAAGTCCTTTTCTCGAGAAAGCCCTGAAGAATTCTCAAGAAGCTATGTACATTTCTCGAGAAAGCTAAGTAGTTCTCGAGACGTCAAAAGTGTTTCTTGAGAAGCTAAGACATTTTCTCGAGACATGTTCTTTCTCGAGGAATCAATTCCTCAGTTCAAAGATTTTGCATAAAGTATTTGTTGGAACCAGCTTTCTGTTAGAAAGTAGAGAACAAGAAGCGAAAAGTAGAGAACAAGCGAACAAACTTTTGAATAATTGAAATTTTATTATCCAAAAAAGATATCATTTACAAAGGTATGGCCTCCCTTATATAGAATGGAGGAGATAAGAAAGAGAGTATACAAACAATGTGGGACTAAACATTTACAGTACTGAGCGGCTAGAATAATGGAGACCGCATAGGCCGCGCGGTTAGACAGATGGGCTAACCGCTCGGCAACTCCAGCAGGATAGAACAAACCGCAGAGGTAGACCGACAGACCGCCCGGTCTACAAACCGCTTGATCAGACCGCTAAGCCGCTCGGTCAACAAACCGCTGGATCAGTAAGCCAAGCCGCCCGGTCTAATACTTCAACACTCCCCCTCAAGCTGGAGCATAGATATCAATCATGCCCAGCTTGTCACAAATGCGGAAGAAGGAAGTAGAAACCGGCTTGGTGAAGATATCTGCCAACT
Organism: Platanthera guangdongensis; assembly: GCA_039583875.1. Lineage (NCBI taxonomy): Eukaryota > Viridiplantae > Streptophyta > Magnoliopsida > Asparagales > Orchidaceae > Platanthera > Platanthera guangdongensis. The sequence goes on from CM077152.1 coordinate 51,132,067, forward strand.
CCTTGTCAGAGGTGACAAAAGGAGTACAAATCTGATTCTTCAAAATCTCCTCCCGAATGAAGTGACAGTCAACCTCTATATGCTTCGTTCTCTCATGGAAGACCGGATTTCTGGATATGTGTATAGCGGCCTTGTTGTCACAGAACATAGGGAGAGGACAATCATATACCTCGCCCAGGTCAAGCATGAGAGCCCGCAACCACTTTAACTCACACGTAGTTGACGCCATACTCCGGTATTCTGCTTCGGCACTGGATCTGGAAACAACAGACTGTTTCTTGCTCTTCCAACTCACGAGATTACCTCCAACAAAGGTACAAAAACCTGACGTGGATTTACGATCGCCTTTGTCATCCGCGTAACTTGAGTCTGAGTAGGCTTCAACCCTCAGATGGCCATTTTTCTGGAAGAGTAACCCTCTGCCCGGTGCTGCTTTGATATACTCTAAAATCTTCAGGGCGGACTGAAGATGACACTCCCTGGGAGCTTGCATAAACTGACTGACCTTTCCTACAGCGTAGGCGATGTCGGGTCTAGTCACCGTGAGATAGATGAGTTTCCCTACCAAACGTTTGTACTGTGTGACATCAGATAGAGGAGGCGATTCATCCGTCCACGTTTTGTCTTCTCCAACAGCCATGGGAAGATGAGCTGGTTTGGCACCTGTCAAGCCTGCTTCTCGAAGAAGATCAAGGGCATACTTCCGTTGAGAGAGAACCAAGGAGTCAGGTTTCCGAGAGATTTCTATCCCCAAAAAGTATTTTGGGGAGCCCATATCCTTCGTGACCAAGTGCTGACGGAGGTGCTTCTTCATCAAGTCCACCCCATCTCGGTCATCACCAGTAAGGAGAATATCATCCATATATACGGCCAAAACCACCAGTCCCGAGGCCGTTTTGCGAATGAATAAGGAGTGATCGGCCGAACTCCTTTGAAAGCCGATGGTTGCCACAATACCACTGAATTTTTCGAACCATGCCCGAGGGCTCTGCTTTAGGCCATAAATGGCCTTCTTCAAATGACAGACACGGGTCTCCCCCTGAGCAACATACCCAGGAGGTTGCTCCATATAGACGTCCTCCTGAAGATCGCCATAGAGAAAGGCATTCTTCACATCAAGCTGGGAAATAGCCCAAGCCCGGTTAACAGCCACAGAAAAGAGAACCCGGATGGTGCTGAGGCGAGCAACCAGAGAGAAGGTATCAAAGTAATCAACGCCATAAGTCTGAGTAAAGCCCTTGGCCACCAGCCGGGCTTTGTAGCGATCCACAGTGCCGTCGGGGCGAAACTTCACAACAAAGACCCAGCGACAGCCAACCACATCAGTGCCCACGGGAGGAGGAACCAGGGTCCAGGTACCCCGTTCAGTAAGAGTAGCCATCTCCTCATCCATGGCAGACTTCCAATGAGGGAGAGCGAGAGCCTCCTGGTAGGTACGAGGAGTAGAAGTAGCAGAGATAGCCAAGGCAAAACACCTGCGAGAAGGAGAAAGCTGATCATAAGAAACAACAGCCGTGAGCGGGTGTTGAGTACACGCCCGCACCCCTTTGCGAAGGGCAATGGGAACATCCAGATCATCGGGAGCGTCGGCGACGGGAGCGTCAGCGACCGGAGCGTCCGTGACGGAGAAGGCTGGCCCGGGACTAGAGAGAGACGGCAGCGGAGAGGAGGGTGGAGGGGTGGGAGGGGAGATGGACTGAGAAGGAGTCGGTGGAGGAGGAGACGAAGGTGGGAAAACGTCGAGAGGTGTGGAAGGAACGGAGGGATCAGAAGGAAGAGAAGGAAGAGAAGAGGAAGGAGAGAAATAGGAAGCATTTTCGAAAAAAGTCACATCGGCGGAGACAAACTGCTTGCGGAGAAGGGGGTCAAAGCAGCAATAGCCTTTTTGAGTGGTAGAGTACCCCAAAAAGACACATTTGGTGGAACGGGGGGAAAGCTTGTCGCGGGTAGCGGAGGGAGCGTGAACAAAGGCCGTACAACCAAAGACACGGAGAGGAAGAGGAAAAGGTTCCTGGTGGGGGTAGAGAAGGGAGAAGGGAGTCCGGCCGTGGAGGACCGTGGAGGGAATGCGATTGATAAGATAGCAAGCGAGGAGCACAGCGTAGCCCCAGTAGGAGCGAGGGACGTGCATCTGCGCCATGAGAGTACGCGTAACATCAAGCAGGTGACGGTTTTTACGCTCCGCCACCCCATTCTGTTGGGAGGTGTAAACACAAGTCGTTTGATGAATGAGGCCGTGTTGGTGAAAGAACGCGGAGAACTCATGAGACAGATATTCCTTGGCATTATCAGAACGTAAGACTTTAATAAAAATAGCAAATTGAGTCTTAATCATAAAGTAAAAAGATTGCCAAACAGAAAATAGTTCAGAGCGATCCTTTAAGAGATACACCCAGGTACATCGAGTAAAATCATCGATAAAAGTGACAAAATAGGAACTGCCCCGACCAACTGTGAGGGTAGGAGCAGGACCCCATACATCAGAATGAATAAGATCAAAAATGCGAGAGGAGCCACGGCCTTGCTTCGGCGGGAAGGAGGAGCGATGATGTTTGCCAAGCTGACACACATCACAGTTGAGCGGAGAACTGGTGGGAGGTAAGTGGGGCAGAAGCTGACGAATAAGCCGAGGAGGAGGATGTCCAAGACGAAGATGCCACTGAAGGAGATCGGTGGAGGAGGAGTAGGCAGAAAGAGCGGAAACATCGTCGAGGAAGTAGAGGCCGCCGCTCTCAGTCCCAGTAGCAATCGTCCGCTGGGTCCTCGGGTCCTGAAAAGAACAAGTAGTGGGAGTGAATAAGACGGAGCACTGAAGTTGCCGGCATAAAGTAGTAACAGATAACAAATTGCACGAGAACTTCGGGACATAGAGGGTATCCTCCAAGCAAAGCGATGGAGTGAGTTGAACCATGCCCGTCCCATGAACCGGAGACGGGGAACCATCCGCCACACGAACTGGGGGTAAGCGGTCATGGGTCTCAAGACGGGAGAAGCAATGAGGGTTGCCCGTCATATGATTGGTGGCACCGGAGTCAATCAGCCATTTACCTTGGGTAACGACGTGGGCACTACCTGACGTCGTGGCCACAGAGGCAGACGGCCTAGAAGAGGCGGAGGCCGAAGGAGCATCACCGGAAGGGCGAAGATGAGGATGTTTCTGCCAGCAGCGGTCAACAGTATGACCAGTACGATTACAATGAGAGCAGAAGAACCGGGAGGAACCCCGTCCGCCAGAGGAGCTTCGGCCACTCGGGCCCCCCCGCTGAGCTTGGTGAGCAGAGTAGTCCTGGGAAGGGGGGGAGGCCAACAGAGGCCGCTGGAGGAGAGAAGTAACGGCGGCAATACGAGCCGCAGTGGCATCCAAAGTAGGAGATTCCGCCTCACCCAAGATCTGCTGGCGGATCATATCATAAGAGTCGGGAAGACGAAGAATATAACAAACAACCAGGAGTTCCTGGAAGTGTTTGTGCTGGTCGGCCAAGTCCGCGGAGAAGGGGCGATTCTGGAGGATTTCAGCCCCAAGGGCCTGAAACTGCTGATAAGCCGCAGCTGGGGACATGGAAGGGCGGGCGAAGAGGTCCGCATAGAGAGTATAAATGCGGGACGTCTGGCCCCCCTTAGAATAGAGAGCAGCAAGGTGAAGCCATGCGGCCTTGACCGTCTCATCATGGCGAATGACGGGAAGGCACTCATCAGAAAGGCTGTTGGCCAGCCAGGTGCGAACAAGAGCATCACTCGCATCTCAGTCATCAAACTCAGGAGAGGTGCGAGGAGGAGGGTCATCGGTGAGGTGATGACGCTTGCGTTGAGAACGAAGGAGAAAGGTGAAAGAGACGCTCCAATCGGGATAGTTGGAGCCCACAAGCTTGGAAAAGGTGCCAAGGTTGCCCGAAGGAGGAGGAGGAGAAGGAGCTGCAGGAGTAGTGGTGAGACCGGAGGTAGTCATAGAACCCGGAAGCAGAAGAAGCCGCACGAACAGGAGCGGTTAGAAAACAGAGGAAGCCGCGCGAACAGTAGCGGCTAGAAAGAGGCACTGCGGGGAAGAGGTCGCGCGGACTGAAAAGGCCGAGCGAATCAGAAGAGAGGAGAAGAGCAGGTGACCGCGACCAAGATGCGGGTAAGAAAGAGACAACCCGCACGGTCAGGCAGATCACAGCAGCGGCTAGAAGGCGGTCAAAGTCTCGGCGGGGAAGAAGTCGCACGAACTGAGAAGCCCGAGCGAACAGAAAAGAGGAGAAGAGCTGGCGACCGCGACCAAGATGCGGGTGAGAAAGGAACAACCCGCACGGTCAGGCAGATCACAGCAGCAAACCGCGAGTAGAGAGACAATACACACGCGAACAGGGACAGACCGCAACGACTAGGAAGTCGGAGAGGCAAGAAAGAACAAGGAGCGCGGCGACAACGAAACAGGTCGCTGCGACAACAAGGAGAAGGAGAAGAGAACCAAGAAGGAGCAAGCCGCGCGAACAGGTTGGCGGACAAAAACAAGCCGCGCGGATAGAAACAGGCCGCGCGGATAGAAGAGAGGGCAAGCCGCGAATCAAGTCGCAGAGCGCGAAAAAGAAGTCGCGAACAACAGAGGGCGCACAGAATCAAGAGGAATTAACCTGGCTCTGATACCATGTTAGAAAGTAGAGAACAAGAAGCGAAAAGTAGAGAACAAGCGAACAAACTTTTGAATAATTGAAATTTTATTATCCAAAAAAGATATCATTTACAAAGGTATGACCTCCCTTATATAGAATGGAGGAGATAAGAAAGAGAGTATACAAACAATGTGGGACTAAACATTTACAGTACTGAGCGGCTAGAATAATGGAGACCGCATAGGCCGCGCGGTTAGACAGATGGGCTAACCGCTCGGCAACTCCAGCAGGATAGAACAAACCGCAGAGGTAGACCGACAGACCGCCCGGTCTACAAACCGCTTGATCAGACCGCTAAGCCGCTCGGTCAACAAACCGCTGGATCAGTAAGCCAAGCCGCCCGGTCTAATACTTCAACACTTTCTAGTCCCTCCTAGAGTTCGAAACAGGATGCAGCCCACACGTACTCTCCCTGCGCTACCGTCCTGACGAGAGTCAGTGACCTGAAAACAGACCGAGGGGACTCACCTTGGAGGTCCCGCCTCGTACCCGGAAGAACTGAGAGTCTTCCCCTCCCTAGCCAGTGCTGAGCTAGGTGCCTGCGAGGAAAATAGTGGAAAGGTTCAACCCCTGTCTCAGGCACCTTATCGGTCTATTTATAGGCCTCTGAATCTGATCTGCAAATATCCCTTCTGAATCAACCTAAAATGACCCAAACACCCTGGAATGGGTCTGCCAACAGCCAAACTCCGTTGTTCTGGAGAGCTATATGCAGGCCTCCAGGGGTAAAAATGTAAAACTATCCGGGGCACAAAGGTAAAATCCCCCTTGTGGGCAAAAAGGTAAAGACATCTCTTTTTTCATGTGGCGAGTGGGGAGGGACCCGTCAAGCCTAGGGAGGTTTCGCCTGAGGGGCCATCTCGCCTATGCCAGGAGGTCTCGCCTAGCGAGATCTCGCCTAGCTAGGTCTCGCCTTAACTTATGGGCTGCCCCTTCCTCTCGCCTCTTACGGGTAGGCCTCCCCCCATCTCGCCAGTCCTCCTTCCTCGCTTGTTGGGTCACTCGCGAGCCCAAGGTTGTACACAATCCCCGTTCTTTTCGAGGTTGCCCTGACCTCGGAAAGACAGTCCAACCGTGGCTCGCGCCACCAGGTCTATTTATAGGCCTCTGAATCTGATCTGCAAATATCCCTTCTGAATCAACCTGAAATGACCCAAACACCCTGGAATGGGTCTGCCAACAGCCAAACTCCGCTGTTCTGGAGAGCTATATGCAGGCCTCCAGGGGTAAAAATGTAAAACTATCCAGGGCACAAAGGTAAAATCCCCCTTGTGGGCAAAAAGGTAAAGACATCTCTTTTTTCATGTGGCGAGTGGGGAGGGACCCGTCAAGCCTAGGGAGGTTTCGCCTGAGGGGCCATCTCGCCTATGCCAGGAGGTCTCGCCTAGCGAGATCTCGCCTAGCTAGGTCTCGCCTTAACTTATGGGCTGCCCCTTCCTCTCGCCTCTTACGGGTAGGCCTCCCCCCATCTCGCCAGTCCTCCTTCCTCGCTTGTTGGGTCACTCGCGAGCCCAAGGTTGTACACAATCCCCGCTCTTTTCGAGGTTGCCCTGACCTCGGAAAGACAGTCCAACCGTGGCTCGCGATGCTAGTATTCCTCTATGAGAATCTTGGGTGGGCCCCTCCCCCCCTTATATTGCCTATAAATATGAGGAGAAAGTCTTCATTTGGAACTCTTTTGCCTTCATCCTCTCTTCTTTCGGAATGTCTCATAGTCAAAGTTTTCGCGAGCGCCTTGCGATTGTGCGAAGGCGAAACAAAGCCAGCACTGATTCCCTTTTTTCAGATCTTGGGCGCACTCCCCCCGCAGCCTCTCCGCCCTCTCGCACAAAGAAAGCGAAAGCTATCTGCGCTCCTCTCTCGGCGGGCGCAACTTCTTCTGCCGCTCCGATAGACAACCCATTCTCTTCCTCAGGGGGAGGCAGGTGATCACATTATCTTTCCTTTCTCTGATTTCGCCTGTCTGACTATGCTTTTTCAGGGAAGTTTCGTTGATTCGCCAGTGTCTGCCAATCCCCGTGATAATGTAAGCCAAGTTCCTCAGCGCACAGACTCGCCCAAGGTGGCCTCTCCACCTCCCTCGCGGAGAGAAAACCTCTCGCGAGTTGTGGGGAACCCTCGAATCCCAAGTAAGATCTCTTCCCTTCTCGCCTCTCGGTTGATTCGCCTTCCTTTATTCGGCTTGCGCGGGCTCACTCTTGCTTGTGATCTTTCGCTACTCTCGCAGGCATCCACTTTGATTCCGATACTGTGGAAGCTCCCGCGTCTCCCCCCCTCTCGCCTCTTCCTCATCCGGGCGAGATCGAGGACTACCTGGGTGATCCCATGGACCCTCTGGAATTGAAACGGAGGACTGCCCGGATGTTCTGCAAATATACACACATAATCCGCGAGATGGAGCTCGAGAAGCAAGCCTCCGACCGGCGCATGGAGTGGATTGAAGCAGATCACCACCGCCTTTCCGCAATGGTGGAAGCGGACGGGGTGCTAGACGGGACCGACCCCCAGGCCATACTGAACGAGACGGATGAACATCTCCGTCTCGCGCGCCGTGGCGTGATCGCCGCTCGCGCCTTTCATCTTCCTGGCCGCCCGCCATGCGCGGGAGGTAAAGATGGCCGCTGGCAGTGGGTGCGGAACTAAACTGTCCCAGTCCCGTCTCGCCTTCTCTGGATCTCGTTTTTATTAATGTCGCTGTGTTATCACTGATATGTTGTAAAAACTTATTCGGGCGAGACGTCCCCTTCTGCGGGACGATTTATTTTTTGACTTTTGGCCACGCAATGGTCTTATCATGCCGTCTTTTCATTATTGCCATGATTAGATATTGCTTTATTTTATTAATCCTGCAATGATGGCTTGCCTCAAAAGGATTTCTGCGGCGCCTCCACCTCTTGAGTTCTAGAGAGAGAGTGAGAGAGGGAGAGTGAGGTAAGAGAGTGAGAGAGAGAGAGAGGGGGAAAGAACGAGGCATCGGGATGTCCTCTCATTTCCCGCCACCTTATTTTCCCGCCCTTTTCCCTACCCCTTATAAATACCTTCAACCACTACCACTGCCACTCACTATTCTAAGCCGTTCTTTGGATCCCGGCTCCCGTTTCCCCTTCGTCATCTCGCGTCTCTCTCTCGGCCATCCACTCTTTCTTTTGCCGCTTTCTCGCTAATCATGGGAAAGAAGAAGACTGAAGAGGGCGAGGGACGCAGCCGCTGCGGGAAGCGTTTCATGGACCATGACTTCCCTCTCGGCAGACTGCCGGAGGAAGACCACGCTCGCTTCGCCCGCGAGTACCTCTCTGATAGCTACCCGTCTCGCCCGCCCAAGGTGGGCGAGTGCATCAACACCTTCTATCCCAACGAGCCGACTTTCCCGGTCTCGCACTTCGAGGCGGGGCTGAGGCTTCCCCTCTGGCCTGAGGTCAAAGGTGTAAGATTATTTTTTGGGACACTGTTTACTTACTGCTTTTATTGTCTGCCATCTCGCTTAAAAGCCAGCGTGAGGCACCCTTTATCGCTTTTTGCCCCTATCTTGATTGCCACCGTTAGCGCTGTGTCGCGAGATTATCTCGCGCCGGAATCCCTGGGTTCGGCCGTCTCGCCCGGTCGGTTTCGGCCACTTCAGCTCACTCGGGCCTGGGATGAGGAAAACCCTCCCGCCAGTGGCGAGACCACCTATGACGAGTGCCGGTCAGGGACCTTCTTCCCTGGCCCAATTCCTGGCCCCTCTCTGTTTTAGGGACTATCACCCTTTTGATGAACATGGATCTTTCCCTATGCGAATTCTTACCTTGAGACTTGTCCCCTCAAGTGAGTCTACCGCCCTGCCAGCTAGATGGGAGCCTGGTCAGCGGGTCTGCTCGGGGTCTCCTCTCCAAAACACCGTCAACCACCGAGTGATCCTACAGCCCTGCCAGCTAGATGGGAGCCTGGTCAGCGGGTCTGCTCGGGGCCTCCTCTCCAAAACACCACCAACCACCGAGTGAGCCTACAACCCTGCCAGCTTGATGGGAGCCTGGTCAGCGGGTCTGCTCGGGGTCACCTCTCCAAAACACCACCAACCATCGAGTGAGCCTACAACCCTGCCAGCTTGATGGGAGCCTGGTCAGCGGGTCTGCTCGGGGTCTCCTCTCCAAAACACCACCAACCACCGAGTGAGCCTACAGCCCTGTCAGCTTGATGGGAGCCTGGTCAGCGGGTCTGCTCGGGGTCTCCTCTCCAAAACACCGTCAACCACCGAGTGATCCTACAGCCCTGCCAGCTAGATGGGAGCCTGGTCAGCGGGTCTGCTCGGGGTCTCCTCTCCAAAACACCGCCAACCACCGAGTGAGCCTACAGCCCTGTCAACTTGATGGGAGCCTGGTCAGCGGGTCTGCTCGGGGTCTCCTCTCCAAAACACCGTCAACCACCGAGTGATCCTACAGCCCTGCCAGCTAGATGGGAGCCTGGTCAGCGGGTCTGCTCGGGGTCTCCTCTCCAAAACACCGCCAACCACCGAGTGAGCCTACAGCCCTGCCAGCTTGATGGGAGCCTGGTCAGCGGGTCTGCTCGGGGTCTCCTCTCCAAAACACCACCAACCACCGAGTGAGCCTACATCCCTGCCAGCTTGATGGGAGCCTGGTCAGCGGGTCTGCTCGGGGTCTCCTCTCCAAAACACCACCAACCACTGAGTGAGCCTACAGCCCTGCCAGCTTGATGGGAGCCTGGTCAGCGGGTCTGCTCGGGGTCTCCTCTCCAAAACACCACCAACCACCAAGTGAGCCTACAGCCCTGCCAGCTTGATGGGAGCCTGGTCAGCGGGTCTGCTCGGGGTCTCCTCTCCGAAACACCACCAACCACCGAGTGAGCCTACAACCCTGCCAGCTTGATGGGAGCCTGGTCAGCAGGTCTGCTCGGGGTCTCCTCTCGAAAACACCACCAACCACCGAGTGAGCCTACAACCCTGACAGCTTGATGGGAGCCTGGTCAGCGGGTCTGCTCGGGGTCTCCTCTCCAAAACAGCACCAACCACCGAGTGAGCCTACAGCCCTGCCAGCTTGATGGGAGCCTGGTCAGCGGGTCTGCTCGGGGTCTCCTCTCCAAAACACCACCAACCACCGAGTGAGCCTACATCCCTGCCAGCTTGATGGGAGCCTGGTCAGCGGGTCTGCTCGGGGTCTCCTCTCCAAAACACCACCAACCACCGAGTGAGCCCACGGCCCTGCCAGCTTGATGGGAGCCTGGTCAGCGGGTCTGCTCGGGGTTGTTTCTACAAATCATCTCGCCCCTGGTGCCTCACAAAGGTCACCCACACTTTCGTCGCATCAAAAGAGTACGTCGGGATGATAAGCGTTACACTATAATAATAATAAAAAAAGGTGCGATGGAATAGAGTGCTATGGATAAAATCTCTTCAAATCATCACCACTCCGGGCTCGCTCGAGGGATACCCCGTCCACATCCTGGAGGTGGTACCCTCCTGACTTTAAGACTTCTTTTATTACAAAAGGACCCTCCCAATTGGGGTTAAGCTTCCCTACAGAGGCTCCTCTACCCGCCGCGTCTATCTTTTTCAGGACCAAATCCCCTTTTACAAACTGTTTGACCCTTACATGCTTGTCGAAGTACCTCGCCATCCGGAGCTTGACCTCCTCCTGCCGGACCATCGCTAAATCCCGGAGCTCCTTCACGAGATCCAACGAAAGTCTCTGTTCTTCTTCGTTCTCTGCTCCCCATCCTTCGGCTCCTTCCCTTGCAACCGCCACTCTGGGTGACGCGACCTCAAACTCGACAGGTATGACGGCCTCTGAGCCATGGGATAGCTTAAACGGGGTTTCCCCCGTGGCTGTGTTTGGTGTGGTCCTCAAGGCCCACAGTACTGAAGGCAGTTCCTCCACCCAGCTTCCTCTCAAATTCTCCACCTTTTTCCTCAACAGATTGACAATGACCTTATTAGCCTCTTCGACCTGTCCATTACTCCGTGGATGATGAACAGAGGCAAAGCGGAGATCTATCCCCAAACGAATGCAGAAATCCACAAACTCCCTGCTTGCAAATTGTGGTCCGTTATCTGTCACAATGGCTAGGGGTAACCCATGCCGGCAGATGATCTCCCCCCATACGAAGTTCTTGACCACCTGTGAGGTTACCTTAGCCAATGCTTTCACCTCCAGCCACTTTGAAAAGTAGTCCACCATGACTATCAGGAATTTCCTTTGGCCACTCGCTTGGGGAAAGGGGCCCACCAGATCTAGTCCCCATATAGCGAATGGCCAGGGAGCTGTGATGGTCCTCAACCTCTGGGCCGGAAGGAGCTGAAGGGGGGAGAATTCCTGGCACTTTTGACACTTTTTCGCGAATTCCTCCGCATCTCTCCGGAGGGTGGGCCAAAAGTACCCCTGCCTCAGCACTCTCCCTTCTAATGTCCGGCTCCCCGAGTGACTCCCACATTCTCCCGAATGAATCTCTTGCAGAACCTTGGGAGCCTCCTCCTCTGACACACATCTGTCCAGCAGACCCGACAAGGTTTTGCGATATAAAACTCCATCCTTCAGCAGGGAGTACGCATATTTGTATCTGGTATGCCTCTTGTCGAGTTCCATTGCGGGTAACTGCCATGATGCCAAAACGGTGATAAAGGGGTCCATCCACGACCTCTGCTGGCATACTTCCATGAGCTCCCCTTCCTCTATAGACGGTCTGAAGAGTTCCGTCACTGTTCCCCCGGCTCGAGGGCCATGCTTTGCGAGTTGGTCAGCCTGAGTGCTCTCCTCCCTCGGGACGTGCTGAATGGAGAAGCTTCGGAACTGCCCTATGACGTCTTTGACCTTTCCTAGATACAACTGGAGGGTGGGCTCCCTTGCCTCGAAATCCCCTTTGATCTGGCCTGCCACCACCATGGAGTCTATCGAGGCCTCAATGTCTTGTATGCCCTGCTCTCGGGCTAACCTGAGTCCCGCAATGACCGCCTCATATTCCGCTTGGTTGTTGGTGATTGCGAAATGGATCTTCAAGGCCTGCTCGATCTGGGTCCCTTCCGGGCTAATCAAGACCACTCCTCCTCCAAAGGAATTTCTCCCTGACGCTCCATCTGCTATCATCTTCCAGGTTGCCCGAGGGGACGCCTCCGTCTCCTGGACCTCCACTACATAATCCACCAGGAAATCGGCCACCGCCTGTGCCTTTATGGCGAGCCGAGGGACGAAGGCGAGATCGAATTCACTGAGTTCTATTGACCATTTTGCCAACCTCCCCGAATGCTCTACCCCCTCCAGGATGCGACGGAGGGGGTGATCTGTTACCACTTGTATGAAGTGAGCCTGAAAATACGGCCGGAGCTTTCGGGTCGAGATGATGAGGGCAAATGCTAACTTCTCAAGAATGGGGTACCCGAGCTCCGCTTTTTTCAGGACCCTGCTCACGTAATAGACCGGAAATTGTTTCTTCCCTTCTTCTCGCACAAGAACTGAGCTCACCGCCACAGTTCCTACCCCAAATATAGAAATAAGACCTCTGCTTCCCTTGGTCCCTGGAGTAAGGGTGCCTGGGTAAGCTGTTGTTTTATGGCCTGAAAAGCCGTCTCACATTCCAATGTCCACTCGAATCTCTTGCCTCCTCGCAGCGTTCGGAAAAAGGGCGAGCACCTCTCTCCGGCTCGAGAGAGGAACCTGCTTAGCCCGGCCAACTTGCCGGTGAGACGCTGGACTTCCTTTACATTCCTAGGGGACTCCAATTCTAGGATTGCTCTTACTTTTTCGGGGTTGGGCTCCACTCCAGATGGAGTGAGTAGGTGTCCCAGGAACTTTCCGCTGCTAGCACCAAAAACGCACTTCAGGGGGTTGAGTCTCATTTTATACTCCCTTAGGGGTTCAAAGGTCTCTTCCAGATCTATGATATGAGCCCCGAGGTCCTTGCTTTTGATCATCAAGTCGTCTACGTAAACCTCGAGATTCCTTCCTCTCTGTTCTCGGAAAATCCGATCCATCATCCTTTGATAGGTCGCGCCCGCATTTTTCAAACCGAAAGGCATCATATTAAAGCAAAAGCATCCATCCTCCGTGACGAACGTGACGTCCTTAACGTCCGCAGGATGTATGCGTATTTGATGGTACCCAGAAAACGCATCCAAGAAACTCATAAAGGGGAAACCGACGGCTGAGTCAACCAGCGCGTCGATTCGGGGCAGCGGGTAACAATCCTTGGGGCACGCTTTATTTAAAAGAGAAAAATCCACGCACATTCTCCACTTACCCTCCCCTTTTTTGACCATTACAACATTACTCACCCACCCCGGATACTTACAGGCTGACACAAACCCCGCCTTAAGTAATTTTTCCACTTCCTCTCTAATAGGTCCGGCCATCTTGGAGGCGATGGCCCTCTTCTTCTGTTGTATGGGGCGAGTGTTGGGGTCTAGATTGAGGCGGTGACAGGCAACGTCCGCATCGACCCCTGGCATGTCCGCGGCGCTCCACACAAAGATGTCAATATTTTTCTGCACGCAGGTCCTGATCTTCTCCCGGTCCTCCGGGTTGAGCTCACCACTGATTTTTATCTTTTCTTCTCGGCCTTCCTTGGTACGTATTTCTACCTCGAGGACCTCCACGGCCGCTTTCAGCCTTGATGGTTCTTCCTCTCCTTCCTGCTCTGCTTGCACATCCTGCTCCTTGGTTTTGCCTTCTACGCTGGCCATCATCCTCTCTTCCCCCGGCTGCTCCGCCTCCCACTTGCTTGCATCCTCTTCCTCCTGTCGTGAGGCCCTTCTCTTTCCTGGCCGGACCCCCTCCCCGGACGGCCCTCACTCTTCTTCCCTCTGCCTTCTCTCTCTCCTTCCTACCTCTCCTTTCGGCTCTTCTCCCCCTGCTGCATCCGTCTCTTCGCCCTCCCTTCCAGCCGCTTCGAGCCTCTCCCCCAGGCCCGAACTCCTTACCTCTTCTTCCTTCCCCTTCGCATTTTATTCCCCTTTTTCTACTACCATCATCTCCCCGAACTCCTCTCCCGCCATTTCTGGTTCCTCCGCAATACCCCCCACAATCACTACCTCTTCTCCTTCAACATCTTTCTCCTCTCTTTGCTCTTCCCCGCCTCCCTGTTCTTGTTGCAATTGCTCCATCCGCTTCTCCAACTCCTCCGCGTCTCCCCGCCAGGTGATGGTGTTTACTGCCGTCACGTAGCACTCCCTAGCAGCCTTTGGATCTCCCCGTACCCTGATTTGGGTACCTCTTGAATTCAGCTTCAAGCACTGGTGAAACGAGGATGGGACGCATCTGAAAGCGCTGATTAAGGGGCGCCCAAAGATAGCGTTGTAGCTACTGGGGGCATCTACTATGACAAAGCGACAATTCCGGGACAACCCTCCCAGGGTCACCTGAAGCCCTACTCCCCCCTCGACTTCTTTCCTTTCCCCTGAGAACCCAAACAGCGGTCCATCCGCCGCCAGCACCCTCCGGGCCTCCACCCTCATTGCATTTAATGCCTTCTTGAAAATCACGTTCACTGAGCTCCCATTGTCCACTAGGATCCGCGACACCGTGAAGTTTTCGATGGCGGTCCGTATCACAAGCGCGTCACAGAAGGGGTCCTCATGGTTAGGCATGTCTTTCCTTGAAAATGTAATCTTTTCATCTGGAGGGGGGGATTGCGAAGTTGAGGAGACGCTTCGGCGGTACATAGTGTGAAGGCTCGCCTTTCGATCCGCCTCTATCCCCACCCCCCATTGATCACTCCAATTCCCCCGCGGTCTCCTTCATCTGCTCGATCCACACAGCGATCCTCCTCTCCAGTAACTGTTACTTCCTCTATCCTCACCGGCCTGGGCTGCTCTCCTGCCCCTCGAGTTCTCCTCATCTCTAAGAAATCTGGGCAGGTAGCCGTTGCGTGACCTTCCTCCTCGTGGAAGTCACAATATGGCAATGCCACCTCCCCCCTGTCTTCCTTCCCGAGGGTTCCTCCTTCTCCCTGCTCCTGCTCCTCTTCCTCTCTCCCGACCCCTTCCTCTGCCTCGGGCGATGGCCATTGCCTATTGCGGAGGTGGTAGGGGCGGTCTGTGACCGTATCCCCACCCCTGCTGGTGGAACCTTCCCGGTCCTCCCTGTTGGTTCCTCCCCCCTTGGGGAAATCCCCTACCTTGTCTTGGGGCTGGGCCTCCCTGCTGTCTCCACCCCAGCTCCGGATATGCTTGCGCCCTTGGCTCCTCTCTTCTCCTTGCCTCCGGTTGCCTCCCACCTGACTCCTTCGACTCTACCTCAGTAAGCCTTGCTAGCTTCTTTGCAAAAGCTGGGTTTGCCGCCTCCATCGTTATTTCCTTTGCCGCCTTCTCCATCAGGCCCTCAAAGGACAGCGGCGCCTTCCGGGTGAGGCTCATCTTGAAGAATCCTTCCCGTAGTCCCACCGTGAAGGCCATCTGGAGGGCAAACCCTGGCACCTCATGTATATCCAAAATCTCTTCTTGAAACCTGTCCACGTACTGAGCCAGCGATTCCTCCGCCTTCTGCTTAATTAAGAAGATCGACTCCGGGTTCTTTTTCCTTTTCTTAGACATGGAGAACCGGAGCTGGAAACTCCTACTTAAGTCCTCGAAGCAGTATATCGAGCCGGTCGGGAGTTGATGGAACCAGTCCCTAGTTTTGTCCTTTAGGGTGATTGCAAAAAGGCGGCACTTAAACGCGTCTGTCATGGGTCTGATCGAGACAGCGTCTTCGAACCACTGCAAGTGGTGGAGAGGATCATCCTTCCCTACGTAGTAGTTCATCTCGGGCTCTCGGAAGCCCTCTGGGACGGGAGCAGACAGGATCAGCTCGCAAAAAGGGGACCCTCTCGCCGCAGGTCTCACTGCCCCTACTCGCGCGACGACCTCTCCTGGCGAGATGGTACTCGCCGGGCTTGGGAACAGCTCCCTTCCCGGCATGTCTCTCCCGCTCCCTTCCATCATCACCTCCTTTCCTGGCCTTCTCCCCGGGGCATCCTCTCCTACTCGCGCCGAGACGAGTTCCTCCTGAGTCGCGAGAGCTGGCGCTGGAGGCAATGGAGTCGAACAGTCTCCCTGCCGCGAGATCCCTTGCAGTAGATCCATGATCCCCTTGATTGAAGCCATAAACTCCGCTCTCCCTACAAATCCCCCTGGTTATCCGACTCCCCTCCTTCTCCTTCCCCGTGATCTCCCGCCATGTGGTTGCTCAAGGTTCTTCTCTGAGGGCTACGGTCCACGCTCACCGCACCAAAAATGTTGGAACCAGCTTTCTAGTCCCTCCTAGAGTTCGAAACAGGATGCATCCCACACGTACTCTCCCTGCGCTACCATCCTGACGAGAGTCAGTGACCTGAAAACAGACCGAGGGGACTCAGCTTGGAGGTCCCGCCTTGTACCCGGAAGAACTGAGAGTCTTCCCCTCCCTAGCCAGTGCTGAGCTAGGTGCCTGCGAGGAAAATAGTGGAAAGGTTCAACCCCTGTCTCAGGCACCTTATCGGTCTATTTATAGGCCTCTGAATCTGATCTGCAAATATCCCTTCTGAATCAACCTGAAATGACCCAAACACCCTGGAATGGGTCTGCCAACAGCCAAACTCCGCTGTTCTGGAGAGCTATATGCAGGCCTCCAGGGGTAAAAATGTAAAACTATCCGGGGCACAAAGGTAAAATCCCCCTTGTGGGCAAAAAGGCAAAGACATCACTTTTTTCATGCGGCGAGTGGGGAGGGACCCGTCAAGCCTAGGGAGGTTTCGCCTGAGGGGCCATCTTGCCTATGCCAGGAGGTCTCGCCTAGCGAGATCTCGCCTAGCTAGGTCTCGCCTTAACTTATGGGCTGCCCCTTCCTCTCGCCTCTTACGGGTAGGCCTCCCCCCATCTTGCCAGCCCTCCTTCCTCGCTTGTTGGGTCACTCGCGAGCCCAAGGTTGTACAGTATTTTTCTCAAGAAGGATATGACCATTTCTCGAGAAATCAAACTCTTCTCGAGAAATCCTTTTTCTTCTTGAGAAATAGAGTTGTAGAAAAAAATTTCTTTTTAAATCTGTCTGACAGGATTTCGATATCAGCTAAGTATCTCATGATTGGTCCACATGGATCATTCTTTAATGATTTCAGATCGATTAGATGATGTTTTATATAAAGTTTTTTCAGAGGAATCGCTAACCCTAACAATATTCTGAATCGCAATCGCAATTTCTAAATCGGGAGAAGCCGCCGTCAACGTCATTCTTCATTGTCACTCATCTATTGATCCAGCAATTCCAAGAAGAAAAGATTCGATAGATCATAGATTCAAAGTTCTTCAAACATCTACTTGATAGTGTCGGGTCCTAAGATTTTCAGATCTAAGCTTTCTCCAGATTTCATCCTCAACTTCTTCACAGAGATTTTCAGTTTTCAAGAAGTAAGAACCTTGAAGAATTCAGATCTAAGAGTGTAACATCCCTCAGACTTCTAGACCCCTAGGATGGTTTTGTCATGACTGGCTCATGACAAAACCCTGGGAAGCACTAAAGGGTCAAATGACACCTAATGTAACACCCCAAAAAGTATAGCCTAAGAGTTGACATGAGATGGACGAAAAACGTCGACCTGAGCTGGACAAAAAACATAGGGCAGAGGTCGACGAAAATGTCGAGCAGAGCTCGACGAAAACGTCGAGCAGAACTCGACGAAATCGTCGAGCAGAGCTCGATGAAAGCCTCGAGCAGAGCTTGACGAAATCCTCGAGCAGAGCTCGACGAAAGCCTCGAGCAGAGCTCGACGAAAGCCTCGAGTAGAGCTCGACGAAAGCCTCGAGCAAAGCTGAGCGGAGATCGACGAATAGAGAAGATTCGTTGGGCGGAGTTCGATGAATGGGATAAATCTCGTCAGACTAAGCTTCTGAAATGGTATTTTGGAGGAGAGAAAAGCTTCATTTCTCTTTAATGGAGGAGAGAGAAAGTGAAGGAGAAAGACATCCATGGCATCAGGAAGCCAAGGGCCACCCCTTTACTATTGGATTCAACTCTCCTGGGTAAGATGAGGAGTTTCCAACTGTTTCCCGACCTGGTTGAGCCAGGTTCAACCCCCAAGCCATGGCTGAAATAAGCCTTTTAATGGCCATTAATGACCATCAGTGCTAGGCCTTTCCCCTTCCCCATATGATCAACTTATAAGCATCCCTGGACTCATAGGAGACGTTTCCACTCTTTACCTGAAGGAGCCAAGCGAGTTGGTAGTGTAGTTGTAGAACACCGATTGGCGCCACCACCATCCATGGCAATCCGGCGACCGGCCCACCTCTAGCTCTCCCAACAGGTCCTCCTCTACTCCTTCTTCTATGGATAGATCTTAGGAATCTTTAGGGATAAAAATTGGGCACAATTGAGCCCGATCGGGTAGTGCTTTCTACCGATTTTTCCATGAATAATGAACTTGTGGATTCGCCAGAAACAGCCCCTCTGGCGGCCGTGCCACCACCTGGAGATAGCCCCACCTCAACGGAGGTGGTGTGGGGGCGGTGGCCGGCCAGGGATGTGGTCGGGTGGCCGGGAAAGTGGCCTAGAACTTGCTCAAGGTCGGATGGATCGTGGCCGTTGGTTGAAGGAGGAAGAAGGCCAGCAGCCGCCCGATCTGCTTCAAGATCTGTGCAGATCCAATTTTATTAATTGTATTATATGAATATTCTGTCACATAATATCAGTTACTTTAGGATTTAAATTAAAAATACATAGAGTCATTTCAGAAAAAGTGGTCAACATGAAATTTGTAGATCAATGAGTCTAGTTTATTTTAAAATTGATTTGATCCAATTTGGACTTAAGGCTAGACCACAACACACATTTTGGTGAGGTCTATACCTAGGCTATATCAGAGATTGTTTTGAGTGCCTCCATCAATCCAGCCATCCAAATGACTTGAAATTTTGGATGGGGGTTACTCTTACCTATACCTAGAACATATCCAAAATGGGAATTTTTGGAAAGCATTTTCCTAAAGTTTTTGTAGAAATTTAATAATCCATGTTTGAATTATTTAAAGGTTTAATGACCTCCAAACCCTCCCAAATTTTGGTGAGTGGTCCTTTGGGTTAAAATAAGACTCTGTAAAAAATTTCTTTCCATTTGGAGATGATTTGGTTTGGAATCTGGTAAACCCTATCTTAGGCCAAAAAGGGTTAACTAGGTTAAGATGTCCCTTGTGGTATTGAGTGACCAAATCACCTTAACAGAGGTTGAAACTTGAGCCACTGATTTGTTTTGACCTTTAAACACCCTCCCATGGAGTTTGGGGTAAATTAGGGTGGATTTGCCCTAGAACCCTAGTTTAAACCCTAAGGATGAACTTTCGGGTTTTGTGAAGGACATGGGGAGTTATGTCCTTGAATGGACTTGGTGTTTAGTCCATGTGATATTAGGGTGGTGAAATGCCCTAAGAAGGGGTTTGGTAGTATTTGGACACATGCACCCCACTTTAATCACTAGAGAATTAATTAGGTCTATACACCTTATAGAATAAATAATGGGTCATATGATCTTAGATATTCATGAGACTTTGATAGGATTAATTTTATGGTGATATTGATCTCTGAAATTTATTATAGGATGTTTAGTGAATAGTAGCTCATACTTGTAGGTATAATCTCCACCTTGCCCTTTTTGATGATTTTTGAAGTAAGCATGGTTAGATTAACTTAGAATGATATGAAACCCTAGAAAGGCTAATTAAATATCATTTAGAGTCACTAGTAAATTAATTGGATCATTTGGGCATTTCCTCTTAGTACTTCATATGTTAAGTGAACTAGTGCACCTTACATTGATAAATAGAAAATAAATACTATATCTTGCTAAAAAATTGTATTACTTGGCCAGAGAATCTTTTAGGGCATAATAAAGTTTAGAAGGTTATTACATGTTATTTTGATGAGTTTACAAGAATGTTGCTTCACAAAGTGCACCTTAATGAGTTTATTTGAAGTATTTTTATATATGGCTTACTGACCTTGGAATTTCATGAAACTTAGTCAGTAGCAAGCTTTTGAGAACCAGACCGGTGATCGAACCGGTGAGATCAAAGGTTCAAGGTCCGACCGGTCCAACCGGTCGGACAGGGGTCGGACCGGAATTGAACCATTATGTTGTAATATTCATTTATACTATTATATTAATACATTTAAATAAGTAAAATTGTAAAACAAAGTAATAAAATATAAAAACATATTACATATTTATATTTACATATCACGAAAGATGAAACACAAAATTAGATAATAATATTTTTGTGACATTTGTCGCATAACAATTATAAAATGATTGTCCCAAAATAGTAATGATCTACTAATAGATAATAACGTTTTAATGATATTATCACAATTCACAAATTCAAATCATATTGTAATAAGTCAAACTCAAATCCTCCACCAAAGTCATTGCCAACACCATCAAAATTCGTAATACTCTTATCGCCAAAATTCTCCAAGTCGGTGTGCTCAATAAATGACTCAGTAATACCAATTTGTTCATCATCTGCAAATTCAATATATATATATATATATATATATATATATATATATATATATATATATATATATATATATAAATTATGAAACAACTTATATTTTAATCATACAATTATGCATAAAAATTGTCATGTAGATATACACTTACTTTGAGTTGGTAATGCAGTATTAAGACTTTGCTCTCCACCTATTAGGATAGCGTCTTCATTATAAATTTCATTCTCTAGATCAACATATGTGAGCTCTGGCACTGGTTCCTCCTCTACCACCCAAAAGTCCATCAAATCAATACATGTGTAATCTGAAGGATCGTAACTTCTTTTCGTACATGTAAACCTAAAACAAACGTAGAATCATAAAATATAGGAATGTAAAATGTTATTAAAAAGTTACAAAATATAAAACTATTAAAATATAAAAATTAAAAGAGGGTAAATGAAAGTCATACCGATTTCTCATATTTATATTATATCGGACACATACAAGATCATTTAATCTTTGGTGCTCCAAATGATTTCTTCTTTTGGTGTGAATTTTTTCAAAAACACTCCAATTTCTTTCACAACCCAATGAAGATGATGTTTGACTAAGAATACGAATTGCTAATTTTTGCAATTGAGGAGTACTAGATCCAAACATTCTCCACCTTTCATCTAGATAAAATAATAATAGAAAGATAATTATTAGATTATGATAATTGAAAATTCAAACAATAGATTGAAAAATTAAAAATACAAAATCAATTTGTGTTCGCACCGGGCTGCATTTCCATGGCTAATTTGATAGCAATGGGCTTTCGAAAACTTTCTAGCTGATCACGGAAGAGTCTAACCAATCCTTGCATCACTTCAGGCTTGTGACTGTAATTATCTTTATCATATTGAAATGTTGGATTTAGAAAATATGCAGCAGAATGTATCCCTTGACAAAACTGACTATCCCATCTGCTCTCGATAATGTTTGTGTATGACTTGTACAATCTTTTATTATTTTTGAACAAATTTTTGATTGCTTTCCTTACCCTGTATAATCCATCATAAACATATTTAAGTGATGGTTTCTCATCTGCATCAACAATACATAATAGCCTTATGATAGGACCTGATATCTTTGTCATTATCAAGCAAGAAGTCCAAAACTTGTTGTCCAAAATAATTGAAGTTGCCTCTTTTCCTTTATCTGTTTTAGATAACTTGGAATGAGAGAAATATTTACTTGTTATCAAAGCTTGTAAATCATGCTTATGATCATGTACACTCTTTAAGGTAATGAAAGTAGTTGCAAATCGAGTTGCCCTCGGACGCACAATCTTTTTCCATCCTTCTCTTTTTCTTAGCCATGATAGTAAGAAAATATGATTATACGCAAGTATAGTTACTTTGGAAGCTTTGTTAGCAAGATCTTTGACATAAACCATAGAACAAATTTCTTTTAAAATAAGATTCAAGCAATGAGCAGCACAAGGAGACCAAAAAATATTACCATACTTCTCATGGAGCAAAGCACCTGCCTTTTTATAATTTGCCGCATTATCAGTTACTATTTGAACAATATTGCTAACTCCAACCCATTCAACTACTTCAGAAAATAACTCGCACAATGTTTTTGCATCCTTCTTAATATCAAAAGCATCAACAGACTTCAAAAAAGATAAACTGCGAGCGCAATAAACTAGAAGTTTATTAATATTCTGCTCCTCACATCAGTCCAGCCCTCAGCTATAATTGTACATCCGGTCTCCTTCCAACTACTACTGTAAGCTTCCACTAGTAGTTTGCATTCCTCCCTACAATCTTTTAATAGATTTACTCGCATCATATGATATCTAGGTAATTTATATTCAGGACCAATGGCAGTGAATGCATCAATAGCCTTTTGTGCAAAAGGTGAGTTTAAAGCATTCATTAGTATGCAACTATCATAAAACCACCTAGCCACAGACATATCAGCATGATGTACAACTTTCTTTGACGCCAAGACACTTTTAATAGAAGGTTGTGATCCCACTGATGTTCTAGGAGCGAAGAAATTATCAATTTCGTCAATCTTCCTTTTACCTTTATCTTCTGTAATAGAATTTCTAGACAGTTGTGATCCTGCTGATGCTAACTCCTCAGTTGCATGTTCATCATATATACCTATATTCTCCCTTGCTTCTTGAATCTTTTGTTTTTTTTTCTGAAATCCCTTTAAGGTTTTCTTGCATTTGGTGACAAACATCAAGAGAAACCTTTTTACAAGCCGCTATATTTCCTTTAACACCGGCTAAATGTTGTTTCATCCTATTAATCCCCCACCGCTATAAACAGTTCCACAATACAAACATCTAAATTTATTTTTTCCATTCACATTTTTTGTTAAACTAAAATGAGCCCATCCTGGATCATTTTTGTCACGAATAGTTTGTGTAGAAACATTTGAAGAATCACCACTTTCCATTTTATCGAATCTAATAAAAATTAGATTTAAAGAACGACAACATATCAAAAAAATGGTGTAAAGAACGACAACATATCAATAATAAGTACTCATCACAGATCTATCTACTCCGCTTGACCCTCTACCAGTCAATACTACAGAGCAACCGTACAAGCAATCATCACAGATTCACAGAGACTACATGCATTGCTTAGCCACTACTTGACTAATACCTCAAAGCACCCCTAAAATTTAAAGTACATATATATAAATAAAAACAAGTAAGAAGAAAACAATACCTAAGCTACAATCTGTAGTTGGAGATGAGCAGTATGTTCGTATAAATAGAAACGAGAAATCCGTCTCCAACTTTCCCTGGTGGCTGTAGGTTGTAGGATGCAACCTATAGCAAGTGATGCACAATTAATATTAGTAAACTAAATTGAACTAATCAACAAAACTAATTAAGTAACTTCTATTGTCAATAAGTATTGAACTATAGCACGTTTATGATCAAGACTAATATATTTGTGATCAAAAATGAATGATAAATACGTGCGCTTTTAAACATTCATGTGTCAACAGATCTACATACATTGGACCAAACAATATTAAAGCTTGACAAAAAATCATGCATAAATAATCTAATTAGAAGAAAACTGTAACAGCCCAATTGTTATCAGCAGACAAATTTTCGGGTGACACGGCCTGCGACACGGGCGTGTCCCAGGGCGTGTCCTGCTTGGGTGCGAGCCGTTGCGAGATCGACGAAAATCGTTCGACGAACAGTGTTCGGCAGGAACACGCCAGGCGACACGGGCGTGTCGGTAGGGCGTGTCTCCTTGCGCTTGACGAAAGTTGCTCGACAATCGTCGAGTGTCGAGATGCGGTCGATGTTTGTCGAGTACAGTGAACACAGCCTGTTACACGGGCGTGTCACAGGGCGTGTCAACGTAAACTCAGCCCGACGAATTTGAGCCGGGGCGTGTCTTCATGCCGTGTATGGGCACACGGCCTGGGACACGGGCGTGTCATAGGCCGTGTGAGTCTCGGGCAATTTTGGGATTTTTTCAGCCTGATGAACACGGCCACAGACACGGGCGTGTCTGAAGGCGTGTCGGGTGACACGGCCAATGACACGGGCGTGTCATATGGGCGTGTCACTAATTTGGATAAGTCGGTTGAACACCACTTGAGGCATACGGCCTGGGTCACGGGCGTGTCACAGGCCGTGTCAGGCACAAATTGTACTTTTGTGGCAAAATCGTGGCCGTCCGTTCTTTCAGCTGGGATCCAATGGCTGAGCTGCCTCCTTGTTTCCTTAAGGCCGTGAATGAGAAGAGAAATCTCATTTCTCATTTGGTCTTCTCTTTCTTCACCTCTAGAGAGAGAAAGAGAGAGGAAGAAGGAGGAGGACGAGAGGGGGCTGATCACCGGTGGTGCTGTGGTTTACCGACAAGAGATCTGAGGCCGACGTTGCGGAGGAAAAGCTCTTGTGAGTCGTTCGAGCCAGCTTAGAGCTCATTGCACCAAAGAGGTATTCAAGGGTAACAACTTTTCTTCCTAGCCATGTGAAGGCTTCCTTTTGGCATATGTTTGTGATTCCCCCACCAAGAGGTGGCTGATTTTGGGAGTCTTTGGGTGGATGCATGACATCCCCTTTGTTGGCATATAGATCCGGAATTGGAGTACAGAATAGGCATACTGTGTGAAGCCCATCTGGACAGGTTGGTCTAGATTGGTGATGTTGCATACGAACCGGAGAATACTCCGTGATAAACATGTCGTTGAAGGAGTCAACGGATTATGCCTATGACAGGTAGTCGCAGGAAGTACTGAAGTGGTAGTCCAGAAAAATATCCGTGTTATGCTTGTGCTATTTGGTCGTACCTGTGAACGAGTAACAGGAAGTACTGGTGTGACCAGGAAAAAGCCCTTTTATGATGCTTGATGTCGAAGGTGGTACCTGTGAAGAGAGTAGTAGGAAGTACTGGTGTGCCCAGGAAAGACCCCTGATATTTGTGATATTGCGGTGTTGTACCTGTGAATGAGTAACAGGAAGTATTAGTGTGTCCAGGAAAGACCCGCTGATGTTGTGAGAGAATGGGTGTAATAGAAATACCAAGGCTTGAATGCTAGAACAGGATCGGTGAGACCTACCTGCGCCTTTATATAGCCGCGAGTACGCCGTGCTCGGTGATGGCAAGGCGATTTGAGCAATAGGCGGTGGAGGATCCGACCTGTGTTATGTCCGTCCGACGTGAGACTAGAAGGTGCGGTCTGTTGGAGCGCATAGCAAGAGTCTTAGGCATGCGTGCCATGACACAATGGGGGGCTACGGGCCATCCCGGTGTAGTAAGACTAGAACTCCAGCTGCACGCCATGGAGTAAATGCTCAAGAGAGTTACCGTTGGGTTGTGACCCTGATACGGTGGTGGGCAAGTGTTTTTCCAGAACACCAAGAATGTGCCCTTAGTGCACGGACCGTTGGGCCAGGTGGCGAACGGTTGTGATGGCATGTGTGCGTGAAAGCACATTATATGAATATATTTCCATGCTTGTGATATGCTATGCCTGCAGGGAAGATTACCACTGCCCCTTAAAAAAGGGGTAGAGTCGTTATAATTTGGTCAGCTGAACGCTGACCGTTGCTTCTGTTTGCCATCGTTGGGTGGATTGGTCCTATACAGGTGCTGGAGAGCCAAGCATGACGCATAAAGGTTGAGGTCCCTACTGCTGTTGCTGCTACTGCTAGCCCTCAAAGGCTATTTGGATGCTTGTTGTGTTTTTCTATTATTGTGGCTGACCTGCGCGCCAATGTTGGGGCCACTGTTTGAAAGCCTTGTAAGGCCATAAGGCCAATGACGTTTACATGTTGTAAGATATTCCTATGATATATACAATGTGGAGTTGTTTATATGTTGGAAATTCAAGTGTGGAGTTCAAGTGTTAGTATAGGCTTCCGCTAGAATGGAGTGTATTAAGATGCGTTGTGCTGCTCTGATATCATCCCGTACCTTCACTGCTTGTTTTATGATATATGCTATGGGGCCCCGGCCAGACCTTCTAGTATATACTATATGAATGGATGGGGTTGTGATATTTTTGGTATCAGCTGTCCTGGTCTTTCCCTCTCGAAGTCGTGGTCGACTTCTTTTGTGTGGTGGCGAGCACGTATCTGTGCAAACCACGTTAACACGTTTGAACTCCTGAATGTCCATGATAGGAATGCAAATTCTTGTATTTGAGGAACCCGTGTGTTCCTATTTTGTGTTGTTTGCTTGTGTAAGGCCACTAATGTGTGTGTCTTGTCCACCTTTAGGTGACACAGAGTGGAGCTGGGCAGTCAGAGCCCCAGCATTCTGATGAAAGTACGGCACCAGTCGCGGTGCCTACACCTCCACCGTGTGCAGAACATGTGTGTTTAGTTGCTGAGGCTTTGTTTGCCATGATCCAAGGACAGCCACTTAGGCAGGAACAACCGACTGTGAGTCCAGAACAGGTGGCAGCAAGGCCTGAACCTGTAGTGGATGTGGCTCCTCGAGCGGCTGAGAAGCAGCTGACGCGGTTTATGAGTTTCCACCCACCTCCATTTTCGGGAGCGGGAACTCCTACGCAGGTTGAGGATTGGCTATCACGCGTCAAGCGAATCATGACGGCGATTGGATCGGAGGAGCATCAGAAAGTCACCTTAGCTACCTTCCTGTTTGAAGGAGAAGCTAGATTGTGGTGGGATGAGATGGAGTTGCATCACTTGGCGGGTCGTCCCTTAACACAAGTTTCGATGGAAGAATTCTCCCGACTCTTCCTAGCGAAGTATCTTCCAGCGGCGCAACGGATTGCCATGGAGAATGAATTCCAAAGGCCGACGCAAGGTGATGGCAGTGTTGACGCATACCTGCATGAGTTTACTCGCTTAGGGCGGTATGCAGGTTCTATTTTTGCTGATGAGCAGAGGAAGACAAATCGGTTCTATGAAGGACTGAGGGACGAGCTGAGGTTCCTGGTGTTTAGTTCTGTGAACCAAAGCTTCCAGGCGTTGGTCGACACTATGAGCGCGCTGGAAAAAGATATGAAGAGGGTGCATGGGAAGAGAGATTTGGCTGTGACGCAACCGGAGTGGAAGGTGCCCCGATCTGGGAAACCATTTTATAAGAAGAAATGGGGCAAGAAGTCCAAGACAAGTGGACAAGCTCCTTCATCAGTTGCATCGGGAGCAACGTTGGGGGCTACCTCAAAGCCAGATACGCGTACATGCTATAATTGTGGCCGGGTGGGGCATATCGCTCGAGATTGTCGGGTACCGCCAAAGAGTGAAAAGAAGGCAGGAGCATCGTATGCGGAGAAGGGCAAGGCGGTGGTGGACTCCTCTGCCTTTCAGGCGTAACCCCGGGTCTACAATCTTGGCATGCAGGAGGCCATCAAGCAGAGTGATGTCGTCACATGTATGAGTTTAGTTTTACATATGTTATTGCTTGTATGCTTTGCTTAGTGCATATGTGTTTGTGGTTTGTGTGTGTGACATGATTGTCACAGGCTTTGTGATGATTCGGGACACGCTGGCGTGAGCACTGTTTGATACGGGTGCGTCGCATTATTTTCTGTCTAGCGAGTTTATAGCGCGGCTTGGGATACCTAGTCATGCAAAGACAGATATCGTCAGAGTGGTGTTGCCGAATGGATGTTGGATACTTGCGGATCAAGCTTGCGATGTGGCGGTCCAAATAGGAAGTCGGGATTTCAGTTTGACTGCTTCTGTATTGCCGATATCGGAATTCGACGTGATTTTTGGGATGGATTGGCTTGCGGAGCAGCATGCCTTGATTTATTGTCAGTCCAAAGATATCACGTTGGGCCAGAATACCGAACAAGAGACAAAGTTCGCGGATATGCGAGGAGTGGGCGGAACGTTGATGTCTGCACTCCAGGTAGTCAAGGCTGTTCGGAAGGGTGCGGAGTGTTACTTCGCACTGATTCAAGCTGTTGAGCCTAAGGCCAGTGTGTGCGAGGTTCTGATTGTGGCGTAATTTACATATGTGTTTCCCATGGATCTCCCTGGGCTACCATCCTAGCGGGAGATTGACTTCACGATTGAGTTGGTGCCAGGTGCGAAACCTGTGGCTGAGTTGAAGGTTCAACTACAAGAATTGCTGGAGCAAAGTTATATACGCCCAAGCATGTCACCTTGGAGCGCGCCTGCGCTTTTTGTCAAAAAGAAAGACGGTGGGTTGCGGTTATGTATTGACTACCGTGAACTGAATAAACTGACCGAGAAGAATAAATATCTGATACCCCGGATTGATGAGTTATTCGATCAGCTGGTGGGCTCGACTGTCTATTCGAAGTTGGACCTGAAGTCTGGTTATTACCAGTTAAGAATTCGGGAAGGTGACATTCCCAAAACCGCATTTGGAACGCGTTACGGGCACTATGAGTTCACAGTCATGCCATTTGGACTATGCAATGCACCCTCGGTGTTTATGGATTTAATGCACCGCACGTTCTGAGAGTACCTGGATCGCTTTGTGATCATTTTCATTGATGATATCCTGGTATACTCGAAGTCAGAAGCTGAGCATGAGACTCACTTGTGGTTGGTGTTGACTACATTGAGGCAAAATCAGCTCTATGCCAAGTTCTCGAAGTGCAAGTTTTGGCTATCGTCGGTGGCTTTTCTGGGCCATGTGGTGAGTGGAGCGGGCATTGCAGTGGATCCAGCAAAGATAAGGGCCATACAAGAGTGGCCAATGTTGTCTTCCGTGGCCGAGGTCAAGAGTTTCCTTGGACTTGCGGGCTACTACCGAAGATTTGTTGAAAACTTCTCGCGGATTGCTTTGTCGCTAACCACGCTGACGCGAAAAGATCAGAAGTTCGTTTGGACGCCAGAGTGCGTGCGAGCTTTTGAAGAGCTGAAGGTTCGGTTGACCACGGCGCCAGTGTTGTCTTCGCCAAGTGGGACCGATGGATTTGTGATTTTTAGTGATGCCTCAGGGAGCGACTTAGGTTGCGTTCTTCTGCAGAATGGAAAGGTAATTGCTTATGGCTCATGCCAGCTGAAGGTGCACGAGCAAAATTATCCCGTCCATGACTTGGAGTTAGCGGCGGTGATTTTTGCACTAAAGTTGTGGCGACACTACCTTTATGGAGTGAAGGTGGAAATCTATACAGATCATAAGAGCCTAAAGTACCTATTGGAGCAGAAAGACTTGAACATGCGACAACGAAGGTGGTTGGAGTTCCTTGGGGACTACACGTTTGACATTCACTATACTCCCGGGAAGGGGAATGTTGTCACGGATTCCTTGAGTCGAAGACTTCCGGCTAGAGCGAATTGGCTACAAAGGCATGATGAATATCTTATCCAGGAGCTGGAAGCATTAGAGATATATTGTGTTGACAAAAATGCCACTGCCAATGCATGTTTGAACAGGACAGAGGTGCAATGTGACCTTGCGGACCGAGTTCGACGGGCAACAGAGTTGGATGAAGATCTCTTACGCTATGTTCACGAAGGGCCAGAAGGCAAATTCGCCTGGAATGACGGTCTTTTGCGAAAAGAGGGCCGGTTGTGCGTCCCGAATGTGGGTAAGTTAAGGGAAGAACTGATGTATGAAGCGCATTATACAAAGTATTCCATTCACCATGGGAGCACAAAGATGTTCAATGATATGAAAAAGCTATTCTGGTGGTCAGGGCTCAAGAGAGATATTGCCCTCTATGTGGTCAAATGTCAAACATGTGCGATGGTGAAGGCGGAATGCCAAAAGCCGGGCGGTTCTTTGAAGTCGCTGCCGATCTCAGAGTGGAAATTTGATGATATTTCCATGGATTTTTTGCACGGATTGCCGAGATCGCAGCGAGGGAATGATTCCATTTGGGTGATTGTTGACTGGCTAACTAAAGTGACACATTTTATCCCGAACAGGCGGGATGATTTGGTCGAAAGTTTGGCAAAATTATATGTTGACTAGATTGTACTGCTTCACGGTGTTCCTCAGAGCATCGTAAGTGATCGAGATGGGAGATTCACGTCAAATGACTGGAGGCTAGTTCACCGACTGTTGGGCATGAAGTTGACTTTCAGTACGGCCTTTCATCCCCAAATAGATGGCTAAACTAAACGTACCAACAGAACAATGGAGAACATGCTCAGGATGTGCGCCCTTGACTTCGGAAAGAGATGGGAAGATCATCTTTATATGGTGGAGTTTGCGTATAATAACAGCTACCAGACGAGCATCAGAATGGCACCATATGAAGCTCTATATGGACGGAAGTGCCGTACTCCCTTGGCTTGGGTAGAAGAGGGTGAAGCTCGAATGTATAAACCAAATGAGGTTGCTGAAGCAAATTCAACCATACAAACTATTCGAGAGAGGCTACTGATAGCTCAAGATCGTCAAGCAAAGTACTACAACGCCAAGCACCGGAACTTGGAATTTGCTGTTGGCGTTTGGGTCTACTTGAAGATCAAACCCTTCAAAGGTGTCTCCCGGATTCGACGTTTGAAAAAGTTGAGTCTAAGATATTTGGGTCCATTTGAAGTGGTTAAATGGGTTGGAGAAGCGACATATCGGCTAGCTCTGTCGGCAGACTTGGGTGGATTACATGATGTATTTCACATCTCGGTGCTTCGGAAGGCCGTAAAAGATCAAGCTCAAGTGATCACAGATGCTCGTGTGCCGGTGGAATATGGGTTAACAACGAGAGTTAGACCCATTTAGATTGAGGATCGAGCCGAGAAACAGTTGCGAAACAAGACGGTCGGCATGGTTAAAGTCCGGTTGGACAACTACGGCCGTGAGGAACTTACATGGGAGTAAGAGAAAACCATGCGAGAGGAGTTTCCCGAGCTGTTTCTGTAATTCGTGGAGAGTATATTGTTGTAACATGCAAATTTTAATGTTATAACTATTTGGTTGCTGATTGCTGGTTGCCTTCCTGTGTCTTAATTTCGAGGACAAAATTTTTTATAGGAGGGGAGGGTTGTAACAGCCCAATTTTTATCAGCAGGCAAATTTTTGGGTGACACGGCCTGGGACACGGCCGTGTCCTAGGGCGTGTCCTGCTTGGGTGCGAGCCGTCGCGAGATCGACGAAAATCGTTCGACGAACAGTGTTCGGCAGGAATACGCCAGGCGACACGGGCGTGTCGGGAGGGCGTGTCTCCTTGCGTTCGACGAAAGTTGCTCGACGATCGTCGAGTGTCGAGATGCGGTCGACGTTTGTCGAGTGCAGTGAACATGGCCTGTGACACGGGCGTGTCACAGGGCATGTCAGCGTAAACTCAGCCCGGCGAATTTGAGCTGGGGCGTGTCTTCGTGCCGTGTATGGGCACACGACCTGGGACACGGGTGTGTCACAGGCCGTGTGAGTCTCGACCGATTTTGCAATTTTTTCAGCCTGATGAACACGGCCACAGACACGGACGTGTCTGAAGGCGTGTCGGGTGACACGGCCAATGACACGGGCGTGTCACATGGGCTTGTCACTAATTTGGATAAGTCGGTTGAACACCGCTTGAGGCACACGGCCTAGGACACGGGCATGTCACAGGCCGTGTCAGGCAAAAATTGTACTTTTGTGGCAAAATCGTGGCCGTCCGTTCTTTCAGCTGAGATCCAAAGGCTGAGCTGCCTCCCTGTTTCCTTAAGGCTGTGAATGAGAAGAGAAATCTCATTTCTCATTTGGTCTTCTCTTTCTTCACTTCTAGAGAGAGAAAGAGAGAGGAAGAAGGAGGAGGAGGAGAGGGGCCTGATCACCGATGGTGCTACGGTTTACTGACGAGAGATCTGAGGCCGACGTTGCGGAGGAAAAGCTCTTGTGAGTCGTTCGAGCCCGCTTAGAGCTCATGGCACCAAAGAGGTCTTCAAGGGTAACGAATTTTCTTCCTAGCCATGTGAAGGCTTCCTTTTGGCATATGTTTGTGATTGCCCCACCAAGAGGCGGCTGATTTTGGGAGTCTTTGGGTGGATGCATGACATCCCCTTTGTTGGCATATAGATCCGAAATTGGAGTACGGAATAGGCATGCTGTGTGAAGCTCATCTAGACAGGTTGGTCTGGATTGGTGATGTTGCATACGAACCGGAGAAGACTCCGTGATAAACGTGTCGTTGAAGGAGTCAACGGATTATGCCTGTGACGGGTAGTCGCAGGAAGTACTGGAGTGGTAGTCCAGGAAAATATCCGTGTTATGCTTGTGCTATTGGGTCGTACTTGTGAACGAGTAACAAGAAGTACTGGTGTGACCAAAAAAAGCCCTTTTGTGATGCTTGATGTCGAAGGTGGTACCTATGAAGAGAGTAGCAGGAAGTACTGGTGTGTCCAGGAAAGACCCCTGACATTTGTGATATTACGATGTCGTACCTGTGAATGAGTAAAAAGAAGTACTGGCGTGTCCAGGAAAGATCCGCTGATGTTGTGAGAGAATGGGTGTAATAGAAATACCCAGGATTGAATGCTAGAACAGGATCAGTGAGACCTACCTGCGCCTTTATATAGCCGCGAGTACGCCGTGCTTGGTGATGGAAAGACGATTTAAGCAACAGTGGGTGGAGGATCCGACCTACATTATGTCCGTCTGACGTGAGACCAGAAGGTGCGGTCTGTTGGAGCGCATATCAAGAGTCTTAGGCATGCGCTCCATGACACAATGGGGGGCTACGAGCCATCCCAGTGTAGTAAGACTAGAACTCCGGCTGCACGCCATGGAGTAAATGCTCAAGAGAGTTACCGTTGGGTTGTGACCCTGATACGATGGTGGGCAAGTGCTTTGCCAGAACACCAAGAATGTGCCCTGAGTGCACAGACCGTTGGGCCGGGTGGCGAACGGTTGTGATGGCATGTGTGCGTGAAAGAACATTATATGAATATATTGCCATGCTTGTGATATGCTATACCTGCAGGGAAGATTACTGCTGCCCCGAAAAAAGGGTATGGTCGTTATAATTTGGTCAGTTGAACGCTGACCGTTGCTTCTGTTTGCCACCGTTGGGTGGATTGGTCCTATACAAGTGCTGGAGAGCCAAGCAGGACGCATAAAGGTTGAGGTCCCTGCTGCTGCTGCTGCTGCTACTGCTAGCCTTCGAAGGCTATTTGGATGCTTGTTGTGTTTTTCTGTTATTGTGGCCGGCCTGCGCGCCAATGTTGGGGCCACTATTTGAAAGCCTTGTAAGGCCATAAGGTCAATGACGTTTACATGTTGTAAGACATTCCTATGATATATACAATGTGGAGTTGTTTATATGTTAGACATTCAAGTATGGAGTTCAAGTGTTAGTATAGGATTCCGCTAGAATGGAGTGTATTAAGATGCGCTGCGCTGCTTTGATATCATCTCGTACCTTCACCGCATGTTTTGTGATATATGCTGTGGGGCCCCGGCCGGACCTTCTAGTATATACCATATGAACGGATGAGATTGTTACAAAAATAATTGTGAAAAATTAATGTCATCGACCAACTAGCTAGAACGGGTATCGTGTACTGTATAGCCAGTTAAAAGGAGCAGATTTTCTGTGTGCTGGCTGCTCGTATATGAGCAAGATGCGCATAGAAAATCTGCGCCGTCCATCAAACACAAACACAAGTTGATGGAGGAGGGTGCAAATGCACTGTGCCCACCATGCTCCATATACACTACTAACCCACTGTAAAATTGGTTCAGCCAAAAGACCCTATCGATCTCCATGAAGAAGAAGACAAATCCTTGGCTATTAACTATCCACCCACCAAACACTTGCCAAAAGCTAGCTAGCTCTGCATGATGAGAATCCTATATATATTCGGGGAAAAAAATTTAACATTTTTTATTTATATGCATAAATATTAATCAAATATTAATTAATTAAATTATTGTATTTTTGGTTCTCCCGATTCTCATCCGGTAGATGAATTATACTACTAATTATAATTCGAAGCGAGGAAGATGAAGCAGAAATATTAATTAATAATTACACTGTGTTTGATGGAAACTACCAGATTTATTCGAAATGAGGAAGATGAAGTAGAGAACCTAAAGTTTCATGAAACTACCAGATTGGAAAAAAATTAACATTACTACGCAATACGCTATTTGGCTTTTGGTTTAGGAAGAGTGAGTATAGACGGAAAGAAGAAGAATCAAGGGAGAAGAAGAATAGAGGGAGGAAGAAGAAACCACTGGATTGTGCCTGCAGCTGATCAATGCGAGGAAGGAGGAGTTTCGCCGTCGCTGTTCTGGTTTCGCCGATCGCTGGACACCGACAACTTCCTAAAGGCAAAAACTAAAAAAGTAAAAAAGAAAAAAACCTAGGTTATTGGTTGTCCTATCCCTCTCACTGAGTCCCCCTCGCCATTTGATTTAAATCAAACTGGCTAAAATGCGCCCGTCCGGTTTTGGGGAACCGACCACGGTTCCCGGTTTCCCGGTCGAACATACCGGTTCCCCGATTTCGGTACGGTTCGGTAGAGCAGCAGGCAGAATACCGTGACCGGACCGGCTGGAGGTCTGGTCGGCGGTCCGACCGATCCGACCAGCCGGTCCTGTCCGGTTCTCAAAAGCTTGGTCAGTAGTGTTTTATGATCAATATAAGACTTTGGTAATTGTTGAAGTATTAGACCGGGCGGCTTCGCGGTCTGTTCCAGCGGTTTGTTGACCGAGCGGTCTGGCGGTCTCTCTGGTGCCTGGAGACCGGGCGGTCTATCGGTCTACCTCTGCGGCCTGTGCTATCCTGCTGGAGTTGCCGAGCGGTTAGCCCATCTGTCTAACCGCGCGGCCTATGCGGTCTCCATTGTTCTAGCCGCTCAGTACTGTAAATGTTTAGTCCCACATTGTTTGTATACTCTCTTTCTTATCTCCTCCATTCTATATAAGGGAGGCCATACCTTTGTAAATGATATCTTTTTTGGATAATAAAATTTCAGTTATTCAAAAGTTTATTCGGCTTGTTCTCTACTTTTCGCTTCTTTTCTCTACTTTCTAACATGGTATCAGAGCACACGGTCATTTCCTTCTGATTCTGTGCGCTCTCTGTTGTTCGCGGCTTGTTTTTCGCATTATGCGACTTGGCTTCTCTCTGTCCGCGCGGCGTGTTTCTATCCGCGCGGCTTGTTTCTGTCCGCTGCCCTGTTCGCGCGGCTTGCTTCTTCTTCTTCTCTTCTCCTACTGCTCTTTGTCGCAGCGACCTGTTTCCTTGTCGCCGCGCTCCTTGTTCTTTCCTCCCGCTCCGACTTCCTAGTCGTTGCGGTCTGTCCCTATCCGCGTGTGTTGTCTCTCTACTCGCGGCTTGCTGCTGTGATCTGCCTGACCGTGCGGGTTGTTCCTTTCTCACCCGCATCTTGGTCGCGGTCACCAGCTCTTCACATTCCTTCTGTTCGCTCGGCCTTTTTAGTCCGCGCGACCTCTTCCCCGCTGTGCCTTTGACCGCCTTCTCGCAGCTGCTGTGATCTGCTTGACCGTGTGGGTTATTCCTTTCTTACCCGCATCTTGGTCGCGGTCACCTGCTCTTCTCCTCTCTGCTGTTCGCTCGGCCTTTTCAGTCCGCGCGACCTCTTCCCCACTGAGCCTTTGCCTCTTTCAAGCCGCTACTGTTCGCGCGGCTTCGTCTGTTTTCTAACCGCTTCTGTTCGCGCGGCTTCTTCTGCTTGCCGGGTTCTATGACTACCTCCGGTCTCACCACTACACCTGCTGCTCCTCCTCCTCCTCCTCCTTCGGGCAACCTTGGCACCGTTTCCAAGCTTGTGGGCTCCAACTATCCCGATTGGAGCGTTTCTTTCACCTTTCTCCTTCGTTCTCAACGCAAGCGTCATCACCTCACCGATGACCCTCCTCCTCGCACCTCTCCTGAGTTTGATGACTGGGATGCGAGTGATGCTCTTGTTCGCACCTGGCTGGCCAACAGCCTTTCTGATGAGTGCCTTCCCGTCATTCGCCATGATGAGACGGTCAAGGCCGCCTGGCTTCACCTCGCTGCTCTCTATTCTAAGGGGGGCCAGACGTCCCGCATTTATACTCTCTATGCGGATCTCTTTGCCCGCCCTTCCATGTCCCCAGCTGCGGCTTATCAGCAGGTTCAGGCTCTTGGGACTGAAATCCTCCAGAATCGCCCCTTCTCCGCGGACTTGGCCGACCAGCACAAACACTTCCAGGAACTCCTGGTTGTTTGTTATCTTCTTCGTCTTCCCGACTCTTATGATATGATCCGCCAGCAGATCTTGGGTGAGGCGGAATCTCCTACTTTGGATGCCACTGCGGCTCGCATTGCCGCCGTTACTTCGCTCCTCCAGCGGCCTCTGTTGGCCTCCCCCCCTTCCCAAGACTCCCTTGCTCACCATGCTCAGCGGGGGGGCCCGAGTGGCCGTGGCTCCTCTGGCGGACGGGGTTCCTCCCGGTTCTTCTGCTCTCACTGTAGTCGTACTGGCCATACTGTTGACCGCTGCTGGCAGAAACATCCTCATCTTCGCCCTTCCGGTGATGCTCCTTCGGCCTCCGCCTCTTCTAGGCCGTCTGCCTCTGTGGCCACAACGTCAGGTAGTGCCCACGTCGTTACCCAAGGTAAATGGCTGATTGACTCCGGTGCCACCAATCATATGACGGGCAACCCTCATTGCTTCTCCCGTCTTGAGACCCATGACCGCTTACCCCCAGTTCGTGTGGCGGATGGTTCCCCGTCTCCGGTTCATGGGACGGGCATGGTTCAACTCACTCCTTCGCTTTGCTTGGAGGATACCCTCTATGTCCCGAAGTTCCCGTGCAATTTGTTATCAGTTACTACTTTATGCCGGCAACTTCAGTGCTCCGTTTTATTCACTCCCACTACTTGTTCTTTTCAGAACCCGAGGACCCAGCGGACGATTGCTACTGGGACTGAGAGCGGCGGCCTCTACTTCCTCGACGATGTTTCAGCTCTTTCTGCCTACTCCTCCTCCACCGATCTCCTTCAGTGGCATCTTCGTCTTGGACATCCTCCTCCTCGGCTTATTCGTCAGCTTCTGCCCCACTTACCTCCCACCAGTTCTCCGCTCAACTGTGATGCGTGTCAGCTTGGCAAACATCATCGCTCCTCCTTCCCACCGAAGCACGGCCGTGGCTCCTCTCGCATTTTTGATCTAGTTCATTCTGATGTATGGGGTCCTGCTCCTACCCTCACTGTTGGTCGGGGCAGTTCCTATTTTGTCACTTTTATCGATGATTTTACTCGATGTACCTGGGTGTATCTATTAAAGGATCGCTCTGAACTATTTTCTGTTTGGCAATCTTTTTACTTTATGATTAAGACTCAATTTGCTATTTCCATTAAAATCTTACGTTCTGATAATGCCAAGGAATATCTGTCTCATGAGTTCTCCGCGTTCTTTCACCAACACGGCCTCATTCATCAAACGACTTGTGTTTACACCTCCCAACAGAATGGGGTGGCGGAGCGTAAAAACCGTCACCTGCTTGATGTGGCACGTACTCTCATGACGCAGATGCACGTCCCTCGCTCCTACTGGGGCTACGCTGTGCTCCTCGCTTGCTATCTCATCAATCGCATTCCCTCCACGGTCCTCCACGGCCGGACTCCCTTCTCCCTTCTCTACCCCCACCAGGAACCTTTTCCTCTTCCTCTCCGTGTATTTGGCTGTACGGCCTTTGTTCACGCTCCCTCCGCTACCCGCGACAAGCTTTCCCCCCGTTCCACCAAGTGTGTCTTTTTGGGGTACTCTACCACTCAAAAAGGCTATTGCTGCTTTGACCCCCTTCTCCGCAAGCAGTTTGTCTCCGCAGATGTGACTTTTTTCGAAAATGCTTCCTATTTCTCTCCTTCCTCTTCTCTTCCTTCTCTTCCTTCTGATATCTCCGTTCCTTCCACACCTCTCCACGTTTTCCCACCTTCGTCTCCTCCTCCACCCACTCCTTCCCAGTCCGTCTCCCAACCCACCCCTCCACCCTCCTCTCCGCTGCCGTCTCTCTCTAGTCCCGGGCCAGCCTTCTCCGCCACGGACGCTCCGGTCGCTGACGCTCCTGTCGCCGATGCTCCCGATGATCTGGATGTTCCCATTGTCCTTCGCAAAGGGGTGCGGGCGTGTACTCAACACCCGCTCACGGCTGTTGTTTCTTATGATCAGCTGTCTCCTTCTCGCAGGTCTTTTGCCTTGGCTATCTCTGCTACTTCTACTCCCCGTACCTATCAGGAGGCTCTCGCTCTCCCTCATTGGAAGTCTGCCATGGGTGAGGAGATGGCTACTCTTACTGAACGGGGTACCTGGACTCTGGTTCCTCCTCCCGTGGGCACTGATGTGGTTGGCTATCGCTGGGTCTTTGTTGTGAAGTTTCGCCCCGATGGCACTGTGGATCGCTACAAAGCCCGGCTGGTGGCCAAGGGCTTTACTCAGACTTATGGTGTTGATTACTTTGATACCTTCTCTCCGGTTGCTCGCCTCAGCACCATCCGGGTTCTCTTTTCTGTGGCTATTAACCGGGCTTGGGCTATTTCCCAGCTTGATGTGAAGAATGCCTTTCTCTATGGCGATCTTCAGGAGGACGTCTATATGGAGCAACCTCCTGGGTATGTTGCTCAGGGGGAGACACGTGTCTGTCATTTGAAGAAGGCCATTTATGGCCTAAAGCAGAGCCCTCGGGCATGGTTCGAAAAATTCAGTGGTATTGTGGCAACCATCGGCTTTCAAAGGAGTTCGGCCGATCACTCCCTGTTCATTCGCAAAACGGCCTCGGGACTGGTGGTTTTGGCCGTATATGTGGATGATATTCTCCTTACTGGTGATGACCGAGATGGGGTGGACTTGACGAAGAAGCACCTCCGTCAGCACTTGGTCACGAAGGATATGGGCTCCCCAAAATACTTTTTGGGGATAGAAATCTCTCGGAAACCTGACTCCTTGGTTCTCTCTCAACGGAAGTATGCACTTGATCTTCTTCGCGAAGCAGGCTTGACAGGTGCCAAACCAGCTCATCTTCCCATGGCTGTTGGAGAAGACAAAACGTGGACGGATGAATCGCCTCCTCTATCTGATGTCACACGGTACAGACGTTTGGTGGGCAAACTCATCTATCTCACGGTGACTAGACCCGACATCGCCTACGCTGTAGGAAAGGTCAGTCAGTTTATGCAAGCTCCCAGGGAGTGTCATCTTCAGTCCGCCCTGAAGATTTTAGAGTATATCAAAGCAGCACCGGGCAGAGGGTTACTCTTCCAGAAGAATGGACATCTGAGGGTTGAGGCCTACTCAGATTCAAGTTACGCAGATGACAAAGGCGATCGTAAATCCACGTCAGGTTTTTGTACCTTTGTTGGAGGTAATCTCGTAAGTTGGAAGAGCAAGAAACAGTCTGTTGTTTCCAGATCCAGTGCCGAAGCAGAATACCGGAGTATGGCATCAACTACGTGTGAGTTAAAGTGGTTGCGGGCTCTCATGCTTGACCTGGGCGAGGTATATGATTGTCCTCTCCCTATGTTCTGTGACAACAAGGCCGCTATACACATATCCAGGAATCCGG
This sequence comes from Platanthera guangdongensis, assembly GCA_039583875.1. Taxonomy (NCBI): domain Eukaryota; kingdom Viridiplantae; phylum Streptophyta; class Magnoliopsida; order Asparagales; family Orchidaceae; genus Platanthera; species Platanthera guangdongensis. The sequence continues at coordinate 51,171,057 of CM077152.1, forward strand.
TCTTCCATGAGAGAACGAAGCATATAGAGGTTGACTGTCACTTCATTCGGGAGGAGATTTTGAAGAAACAGATTTGTACTCCTTTTGTCACCTCTGACAAGGAGTTGGCAGATATCTTCACCAAGCCGGTTTCTACTTCTTTCTTCCGCATTTGTGATAAGCTGGGCATGATTGATATCTATGCTCCAGCTTGAGGGGGAGTGTTGAAGTATTAGACTGGGCGGCTTCGCGGTCTGTTCCAGCGGTTTGTTGACCGAGCGGTCTGGCGGTCTCTCTGGTGCCTGGAGACCGGGCGGTCTATCGGTCTACCTCTGCGGCCTGTGCTATCCTGCTGGAGTTGCCGAGCGGTTAGCCCATCTATCTAACCGCGCGGCCTATGCGGTCTCCATTGTTCTAGCCGCTCAGTACTGTAAATGTTTAGTCCCACATTGTTTGTATACTCTCTTTCTTATCTCCTCCATTCTATATAAGGGAGGCCATACCTTTGTAAATGATATCTTTTTTGGATAATAAAATTTCAGTTATTCAAAAGTTTATTCGGCTTGTTCTCTACTTTTCGCTTCTTTTCTCTACTTTCTAACAGTAATTTTTATATTATTTTTGGACTATGATTCATGGTACTCCCTTCATTAACACTAATTATTTGTATTTATATTTAATTAATTATTTAGGGACTGATACTTTTATGAAAGTTTGTGAAACTTAGTATTCTCTGTTATTTTGGCGGCGGTCGTTGTTCTGCAACTGCACTACAACCTCGCTCGGCTCCTTCAGGTAAAGAGTGGAAACATCTCCCTAGAGTCCAGGGATGCTTATAAGTTGATCATATGGGGAAGGGGAAAGGCCTAGCACTGATGGCCATTAATGGCCATTAAAAGGCTTATTTCAGCCATGGGTTGGGGGTTGAACTTGGCTCAACCAGGTCGGGAAACAGCTAGAAACTCCTCTTCCCCAGGAGAGTTGAATCCAACAGTAAAGGGGTGGCCCTTAGCTTCCCGATGCCATGGATGTCTTTCTCCTTCACTTTCTCTCTCCTCCATTAAAGAGAAATGAAGCTTTTTTCTCTTCCAAAATACCATTTCAGAAGATTAGCCAGACGAAATTTATCCCATTCGTCGAACTCCGCCCGACGAATCTGCTTTATTCGTCGATCTTTGCTCAGCTTTGCTCGAGGATTTCATCAAGCCCTGCTCAAGGCTTTCGTCGAGCTCTACTCGAGGCTTTCTTCAAACTCTGCTCAAGGCTTTCGTCGAGCTTTGCTCGACGATTTTCGTCGAGCTCTGCTCGACGATTTCCGTCCAACTCAGGTCAACTCTTAGGCTATACTTTTTGGGGTGTTACATTGGGTGTCATTAGACCCTTTAGTGCTTCCCAGGGTTTTGTCATGACCCAGTCATGACAAAACCATCCTATGGGTCTAAAAGTCTGAGGGATGTTACAAATCCCAATGTATAAAATAAATATTTCGTCCTCGAAATTCAAGTTAGGCCTACAGGGTTTCAGGTACCTGACGTGAAAAGTTTCTGGTACCTTTGCTGCATCAAGTAATGCGGCTCCCTCTTATCCATGATTCCTCCACAAGACCTTGAACAGTGGAACTTCTTGCGCCACAAGACCCGCAACCTAGTATCGTCTATCCGAATTGGCTCCAGGTGTAGCGATCAATCAGAAGCTATAGGACCATCTGTAGTTGTAACTTGCTGCTCTGAACGAAGTAAAGCTCTCCTGAGGGAGGAGACGTGGAAGAAGTCGTGCAAACTTGCTAGTTCGGCGGCAGCTCCAGTCTGTACGCCAAGGGACCGATCGGATCTAGGATCCTGTAAGGCCCCATGTATCTCAGACTGAGCTTCTTCCGACCATGCACCCACGAGAGTCCATGCATTGGTTGTACTGCTCTACAAACCTCCGCACTAATTCACCCACCGAAGTGCCCTACCTGATCGGTAGAAATCTGGCCACCTTCGGCAATTGATCGACGATCACCCATATCGAGTCGTTCCCCGCATGTGATCGAGGAAGACCATGTATGAAATCCATGGCAATATCGCCGAACTTCCACTCCGGCACCGGAAGTGGCTGCAATAATCCGGCCGGACTCTTACACTCGGTCTTCACTAACTAACAAGCCTCACAATGAGTCACGAAGTATGTGATATCCATCTTCACACCCGGCCAACACCGAAAGTGGGTGCACCGAGTACTGGCTCCAACTTGTCATCCTTTCTCTGCTCAACCCTGATGCGATCTCGAATAACATCGGTAGTGCTCATCGTGGCCAGATTCTCCTCAGAAAGCTCTGAGTCGTCCGAGGACACCAAGGTAATTTGTATATCCTCCATCATCTGTGCATAAATAAGGATATCATCTAATTTCATGTGGTATCTTGTAATAGTTAAATCTAGTAATTACTCCTCCTTATTTCTATGTCATTGTCTTGGTAATACTACAGATCATTATTCCAAACACGTGTTTACAAAGTCTTATCTTCGCCCAAATAACGCCGACAAAGATTAACTCAATCTCACTATGTTTGTGATATCACATTTTCTAAATCAGGTCTAAGGAAACCCAAGTCAATAACTCTAATGTCCATAAATCAATGGATTAGGCCAACCCAGCTAGGAAACTCGACTTACCAAGACGATCCTTAGCGTATCTTGGTCAAAGGTGACTTTAGGTATAATTCAGTTAAGGTATGAGGATACCTGAAATGACTTGAGGAGGAGTCTAACGCGAGAGAAGTGCTTAAGGCTTAAACTCTGATGTCCCTACCTTACTTATTAAAGTGATACTATCACTTGTTGCATAACTGACAGGACCACCTTAAGGAGAATTGATGCCTACAACCATTAGCGGAATAGTAGGAGACTCATAGACTTGACCCTCATATCGATGGCATGATTAGGATAAGACAACCATCATACAAAATACCAAGGGTCGAATAAGAATTCAGGTTCAGAAGAGACCCATTTGGGACAGAGTCACATGTTGACCTTAAGAAAGTGGTCGTAAATATTAACCTGGAGAGTTTAAAGGTGTGGAGTATATCAACAGTTTCAGGATGGAACTCAAGTCTAAGGTTGCATTCCCTAAGGATTGTGTGCATATCTAGCCCGAACATAACATAGTGATATCAAAGATACTTAGCCCAAGATAAGTAGGGGATTATCTTTTATTTATTGGGGACTTGACTTTTGTTTATTGGGCAAATTAGTTATTGACTTGGGTTTCCTTAGGCATGATTTAGAAAATGTGGTGTCACAATAATAGTGAGATTGAGTTGATCTTTGTCGACGTTATTCGGGCGAAGATAAGATTTTGTAAACACGTGTTTGGAATGATGATCTGTAGTATTACCAGGACAATGACATGGAAATAAGGAGGAGTAATTATGAGATTTAACTATTACAAGATATCACATGAAATTAGATGACATCCTTATTTATGCACAGATGATGGAGGATATACAGATTACCTAAGTGTCCTCAGACGAATCAGAGCTTTCTAAGGAGAATCTGGACACGATGAGCACTACCGATGTTATTCGAGGTCGCATCAGGGTTGAGCAGAGAAAGGATGACAAGTTTGAGCCAGTATTCAGGGCCTTGGAGGCAGGCACGACCGAGGAGTATACAAAGAGAGATGGGTTGTTATGCTTTAGAGGACGGGTGTACATAACGGCTGGGGGCAGAATTCGGGAGGACATTATGACCAAGGCTCGCTACAGCAGGTACTCGGTGCACCCACTTCCGATACTGGTTGGGTATGAAGAGGGATATCACATACATCGTGACTCATTGCGAGGCTTGTTAGTTAGTGAAGGCCGGGTGTAAGAGTCTGGTTGGATTTTTGCAGCCACTTCCGGTGCTGTAGTGAAAGTTCAGCGATATTGTCATGGATTTCATACATGGTCTTCCTCGGTCACATGCGGGGAATGACTCGATATGTGTGATCATTGATCGATTACCGAAGGTGGCTATATTTCTACCAATCATGTAGGACACTTCAGTGGGTGAATTGGTGCAGAGGTTTGTAGAGCAGTACGACCGATGCATGGAGTCTCGCGAGTGCGTGGTCGGAAGAAGCTCAGTCTGAGATACATGGGGCCTTACAGGATTCTGGAGTGGATCGGTCCCTTGGCGTACAAACTGGAGCTACCACCGAGCTAGCAGGTTTGCACGACGTCTTCCACGTCTCCTCCCTCAGGAGAGCTTTACTTCATTTGGAGCAGCAAGTTACAACTACAGATGGACCTATAGCTTCTGATCGATCGGTACACCTGGAGCCGATTCAGATAGACAATACTAGGTTGTGGGTCATGCGGCGCAAGAAGTTCCGCTGGTCAAGGTCTTGTGTAAGAATCATGGACAAGAGGAGCACACATGGGAGCCGCAAGACTTGATGCAACAAAAGTACCCGAAGCTTTTCACGTCAGGTATCCCCTTTAATCTCTTAGGATGTTACATTTTACTCTTTGGACATGAAACTCCGTAGGCCTAACTTGAATTTCGAGAACAAAATTTTTATTTTATGCATTAGAATTTGTAACATACCTCAGACTTCTATACCCCTAGGATGGTTTTGTCATGACTAGGTCATGACAAAACCCTAGGAAGCACTAAAGGGTCTAATGACACCCAATGTAACACCACAAAAAGTACAGCCTAAGAATTGACCCGAGCTGGACGGAAATCGTCAAGCAAAGCTCGTCGAAATGTCGAGCAGAGCTTGACAAAATCGTCGAGCAGAGCACGATGAAAATCGTCGAGCATAGCTCGACGAAATCGTCGAGCAGAGCTGAGCGAGATCGACGAATAGAGCATATTCGCCGGGTGGAGTTTGAAAAATGGGATAAATTTCATCGGACTAAGCTTCTGAAATGGTATTTTGGAGGAGAGAAAAGCTTCATTTCTCTTTAATGAAGGAGATAGAAAGTGAAGGAGAAAAACATCCATGGCATTAGGAAGCCAAGGGCCACACCTTTATTGCTGGATTTAACTCTCCTGGGGAAGAGGAGGAGTTTCCAGCTATTTCTCGACCTGGTTGAGCCAGGTTCAACCCCCAAGCCATGGCCGAAATAAGCCTTTTAATGGACATTAATGGCCATTAGTGCTAGGCTTTCCCCTTACCCATATGATCAACTTATAAGCATCTCTGGACTCAGAGGAGACGTTTCCACTCTTTACCTAAAGGAGCCGAATGAGTTGGTAGTGCAGTTGTAGAACACCGATCGGCACCACCACCATCCATGGCAATCCGACGACCGGTCCGCCTCAAGCTCTCCCAACAGGTCCTCCTCTACTCCTTCTTCTATGGATATATCTTAGGAATCTTTAGGGATAAGAATCAAGCTCAATTGAGCCCGATCGGGTGGAGCTTTCCACCAATTTTTCCATGAATAATGAACTTGAGGATTTGCCGGAAACAGCCCCTCTGACGGCTATACCGCCACCCCGCGATAGCCCCCACCTCAACAGAGGTGGTGGTGGCGGTCGTTGTTCTGCAACTGCACTACCAACTCGCTTGGCTTCTTCAGGTAAAGAGTGGAAACGTCTCCTTTGAGTCTAGGGATGCTTATAAGTTGATCATATGGGGAAGGGGAAAGGCCTGGCACTGATGACCATGTTTAGTTTTTAGGATCTTGGAATGAGTAGGAGTTGTATCAACTAAAAGGTTAGATCACAGCCAGAGACACATGCAACAACAAGAGTCTTTATTAATAACAACAGTCTTCTTACAAGGCGAGACATACATGGCGAGACATGATTCGCCAAAATAACCAAAGGGAAAGCATAAATAATTACAAGGCAAATCAAACCGCACGGACTGAACACGTAGCCGCTGGTTCTACTGCTGCACTACGGAGTCTGCACAAACCGCCAGGTTGCTAGACCGCAAACCAAATTGCGTGGAATGCCCGTTATTCAAATGCTGATCTTCAAGCTGCCGATCTGCAAGTTGCCTAGTCGCAAGATCGCCTAGCCGCCAAACCGCACAAGCTATTGATGCCGAACTAAATAGGCCGCCTGAAGCAGATGACTTATTGAATCGGGAAACTAGTTGTCAAAGAGAAGACCGTCTGGTCGATATCTGCGACCTGCTGTTTACCGCCTTTTGCTAACCGCATATTTCACACTATCCCTGACAGCAGTCAGAACCAAGTCCTGGATTTTCAGTGCTAACCGTACAACCTGCACAACACAAACCAGTCAACTCCTTCAACCCGCACGGATACAAAAAAAATCAGTCCGCAATAACTATCCGCGAGTTCACTTACTGTTCATTCACGCACACAATTGATGTGACAGGAGGTCCTATTTATAGGCACGATAATTAGTGTGGTCACCGCCCAGCCGATAGGATCACCTCCTCATCTCGCAGCAAGAACAAGTGTATCTGCAAGCCGCGAATACTCATCCAGTCCGCCGCGACCTATGCAAGATAGCCATACCGCCTAAGCATAACCAAGGCCGGACATCAAACCCAGTCCGCCTTGTCGCAAAAGGCAAAGCCAGGACGCCGCCACCAGCCGAAGTCTACAGCAACACCTTGTCCGCCTATCCGCGGACACAGCAGCAGTTCACAACCCAAGTTTGCAACCAAGGCACATCAGCCAAGCTGACAAAATTTGCAGACACAACATCAATCCGCATGCCTTGTAGACGCAACTCCAGTCCGCATTCCCCAAGCTCGCAACCAAGACACACGACACTGCTGCCGAGCTTGGCGGACTGAGAAGCAGTCCGCGCTTAACTGCGCGATCTCCCCGGACTGAGCCAAATCTGGACTTGGTTCAGAACCAAGTCCACACCATTGACCACAAGGGCCAGTCCGCACTTATTGGCGGACACTAGATCCAGTCCGCCTGCCCCGATGAACTCCAGCACCTGTCCGCACTGACTGGCGACCTCTGCGGCTTCTGCTTGCCGCGCTACCAGAACAAGACCAAGGCATCTGCCATGCCGATCTTCCGAGCTCCAGTCTAGTACGCTTCTTGCCGGACTCCCCGGATAGAGAAGATATCTGCCTAGTTACCTTCTGGGAACAAGCTGCCTTCCGAGCATAAGCTGGACTGGCTGGCCGCCGCCTCTATTCGCATAGTCTACACGAACAGACTGCCCAGGCCGCCAAAGAACAAGTCGTCTGCAACAGCTCTACCGACCTGGCTATCTGCCAATCCTGTCCACATAGACCACGCGGACAGGTCTCCCAATCACCCACTTTCACTTCACCATTTTCAACACTCCCCATTGAAGTGAGAAGTGATGAACAACCCCATTAGCTCCTGTAACCTTGCACCTGATCCCTCTGATAGTGTCATCGAAAAGATGTTTGGGACATAGTACTCACCTCGCATATCTCGGACCATAATGGATCCCTCCAGCATCTCCCAAAGGGAACCATGCTTCCCTCTGCCTTCTTCTCCAGCTTCGACCTCCACTTGTGCGTTACAGGAGTATCACCAATGACCTTAGGCTCAAGATCCCAAGCTTTATCTCCTCTGAGGGTGGGTACCTCCTCAACCGTGGCGTCATCCACCTCCTTGACTCCAGTGGTGTCATCATAGCTAGAAGGTACTCGCTCGACCTGAGGGCCTGTAAGGAAACATGATACCAAGTTCACCGAGTTTCCTCCGCAATATCGAGCTGGTGGGTTGATGATCCTCTTCGACCGCTGAAGACCTTGATCACGGCTAACCACCTCTGCTGCTCCTTCTGAACCAGCTCCATTCCCGGGCAAAACCGGAACAATGCTCCCCTTGCATCCTGAACAAGAAGATACTGCACTGGAAATAGAAGCACCTGGAGCATTGCTCCCCCTGCTTCCTGAGCCAGAAGCCTCCGTTCTTGAACAAGAATTGTCTGGAACATCGCTCCCCTTGCTACCTAAACAAGAAGCACCTGGAGCAACACTCCCCCTTCTTCCTGAACCAGAAGCTTCCGTCTTCGAGCTAGAAGCACCTGGAGCATCACTCCCCCTGCTTCCCGACCCAGACTCCTTTGCCCTGGAGCTAGAACAACCTGGAGCTCCTGGTGACATAGGCAGCTCCATCTGAACTTTAGCAGCAGCCTCCTTCAGCCCACCATCTGACCTGTTCTCCTCTAGCTCCACACATGATCTACCCCAATACAACATCAGCTCATCGAATACGACGTCTCTCAACATGATGAACCTCTTCATCGTAGGATCCATACACCTCCATCTTCTCTTCTACTCATCATACCCAACAAAGACTAGCTTCGTCTTGAGAGCATCCAGAGTGTGTATGTAGCAGGTAGAACCAAACACACGCAGGTGCTTTACGCTGGGCTTCACCCCGAACATCAGCTCATATGGAGTCTTCGTAATGATCGGACTAAGAGGCATCCGAATGATGACATGTGTTGCACAGGTCATCCCTTCCGCCCAAACGGCCTTAGGAATGCCTTTGCACTGAAGCCAACACTTGCAAGTCTCCATCAACAGACGGATCATCTGATCTGCAACACCACTTTGCTGTGAAGTATGTTCACGTGAGAGCTCCCTTCAGATCATATGCTTCCCGCAAAAGTTCGAGAACACGGTTGAGTCGAACTCACCTCCGTTGCCCGTCCTCAACTTCTTGATCCGCAGGACAAGCTGGCCCTCCACAAGCTTCTTGAACTCCACAAACAAGCGGAACATGTTCGACTTCTTCTTTATGAAGTATACCTTGTATAGTCATCAACCAAAATCAGTATGTACTTGTTGCCTCCAAGATTGGCGGTGACGGTCGGTACCACCAAATCACAATGGACAATCTCCAAAGGTGCTTTGCATCTGGACCGCGCCTTATCAAACGTAAAGCGATAAGCTTCACTATGTTGACATCCCGCGCATGCTTGACTGTCGTCGTAGGATGACAATCTAGGCAAGCCTCTCACGAGTCTCATTACTACCATTGTTTTCAACTTGTCCATCCCCACATGCCCAAGTCTTTCATGCCAGATAGTCGCACTATCACTGGCCTTCATCTGATCAGCATCAAAACTTGTTGATGACCGAACCAAGTTCTTCTCCTTACTCCCAGCATGAGCAACATTCACCGAGTGCAAAACAACCTTACACTCCTTCCTGAGGTGACCATGCTGCTTGCATATATAGCACCTTGGTCCTTCCTTCCTCTTCAAATCATGCTTAGGAGAACTACTCCTCTCTTGCTGATATGAAGTAGAAAGACCAACCTCAACAGCCAACTTCACCTCCTTGTTGAACAACCTATCAAGGGAAGTCCAAACCTCCGCAGCTGACCGACATCCGCTGATGTGGTCTAAGAGCTCCAATGAGATCACCTGCTTGAGAACAGACTCTGCTCTCCCATTTATCTCCTTCCAAGCTCTCATCGCTTCAGCATTGCCAACAGTAACCTCTTGTCTTTCTGCTCCGCGTACCACCTCCCAAAGGTCCTCGCCAAGAAGATAACACTCCATACAAGACTTCCACTTCTTAAAGTTAGTCTGTGTTAGGAGTTCAATACAAGGACCTCTTGTAAATCCTGCTTCCATGGCTCTAACACTAGTTCCATCTTCACAAGAGCAACAACAACTTCTAGTTGATCACATCTTATCCACTCCAACCTCCTTCTGATACCATGTTGAGTTTTTAGGAACTTGGAATGAGCAGGAGTTGTATCAACTAAAAGGTTAGATCACAACCAGAGACACATGCAGCAACAAGAGTCTTTATTAATAATAACAGTCTTCTTACAAGGCGAGATATATATGGAGAGACATGATTCACCAAAATAACCAAAGGGAAAGCAGAAACAATTACAAGGAAAATCAAACCGCGCGGACTGAACAAGTAACCGCCAGTTCTACTACTGCACTACGGAGTCCGCACAGACCGCTGGGTCTCCAGACCACAAACCAAGCCGCGCGGATAGCCCGTTATTCCAATGCTGAGATCTAGCCGCCGATCTGCAAGCCGCCTAACTGTGAGGTCGCCTAGTCGCAAGACCACATAAGCTGTTGATGCCTAACTGAACATGCCACCTGAAGAACACGAATTATTGAACCAGGAAACTGGTTGTCAAAGAAAAGACCGTATGGTATCTATCCGCGACCTGCTGTTTACCGCATTTTGCTAACCGCGGAGTCAGCACTGTTCCTGACCGCAGTCAGAACCAAGTCATGGCTTTCCAGCGCTATCCGCACAACCTGTACAGCACAAACCGATCAACTCCTTCAACCCGCGTGGATACAAAGAACCAGTTCGCAATAATTATCCGCGAGTTCACTTACTTTTCATTCGAGCACACAATTTATGTGACTTGAAGTCCTATTTATAGGCACGATGAGGAGTGTGGTCACCGCCCTAGCCGATAGGATCATCGTCTCATCCCGCAGCAAGAACAAGTGTTTTCGCAAGCCGTGGATACTCATCCAGTCCGCCGCGACCTGTGCAAGATAGCCAGACCACCTAAGCTTAACCAAGGCTGGACATCAAACCCAGTCCGCCTTGTCGCCAAAGGCCAAGCCAGGATACCGTCACCAGCCGAACACTGCAGCAAAACCTTGTCCGCCTATCCGCGGACACAGCACCAGTCCACAACCCAAGTTTGCAACCAAGGCACATCAGCCAATCTGCCAAACTTTGCGGACACAACATCAGTCTACACGCCTTGCGGACGCAACTCCAACCCACTTTCCCCAAGCTCGCAACCAAAGAACACGGCACTGCTGCTATGCTTGGCGGACTGAGAAGCAGTCCACGCTTAACTGCGTGATCTCCTCGGACTGAGCCAAACCTGGACTTGTTTCAGAACCAAGTCCACACCACCTGCCACAAGGGCCAGTCCGCCCTTACTGGCGGATAATGGATCCAGTCTGCCTGCCCCGGCAAAATCCAACACCTGTCCGCACTAACTGGCGACCTCCACGACAACACTTTCCGCGCCACCAGTACAAGACCAAGACATCTGCCATGCCGGTCTGCTGAGCTCCAGTCCAGTCCTCTTCTTGCTGGACTCCGCGGATAGAGAAGCTATCCTCCTGGTTACCTTCTAAGAACAAGCTGCCTTCCGAGCATAAGCCGGCTTGGCTGGCCACCGCGTCTGTTCGTATAGTCCGCGCGAACAGACCGCCCAGGCCGCCAAAGAGCAAGCTGTCTGCAACAGCTCTGCCGATCAGGCTATCCGCCAGTCCTGTCCGCATAGACCGCGCGGACAGGTCGCCCAGGTCGCCCAATCACCCACTTTCAGTTCACCATTTCAACATTAAGCATGGGCGAAGCCCGCCTGGATGCGGCCAAAGGTTGCCTGAGAGCTTCGAGCACGGGCGTAACCCGCACGAAGAAGCTCGTATTTATATAATAATATAAATATAAATAATATATAATATAAATAATCTATAATATAAATAAATATAAATATACATAATATAAATAATATTATATATTAAATATAAATATATATATAATATAAGTAATATTATATATATTTAAATAATAATATATAATTATAATATCAAACTTAGGACTTACAGCACGAGGAGGAGGAGGAGGACGGGGAGGAGGAGGGGTGCTCAGGAAGAGGTGGAGCAGGAGGGGGGAAGGCCAACCGCCGGAGGGTGATCTCGGCGGGGGTAGGCCGTAGGCGAACCGGCAGGGCCACCGCCGGCGATGGCCCTGTCGGTTCGCCCCCGGCCTACCCCTGACGGTGTCGCTGGCGTCCGGCGACCCGACGGTTGGGTCCGGTGAGACAGTCGCCGCCTCCGCCGCCGGCGGCTTGCCGAAATCCATTTTTTTAAAAATGGCGGAGCTCACGGGAAGGGGAACCGCCGACGGTGGCCCTGCCGGTTCGCCTCCAGCCTACCCCCGTCGGTGTCGCCGACATCCGGCGACCCCGACAGTGCAATCCGGTGAGGCAGCCGCCGCCTACTGAAATCCAATTTTTTTATAAACTGGTGTAGCTAGAGGCGGGGGTAAAACCCGAAAACCAAATGTAACCGACACACGCCTCCTGTAGAACTCCAACATTCCCTTATAATACGGCTTAGTTCGCACAAGGATCGCTCGCGGCTTAGGTCGCACGAGGATCGCTCGCGGCTTCGGTCACATGCGGATTGCTCGCGGCTTAGGTCGCACGAGGATTGCTCGCGGGTTAGGTCGCACGAGGATTGCTCGAGGCTTAGGTCGCACTAGGATCGCTCGCAGCTTAGTTCGCACGAGGATCGCTCGCGGCTTAAGTCGCACGAGGATCCCTCGCGGCTTAGTTCACACGAGGATCGCTCGCAGCTTAGGTCACACAAGGATCGCTCACGGCTTAGTTCGCATGAGGATCGCTCATGGCTTAGTCTCACCTAAAACTAGTTAGACGTTGTTGAAAAGGAAACATAATACTCGAATAACTGATTGTCCACACGTGTCCGGGCTTGCGGTTCTTACTTGTCTTAGAGTTCAAATATGATAAAAACACCTTTTAAGAAGTTCAAAATAAAGAGTCACTGATATTCAAAGCAGCGAATTCTACAAGTTGGGCTTGTTTAGAGTAACAAATCTTTGCATCTTCTCGGTCTCCACGCACGACACCTGTTCCTCCAATAGTGGGGAATTTCATGGCGAGGTGCATGATTGAAGGAACGGCTTTGAAGATTTACTGGATGAGACTTCCAAAGATTGCATTGTAGGCTGAGCTTGAATCTAGCACGATGAACTGGATTTCATGTGTAGCTTGCCTTGGGAATTCTCCCATGATAACTGGCAATGTTATCGTTCCCTATACTCGGAGTGGATGGTTGTCGAAGCCGTACACTAGTCCAGTTGCTAGTGTGAGATGTTGAGTGGTAAGTTTCATGTTTTGAAGGGTGGAGAAGAATAATACATCGACCGAGCTCCTGTTGTCGACAAGTATCCGTTCGACCTTATAGCAGGGATCTCTGATCCCTGCGCTAATCACGAGAGGGTCTCGGTGGGGTGTTTGGATTCGTTTGAGATCTTTATCCTCGAAGGCTATGGTGGAGTCCTGCTTGCCTCTTAAGTCTCCCTGTGTGCTTACTGAAAGTGTCTGGGTAGAGAGGGTTGGCGACCCAATGATAGTTTCGATGTTCCCCACTATTTGCCTGCCATTGGCTCCTCCTTGCTGGGCATCCTGTTGATCTCTTGCCTGCCTAGGTGGAGCTTGTTGATCTTGTTGGCATCCTTGTAAGAACCTGCCCAGGAGTCCCTGGCGAGCTAGTTGCTCAATTTCGTCCTTTAGTCTTGCACACTCCCCCGTGGTGTGCATTGTGGCCTGATGGAACTCGCAGTATTTTGACCGGTCACCCCTAGGATTTGGGGCAGGCTTCTTGGGACGGTGCAAAGTTGGCTCGTTCTGGATGGCGTAAAGCACGTTAGTGCGGGTGGTGTTTACCAGAGTGTATTCTCGGGGTGGCGGTCCCTCTAAAAGTCAACCCACCGCTGGCCATTCTGATGTTCTTCCTGAAATCTTCCTTCCTGGATTTTTAAGGGTTGTTCTCTATCTCTCTCGCATTTCTGTTCTCTGTTGAACTACTAACGATGGGCTTCAATAGCTTCATTTGCTGCTATCTGAGTTTTCTATGCAGTGTACGAGATTTGGTAGCTAGAGACAGTTTCCCTCATTAGTGCTGAGTAGAAGCCACTAGGGTGAAGTCCTACAAGAAATACTCCCCCTCAAGAGTTCTGGATCAACTCCCGGAATCTGGTGAGCCTCTGCGGTAAACCGGCGGAAGAACTCCTTCAAGTATTCCCCCTCATTCTGTCAAATCCTGACAAATGTGAAGGATCTCAGAAGATTCTTCGGTTAGCGATGAACTGTTTGGTGAGTTGCCATGTCAATTCTGCAAAGTTTGCGATAGTTACTTCCCTTAAAGAGTGGAACCAGGTCCGGGCTTGGCCTTTAAGAGTGGCCGGGGAAACTTGTCAAAGTAACTGGTCGGTTGCGTTATAGATCCTCATGATCGTAGTAAAGTGTTTGACCTGCTCTAAATAGTCGTTTGATCCGTCGAAGGTTTCGATATTCGGTAGTTTAAAGCTGTGTGGGACTAGGTGAGCCAGAACCAGAGGTGCAAGCAGGGAGCCTTGGTGAAGTGGTCGTCGGGGTAGTCGACTTACGTGTCTGCATTCCACGGCGACCACTTCCCGTATCTCTTCCCAAGTGAATATTTCGCGTTGCGGTAAGCGGGGTTCTTCTTCTAGGATTTGGTTACGACGACCGGCTCCGGCCGTCCTGAGCATCGCGTGAGTGGAATTAGCGGCATCAAAGAATTCTTCTGCCGCTTCTCTTTGTGGAGCTTCTCTTGATTGGCCATGGCTTAGTGGAGACGGGGGATTGGCCGGTGTAGGCGACTGAGGCGGAGGCGGTCCCATATTTTTGAGGAGAGCGAGCATCTCGGTTTGTTGCTCCTCGATCTGTTGAACTCGTCCCTCCGATGCTATCACCGGGGCGAGAACAATTTCCGCTTTGAGGGGCACGTCTACAGGTAAATGATAGTGGGTTGGCTCGGTGCACCCTCCTGGGACGGATGCTTCAGCTGTCCAGATGCTTCTCTTTGCCATTGAAGTTGTCTCTTTGGGAGCTATTGGGTTGAAAGTTAAATCTTGAGTACCGTTGTGCTGGGGGTACGTTCCTCTGAGGATGTTGGGAACTCGTTCCTAAAGACGGCGCCAAACTATTGTGGTATAACTCGATGTCCCGGTCAGGCCTAAATACTTAGACCGTCTTAGCTCTCGGAACGGTCAAGCGTGCACACAGTCAATAGATTAGGTTGGTTGTGCACAGGCATTTTTAACGTGGAAAAATCCCTCAACTAGGCAAAAAATCACGTGACCGGATCTATGTTGGTTAAAGTCCACTATCTTCGGGTTGTTACAGCTTGTTCGTGAAGTCGAGTGTGACAGGTCACCTCTCATTACAGCTTTGGGGGTGAGAGAACACTTAGCATGCGGCGGACGACAGGTTGTCGCGCCGAGGGTTGTGACAAATTGCGCTACGCGCTGGTGGTCTTCCGATAGCAACTTGCCAATTTCTGAACACGGGAGTGGAGCGTCTGAACTCTCGGTTGCGGGGGCCACTTGAGACTTGAGAGATTCGGCTTCGTTAGGTGACATTGAATCGACTCACTTGTAGCTCGGGTGCGGCTCGGGTTCGGCTCGTAGAAGGAATTCGACAGAGATTAGACCTAAGGAAGAAGAAGACTCGGAGGAGAAAAAAGTGAGAAATAAGGAGGCATGAGTCTCATTTTATAGGCTCCGACTGGTGGTTATGGTGGTTATGAGACTATCCGCGCACCATAACCACCTTCATAATTGTTTTTAGTATAGTTTAAATGCATATATTTTACTATTTGGAGGCCACTTAAATAAATTATATAAAATATTAATTAAATTCCCCCCACCCCCACTAACCCGGCGGTTAGTGGGTGGTTATGCATAAATCGGATGGCCGGGAGTGTTCCCCAACGATCAAACGGTGGGTGTGTAACTCCGCGGGTGGCCTACGAACTTGCCGCCAAGTTCGTCGGCGAGGGGAGGATCGCCGACGGTGGCCGGGACGGTGCGACCTCCCCCCTTGGCCGCACGCCGACAGCCAAGGGAGGGGGAGGCCCGGGCGGCCGCCCCCGTGGCCGTGCGGGAGGCCACGAAAGCGGGCGGCCAAGAAAGGGGGGTGGCCGCCCACTTGGCCGCACTGACAGCCGGGGAAGGGGGCGGCCCGGGCGGCCGCCCCTGTTAGCCGCACCGGCGGCCGGGGAAGGGGGCGGCTCGGGAGGCCTCCCCCTTGACCGCACCAGCGGCCGGGGAAGGGGCGGTCCGGGCGGCCACCCCCTTGGACGCACCGGCGGCCGGGGAAGGTTGCAGCCCGGGCGGCCACCCTCTTGGTCGCACTGGTGGCTGGGGAAGGGGCTGCTCAGGAGGTCGCCCCCATGGCCTCACCGGTGACCGGGGAAGGGGCGGCCTGGGAGAACGCCCCCTTGGCCGCACCGACGGCCGGGGAAGGGGGAGACCCGGTCGACCGACTCCTTGGTCGCACCTGGGGCAGGGGAAAGGGGCGGCCCGAGCGGCTGTACCGGCGACCCCGGAAGGGGGCGGCCTGGGCGGCCGTGCCGGCGGCCAGGGAAGGGGGCGGCCCGGGCGGCCGCCCCCTTGTCCGTGCAGTGGTGAGAGAGGGCGGGTTGCGGGCCCACACTTAGACACATTCGGGCACGTGCCTGGGTGTGTTTTCGCGAAATTTTCTACAGGAGCGGGTTGTTTATGCATTCGATGTTGCCTACTAGGGGTTTTCCCCCATTTTTGTGCGACTGTGGGTCTGTTTGGGACAGCTCTGGCGGCTGGAGAAGCTCTTTCCCAGCCGCCAGAGCAGGTATTGGGTCTGTTTGGGACAACTTTTTAATGAAATCGCTGTTTGAAGAGCCGCTCCCAGAGCTCTTTTCCGTAAGCCCCTCCCCCCTGCGTTCATCGCTCACTAAAATCATGAATTATATTTTTTTCCCCACTGCGGTTTTCTTCCCGATCCTGCGTCCCTTCTTTCTCCCCGATCCCGCCCCTATTTCCCGATCGAAGAACACGCCGCCGCTCCTTCCGCTATTTCCCGATCGCAGAACACGCTGCTGCTCTTCTCCTTCCGCTATTTCCCGATCGCAGACGCCGCCGCTCTTCTTCCCGTTCGCAGAACACGCCACCGCTCTTCTTCCCGATTGCAGAACACATGCGACATCGCCGCCGCTATTTGTTCTTCCCGATCGCAGAACACAGGCGACATTGTCAGAGCTATTGCAGAGCTTCTTCCGGATCGGCCGTCTTCTCCAGCCCTAGCATCGGTCGTCTTCTCCAGCCCTAGCTTTCGTGGGCCTGGCTTCGTGTGAACTGCTATGAAATCCAGCTAGAATGAGTACTCCAGTGGGTTGGATTCCGGCTCTCTCTTCCTCGTCCGTTTTCTATCAACAGTAATTTTTCCCCTT
The DNA here is from genome assembly GCA_039583875.1 of Platanthera guangdongensis. Classification (NCBI taxonomy): domain Eukaryota; kingdom Viridiplantae; phylum Streptophyta; class Magnoliopsida; order Asparagales; family Orchidaceae; genus Platanthera; species Platanthera guangdongensis. Next base: position 51,187,991 of record CM077152.1, read on the forward strand.
GTGGCCTTCTCCCTAAATCATGAATTGTTTGTATAATGTGAGTTAAATCATGAATTGTTTGGGGGTTTGGATTTATATGTGTTTGTGTGCGTGTTTGTGTGTGTGTTTGTGTGTTTGTGTGTGTGTAGATGGATTTGTGTTTATGGATGGATGTGTATATGGATAGATGTGGATGTGTGTGTGTGTGTGTGTTTGTGTAGGGATGTGTGTGTGTGTGTGTGTGTGTGTGTGTGTGTGTGTTTGTGTAGATGGATTTGTGTTTATGGATGGATGTGTATATGGATAGATGTGGATGTGTATATTGATAGGCTAGGAATGAGTAAGGATATGTGTGTGTGTGTGTGTGTTGGTTATTTTTTTTATATGTGTATGGTTGTATGTGTGTGTGTTTTTGTATTTTTGGTTGGGTATGTATATGAATGTGTGTGTGTGTGTGTGTGTGTGTGTGTGTGTGTGTGTGTGTGTGTGTGTGTTTATGTATGTGTGTGAATGTGAGTTTGTGAATGTGTATGGGTGTGGATGTGTGTGTGTTTTTATTTTGTATGTGTGTATGTGTGTGTTTTTTTTGTATGTATGTGTATGAGTGTGGATGTGTGTGTGTATGTGTATGAATGTGTGTGTGTCTGTGTGTGCGTTTTTTTTATTATGTGTTTTTGATTGTGTATGTGTATGTGTGTGTGTATTGTGTGTGTTTGTTTGTGGATGAGAATGATTTTTTTGTTTGTGATTTTTTTGATTACTAATTGTTATTCTAATGTTATTAGTTTATAGCATAATGGTAAAACCAAAGGAAGGAGGAATTGTAGCGAGTTGGGAGTCAGTTCAGAGATATTCCATCTGAGATAAGGTATGATCCTCGTTACATGTCATTCTTCAAGGATTGCGTTGGTGTCATTGACGGTACACATGTTGATGCGAGGATACCCGTAGAAGATCAAGTACGATACATAGGACGTCATGACACGACGACGTAAAATGTAATGACAGTATGTGATTTTAACATGTGTTTTACATTTGCCCTGGCTGGATGAGAGGAATATGCTCATGATAGTTGCATCTTCGCGCGCGCATTGGCAGACGATAGATTGCATTTTTCGCATCCCCCACAAGGTATACTAATCAATATGTTCACATTCATTCAAATTTTTCGTATTTCATAATGTTTACATGTTTAACAAACTAAGTAAATGCAGGTAAATATTACTTAGTGGATGTTGGATACCCGTTAAAGATGGGTTATTTGAAGCCATCCCCAGAAACAAGATATCACATGACAGACTTTGCCCGTGGGAGTCGGCCTGTACAAGGAAGGCAAGAACATTTCAATAAGGCACATTCATCTCTTCGCAGTGTGATCGAGCGAATGTTTGGAGTGTGGAAAAAAGTGGCACATTTTGAGCAAAATGTCACAGTACAACTTCAAGAAACAACGTTCCATAGTGCTAGCGACAATGACCTTACATAACTTCATTCGGAGACATCCGACTCGCTGAGACCCTGAGTTTAATGCTTGTGATGCCGATGAGTCTTATTTCATTCCCTCGGAGGATGAAGACCCTGCGGCAGTGGATGATATTGAAAGCGATATGTGTGATGCTGCTGGAGCAGAACATATGTCTACAGTACGAGATAGCATTGCCGAAGAAATATACAGTGCGCGGAGGTAAAAATTCGATCAATTTTTTACTAAAAAAGTAAAGAATTTAAATTATCAAAAGTTTGATTCATATCAATTTATTTTCGAACAGGTGATCAGAAGGATTTAAAAAAGCAGTCGTCGGATGTTGGAAGACCTTTTTTTTCCTATATTCTAGAAATATGTAAAAGACTCTTGTTATCAGTTACTTTTATATATTTATATATTTTAGTTTTTTAAAAAAACAGTTTCCAAAAGTTGTTTCTTCAAACAGTTAAAAATAGAAAATCGCTCTTCAAAGCGCACTTCTGCAGAGAACACCCAAACACTCTGCAGTTTTTCAAAACTATTCCCCAGAGATCTATTTTAAAACAGCTCTATCTGGACAACAGCTTTTCAATCCGCCAGAGCTGTCCCAAACAGACCCTATGAGCAACGAAACGCAGAGGCGGACCGGCGAAATGCAGAGGCTGCCCGTCTTCAGTCTTCGAATGCACCCCCGACAATCGGCATGGCCTGGACAATCGTCAATCTCTCCCACTTCGCCAGTTCGCCGTATGTTTCCATTACTCATTTACTCTCCAGTCTCCGCCTTTTGTGTTTTGATTCCGCCTTTTCGTTAGGATTTTGGATGTTCGGAGAATCTGAGTGCATGTTTTCCAATGCATTTTACTCGCATCTTCTTTGAAATTTTGGGTGTTTCAATTTCATCATTAAAGTAGCAGTTAGAAACTATTGATTTTCGTCCAAGCTTAACAGTCAAAATATTCACACTAAAGTGCCAAAAGCACTTTAAATCAATAGTCTGAATCTCGTCATCAGCAAGCCACTTTGATGTTGATGTCTGGCGCCTCCACAGTTTTTCTTCGCAAAGGGGGCAAAGCTCGAGTCTTGAGAGCAGGTATGACTTCCTCTTCCATCTCGAGTTTTTTCCCTTTTACATTTACATTTTGATTTTGATGATTTTCTCATTTATTTTGTTTTATGATCCAGTTTCAATATTATTACTTAGAAAGTCATATTTTATTATAAAGATGTCATCCTTTTATAGTGAGTAAATCATTTCCTTTTGAAAAAAAACTCATGAAAGGATCAAATTTAGTTTTGTTCTTTCAAAACAACTCGACTCTAACAGAGAAATATACGAATATTGTAGATAGAGAAATATACAAATATTATAGACATACTGATGCAGTGGCAGGTCGATTCAAAGGGATTTCTAAATGCGGGAGGTGAGGTAGGCGGATCACGGGCACTGTAGATTAGTGGGGTTTGCAGGCTGGGCAGGGTGGAGGAAGGAGACGGGGCGGGTGAAGCAGCAAGCAGAAAATCGGCCGGTGACGGATTCAGCGAGAGAAGGGCGGGCTGGACTTGTGGCTAGCAGGGCCGATCGGGGAAGTGGAGAGCACGTGTGAGACGGAGCAACGACTAACAGGAGGGAAAGTGGGCGGCAGAGGAGTGCTTCCCGAAGTCACACCAGGAGATGGGGAAGGAGCGGCGTCGGACCGCTTGGACCGACAATTCCAGAGTTCTGGAAAAAACCTCGATCCCTCTTCCCCCAAACCGCCGGGTATAAATAGCCTAAAATGATAACCGCCACCTGCAATGAACTGGTGCTAGTATAACTCAAATAAAACTATCCCGATCGGATGGCTATGATTGTTTGGGCCGATCGGGGGTTAAATACAACTCTGAATAAAAAACATGAAATACGAAAAAGACTAGAAACGATAATCCGGACGCGACCACGGACTTTGATCACCCGTCCGGGCAGCGCATCACCACCTCCTGCGAGACTATACGCGTGTCGGTCGGGGCGCGCCATCACATACTATACCTACCAGCTTTTGATCCATACTGCGATCAATTGTTTGATTCCAAATTATGACTTCCAACTCAATTTGCTTTTGCAATATCAATTTTTTTTAAATCTATTTATATGCGGATTGGGTTTTATGTACGTTGTTATTTCGATGAAATCTAAGTTTAAATTAATTATGCTCGGTCTTCATAAAATTCCTAGTTCCGCCACTATTATACTCTATATTATAATAATTATATATATTATTTATTATATATATAATTTTAAATTCTGTGTATAATTTTATATAGGATCGCCTCCACCCTATTTTCATTGTGTGTATAATTTTATATTGTACTTATATATACATTTATAATCATAATTTTAAATTTTTATTCTATTTTTTTCTTAAATTATCGTTGTGGGCAGGCGATTGGGCGTTGCACTAATATCGGGTCGGAGGCCCGTGCCGTAATATTGATGTATATTTTTTACGGTCAATTTGAGTACTCATGTATATATGTTGGGGGCGCAGCAGCCGAAGGAGGGCGTAGCCCGCCGTCGCCGGGTGAATACTGTCGCGCTTGGTCGTAGGGGCGGAGCCCCGTGTCGTGCACCCGTGTGTGTGTGTGTGTGTGTGTGTGTGTGTGTGTATACATATATGATCGGGCAATTATCTTCTGCCCCACCTACTATGAAATTCGACTTTCTACTCTGAAACTCGACTTTCACGGCTCTGATGCTAGGTTTTTCTAACCTTCAAAGATTTAATAGCTCTGATGAAAGATTTCCTGCGCTGCGAAGAAGTTAATCTTGTCGTATGTCGAACAACGATCTTTCTGCAAATGCGAAGGAGGAGATGAATACCGTAAAATACTGTCAATATACTATCGGATACTTGTAAATAGGATCGTTTCAAGTATAATATGACCTCATTTATAAATTAATTGTTTGTGTCTTCAACCAACATTGTGCAGATGAACAAGGAAGCTCTATTTTTTTACAGTTTTTTCTGATAAGAAAGCTTTGCAATATACTTGAAGTATGCTCACAAATAGGGTGTGCGCGGTGCGGTCTGATGAGATTTTGGCCCGAGCAAAACCGCACCGCACCCAAATTACGCGGTGTGGTTTCAGTTTCGGTGCGATTTTTGCCACTATAGATTATCGTACATTAAGTCATAAATTATTTGGTTCAATAAAAATACAAATCAGCCAACTCTTCATCAATTAGAAAAAAATATAATACAGAGTCTTATATAATAAGTACTGGAATGTTTTTCTAGCCTTACAAATAACCAACTTTATCACGCTAAATATGTAAGTTTATCTCTAACTTCATCATTCCTTATCCGAACTGTCAGCACCACCCTTAAAAATAGCAATAATACAAATATGAAATACCTGTTTACACTAAGAGGCAATAATATATAGCCAGCTGCATGTATACTTATCATATTTACACGACCACATATACAGTATTGCTAACAAGGTACCGCTACGTGATGTTGTATATAACAAGTGTACAAGTTTGCGTATATTGTCTGGTCATAATCCCAAATATGGTGCATATAACTGATATAAGCTGCAAGATTCAGAGCAAGTATATTGGGAATTCAATATTCATTAAAGGTGCGATGCGTGCTGTACAAGAATAAAATGTGAATATTTTACTTAACATGTTAAAATATGTTGTCACAAAACTAAGAAAAATTTCAAGTACCCAAATAATTGGTGCGGTGCGGTGTTTGCGGTTTTTAATATTTCAAAATCGTGCCGCACTGCACGCGGTCTACAAAATTTGAAAACCGCACCACACCTACACTACGCGGTGCGGTTTAAAATTCGGTGCAGTTTTTGCGGTGTGGACGGTTTTTGCGATTTGTGATTTTTTGTGCCCTCCCTACTCACAAGTGTGGATTTAGTGTCTGAAAACAACATATATACTACTGGACTCATACCAAGATCACAAAGGTACAAAAGTATTCTTGTTCTCAGTGCATTGACATGCAAAAGAAATTTTACCATCTCGATACTTGCACGGGATGCTTAGCTTGCTTACACTTCACTGCCGATGAAGAAGGTAAGAACTGGAAGGTCTCAAAATTTATCGAAGAGCACAATCATTCATTGACACCATAGAAAGATGTACATTTGTTGAGATCGCATCGCCATGTATCTGATGGCCAAGCGACCTTGATCAAGAATATGACAGGAGTAGACATACGAACAATTGATGGTTATAATTTGATAGCGTTAAAAGTTGGTAGTGTGCAAAATCTAGGGTTCACGAAGACAGATGCTTATTACTTTGTACATTGAGAGAGAAGAGTGCTCAATGAAAATAGAGACGTTACTAGTTTATTGGAAATATTTAAGGATAGGCAGTTGGATGATAATATATTCTTTTTTGATGTGCAGACAAAATGACATGAACTGGCTGCACAATTTCTTTTGGATTGACGGACATAGGGAATTGGAATACGAATGTTTTGGCGATGCCATCATTTTTGACACTACTTAAAGGTTAAACAAATATAATTTAGAATTCGCTTCATTCATAGCAGTGAACCACAATTGACATAACATTTTTTGTTGGCGGTGCATTTATAGCACATGAGACGATAGAATCATTTTACTGGGTTTTTGAGATCTTCTTAAATTTTGTTGGAGGTAAACAATCAACCACCATTTATACGGATCAACATCAGACAATGACAGTTGTCATTGAGAGGGTATTCACTAGTACTCGTCATCGCTTATGTTAATGGCTTATTTAAAAAAAGCACCCTCAAAGATACCAGCTTTCAACCATGATAACCAGGTTAGGCCTCTATTTTATACTTGTATGAATAAATGTGATAATGAAAAGGAGTTTGAGTAATATTGGAGAGTAACAATAATCAAATGTAACTTGCAAGAGAATCGATGGTTACATGATTTGTACAACTTTAAAAGGAGGTGGTCCACTACATTTAATAAAAAAAGTATTGGATCTCAGCATATTATCTACCTAACGTAATGAATCGACAAATAATCATCTACACGGATGCTCAAAATCTACAAGTTCACCAGTCAAATGCTTCCTTGGAATGGAAAAATTGATATGTGGTTGGCGAAGGAGTGAACATGATGAAGACTTCAAATGTAAACAAGGTACTATCACTCTAAAATTCAAAAAGTTCTCAATCCTTAAGCAAATATCAAAGATATATATTAGAAAAATATATTCAATATTTGAGCAAGCTTTTATGGAGGATGTAGTAGGTTTGATGGTAGCGGAGAAAATAATATATGACCAAGATATGATCGTAAACAACACATGCCTTTGCGATGGAGGTGGTGTTGAAAAGCAGTGGTTTGTGACAACAGAGACTAAGAGCAATGATATATAGTGCACATGTGTAGAGGATTTCAAACAAAGGATTTATTGTGCAAACATGCATTGTGGGTATATAATATATGTAATCTAAAGAATATTTAACCAAATTACATTTTGAGGAGATTTACAAAGCAAGTGAAGAAGCGAAACAAATTTTTAATGCTCACAACCTCAAACCACCATGAGCCAAAAATAATTTTCAAAAATCACATGATGCGGTACACATGACTTTTGCCAACAAATTGAAAATTATCAACTAGCAAAAGATTATCTTGTGAATGCAATAAATGATGTTGGTATAAGTATAAAAGATCTGGTTGACAAAAATGAGAAAATTAAAAAGGGCTTTGTTGACCACATCCACAAAGTCAAAGGTGTTGTGAAAAATTCACTGTCAATGCGATCAATAGGAGTATCAAATGCATGTTTGAAGAATTATTGGGAGTCCATCTCCAAGAAACTAAACTTATATATTTTTTACGTTTATTTGCACTAAATTGCGATGGACTCACCATTTTATGTTTTTCGAATTTCAAACATAAAATGGAAGGGCCAAAATGAAAGGGCCCGAGTATGTTTGATGTTTTGATGCAACCAAAGGAGCATAATTTTATGGACATTTCTTGCGAGATTGATTCAAATTTAAACCTCACTCCACCAATTGTTGATTTGAACGACAAATTCTCTATGAATGACGACTTATCTATTAATGTATGTTTAAATTTTCATCAATTCTTGATGTCTTCAGATAGTGAATTATGTCATTGTAAAAAATATTGTGCTTTCAAGGAACTTGGCCTCCATAATATGTCGTCGAGGTATTATTTTAAACATCAAGCTGTATTTAAATGATTACTTGAAAACAAAGTTCATCGAACATATTGTTTACAACATACAGAACTTTTAAATCCTATAAACTAAATCAAGTTGTGGTATTGGGTAGTGAACATGTAATAAGTTCTTTACCATGATACAATTAAACCTAGTACGAGCATATTGGTAAAAATGTGACCGTGTAAATTATAATATGATCGTATACAAGAACAAAAAGCCTATAATTAACAAATCTGGCCATATATCGTTGAGCGTTATACATGGAACATAACCTATAAAAATGTACATAACTAAACTTGCACAAACCAAGTAGTGTTATTATGTAGTGAACATGTAATGTCTTTTTCCCATAATACTATCAAACCTAGTATGAGCTTATTGGGATAAAACTGACTGTATACAATCACATTATGATCGTATACTAGCATAGAAACCCTATATTTGATAAATCTATCCATATAATTTTGAGCGTAAACATGGAAAACAATCTATGTACAGAAACACACATTACTAACATTGCATAAACAACATACATAACAAAGCATGTCTTCTTACCCATTATCTTTTTTGGGAATGTTTTATACTGTGCTTTCAAGCAGCTTGGCCTCCGTAGTTTGTGAAGATATAAGTTTACTAATTTAAAAACATTAAAGAACCCCAAAATGTACAGAAACAAAAAATAAATAATTATCCAACAATAGTGTGTTCATCATCATAGTCCTGAAATAAATGAGTGATTTATATTGCCTTTCGAGCCAACTAAATGATACCAGGTAGTGTTGCAAATCTTTCTTACCCTTTTGTCTTTTTCTTCTGCTCCACCAAGATATCCCAAGTTTCAACCTACAAGATATTGAATTAAACATGAATTAATACATTAACAACTGCATAATTCAACATGTTTCTAATTCTCCCAATACCAACGTATTGGTTCTGATACAGTAGTATTATAGCCAAATCATTATATGGGTCATCAAGATAGTATTTTTAAAATCCAGCTGTATTTAAATGATTACTTTAAAACAAAATTCAACGAACACATAGACATACATAACTTGTTAATTCTATAAACTAAACCAAGTTATGGTATTATGTAGTGAACATGTAATAGGTTCTTTCCCATGATACAATCAAATCTAGTATGAGTGTATTGGCATAAATCCGACCATATAAAATTGCAATACAATCGTATACAAGCACAAGAATCCTATAATTAAAAAATCTGGTTGTGTAATGTTCAACGTAAACATGGAAACCTACAATAACATACAAAACTAAACCTGTACAAACCAAGTAGTGTTATTGTACAAACGTATTGAGATAAATTAAACCGTATACAATCACATTACGATCATATAAAAGAAAAAAAATATTGTATTTGACAAATTTGTTTGTATTCGTTTCAGCGAAAACATGGAACACAACCTACAAAAATACACATAAGTAATAATGCACAAATAACATACAAAACTAAACTTGTCTACTTACCCATTATCTTTTTCGGGAAGGTCTTCAGAATCTCTATTGCAATCTCCGCTCAATTCTTTGGCATTGCTTCTCCCCATTTTTGATGCTTCTCTCAAGATATTTCACTCTTTCCCATTATAGTTTTCATATACATCATATCAAACACACCGCAATCATTTCTGATTAATTATGTTGGGAAATCTTCAACAAAGAAAATTTATCACTCGTGAATGTTATGGGGAAAGATATTGCTGGCATCTTCTTCAAAGAAATCAATTTGCATAACGAAAAAATTACTGTATAATAATTATATTTGGTAAGTAGTATTGAAAAACATTGCATATCGCTTTTGAAAGTTTATTAAAATTTGATAACTTATAAAGTGAATCATAGTATTGCCGACACTCTTCTTTTATGTTCCCAACAACAAAGCACAATGGTTACCAAGATGTACGAGAATAAACATATAGTCAACATGTAACACCCCTGTTGGGTACATTGGAATATATGTACCTGATTTGAAGAAGTCTCACCCTACTCAATGATATACATCAAGATGTATTTGATGTGCTTTGAGTTTCTTTGTGCAGGTTAAGTAACTGCAGGTTTGCAGGAAAAGTTTCTAAATCCATGTGTCGACACCTAGAAGAAAAGTGTCGACACTTAAGAAGGCTTGTGTCGACACCTAGAGAAGCAGTGTCGACACTTGGAGTAATTGTGTCGACACTAGGAAGGCAGAGTCAACACCAGAAGGAAAGTGTCGACACATACAGGTAGTGTCGACACACAATGAAGAAATGTCTACATAGTCAGTGTCGACACTTAGAAGCAGTGTCGACACTCAGAGAAACTCTGTCGACAGCAAAAGTGTCGACACTAGGAGGCTGTGTCGACACTCAGCAAATTTCAACAAAGTCTAAGTACAAGTGTCGACACAAAGAAGATGTGTCGACACTCAGCAAAAGTCTCAACACATGAAGAATGTGTCGACACAATGGAGATGTGTCGACACTCAGCAAAAGTCTCAACACATGGAGTTGTGTCGACACAAAGGAGATGTGTCGACACTCAGCAAAAGTTTCAACACAGAAGGCATGTGTCGACACAAAGAAGATGTGTCGACACTTAGCAAGTTTCAACACAATAAGATGTGTCGACACAAAGGAGTTGTGTCGACACTTAGCAGAAATCAACTAAGCATTGAAGAAGAAGGACTTGTGTCGACACACTGGATCAGTGTCAACACATTCTGAAGAAGCAGTGTCGCGATGCAGTTTCTACAACACAAGGAGTTGTGTCGACACCATGAAGGCTAGTGTCGACACTTAGTCTACTTGTGTTGACACTTAGTCTATTTGTGTCGACACATAAAGACTATCTGTCTCGACACTTTCAGACAGTGACAGAGATTTCAAGAAGTGACTGGATGACTTGACAGCTGCCATTTCAACCGGTCAACTGCTACTGTCAGAGCTGTCAGAAGATCGTTAGAAATCGGATCATCCGGTCACCATGAAGAAAGCTTATATAAAGGCTTATTCCTTCAACAAAAGGGGATGATTATCATTAGAGAGGATTGATTGAAGTGAAAAACAACACAACAAGGAGAAGACCTTCAAGGAAAGATCTAAGAAGTTGGAGAGAGAAAGCTCCTTTCAAGAAGACAACTATTGAACCAGGCTGATAAGAAAGTTTCAGATTGAGATCTGATTCTCAAGTCAGCAGTTGATTGAAGATCATCTGCCTAGAGATTCAACCCTACTGTTGAAACCGGAATCCGGTCTCCTGTGGAGTTCGACCCTTGGGGGAAGGGGTGGTCTCGCGCCTACTTTGCTCCTGCAAGAAAAACAACAAGGAAAGCAACAAGAAACAGACCCAAGGGCTCGGCAGGGAGGTCCCACCACAAACCCGGAAGATCTCTGAGCGCTTCCCCTCCTTAGCCAGTAGCCGAGCTAAGGTACCCTCAGAAGGCACTTAAAAGCAGGAGTAGGGAGACAATCAAAGCGTCCCCTCTGAGGTACCCCTTGGGTCTTATTTATAGTTTTTTGGGACCTAAACTGCCAATAACCAGAAGAACTGACCTGAAAGTACCAAAAAGCCCTGGGTTGGGTCTGCCAACAGCCAAACTCCGCTGTCCTGAATAGCTATGCGCAGTCCAACCTGGCCTGCCAACAGCGTGGCTCCGCTGTCCTGAGAAGCTATTCGCACCCATAGGGAGTCGGCTCGCCTCCCATCCCCCTCCGTGGGAGGCGGGCGCGACCCGGCTCTGGTGGCTCGCCTATGCTTCTTGAGCGAACGCGAGCCGGTCCACCGTGGCCCGCCAGTCTTCTGCCGGGGCGGACAGGCGACCAGGTCGCGCTTAGGGGTGAATGGTGGCGATCGCGACCCTCCGATCAGCTCGCAGGTCGCGGGTTGCCGAGCCCATCCGCCAGTGCTAGTGCGATGAAGGGCACCTCCCATTCTGGTCGGCGATTATCTGAGCGAGAGGGAGAGTAAGGGAGCCGTCTCGCCCGGCCCGCTCACCCAAAATGAGCGGGAGCGGACCAGCCCTCTGTCGCATGTCTTCCTACTGCTTGGGTGCGGGCCGCGGGGCTAGGTCAGCTCGATCTTCCCGGTGGGACCCGCTCGGCGAACACGGGGTTGTACACAATCCCCGCTCTTTTTGAGCTTGATACAAGCTCGAAAAGAATCATCCAACCCGTGTGTTCGGCGAGTGCTGTGCTGAGCTGACAGGGAATCTTCTGGTGGGGCCCCCCATGTGCGGCTATAAATATACCGCTGAGCCCAGGAGGGACTCCCCAGACCCCCTTCGTTTTCCTTGAACAGACTGCGGTTTCTTGATGCCGGTCAGCGAAGAGGTGCGGGCTCGCCTGGCGGTTGCGGGCCAGAAGACTCGGGAGGAGGCCCTCGAGGCCGCCCCTTGGTTAGCACGTGGGCACCTCCCATTCTGCTGGCACTTATGACATCTTCTCGCGAACTCCGCGGCGTCTCGACCCAGGGTGGGCCAGAAAACCCTTGTCTGACTATCCTTCCCTCCAGGATCCAACTCCCGGAATGACTCCCACATTCGCCGGAGTGGACTTCCTCCAAGATCCTCTGCACCTCGCCCTCAGCCACGCAGCGAGCCAACATCCCAGAGTGGGTCTTCCTGTATAGCTGCCTGTCCTGGAGGAGGTAATAAGCGGACTTGTGTCTTAGCTTCTTCTTATCTACCCCCTCCGGATATTCCCCCGTGGAGAGTAAAACTACAACCGGATCCATCCACGAAGCTTGCTGGTCGATTTCCATAAGCTCTCCTTCTTCGATGGAGGGGCAGAACAGGTCGGTGATGGTGCCCCCCACCTGGGTACCATGCTTTGCCAGCTGATCGACTTGCTCATTCTCTTCCCTGGGCACGTGTCGGATGATGAAAGTTTGAAAGATGCCAATGACCCCCTTCACCTTGGCCAAGTATGATCGCAAGGTGGGCTCCCTTGCCTCGAACTCCCCGTTGATCTGGGAAGCTACTACCATGGAGTCAGTAAGGACCTCCATATCCGAGACCCCCAGCTCCCTGGCCAGGCGTATCCCCGCTATCACGGCCTCATACTCGGCCTGGTTGTTGGTAATGGGAAAGTGTACCACCACCGTCTGCTCAATTCGAGTCCCTTGAGGGCTTTCTAGGACCACCCCCACTCCAAGGGAATGCCTCCCTGAGGCTCCATCCACCCTCACTTTCCAAGGAGTCGGGCGGGTGAGCTTTTCCTCCGCTACTTCCACCACGTAGTCGGCCAGGAAGTCGGCCATCGCCTGAGATTTGATCGAGAGCCGCAGAACGAAGGAGACATCGAACTCGCTCAGCTCCACCGACCATTTAGCCAGCCTGCCTGAATGCTCCACCCCCTCGAAGATGTTGCAGAGGGGGTGGTCGGTCACTACTCGGATTGAGTGTGCCTGAAAGTAAGGTCGCAGCCTCCGAGCCGAGATGATTAGGGCGAATGCTAGCTTCTCCAAGATCGGGTACCGGAGTTCGGCCTTCCTTAGGACCCGGCTGACGTAATAAATAGGGAGCTGCCTCTTTCCCTCTTCTCGAACCAAGACGGAGCTCAGAGCATCCGCCCCGACCCCGAGATATAAGAACAGGTCCTCCCCCTCCTTCGGCCCTTGGAGCAGCGGAGCCTGCGTCAACTGCACCTTGAGGGCCTGGAACGCCTCCTCGCATTCCTTGGTCCATTCAAACCTCTGACCACCCCTCAGCGTTTTGAAGAAGGGGGAGCACTTCTCCCCTGCCCGATAAAGGAAACGACTCAGCCCTGCTAGCTTCCCCGTCAACCGTTGGACCTCCTTTGCATTCCGCGGGGACCCCAGCTCCAAGATGGCCCTGACCTTGTCTGGGTTGGGCTCGACCCCCGCGGGGGTGAGGAGGTGTCCCAAGATCTTTCCCCTGCTGGCCCCAAAGACACATTTCAGGGGATTCAACCACATCTTGTATCTGCGCAGGGTGGCGAAGGTCTCCTCCAGGTCCCGGAGGTGGGAGTCCACATCCCGACTTTTGATCATGAGGCCATCCACATACACCTCCAGATTCCTTCCCCTCTGCTCCTTGAAGTCCCTATCCATCATTTTCTGGTAGGTTGCCCCGACATTCTTCAGCCCGAAGGTCATCATCTTGTAGCAGTAGCATCCATCCCCTGTGATGAACGAGACATCCTTGATGTCCGGGGGGTGCATCCTGATCTGATGGTAACCTGAAAAGGCATCTAGAAAACTCATTACAGAAAATCCGACGGCTGAGTCAACCAGCGCGTCAATCCGAGGCAAAGGATAACAGTCCTTAGGACAAGCTTTATTAAGTAAGGAAAAATCGATACACATTCTCCATCGGCCGTCTCCTTTTTTAACCATGATGACGTTGGAGACCCAGCCGGGGTACTGGATCTCGGACACGAAGCCGGCCTTGAGAAGCTTCGCCACCTCTTCCCTGATGGGATCCTCCAGCTTGTCCGCTGTGGATCTCTTTTTCTGCTGAACGGGGCGTGTTCCCGGGTCCAGGTTAAGGCGGTGGCAAGCCACATCCACGTCAACCCCCGGCATCTCCGCGGCGCTCCAGGTGAAGATGTCCACGTTCTTCTGGATGCACTCCAGCATCCTGCCTTGGTCCTCCGGGGTCAGCCCTCCGCTAACGCGAATCTTCTCCATCCTGCCTCCCCGGGTGAGCACCTCCAGCTCCACCACCGCCTCTGCTGCCTCCAGCCTAGATTGCTCCCCCCATCCTTCGGCATCCCCTTCCTCCTGAACGGGGACCTCTACCTCCAACTCTTCTCCTCCGGCCCTCACTTCGGCCACCTCCTCCAGGTCTCCTCCTGCCGCCTCCTCCTCTGCGCAATTCTTCCTTTCCAGTTCCTCCTCTCCTGCTCCCTGCCCGACCTCCTCCATCCTCCGCCCCATCTCCTCGGCTCCCTCCTGCCAAGAGATGGTGTTCACCGCAGTGACATAACACTCACGTGCCACCTTTCGGTCCCCCCTGACCCTGACCTGGACCCCCTCTGCGTTGAACTTCAAACACTGATGGAAAGACGAGGGGACGCAGCGGAAGGCGCTGATAAGAGGCCTCCTGAAGATGGCGCTGTAGCTGCTGGGGGCGTCCACAATGACGAACTTGCAGTTTCGGGACTGCCCCCCAATGTGACGTGTAGGCCAACTCCTCCCTCTACTTCCTTCCTTTCTCCGGAGAACCCGAACAAGGGCCCGTCTGAGGCCAGCACCCTCTTATCCTCCACCTTCATCGCGTCAAACGCCTTTTTGAAGACGACGTTGACGGAGCTCCCGTTGTCCACGAGGATCCGAGAGACAGTGAAATTCTCGATGGCGGCCTTGATGACCAGCGCATCACAGAACGGATCCTCGTGGTCTAACATATCACTCCTGGAGAAGGTGATCCTCTCCTCTGGTGGCGGGGTCTGGGATGTAGAGGCGACGCTCCGCCGGTACATGGTGTGGAGACTCGCCTTGCGGGAAGCCTCGATCCCCACTCCCCTGTGGATCACTCCGATCCCTCCTCGTGTCCCGACATCCACCCGATCTTCGCAAAGATCCTCCTCCGCCCGAGGCAGGACCTCCTCGATCCTCACTTCTTGCCGCGCCTCTTGCTTCTGCTGCTGCCGCTCCCTATTCCCTCTCATCTCCAAGAATTCCGGGCATGTGGCCGTTGCGTGCCCCTCTTCCTGATGGAAGTCGCAATAGGGCAGTTCTACCCTGACCTCCCTTCGCCTCCTCCCCATGATCCCCCTCCTTGCTCCCAAGGCTATGGCCATGGCCTCCTCCTGATCGGGGAGCCGGGGCCTCTGGCCCTGCCTCCAGCCCGGAGGGTGGAACTGATCTTGCCTTCCCTGGTGGTGACCCCTTCCGTAGTAGCCTCTCGGTGGCCCTTGCCCCTGCCATTCAGGTCTCCAGCCCAGCCGACGATCGGGCTCCTGGTGCCCCCACCTCGGCTGATGCTGCCACTGGAGCTGCCTCTGCTCCCTCTGCCTAGGCTCCCCTCTTCTCTCTTCCTGTCCTCTTCCTCCCTTCGACTCCTTTTCCTCCTCAGTTGCCCACCTGACCAGTTTCCTTGCAAATTCCGGGTTCGGCGCCTCCCCGTCGACCTCTCTCGCCGCCCTCTCCATCAACTCCTCGTAGGAGAGGGGGAACTCTCTTCAGCTCCATTTGGAAGAAACCCTGCTGCAGGCCCAGGGTAAAAGCCATCATCAGACTATGGCCCGACATCTCCTGGACCTGGGTAACTTCCTCCTGAAATCGGTCCATGTAGCTTCCCAACGTCTCGTTCACTCCCTGCTTAATGTGGAATAAATACTCGGACTCCTTCCTCTTCTTCGAAGTAGTGAACCTCAACATGAACCCTCTGCGCAAGTCCTCAAAGCAGTAGATGGAACTAGCCGGCAGCTGGTGGAACCACTCCCTCGCCTTCTCTCGAAGGGTGATGGCAAAGAGTCGGCATTTGAATCTGTCCGACATCTGACGGATGGAGACCACGTCCTCGAACCATTGGACATGCTGGACCGGGTCTCCCTTCCCGGTGTAGTAGGACATCTCGGGTTCCCTGAACCCATCTGGGACTGGAGCTGAGGAGACCAGCTCGCTGAAAGGACTGCCCCCCCCCCACTGGGCGAGCCGGCGAGTCTCGCGAGCCCAACTCGCCGAACCTGCCTCAGCCTGTCGAACCGGGGAAAAGCTCGCGCCCCGGGAGCTCGCACCCTCGGCCTTCCTCGGCCACCTCCTTTCCTGCTCGCCGGCCGGGAGCGTCCTCGCCCAAAGAGGGGGCGGCCGCGACCTGGACTGCCGGAGTCAAGCACTCGGCCCGCGCGCCGAGTGCGAATTTCACGAGGCCCAGCACCTCGTTCCTGAAGTCTTCCAACATCCCCACCGTTGCGAGATTCGGGGGAGGCGGCGAGTCCTGCCTGTCAGATCCTTGTCCTCTCGTCATTAAGCTCGCCGAAGCTTTTCTGCATTGACCACTGTCCACGCTCACCGCACCAAAATGTTGAAACCGAAATCCGGTCTCCTGTGGAGTTCGACCCTTGGGGGAAGGGGTGGTCTCGCGCCTACTTTGCTCCTACAAGAAAAACAACAAGGAAAGAAAGAAGAAACAGACCCAAGGGCTCGGCAGGGAGGTCCCACCACAAACCCGGAAGATCTCTGAGCGCTTCCCCTCCTTAGCCAGTAGCCGAGCTAAGGTCCCCTCAGAAGGCACTTAAAAGCAGGAGTAGGGAGACAATCAAAGCGTCCCCTCTGAGGTACCCATTGGGTCATATTTATAGTTTTTTGGCACCTGAACTGCCAATAACCAGAAGAACTGACCTGAAAGTACCAAAAAGCCCTAGGTTGGGTCTGCCAACAGCCAAACTCCGCTTTCCTGAATAGTTATGCGCAGTCCAACCTGGCCTGCCAACAGCGTGGCTCCGCTGTCCTGAGAAGCTAGTCGCACCCATAGGGAGTCGGCTCACCTCCCATCCCCCTCCGCGGGAGGCGGGCGCGACCCGGCTTTGGTGGCTCGCTTATGCTTCTTGAGCTAACGCGAGCCGGTCCACCGCGGCCCGCCAGTCTTCTGCCGGGGCGGACAGGCGACCAGGTCGCGCTTAGGGGTGACTGGTGGCGATCGCGACCCTCCGATCAGCTCGCAGGTCGCGGGTTGCCGAGCCCATCCGCCAGTGCTGGTGCAACGAAGGGCACCTCCCGTTCTGGTCGGCGATTATCTGAGCGAGAGGGAGAGTAAGGGAGCCGTCTCGCCCGGCCCGCTCGCCGAAAATGAGCGGGAGCGGACCAGCCCTCTGTCGCATGTCTTCCTGCTGCTTGGGTGCGGGCCGCGGGGCTAGGTCCGCTCGATCTTCCCGGTGGGACCCGCTCGGCGAACACGGGGTTGTACACCTACTGTGTTCTAATTCAAGAAGCTTTGAATAAAGCCAAGGGAGGTTGATCTCTGCAAAGTTCTTTCAAGAACTCATCAAGAAGCCAGTCAACTCATCTTTCTCAATCAGAGTTGTGGTTATTATTCTTTGTACTCTTTATTTTCTGTAGGATCCTAAGGGATCTGAGTTGTAAGCCTATATTTATAAAGGCTGAGTGGTAGGGCTTTTGTGCCTGAGTGTAGGAGATACATTTCTCTGAGTGTAGGCCTTGTTGAAGGCTAAGTGTAGGCCTTGTTGAAGGCTGAGTGTAGGTCTTGGTGAAGACTGAGTGATAGGGCTTTGTGCCTGAGTGATAGGAGTGGGATCACTCTGAGTTGTAGGAACCTGTTTTGGTTCTGAGCTGTAAGATCTGTGGATCTGAAAAGTAGTGGAGAAGTTAGGCTGAATCTAGTACACTACTATATAGGCGAAGGGGGAAAGTGGATGTACCTGCCTTGGGGAACCACTATAAAAGCTGTATGTACTCTGTGTGTGACTTATTCTGTGATTGTTGTGTTATATGTGCTGAATTGCTGTAGAGAATTGCATAAACAGGTCTAATAATTCAGTGTTTCTGCCTTAAAAGTTAAAAAGATAAGTGCACCTATTCACCCCCCCCCCCCCCCTCTAGGTGTTTAGGCACTAGTTCTTTCAAGTGGTATTAGAGCCAGGTTACTCAAAAAGGGCATAATAGTCTAAGTAAAGATCCTGTAGGTAGAATCAGTATAATCAAGAATCAAGAAAATGAGTTCAACTTAGAATGACAAAGAGCTAGGATCCATGAAATTGCCAATCTGCAGAAAGAAGATCTTTGGCATTTGGAAAGAAAGGGTTAGACTTTTTATGGAAGCCTCTGACCCAAGAATATACATTACTATTAAAGAAGGGTCATATGTGCCAATGAAAGTATCTGTTCTGGATGCAAATCAGAGAACTCCCAAAGACTATTCAGAAATGACCAAGGATGAAATTATTCTGGCCACTATGGACAAGAGGGCCCAGAATATTATTGTAAGTGCAATTGATGATGCCACATTTCAGAATCTGATTCATTGTAAAATATTAAAAGAAATGTGGGACACACTGATAGTCTATATGGAGGGATCAGAAGAGATAAGACAAGACAGGAAGTCTTTATTAAATCAAGAGTATGAAAGCTTCAGACAAAGCAGGTCTGATAGCATTACTGAGTGTTATAAGAAATTCTATAGGATTGTTAATGAGTTAATGTCCTATGGAAGATAATTCAACAATTATGAGCTGAATGATAAGTTCTTGAGATCCCTAACTAAAGACTGGGATACTAAGTGTTAGAAAGTAGCGAAAAGGAGAGAACAAGCGAATAAACTTTTGAATAATTGAAACTTTATTATCCAAAAAAGATATCTATTACAAAGGTATGCCCTCCCTTATATAGAATGGAGGAGAGATGAGAGAATACAAATAAGAGATGTGGGACTAAAAAATTACAGGACTAAGCGGACTATACAAAGCAAACCGCACAAACCGCGCGGTTAGACAGCAGGGCTAACCGCACGGCTACCATCAGAGAGGAAGCGAGACTGCCAGGGTAGACCGCCAGACCGCCCGGTCTCCAAGCCGGCTGAGACAAACCGCCAGACCGCGCGGTCTTCAACCCGCCAAGACAAACCGCCAGGCCGCCCGGTCACCAACTTCAACACTCCCCCTCAAGCTGGAGCATATATATCGATCATGCCCAGCTTGTCGCAGATGTGGAAAAAGGAAGCGGACACCGGCTTGGTGAAGACATCTGCCAACTCGTTGTCGGACGTGACAAATGGAGTGCAAATCTGTTTCTTCAATATTTCTTCCCGAATAAAATGACAGTCGACTTCTATGTGTTTTGTTCTCTCATGAAAGACCGGATTTTTGGAAATGTGTATCGCGGCCTTATTGTCACAGAACATAGGAAGAGGATAGTTGTAAACCTCTCCTAAGTCAAGCATGAGAGCCCTCAACCACTTCAACTTACATGTAGTCGATGCCATGCTACGATATTCCTCCTCTGCACTAGACCTGGAAACGACAGACTGTTTCTTGCTCTTCCAACTCACAAGATTGCCTCCAACAAATGTGCAGAAACCTGAAGTCGATTTGCGGTCCCCTTTGTCATCCGCATAGCTTGAATCAGAGTAAGCTTCAACCCTTAGGTGACCATTCTTCTGAAATAGGAGTCCTTTCCCTGGAGCAGCTTTAATATACTCTAATATCCTCAGAGCAGATTGTAGATGACACTCCCTCGGAGCTTGCATGAACTGGCTCACCTTGCCAACAACATAAGAGATGTCGGGTCTGGTTACCGTGAGATATATAAGCTTGCCCACCAGACGCCGGTATCTCGTAAGATCAGAGAGAAGAGGTGAGTCATCTGTCCAAGTTTTGTCTTCTCCAGCAGCCATAGGACAACGTGCAAGTTTAGCACCACTGAGTCCTGCCTCCTTTAAAAGATCAAGAGCATACTTCCATTGTGAAAGGACAATGGAGTTGGGCTTTCTAGAGATTTCAATCCCCAGAAAGTATTTCGGGGAGCCCATATCCTTTGTAACCAGATGTTGACGAAGGTGTTTCTTGGTCATCAATACCCCATCCTGGTCATCGCCAGTAAGAAGAATGTCATCAACATAAACCGCAAGAACAACAAGACCAGAGGCGATTTTCCAAACAAACAAGGAGTGATCTGCTGAGCTTCGTGTCAATAAGAGAGAAACATTGAGGGTTGCCTGTCATATGATTTGTTGCACCAGAGTCGATGAGCCATCGTCCGAGAGTAACAACATGAGCACTACCAGAAGAGGTGACCACGGAGGCGGACAGGCTGGAGGAGAGGAAAGCCATGGAAGCAAGAGAGGAGAAAACCGCGACGAGAAGAACAAGCCGTGAGAAGAGAAAAGAGCACCAAGCTGGGCGAACAGAAAACAGGTCGCGCTGCTAGGAAGGTAGCTACCAAGAAGCAGAGCAAAGCAGAGGGAAAGAAGTCGCACGGCCTGAAAAAGTCGGGCGAACAGAGGAGAACAAGTCGCACGGCCAAAGATGAGGCCGGGGCGACTAGTAAGCAGGAGCGGGTAGAAGGCAACAAGAAGTAGAGCGCGGCGAATAGAGGAGATCGCGAAAACGGTCGCGAAAAAAAAGGGGCAAGCCGCGCGGACAGGTCGCGCGGGCAGACGGAGAATCAAGCGGCTAAAAAGAAGGCAAAGGCCCAGCGGGGAAGAGGTCGCACGGACTGAGAAGGCCGAGCGAACAGAAGAGAAGAGAAGAGCAGGTGACCGCGACCAAGATGCGGGTGAGAAAGGAACAACCCGCACGGTCAGGCAGATCACAGCAGCAAACCGCGAGTATAGAGACAAGCGGATATGGGGAATAGCAGAAGCGGACAGGGTACCAAGAAGAAGCAAGCCGCGCGAACAGGGCAGCGGACAGAAACAAGCCGTGCGGATAGAAACAAGCCGCACGGACAGAATAGAAGGCGAGCCGCGAGACAAGTCACAGAACGCGGAAAACAAGCCGCGAACAACTGAGAGCGCACAGTATCAGGAGGAAATGACCGTGTGCTCTGATACCATGTTAAAAAGTAGCGAAAAGGAGAGAACAAACGAATAAACTTTTGAATAATTGAAACTTTATTATCCAAAAAAGATATCTATTACAAAGGTATGCCCTCCCTTATATAGAATGGAGGAGAGATGAGAGAATACAAATAAGAGATGTGGGACTAAAAAAGTACAGGACTAAGCGGACTATACAAAACAAACCGCACAAACCGCGCGGTTAGACAGCAGGGCTAACCGCACGGCTACCATCAGAGAGGAAGCGAGACTGCCAGGGTAGACCGCCAGACCGCCCGGTCTCCAAGCCGGCTGAAGACAAACCGCCAGACCGCGCGGTCTTCAACCCGCCAAGACAAACCGCCAGGCCGCCCGGTCACCAACTTCAACACTAAGATTTGTGACATAAGGGAAATGGCCAAATTAGCTGATATACCTCCTCCAACATTATTTGGAAAACTGTTATCCTATGAGATGGAGTTAATGGTAAGGAAGGAGGAAGAAAATTCTACTAGGGTGGAGCACAAAGAAAGAGCTGTGGCCTTCAAGACTGAAGCCACTAAGAAATATAAAAGCAAGTCTCCATCTCCACCTCAAAAAGTTGCTGAGGCTGAGACAGATACTTCAGATAGCAAGAAGTCAGAAAGCAGTGAAAGTGATGAAGACTTTGCTGCATTTACTAGGCACTTTCAGAAGTTTCTAAAGAAGAAGTAGTGGAGGTCCAAGCCATCCACTTCACAGAAAAAAGATGACTATTATCAGAACATGAAGTCATCAAGGAATGACAGGAGAAAATCCAAGTCTAGTAAAACTACATCCTCAAAGATAGTATGTTATTGTTGCGATAGACAAGTACATGTAATAGCTGATTGTCCAGAAAAGTGGAAAGAGTCTTCTGACAAGAAGTAGACACAGTTCAAGGGCAAAAAGGAAAGGTCCTTTGTTGCCAAGAAGGATAAAAGTCTGACTGATATGTCATCTTCAGAAATAGATTCAGAAGCTGAAGCTTATATTGGCTTGTTTGCTGAAGAAGAAGAAAATGAGTTCATACAGTTAATGAACTCAATTTATGAGCATGAGGACATTCAGTGCAAGGGACTGATGGCCTTATCAGAAGGAGACAAAATCCAGGATCAGTCTGGACCTAGTCAGGTAAAAAATTATTCTTCAAGTTCAATTTCTAGTACTGAGTCAGATTCAGATACATCAGCATCAAGTGATGAGAGTGGATCTAAATCTGAAGGAGACATCCATCAGTTAATTGATGAATATAGAGTATTGTTGCAGGATTTGAAGAAAAGCAAACTCTTGACCAAAACTCAGGCTAAGGAGATTGCTAGTCTTAAAGAAGCTGCAACAGATTTTGATAAGTTATTTGATCAGAAACTAAATGAAATAGCCAGGCTGAAGAACATTACTGTTATTCAGATGGGGACTATTACATTCAAGAATGATCAAATCAGAAATCTGGAGATTAGTCTTCAGAAGGGGAGAGATATTGTAACAAGTTTTTCTAAACCAAAATCTGTTCTACCTTTGATAGATGAGTTTGTATCTTATAAGGGTAAAACTGGATTGGGGTTTACAAAACATGCCTGGACAGTAAAGTCCAAGTCTAAGGGCAAAATCCCAGTACTCAACAAGCAGCCTGCTATAGATAAAACAACCAGGGTTGTACCTAAACAAAGGTACAACAGATTTGAGTGTTGGTGTTGTGGCAAGGTAGACCACTTTGCCATAAATTGTTGGCATAATTCAAGTGCCAAGGTGAGTAGCAAACTGTCTGCTAGAAAACCTACAGGTAGTTTTGTTAAGAGTCAGACTAACTTGCACCAAGGACCCAAGAATTATTTGGGTTCTAAGGTTAAGTAATCTGTTTTGCAGGTAAGTCCAAGTGGCCATGCCCCAATATGGTACTTGGACAGTGGATGTTCCAGGCACATGACTGGAACTAGGGGATTGCTGAAGAACTATACACCAATCAAGGATGGTCCTAAGGTTACCTTTGGTGGTTCAGAAAAAGGAATCATCAAAGGCTTTGGTAACATTTCTAGCAACCTAATTACAATTACTCAAGTGGCTTATGTAAAGGGTTTGAAACATAACCTCATTAGCATAAGTCAGCTGAGTGATTTAGGATATGACATCTCATTTGTCAAGGATGGTTGTCATATCAGTAGGTCAAGTGATCAAAAGATCATTCTGACAGGATATAGGAAGAGAAATGTCTATTGTCTAGACATTATGTGTGAGAATATATTTTCTCCTATTTGTCTTGTAGCTGATGAGAAAGTCTCACATTGTGTTAAATGACACAAGAGGCTGACTCATCTTAACTATAAGACAATTGGTCAACTCTTTAGCAAAGAGTTAGTGAGGAATGGTCCTCAGGTTAAGTGTATAAATGATGTGATATGCTCAGCTTGTCAAAAGGCCAAGCAGACCAAATCCACCTTTCATAGCATTGAGAACAAAGATGCTGTGAGGTGCATATACCTCTTGCATATGGATCTTTTTGGTCCTATGCCAGTTCATAGCCTAGGTAGGAAGGTCTACACATTTGTGGTTGTAGATGATTATTCAAGGTTTTCCTGGGTATTCTTCCTAAGGCAAAAATCTGAAACTCCTAGTATCTTTTATAGTTTTGTCAAACAAATTCAGAATGAGTTAGACAGTACAGTGGTCAAAATAAGAAGTGACCATGGTACTGAATTCCAGTCTGATAGTATGACAAAGCTATGTGACGAATTTGGGATATTTCAGGAATTTTCCTCACCAAGAACACCTCAGCAAAATGGTATTGCTGAAAGGAAAAATAGAACCTTGATAGAGGCTGGTAGAACCTTATTGAGTGACACATCTCTCCCAGAATATTTCTGGGCTGAGGCAGTTAATGCTGCATGTCATGTGATCAATAGGGCTACTATCACCAAGAGCCACAATAAGACCCCCTATGAGATTGTGAAGGGCGAAAAACAAATCTATCCTACTTCAGGATCTTTGGTTGTAAATGCTATATACTTAACAATGGTAAGTCTTACTTAACCAAGTTTGCTGCCAAATCCCAAGAGGGGATCTTTGTTGGGTACAGCAACAATAGTAAGGCTTATAGGGTCTACAACTTGACTACTCAAGTTGTAGAAGAGTCTGTTCATGTAGTTTTTGATGAAGCTAGACTCATTAACAATGAATTGTATAGAAGTGTTAGCAGCTCTACAGGTGTGACTGAGAAGATGGACAAGCTTACTATTGAAGAAGGTTCTACTGCAAATCAGCAAGTAGATGATAGTGGCTGCTGTCCAGGGGGAGTACAAGATACTTCTGTTGCTGAAGAAGACCAAAAGGAGCTGCTGAATGAAGAAGCTGAAGGTGTACAACCAGAAGACAGGCTGCCTCCAGCAAATAGACATTTAAAAGATCATCCAGCCAATCAAATTATTGGAGATCTCAGACAAGGGGTACAAACAAGGAGCAGGAATCTAAGTTCAGTTCTCTACTCCAGCTTTCTATCCCAGGTAGAGCCAAAGAAATTTGAAGAAGCAATCCTAGACCCTCGTTGGATTGAAGCCATACAAGAGGCGCTGAACCAGTTCAAAAGATGCAAGGTCTGGGAGCTAGTTCCTAAACCAAAGGATCACAACATAATTGGAACTAAGTGGATCTTTAGGAACAAGCTGGATGAGAATGGAATTATTATAAAGAATAACGCTAGACTAGTTGCTAAAGGATATAGGCAGGAAGAAGGTATTGATTTTGATCAAACCTTTGCTCTAGTAGCCAGACTGGAAGCAATAAGGATGTTCCTTGTCTTTGCAACATTCCAAGGATTTAAGGTCTATCAAATGGATGTTAAGTCAGCTTTTCTGAATGGAAACCTGAAGGAAGAAGTTTATGTAGAACAGCCATCAGGTTTTGTTGATTCTACTAAACTTAATTATGTTTATAGACTTAGGAAGGCTTTGTATGGGTTAAAACAAGCCCCTAGGGCTTGGTATGAGACCCTGTCTAGTTTCCTCATTGAGAATAAATTCACAAGGGGGAAAATAGACAAAACTCTATTCCTTAGGGAATCCAGAGGCAAGATTATCTTAGTCCAAATATATGTAGATGACATCATATTTGGGTCTATAGAAAGTAGTCTTTGCAAAAAGTTTGCAAAACTTATGCAAGGACAATTTGAAATGAGCAGTATGAGAGAACTTAAATTCTTCTTGGGTCTCCAAGTTAGACAGACTGAGGATGGTTTATCCATATGCCAGTCCAAGTTCACCTTAGAATTGATAAGGAAGTATGGCATGGAATCATCCACTACCATGAAAACTCCTATGGGGTCAACAATGTCTTTATGCAAAGATGATACAGGGAAACCTGTAGATGAAACTTTGTAGAGAGGGATAGTTGGTTCCCTAATATATTTGACTGCAAGTAGACCAGATATCATGTATGCTATATGTGTCTGTGCTAGGTACCAAGCATGTCCTAAAGAATCTCATTTGACAGCAGTCAATAGAATTTTGAGATATCTTAAGGGCACTCCTTATCTAGGCCTTTGGTACCCTAGGAATGGAGATTTTGAACTGACAGGTTATTCAGATACAGATTTTGCTGGCTGCAAGGAAGATTGAAAGAGTACCACAGGTACCTGTCAATTTCTAGGTGGAAGGCTGGTGTCTTGGAGTAGCAAGAAGCAGACCAGTGTGACTATCTCCACAGCTGAGTCAGAGTATGTTGCTGCAGAAAGCTGCTGTGCATAACTACTATGGATACAACACCAGCTAGAAGATTATGGTATTCAAGTAAGTAGAACACCT
This sequence comes from Platanthera guangdongensis, assembly GCA_039583875.1. Taxonomy (NCBI): domain Eukaryota; kingdom Viridiplantae; phylum Streptophyta; class Magnoliopsida; order Asparagales; family Orchidaceae; genus Platanthera; species Platanthera guangdongensis. The sequence continues at coordinate 51,213,907 of CM077152.1, forward strand.
TTATTTTGTGATTCTACTAGTGCCATTTCTATTGCAAATAATCCTGTCTCTCATAGTAGGACTAAGCACATAGAAATAAAGTACCATTTTCTAAGAGAACATGTGGAAAAAGAAGATATTTCCCTAGAGTATATAAATACAGATAATCAATTAGCTGATATGTATACTAAGCCCTTAGATGAAACCAAATTCAATAAATTTAAAATTGAATTAGGGATGATAAACGTAGAATAGTTTACAAAAATTGGCTAAGTAAAATGGTGTCGACATTTCAGAGAAATGGTGTCGACACCTCTAGGAAGTCTGTGTCGAGACATTAGCAGCTAGTGTCGACACTTTTCAACAGTGTCGACACAATTTAAGTATTTTGACACGCCTTTTCACCTTCGATTCTAGAAAGGTATAAATAGGATTTCCCCAGTGTGTGTCGACACGCTCACCTTAGTCTTAAGACCAAACTTGTGTGTCGACATCTCTCTTCTCCAAATTCAAAATTTATTCAAACCCTAATGGCGCCCAAGCTAGAAGAGAATGTTAATGAAGGATATGAGCTCGTGCGACATGCCTTTGATGACGTGGAACCCGAAATCAAAGGTGTGGTAACCCTAATTGCCGAGACTGGATTGGAATACCTTGTATCAGAACCAATCAAGATCTGGAAGAAAGAGGTCCTTGAATTTTTGAGTGCAGCTTCACTTGATGATAGTGGACTCAAGATTAAGTCCAGAGTTCATGGGACCAAAGTCAAGGTCACTCCAAAAAGTCTAAGGAAGGTACTTCAACTACCAAGAACAAAGGAGGAAGAAGATGTATCTGCTTCCAAGACTAAAGATGCATTAAGATGGTGTGGACTAGATTCAAACCTGAAGATTGGTTTAGTGTTCAATAAGAAAGGAATGAACATCCAAGGAAAGTTTCTGTCTGAAATAGTTGGCAAGGTCATCCTGAGCAAGCCTGGAGGACATGACAGAATTTCAGCTTATATGTTCAGTTTGATGACAAGGATTATCTTCAAACTTAATACTGATTGGTCTGCAGTTGTGTTTGAGAAGATAAAAGAAAGTATGAAGAAGCCCAATCTGGGTAGAATACTGAGTCTATACCTAGCAGAAAGTATTCCTGAGGTAATGAATCAGGCTGCAGGTTCCAAGATAAATCACATGAGGAGAATCGATTTAAGAATTTTCTCTATATGGGATAGAGTATTGACAAAAGAAATGCCTACTCCAGAAAAGGACACTCCTCAGAAGAAGAAGAAGAAGACAGCCATAGTGGCTCAAGAATCCTCCAGCAGCTCTGAAGAGCAAGTCATGTTTACTCCTGATGATGAAGAGACAGGAACTGTTGGACAGTCTCCAGCAAGACAAGAAGATGCACAAAGGTAGGGGGAGCTACCCTCAGCAAGCTCAATTCACCTGGATCCACTCCAGGGGTAGCCTTTACTTGTGGAAGAGCCAACTCCACTAGAGAGTGAACAAGCTACTCAAACCATACTAGAGGTAATAACTGACATTAATCAATTAGATTTCACTATTGAGGATGAAGTCTTGACTGATTCATTCCCTAATGTTCATCAACAAACACAGATACAACCTCAACCACAAGATGTTGTCATGGAGGACACATCTATTGCTGATAAAGTGGTTGATGATATCAGAGATTCTCCAGCCCATTCACAACAGGAATTCACCTTAGAGGAGCTATTCCCTGATCTTGTACAGACAGATCTTGAGAGAGATATAGCTGCTGTTGTGGGGGAGAAAGCAAATATTGAGGGGGAGCATATGGAAAATGTAGAAGAAACTGCAAGCAAAGAGACTGAGAAGCCAAAGGATGCTGAGGCACCACAAAGGACTGAGAAGGAGTTACCTCCTAGTCCTAAGGATAGAGTGGACATAGTCAGCACTTCTGCTTCAGAAGATGAAGAGGCTGCTAGAGCTAAGAAGAGGAAGTTCCAGGTCTTCAAAAGAAGGAGCCAGAACTATAAGAAAGCCCTACAGACAATTGCTCCACAGCCTGCCCCATCTACTGATTACAGTTCACTGATGGTGGCTTTACAGATTAAGCTGGATGAGCAAAGACAAGCTCTAGAAAAGTATATGGATGAAGGGCATAAGTCACTTCAGTTTGATCTGGCACAAGACATTAAATCTATCAGATTTGAAGTGAATCTCAACAAGAAAGAAATGACTGACTGCTTCCATAAGGGAGGAAATGCAGCAGTCTATCTGGCCACTCATCAGGAGAAGATTAAAACACAAGTGGATGATATGGCAGTGAAGCAAGGCTATGTCCTGGAAAACCAAATAAGAATGAATGAAAACTTGACTGAATCACATAATGTGATAGTCACTGAAATGAAGAATCTTGCTTCTGCCCATACTGCAGCCCTGACTACAGCCAAGGCTGAATTTGATCAGGCATTATAAGAAGGTCTCACTACTGTTACTTCTGCCCTCCAGGATTCACAAAAGCTAATCACTGAAAAGCTCCAAAGGTTGAAACCTTTTTATAAGGATGGAGTAAACTATCTGAATGCCCAGATCAGGTTCCAGAAAGATGATCTTAGGGATCACATTGAGAGAGAAGTCAAAAGGGGGAGAGGGTATTAGTCAAGGCAGGCTCTGATCATGCCAAATGGATTTCAAATTCCATCAGAGGCACCCTTGGATATCCACCCTTATGTGATGATGACAATGTTGCAGAGTCTGGAATAAATCCTGCATACCTTGGAGGAGAGCCAGCTGAAGTAGCTCAAGTGATATACCCTCCACCAGACTTTGACATGATACATCAAGAGATACAGACTATGTATAGTCCTCCTGAGGGAAATCAGAACATTATTCTTGAGAAAGTTGATCAGCCTGTGCCAGAGGCTATACTAAAAGAGCAAGAGGTCTTATTAAAGGAACAAGAGGCTCAATTGTCTAAGAAAAGATTCAGAGAGCAAGCTGAATTGAGGCCTGATTTTGAACAATGGAGCCCCACTTCCAGGAATATCATCTTGATTGCATGGAAGGCTGCTAAGGACAATGTCCTGGATAGAGGCAAGTGGTATTCTGACCTGGAGTGGAGGAAACATGAGAATAGGCAAGAGGCCATTGTACAATATAGAAGAAAGGCTAAACTGGGAAAGCTACCTCCTAATGCACAGGAGCCTAGCAAGTATTTTCCCAAGCCCTATCATTATTTTGAAAGGCAGAAGATAAAGGCTGAAGAGTCGAAAAAGAAAGATCTTAAAGGGAAGAAGCCTGCTGCTGCTGATGACACTGAAGCCCCAGTTCAAGCAAAGATTCAATCTGGAAAGGGGATTGTAATCAAGGAACCTGAGCAGCAATAGGATAACATTTTCTTTAGTTTACAAATTATAATCATTTATATTAAAATTCTATGTAAACTTTTGACTAATTAAAATATTGGAATTTGTAAGAACATTGTGTCATGGTTTAAATCTATTACATTAATTGTTCTGAGCTTATTGTATATACATGTTCTGTTCATGCATGTTTAAGTATTTTCCCTGTTATATATTATTGTTTTACATCATACTGAGAATTTGTTATGTATGGTGTATATCATTGACTAAGGGTTATGACTTCTCCAAATAGGGGGAGATTGTTGGGTACATTGGAATATATGTACCTGATTTGAAGAAGCCTCACCCTACTCAATGATATACATCAAGATGTATTTGATGTGCTTTGAGTTTCTTTGTGCAGGTTAAGTAACTGCAGGTTTGCAGGAAAAGTTTCTAAGTCCATGTGTCGACACCTAGAAGAAAAGTGTCAACACTTAAGAAGGCTTGTGTCGACACCTAGAGAAGCAGTGTCGACACTTGGAGTAATTGTGTCGACACTAGGAAGACAGAGTCGACACCAGAAGGAAAGTGTTGACACATACAGGCAGTGTCAACACACAATGAAGAAATGTCTACATAATCAGTGTCGACACTTAGAAGCAGTGTCGACACTCAGAGAAACTCTGTCGACAGCAAAAGTGTCGACACTAGGAGGCTGTGTCGACACTCAGCAAATTTCAACAAAGTCTAAGTACAAGTGTCGACACAAATAAGATGTGTCGACACTCAGCAAAAGTCTCAACACATGAAAGAATGTGTCGACACAAAGGAGATGTGTCAACACTCAGCAAAAGTCTCAACACATGGAGTTGTGTCGACACAAAGGAGATGTGTCGACCCTCAGCAAAAGTTTCAACACAAAAGGCATGTGTCGACACAAAGAAAATGTGTCGACACTTAGCAAGTTTCAACACAAGAAGATGTGTCGACACAAAGGAGTTGTGTCGACACTTTGCAGAAATCAATTAAGCATTGAAGAAGAAGGACTTGTGTCGACACACTGGATCAGTGTCGACACATTCTGAAGAAGCAGTGTCGAGATGTAGTTTCTACAACACGAGTTGTGTCGACACCATGAAGGCTAGTGTCTACACTTAGTCTACTTGTGTCGACACTTAGTCTATTTGTGTCGACACATAAAGACTATCTGTCTCGACACTTTCAGACAGTGACAGAGATTTCAAGAAGTGACTGGATGACTTGACAGCTGCCATTTCAACCGATCAACTGCTACTGTCAGAGCTGTCAGAAGATCGTTAGAAACCGGATCAGCCGGTCACCATGAAGAAAGCTTATATAAAGGCTTATTCCTTCAACAGAAGGGGATGATTATCATTAGAGAGGATTGATTGAAGTGAAAAAAAACACAACAAGGAGAAGACCTTCAAGGGAAGATCTAAGAAGTTGGAGAGAGAAAGCTCCTTTCAAGAAGATAGCTATTGAACCAGGCTGATAAGAAAGTTTCAGATTGAGATCTGATTCTCAAGTCAGCAGTTGATTGAAGATCATCTGCCTAGAGATTCAACCCTACTGTGTTCTAATTCAAGAAGCTTTGAAGAAAGCCAAGGGAGGTTGATCTCTACAAAGTTCTTTGAAGAACTCATCAAGAAGTCAGTCAACTCATCTTTCTCAATCAGAGTTGTGGTTATTATTCTTTGTACTCTTTATTTTCTGTAGGATCCTAAGGGATCTGAGTTGTAAGCCTATATTTATAAAGGCTGAGTGGTAGGGCTTTTATGCCTGAGTGTAGGAGATACATTTCTCTGAGTGTAGGCCTTGTTGAAGGCTGAGTGTAGGCCTTGTTGAAGGCTGAGTGTAGGTCTTGGTGAAAACTGAGTGGTAGGGCTTTGTGTCTGAGTGGTAGGAGTAGGATCACTCTAAGTTGTAGGAACCTGTTTGGGTTCTGAGCTGTAAGATCTGTGGATCTGAAAAGTAGTGGAGAAGTTAGGCTGAATCTAGTACACTACTAGATAGGCGAAGGGGGAAAGTGGATGTACCCAGACCTTGGGGAACCACTATAAAAGCTGTGTGTACTCTGTGTGTGACTTATTCTGTGATTGTCGTGTTATATGTGCTGAATTGCTGTAGAGAATTGCATAAACATGTCTAATAATTCAGTGTTTTTGCCTTAAAAGTTAAAAAGATAAGTGCACCTATTCACCCCCCCCCCTCTAGGTGTTTAGGCACTAGTTCTTTCAACCCCCATCCGTCACATGAGATATAACAGAAGATCCAGCCGGGGCCCCAGGTAGAGCTGTCACTTAAAATCTAAAACCGTAAACCGAACCGAAACCAAACAGGAACCACAAAGAACCGGACCGAACCGTTCGCGAATTATTTCGGTTCTGGTTTGAATTTTGGAACCGTGAACAATATTGGTCTGGGTATGGTTCTTTCATTTTATTACCCGGACCGAAACCGAAACCGGAACCGCAACATCGAAGTCTCAAGCGGTTTCAGAAATTTTATACCCGATCTGAACCGGACCGAAGCAGAACCGAACCGCAACCCGCTTATTATTATTATTATATATTTTATTATTTATATTATTATAAATTGTTATTTTTAATAATCTATATATAATATCTATACTTAATATTAATGGTGAAACTAGTGCGATTTGAACCCAAATCACAATCGCACTCAAGGGTGTCAGATTTAGACTGAACAAAATGGCGCTCGCATATTTTCTGAAACATTTTTTAAAAAACTATAGAGGGTGTGATGCAGTGGTAAGGCCGTCACGAGATGGACGCACTAAATGCAGTCCTATATGCAATGGCATAAAATGAAGTGTCGTACAAGTGCAAGAGAGGTCCGCTAAAATTGCATCATATAATTAATTGTTATAACAAAACGACAGAGGCTCCTGCAGTTGCAAATAATGAATTTAAGGAAACGTAAATATTGATTCTAACTTTAACTGAGGCGCAAATATTTCAAGCGTTCATAGAAGTCGCCCCGCAAATTTAACGGCGAACGAACTACGAGCACGATAAATAAAACAACCCACACAGTACAAGTTTTTACCATAAAAAACAACAATGTCAAGACAAGAACTTTATACCACAATTTGCATATGTAGGAGGCGGCGGAGGTGGTTGTAGACGAGCATCCAAGTCACAGCGATGTCGGGTGGCTGATCTGAAGTGCGCCCATGACGAGAGGGTTGACTGGACAGTGGTGTAGGCTTTGGTGATCGTAGTTAGATTGGAAGATTGGGTTGGAAGGAGGTAGGGCCCACTGACCTGGAGGAGAATGGTCGGGAGACTGGTTCTAGATGGAGGGGCTCGAGTAATGAGTGGGGCTGCTGATTTTGGATGGTGGGGCTTTCGGGTGGTTCGGGTATGGACGTGGTTGCACGGTGGTCCCACGGTGGTAGGAAGCCAACGGGGAGGTTGAAGACAGAGGCTTGGACTGAGAAAGGGAGGATGTGGCTCGACGGGGAGTTAGCAGGCGGGGGGATTCGGGAGAGTGGAGGTCAACGGGAAATGAGGGACGGGAGAGGGCTTCAGGTGGTGGTCGGCTCACCGGATGAGAGGAGGGAGGCGGTGGAGAAGCATGAGGTCGTCGCTGGCTTGGGATGGGAAAATACGGGAGGGATGTGGGAAGGAAGGCTAGAGCTTGGTGGGGAAATATACTGGAGAGGAAGGGGAAGAGGGAGAGGGGAAGGTGGAGGGGCTCACCGGAGAGGAAGAGGTAGGCAGTCGTCGTCCCGACATCACACCAGGAAAGGCGGAAGGAAGGCGTCGCACCTTCTTATGACCGACGGTTCCTGGAAAATTTCCAAAACCTGCAATCCCTCTTCCCCCAAACCGTCGAGTATAAATAACCCTGAATAAGAACCGCCGCCTACTGTGAACCGCCGCCTGCATAGTACAACTCAAATAAAACCACCCCGATCGGATTACTAGGATTGTTTGGACCGATCGAGGGTTAAATACATATCAGAATAAAAAACATAATATATGAAACTGACTAGAAACGATCATCTGTACGCGACCACGAGCTCCGATCGCCCGTCCGGGCAGCAGATCACCGCCTCCTGCGGGAATATACGTGTGTCGGTCGTGGTGCGCCGTCATGGTGCAATTCAAAATCGGTGGGGTCTGGTGCAGTTTAAAGTTTTGCTCGCTTATTTTTCTAAATATTTTTTGCTCCGCAACCAAACTGGTGTGATTTTGTGGTTTTGCGGATTTATTTTTTTTACTTCCATCCATACTTACTATATTATATAAAAAGTACTTCCCCTTAGTGTGACGCAAAATTCTTGCATTTGGGCACCGAACTTCAAAATCCCTCTTACAAAAAAATCGAACGAGTTTACTTTTACTTTCTGGTTTCTATTTTTGACCACCCTTTTTCATTCTACGAAATTTAATTTTGGTTTTGGTTGGAATCGATTGGAACCGGACCGAACCGCATAGAACCAGACTGAGCTGTTAATGACCTGTTCGGTTTTGGTTCTTGTTGAACCGGAGCCAGAATTGTTGGCATGTTGGTTCCAAAATTTATGTTGGAACCGGAACCAGAATCGGAACCGGCCGAACCAAATAAGGTTTTGGTTCTAGTTTGAAGAACTGTGACCTTAGTGGTTCGGTTCACGGTTTTAGCAGAACTGGAACCGAACCGGAACCGTGACAGCTCTAGCCCCAGGCCATATTCCACGGACAATCAGCAGAGTTATATATTAATACCAAAATACTATGAAACAATAACGAAACCTAGGCTCTATTTGTTTGGGCGTTTCGGAGTTCCATTTTGGGCAAACGCCGCCGGAAGGCGGGTAAACAAATGAACCTCCGGCGGCGTTTGCTCAGTTTCCACCCTCCCGCCTTGAGAAACGCCCCAAAAAGCTCCGTTTGGAGCAGCCACCTCCCCCCTCCGTTTCAAACACTTCGTTTCCACCCGCCGGATCGATCTGCCACCGCCGAAACAAATGAAACCCTAATACAGAGAATTCTAGCGGAAGCTTTTAAATAAGTTAGAAGAACCCATAAACATAACATGAATGTCCACTATAGCCACAACAGGAATGAAATAACATACACAAAAGTCTTGGCCTTATGACCCATTAACCTTGAATTAAAGTGTTTTACATAGATCAGCTCGCAAGCCGGCCATATATGGTAGTATTAAAAGAAAAACACTTCGCCTTGGCCTTCAAGGGTCAGCACAACAACAAGGGCTCCAGCCCGCTATTTGCCACTAGGCTCACATGTTCCTGCATAAGAACAATCCACCGCACGGTGGCAAAACAAAGCAACGGTCAGCTAAAGCTGACCAAATTATAATGACCCCACCATTTACTCGGGACGACAGTGCTCATTCCCTGCAATTGTATTAGCAAAATCCAATATATAAATAAAAGTGCAATTTAAGCACACTTCACCGCAGGCGTAGGCACGAACGGCCACACACCCCGTGCTCTCAGGGCACATTCTTAGTGACTCGAGTCCAATCCGAGTCTTCACCACTGCCCCCAGGATGGCAACCATTGTGAGCATTTGAGTCTTTCCGGCCGAAGCCTAAGACTCGTCCTTCTATGCCAACGGTAAGTGTCAAGTACCTTAGGTCTCTTTAACCGAACCACATAGAGCGGGTATGGTTCCACTCAACTCGTTGCTCACACCGCCATGTCAATTTAAGTCATCGGTGCGGATCAAGCTTCCTCGAGGCCCATCGTATCGATCATACAATAATACATAACCTAGTTATGCACAAGGTTGGCTCTCAGGCCACCAAGCTGGGCTCCCAGAGCACGCAACCCCACACACTGACCCACAGGTCTCTGCGAGATAGGCCTCAAAATAGTTCTTTCACAGAGCTACCGCCGGTGGTAACACTATCGTCGTGCGGTACTTGGAAGAAATGCGTTCCTGCCAAGTTTTCCGGGTGCTCCTTGGGGTTAGTCCCCAAAGTTCCCTGCTGCAATCTACCGCGTAGAAACCCAAAAACATACAGCACAGAGTCATCTTCGGCAATTCATGCATAATGAAAATATCATCAATGCAGATCAACCCGTCTGGATGGGCTTTACACACCATACCTATGTCTGTACTTCGATTCTGAACTCTATATGCAAAACTACAAGGATAATCCATATCTACCCGAAGGAATACCTCACGCTCACCGCACACTCGCGGGAGAGGGTTTCTTATGCAAAAGGAAGAGGACTTCACATGTCCAAGTAGAGAATCGTTACCCTTTGAGATTTCATCGGTGTCATGCCCAAGATCTAGATGGATGGACGCGACCGCAATGACCTTGCCTCCACAAATCCGGACTCGGCTTTCAAATCGGAGCTTCGGAACTCCTATGGCGGAGAGATCTCTCCCTTCTTCTTCCTTCTTCACTCTCCCTTCTCTCTAGTACTTAGAAATAGAGTGCCAATGAAGAAATGAGTTGGGAAAACCTAACTCCCGGCTATATACCCGCAGAGGCACGCACCAACCGTCGGATCTCCAAATAAAATCAGTGGACGGTCCTGATTCCTCCAAGAATTTAGTTTACGAGAGCTACCGCCGCGTGGTAGGAAGTTACTGTCGCGCGGTAGCCCAATCGTTCGGCTTCTCGAGGACGCCACCGCTTAGAAACCCAATTGGGCAGTGACACGTGGACACATCATAACTGTTATGATACCGCCACATGGAAGAAAACTGTCGTCGCGCAGTAGTTTACACGTTTGGAAGGAAACGACAAAGCTACGTTACCTCTTGCGGTAAGGTTAACGCCACGCGGTAACAACCCGAGATCTCTGTCAAATAAATCGTCAGGGTACAGACCCGCGCTACTTCTACCGCCGAGTGCTAGCGCTTCTCGAGAACGTCGAGCTCTGAGTGCCCCGACCCAAACGTTGAGCGGACTACCGCCACGTGGTATGCATTACCGCCCTACGCTAGCATGCACTGAGATGCCGAGAGCGTTGAGAGCGCTGAGAGCATCGAGAACACCGACCTACCGCTAGCGGTTGCTCTACTACCGCGCGGTACCTTCCAAAAAGCATTTCTTAAACCTGGGGCATTACAAATCACCCCCACTTAAAGAAATTTCGTCCCGAAATTTAAAGTTACAGTAAAACAGAAAAAGTAGTAATACATCAGGTTATCTTCGGGAAAAAGCTCGGGAAACTCCTCCCTCATAGTTTGCTCGCGCTCCCAAGACAACTCTTCATGGCCACAATTGTCCCGACGGACTTTGACCATCCTGATGGCCTTATTACGAAGTTGCTTGACTTCCACATCCTCAATGCGAATGGGCTTGACCTTCGTCGTCAACCCACTATCGACTGACACTTGATTTTGCAGGCACTACTTGTGTAGGCTCTTGGATAGCCTTCCACAGCACTGAGATGTGAAATACATCATGCAAACTGCTCAACTCCAGCGAAAGAGCCAAACGATAGGCGGCTTTACCAATCCGATCCAAGATCTCAAAAGGGCCAACATACCTCAGACTAAGCTTCTTTAAGCGTTGAATCCTTGATACGCCTTTAAATGGTTTTTATCTTGAGGTACACTCAATCACCCACCGAAAACTCCAAGTTTTGGTGCCTGGCATAAAAGTACTTGGACTGCCTATCTTGAGTGATCAGTAGCCATTCTTGTATCACCCGTATCATTGAAGTAGCATATTCAACGTCCATTCGCTTGTACAGCTTCGATTCTCCCGTTTCTACCCAAGACAATGGTGTACGACACCTCCTTCCGTACAGAGCCTCAAAAGGCGCTATCTGTATGTTGTCTTGGTAGCTGTTATTATATGAGAACTTAATCATGTAAAGATGGTCTTCCCACCTTTTCCCAAAATCCAACGCACACAAACGAAGCATGTCTTCCATCGTCCTGTTCACCCTTTCAGTTTGCCCATCTGTTTGTGGTGAAAATTTGTGCTGAAATGCAACTTGGTACCCAACAACTGATGAACAAGCCTCCAGTCATCAGACATGAACCAACCATCTCGGTCACTTACTATGCACCGGGGCACGTCGTGCAATCGTACTATGCTGTCCACATAAAGCTTCGCCAGCTTCTCCACTAAATCATCATTCCTATTGGGTATAAAATGTGACACCTTCATTAAAACGATCAATGACCACCCAAATGGCGTCGTTCCCCTTGTGCGATCTCGGCAAACCATGCACAAAATCCATGGAGATGTCATCGAGCATTCACTCTGTTATAGGCAAAGACTCTAAGAATCCTTCGTGCTTCTGGCACTCTGCCTTTACTAAGGCGCACGTCTGACATTTCACCACATAAAGAGCTATGTCTTCCTTCAGTCCCGACCACCAGAAAAACTTTTTCATAACTCTATACAACCTTGAGCTCCCCGGGTAAACCGAGTACTTAGTATGAGGAGCCTCGTACATCAATTCCTCCTGTTGTTTGCCCATACTTGGGATGCTCAAATGTCTGTCTTTCCAAAATAACCCATCAACGACTATAAATTGGGTGTTTGACCCATCCAAAGCCTCATCCATGAACTGCTTCATGCGGTCATCCAACTCCAAAGCCTGCCGAATCCGATCAGCCATGACATACAACACTTCCGCTCGGCTCAACTGTGCAGCAGCACCGGACATCTCATCAACACAATAGATCTACAAGGCTTTCAAATTTCTAACGAGATGCTCAACATGCATCATTAACCATTTAGCCTGCGCGGGATGTAACACCCCTATCCGTCACATGGCATATAGCAGTAGGTCCGGCTGGGGTCCGACGCCATATACCACGGACAGACCGAAGGGTTACAAAATGAAACCATCCTTCCAATAACAAACATCCTACACAAAGCACATTCTAGCGGAAGCATTTTAAATGTTGAAAAGAAAGAACCCAGCCACAACATGAATGTCCACTAAAAATAACCCAAAATGAATGAGCATACAAAATACACAAAGTACTTGACCTTATGACCTTACAAGAGTTTACTTATACAAATAGTGTCTTCCAAACATCGACACGCAGACTGGTCACACATGAGAATAAAAGTAAACATTAGCATAGGCCTTCGAGGGGCGGCTCAGCAACAAGGGATTTTGTCCGCTATTTTCCACTAGGCTCCGCAACACCTGCAATCAACAATCCACCGCAATTGTGGCAAACAAAAGCAACGGTCAGCTAAAGCTGTCCAAATTATAACGACACCACCCATTTCCTCGGGGCGGCGATGCTCCTTCCCTGCACTTTATTAGCATAGCCAAACAATATAGTGAAAATACACTTCATCATATGTGTAGGCACGCACGGCCACACACCACGTGCTCTCAGGGCACATTCTCGGAGAACTCGGTCAGATCCGCGGTCTCACCACCTCCCCTTGGACGGCAAATCTCGTGAGCATTATAGTCTTTCTGTCCTAAGCCTAAGACCCTCCATCTATGCCAACGGCAAGTACCACATACATAGGTCTCTTTAACCGAACGACATAGAGCGGGTACGGTTCCACCTAACCTGTTGCTCACACTGCAACGACAATTTAAGCCATATGCGTGGGTCAAGCTTTCCCGAGTCCCAAATCTATCACACAAATTTTACATAACCCAGTTATGTGCAAGTTGGCTCCCAGGCCACCAAGATGGCAGAATCACGCTTCTGCGCGGATTTTTGGGTGCACCATGGAGTTAGTCCCCAAGGTTCCCTATTGCAATCTACCGTGTATAAAACCCGAAAAACAATCATCGGCGTGGAGTCTTCTCCGGCCATTCATGCAATGAATCATCACCGATCCAGACCAACTTGTCCGGGTAGGCTTCACACACCATGCTTATGTCTGTTCTTCGATTCCGGACTCTACATGCAAAACAACGGGAACTATTCATGTCTACCTGAAGGAAAATCTTGCTCTCACCACTCACTCGCGGGAGGGAGTTTCTTATGCAGAAAGAAAGAGGACTTCACATGTCCAAGAAGAGAATCGTTACCCTTAGGTTTCTCTTTGGCGCCATGAAGATCTAGACGGACGAAAAGCACCGTAATGGCCTCGCCTTCGTAGATCTGTACTCGACTTGCGATTTGGGGCTCCAAAGCTCCACCGGCGGTCGGATCTCTCCTTCTCCTTCTTACTTGCTCTCCCCTCTCTCTCTAAAGATTTAGAAAGAGAAAGCCCTAAGTGGAATGAGGGTTTCAAACCCTATTCCCTGAATTAACACAATAAGAAAAGCCCTGGGCCCTTGGATCCCAAAAGAAGGAAACGGATGACCACGATTTGCACTTAAAATCAATTTCTTGGGCCGAACACGGCTTGTGACATGCCCGTCTCCAAAGCCGTGGTCTTCAATCGACACCGAAACTGTCGCATCCCGACCAGGACACGGGATTAGACACGCCTGTATTAACCTTTACGCACTCGTGTCAATTAGTACACGCCCGTGTTGTGGGGCGTGTTCCTCAATCGACACAGTACCAAAAACAACCCGAAGAGGACACGGGTTTTCGACATGCCCGTGTCGATTTTGACACGCCCGTGTAAACCAAAACACACCCGTGTAGTAGGTCGTGTTCCTCACTCGACACAGCCCGGCTAATAGCCCGAGCAGGACAAGGCCCTGGACACGCCCGTGTCTTAGGCCGTGTTCGCTATCTCGACGATCGTCGAGTTCATTTCATCGACCACTCGGCAAGTTCGTCGAACCCGAGCACGACACGACCCTGGACACGCCCGTGTCCTAGGCCGTGTGACCCTTACCAGGTACCAAACTCAACTCTAAATGCTGCCCGTCCCTCTTTTGAGTTTCGGGGCGTTACAATTCTCTCCATCTTAAAAGAATTTCGTCCCGAAATTACAGAAAGGAAAAGATTCACAAAACTTAAACGGTACCTGAGTGGAATAACTCTGGGTACTCCTCAATCATGGTCTGCTCTCGCTCTCACGAGAGCTCCTCCCGACCGTAGTTGTCCCATCGGACCTTGACCATCCTGATGTCCTTGTTGCGCAGTCGCTTGACTTCCGAGTCCTCAATACAAACGGGCTTGACCTTCGTCGTCAACCCATTATCAACCGGTACTTGATCGACCGCAATCACTTACGAAGGCTCTTGTAATGCCTTCCGCAACACCGATATGTGGAATACATCGTGTAGACCACTCAGTTCTGCTGATAGATTTAATCGATAAGCTGCTTCGCCAATTCGCTCCAGAACCTCAAACGATCCAAGGTACCTCGAGCTTAGATTCTTCAAGCATTGTACCCGTGAGATGCCCTTGAACGACTTAATCTTCAAATACACCCGGTCTCCAATAGCGAACTCAACGTTCCTATGCTTGGCATTATAGTATTTAGCTTGCCAGTTCTGAGCGATTAGCAATCGTTCTCGAATAGTTCGTACCAACGAAGTTGCATCTTCCACTTCTTGCCGCTTGTACAGCTTTGACTCACCCGTTTCCAACCATGACAATGGAGTGCAACATCTCCTACCATAAAGGGCCTCGAAGGGTGCCATTTGAATGCTCGCTTGGTAGCTATTGTTATAAGCAAATTCCACCAAGTACTGGCGATCTTCCCGCTGCTTCCCGAAATCCAAGACGCACATGTGAAACATGTCTTCCATCGTCATGTTGACTCTCTCGGTCTGACCATCCGTCTGCGGATGAAAGGCCGTGCTGAAACTCAGCTTGGTTCCCAACATTTATTGCACCAACCTCCAGTCATTGGACGTGAACTGCCCATCTCGGTCACTCACGATGCTGCGGGGCACATCGTGAAGTCGAACAATGTTATCCACATAGAGTTTTGCCAATTTCTCCACCGAATCATCCTTCCTATTCGGAATGAAGTGCGACACTTTCGTCAATCGATCTACGATCACCCAGATGACATCGTTTCCCTTCTGCGACCTTGGCAACCCATGCACAAAGTCCATTGAAATATCGTCGAACTTCCACTTCGGGATAAACAAGGACTTCAAGAAACCTCCAGGCTTCTGGCACTCTGCCTTCACTAAGGCGCACGTTTGACACTTCGCCACATAAAGTGTCACATCCTTCTTAAGTCCTGACCACCAAAATAACTTCTTCATATCACGGTACATCTTCGTGCTCCCTGGGTGAATCGAGTACTTGGTATGATGAGCCTCGTACATCAATTCCACCCGCAGTTTACCCACATTTGGGACGCACAAATGACCGTCCTTCCATAACAATCCATCCACAACATCAAATTGGGAATTTGACCCATCCAAAGCCTCGACCATGATTTGCTTCATGTTGCTATCCAAATTCAGAGCCTGCCGAATCCGATCAGCCAGGTCATACTGAACTTTTGTCCAGTTCAATTGCGCTTCGGCACTAGTCTGCTTGTCAACACAAGAGATCTCTAATACCTCCAACTCCCGAACCAAATGCTCGTCATGGACCGACAACCAGTTGGCTTGAGCAGGGGCCCTGCGATTCAACGCATCTGCAACCGCATTGTCTTTCCCAGGCACATAATGAATCTTGAATGTGTAGTCCCCCAGGAACTTCATCCATCTCCGCTACCGCATGTTTAGATCCTTTTGATCCAACAAGTACTTCAGGCTCTTGTGGTCGGTACAGATATCGACCTTCACACCGTACAGGTAATGCCTCCACAATTTCAGGGCAAATATCACGGCCGCTAACTCCAAGTCATGGACCGGATAATTTATCTCATATACCTTCAGCTGACATGAGCCATAAGTTATTATACTTCCATACTGCAGTAGAACACAACCCAATCCACTGCCCGAAGCATCACTATAGATCTTAAAGCCTTTGGTCCCACTCGGCAAACTTAGAACAGGCGTCGTGGTCAACCAACTTTTCAACTCTTCGAACGCTTGTGCGCACTCAGGTATCCAAACAAACTTCTGCTCTTTCCTCGTCAGAGTCGTGAGGGGTAACTCTATCCGCGAGAAGTTCTCCACGAAGCGCCTGTAATAGCCGGCAAGCCCCAGAAAACTCCGAACTTCCGTTATTGTAGACAACACAGGCCACTCCCGTATAGCAACTATCTTCGCCGGATCCACCGTAATTCCCTCTCCACTAACTATGTGACCAAGGAATGCTACTGAGGACAACCAAAACTCGCATTTGGAGAACTTGGCGTACAGTTGGTTCCTCCTCAGCATCTCCAACACCAAATGCAGATGTTTAAAGTGATCCTACTCACACTGCGAGTACACCAATATATCGTCGATAAAGACGATCACGAATTGGTCCAGGTACTCTCTGAAAGTTCTGTTCATCAGATCCATGAACACGGATGGCGCATTAGTCAGCCAAAACGGCATGATAGTAAACTCATAATGCCCGTACCTCGTGCTGAAAGCTATCTTGGGGATATCACTTACTCTTATCCTCAGCTGATAATATCCAACTTAAGATCCAATTTCAAGTACACTGATGACCCGACTAACTGATCGAACAGATCATCAATTCTCGGGATCGGGTACTTGTTCTTCTCCGTTAACTTATTCAGCTCTCGATAATCGATACAGAGTCACAAGCTTCCGTCCTTCTTCTTAACAAAAAGGACCGGTGCGCTCCAAGGCGACGAACTTGGATGCACATAACCCTGTTCCAACAGCTCTTGAAGTTGAACCTTTAGCTCCGCCATATCCTTGGGCGCTAACCGATATGGGGAGTGTGACATAGGTTTGACACCTGGCACTAGCTTAATAGTGAAGTCAATCTCCCGCTTTGGTGGGGCTCTAGGCAGATCGCCAGGGAACACGTCAGGGTACTCGGATACCACTAAGATGCTATCCAAAGCAGGCTTAGGCTTCAAAGCCTCCACTAGCGTGAAGAATAGCTCTGCACCAGCACGAACCGCCTTAACCACCTGAAGAGCAGACATTAAGGTCTTGCTCGACCCTTTCAAGTATGCAAATTTCGTCTCACGACCAGTTCCCAATTTGACCTCCTTGCGATTGCAATCAATGTATGTCTGCTGCTCCGAGAGCCAGTCCATACCAAATATCACGTCGAACTCCACTAGTGGCAGTAATGACGCTTGCAAGTCAAACTCCTGACTCCCAATTCATATATTTACGCCACAGACTCTATCTGCACGCATTGAACACCCATTTGACAACAACACATCCAGTTTGTCCTTTACCATCAAAGAAGGTACTCCGATGCACGATATAAATCCTTCAAACAAAAATAAGTGCGAAGCTCCCGTATCAAAGAGTTCTCTCGCCAGATTATCGAAGATCAAAACAAAGCCTAATATAAATAGTAATAAGCTAACATGCGCAAGGTAATAAGTATTTAAAGCTAACTTGCTATAAATTTAAACTGTGCCTATCACCACATCAGCTTGCTTTATGACCTCTTGCTGGCCAAGGTTATAGACTCTAGGTTGAGCTGAGCATAGTGGAATACGGTTGACTCCACCGCCTTGCTCTTATACTCATAGGTTGCTCCCGGCTTCCTCTCAGACTTTGGACGTCCGCTCCAACAGTCCCGGGCAAAGTGTCCCGACTTTCCATAGTTATAACATGCGCCCGGGGTTCGGCCTGTAGTCGCCCCAGATGCACCAGAGGAAGGGGTTGGACCCGAAGTCCTAGCCTTCTTATTCCACTTACGGAACACAGACTTCAAGGTAGTAGGCACCTTGAACTCTGTCTTCTTAGCACCAGAGTCTTTCTTTGCTTGCACATTCCTTAGATCCTTCTCCAAAGACCGGGCCGTATTAACCAGGGTCAAGAAGCCCTGCGTCATAGGCCCCGAGAGCAGTAGCCTTAGGTCATCCCTCAAACCCTCATAGAAACGGTTTGTCTTATGCTCTGCATCAGCAAATGTAAAGCTAGCGTACTGACCCAATCGTGTAAATTCGTGGAGATATTCGTCCACGCTACTCTCTCCTTGTGTCAACTGCTGGAATTAATTCTCCATCGTGATCCTCTAAGCCGAGGGAAGGTACCTTGCCAAGAATAGTCTCGAAAGTTCTTCCATCGAGACGTCCGTGAGTTTACTTCCCCTCAGGTGATGTAGCTCTAAACCTTCCCACCACAGCCTTGCGTCTCCATCCAACAGGAAAGTGGCTATGGTGGTCTTCTGCCACTCCTCCATTTCTGTAGCTGTTAAGACTCTCTTTACTCAGGAGATCCAATCCTCAGCTTGGGATGGAGTTCCAATCCTCGAGAACATTGGAGGATTGAAGCCCATAACATGCTTGAGCTGTGTTGGGTACATTGGAATAAATGTACCTGATTTGAAGAAGCCTCACCCTACTCAATGATATACATCAAAATGTATTTGATGTGTTTTGAGTTTAGTTGTGCAGGTTAAGTATTTGTAGGGAAAGCTGAAAAGTTTCTAAGTCCATGTGTCGACACCCAGAAGGAAAGTGTCGACACTTAAGAAGACTTGTGTCGACACCCAGAGAAGCAGTGTCGACACTTGGAGTAATTGTGTCGACACTAGGGATGCAGAGTCGACACCAGAAAGAAAGTGTCGACACATACATGTTGTGTCGACACTCAATGAAGAAATGTTCAGTGAAGCAGTGTCGACACTTAGCAGCAATGTCGACACCCAGAGAAACTTTGTCTACATCAGAAAGTGTCGACACTTGGAGGCTGTGTCGACACTCAGCAAATTTCAACAGAGTCTAAGTATAAGTGTCGACATAATGAAGAATGTGTCGACACACAGCAGAAGACTCAACACATGAAGAAAGTGTTGACACTAGGAGGCTGTGTCGACACTCAGCAAAGTTCAACAAATTCTAAGTACAAGTGTCGACATAATGAAGAATGTGTCGACACACATCAGAAGACTCAACACATAAATAAAGTGTCGACACTAGGATGATGTGTCAACACTCAGTAAAGTTCAACAAAATTCTAAGTACAAGTGTCGACACTCAGCTAAAGTCTCAACACAAGAAGAATGTGTCGACACAAGGAGAAGTGTCGACACTCAGCAAAGGTATCAACACAGAAGGCATGTGTCGACACCAAGAAGAAGTGTCGACACTAAACAAGTTCAACGCAAGAAGATGTGTCGACACAAAGGAGAAGTGTCGACACTTAGCAGAATTCAACTAAGAACTGAAGAACAAGGAGTTGTGTCGACACACAATATCAGTGTCGACACATATTGAAGAAGCTGTGTCGAGAAGTAAATTCTACAACACAAGGAGTTGTGTCGATACCTTGAAGGCTAGTGTCGACACTTAGTCTACTTGTGTCGATACTTAGTCTATCAGTGTCGACACTTAAAGACTGACTGCCTCGACACTTTCAGACAGTTACAGATATTTCAAGAAGTGACTGGATGACTTGACAGCTGCCATTCCAGCCGGTCTACTGCAACTGTCAGAGTTGTCAGAAAGCTGTTAGAAACCGGATCAGCCGGTCACCATGAAGAAGGCCTATATATAGGCTTATTCTGTCAACAGAAGAAGATGATTGAAGACAGATTAACACCAATCAATTGAAGTGATCAGAAGATCTAAGTAGTTGGAGAGAGAGAGCTCCTTCCAAAAAGACAGCTGTTGAACCAGGCTGTGAAGAAGGGTTCAGATTGAGATCTGAATCTTAAGTTGTAGTGATTAAAGATCTGCTGCAGAGAGACTCAACCATATTGTGTTCTACATTCAAGAAGCTTTGAAGAAAGCCAAGTGAGGTTGATCTCAGCAGAGTTCTTCCAAGAACTCCATCAAGAAACCTGTCAACTCTTCTCTCTTACTCTGAGTTATAGGTATATACATTGTATTCTTAATTTCTTGTAGGATCCTTAGGGATCTGAGTTGTAAGCCTGAAATTATAAAGGCTGAGTGGTAGGATCTGTGTGCCTGAGTGTAGGAGATTCATATCTCTGAGTATATGCCTTGTGGCTGAGTGTAGGTCTTTGTGAAGACTGAGTGGTAGGGCTGTTGAGCCTGAGTTGTAGGAGTGGGATCACTCTGAGCTGTAGGAACCTGGTTGGGGTTCTGAGTGTAAGATCTGAGGATCTGAGGAATAGTAGAGGAGTTTGGCTGAATCTAGTATACTACTAGATAGGCGAAGGGGGAAAGTGGATGTACCCAAACCTCGGGGAACCACTATAAAACTGTGTGTACTCTGTGTATGTGATTGATGTTGTGTATGCTGTTTATAGTTCTGTTAAGCTGTGATATAATCTGCCTAAAAGTTTAAAAAGATTAAGTCACATATTCACACCCCCCCCTCTAGGTGATTAGGTACAATTTCTTTCAAGTGGTATTAAAGCCAGGTTACTCAAAAATTACATAACTGTCTGAGTAGATCTTGTTGGCATATTCAGATTAATCAAGTACAGAATCAAGAAAATCAAGAAAATGGGTTCAACAGAGAATCACAAAGAACTTGGATCCATGAAGTTGCCAATATGTAGAAAGGAGATTTTTGGCATCTGAAAAGAAAGGGTTAGACTGTTTATGGAAGCCTCTGACCCTAGAATCTATATCACAGTTAAAGAAGGGTCATATGTGCCTATGAAAGTATCAGTCCTGGATGCAAATCAGAGAACACCTAAGGACTTTTCTGAAATGACAAAAGATGAGATTATTCTAGCCACAATGGACAAATGGCTCAGAATATCATTGTAAGTGCCATAGATGATGCTACATTTCAGAACTTGATACACTGTAAAACATCAAAGGAGATGTGGGATACTCTGATAGTGTACATGGAGGGTTCAGAAGAAGTTAGACAGGATAGAAAGTCTTTGTTAAACCAAGAATATGAGAGCTTCAAACAAGGCAGGTCTGATAGTATAACAGAATGTTACAAGAAATTCTATAGGATAGTTAATGAGTTAATGTCCTATGGAAGAGAATTCAGCAATTATGAGCTGAATGATAAGTTCTTAAGGTCCCTAACAAAGGACTGGGACACCAAGATCTGTGTCATAAGGGAAATGGCCAAGTTAGCAGATATTCCTCCTCCAACATTGTTTGGAAAGCTGTTATCCTATGAAATGCAGCTAATGGTAAGGAAAGAAGAGGAGAAGACTACCAGAATTGAGCATAAAGAAAGAGCAGTGGCATTCAAGACAGAAGCCACCAAGAAATATAAAAGTAAGTCTCCATCTCCTCCCCCAAAAGCTGCTGAGACTGAGTCAGATGAGTCAGAAAGCAAGAATTCTGAAAACAGTGAGAGTGATGAGGACTTTGCAGCTTTCACAAGACATTTTCAGAAATTCCTAAAGAAGAAACAGTGGAGGACTAAGCCATCCACTTTACAGAAGTCATCAAAGAATGACAGGAGAAAGCCCAAGTAAAATATAACTTCATCTTAAAGGATAGTTCGTTATTGTTTTAACAAACAAGGACATGTTGTTGCTGACTGTCAAGAGAAGAGGAGAGAGTCAACAGATAAGAAGATGACTCAAATAAAGGGCAAGAAGGAAAGGTCCTTTGTTGCCAAGAAGGACAAAAGCATGTCAGATATGTCTTCTTCAGAAACTGATTCAGAAGCTGAAGCTTACATTGGACTGTTTGCTGAAGAAGAGGAAGAGGAGTTCATCCAGTTAATGAACTCTATATATGATCAAGAGGACAATCTGTCTCAGGTACTAATGGCCTTATCAGAATGAGATAAAATCCAGGAGCAGCCAGGATCTAGTCAGGTACTAAATTGTTCTGATAGTTCAGTTTCTTGTGCTGGTTCAGAATCAGATTCATCAGCATCAAGTGATGAGAGTGAATCTAAATCTGAAGGAGATATTCATCAATTGATTGATGAATATAGAGTTGTGTTGCAAGCTTTGAAGAAAAGCAAATCCTTGACCAAGAGTCAGGCTAAGGAGATTGCTAATCTCAAAGTGGCTGCAGCAGATTTTGATAAGTTGATTGATCAAAAACTAAATGAAATAGCCAGGCTGAAGAACATAACTATTATTCAGATGGGGACTATAACATTTAAGAATGTTCAAATCAGAAATCTGGAGATTAGTCTTCAGAAGGAGAGAGATATAGTTGCAAGGTTTTCTAAACCAAAGTCTGTTCTACCTTTGATTGATGAATTTGTACATCAAAAGGGTAAAACTGGATTGTGGTTTATTAAACCTGCTAGGACTGTTCAGTCTAAGTCTAAGGGCAAAGCCCCAGCACTCAACAAGCATGTTGTAGATAAAACAGCTAGGGTTGTACCTAAGCAAAGGTACAACAAGTTTGAGTGCTGATGTTGTGGCAAGATAGGCCACTTTGCCATAGACTATTGGCACAATTCTAGTGCCAAAGTGAGTAGCAATCTACCTGTTAGAAAAGCTACATGTAGTTTTGTTAAGAGTCAAACTAACCAGCACCAAGGACCCAAGAATTCTTTGGGTTCTAAGGTCAACTAATCTATTTTGTAGGTGAGTCCAAGTGGTCATGCCCCAATATGATACTTGGACAATGGATGTTCCAGGCACATGACTGGAACTAGAGGATTGCTAATGGACTACACACCAATCAAGGATGGTCCTAAAGTCACCTTTGGTGGTTCTGAAAAAGGAATCATCAAAGGTTTTGGTAACATTTCTAGCAACCTTATAACAATTACTCAAGTGGCTTATGTTAAAGGTTTGAAACACAACCTCATTAGTATAAGTCAACTGAGTGATTTAGGATATGACATCTCATTTATTAAAGATGGTTGTCATATCAGGAGGTCAAATGATCAAGAGATCATTCTGACAGGTTATAGAAAGAGAAATGTCTATTGTCTAGACATTATGAGTGAGAACAATGTTTCTCCAGTGTGTCTTATAGCTGATGAGAAAGTCTCTCATTGTGTCAAATGGCACAAGAGGCTAGCCCATCTTAACTACAAGACAATTGACCAACTCTATAGCAAAGAGTTAGTGAGGAATGGTCCTCAGGTTAAGTGTATTAAAGATGAGATATGTTCAGCTTGTCAAAAGGGCAAGCAGACTAGATCCACCTTTAATAGCATTGAGAACAAAGATGATGTGAGGTGCTTATACCTCTTGCATATGGATCTCTTTGGTCCTATGCCAGTTCACAGCCTAGGTAGGAAGGTCTACACATTTGTGGTTGCAGATGACTACTCAAGGTTTTCCTGGGTGTTCTTCCTTAGACAGAAATCTGAAACATCTAGTATCTTCTATAGTTTTGTCAAACAAATTCAGAATGAGTTAGACAGTACAGTGGTCAAAATAAGAAGTGACCATGGTACTGAATTCCAGTCTGATAGTATGACAAAACTATGTGAATAATTTGAGATATTTCAGGAATTTTCTTCACCAAGAACACCTCAGCAAAATGACATTACTGAAAGGAAAAATAGAACCTTGATTGAAGCTGGTAGAACCCTATTAAGTGACACATCTCTCCCAGAATATTTCTGGGCTGAGGCATTAAACACTGCATGCCATGTAATTAATAGGGCTACTATCACCAAGAGCCACAAGAAGACCCCTTATGAGATTGTGAAAGGCAGAAAACCAAATCTATCCTATTTCAGGATCTTTGGTTGTAAATGTTATATACTTAACAATGGAAAGTGTTAATTGACCAAGTTTGCTGCCAAATCCCAAGAAGGGATCTTTGTTGGGTACAACAACAATAGTAAGGCTTATAGGGTCTACAACTTGTCTACTCAAGTTGTAGAAGAGTCAGTACATGTAGTATTTGATGAAACTAGACTCATTAACAATGAATTGTCTAGAAGTATTTGCAGCTCTACAGGTGTGACTAAGAAGATGGACAAGCACACTATTGAAGAAGGATCTACTGCAAGTCAGCATGTAGATGATAGTGGCTGTTGTCCAGGGGGAGTACTAGATGCACCTGATGCAGAAGAAGACCAAGGAGTGCAGCAAGTTGAAGAAGCTGAAGGAGTTCAACCTGAAGCCAGGCTGCCTCCAGCTAGTAGACATCTAAAAGATCATCCGGCCAATCAAATTATTGGTGATATCAGACAAGGGGTACAAACAAGGAGCAGAAATCTAAGTTCAGTACTCTACTCCAGTTTTCTATCCCAAGTAGAGCCAAAGAAATTTGAAGAAGCCATCCTAGATTCTCATTGGATTGAGGCAATGCAAGAGGAGCTGAATCAGTTCAAGAGATGCAAAGTCTGGGAGCTTGTTCCTAAACCAAAAGACCACAACATAATTGGAACTAAGTGGATCTTCAGGAACAAGATGGATGAACATGGAGTCATTATAAAGAACAAAGCAAGACTGGTTGCTAAGGGATATAGGCAGGAAAAAGGTATTGACTTTGATCAGACCTTTGCTCCAGTAGCCAGACTGGAGGAAATAAGGATGTTCTTGGCCTATGCAACCTATCAAGGATTTAAAGTATACCAAATGGATGTTAAGTCAGCCTTTTTGAATGACAATCTGAAGGAAGAAGTCTATGTGGAACAGCCATCAGGTTTTGTTGATTCAACTCAACCTAATTATGTCTATAAACTTAGGAAGGCTTTGTATGGGTTAAAACAAGCCCCTAGGGCTTGGTATGAAACCCTGTCTAGTTTCCTCATTGAGAATAAATTCACAAGGGGGAAAATAGACAAGACTCTATTCCTTAGGGAATCCAGAGGCAAGATCATTCTAGTCCAAATATATGTAGATGACATCATATTTGGGTCTACTGAAAATAGTCTTTGCAGGAAGTTTGCAAAACTTATGCAAGGACAATTTAAAATGAGCAGTATGGGGGAACTTAAGTTCTTCTTGGGACTCCAAGTTAGACAGACTAAGAATGGTTTATCCATATATCAGTCTAAGTTCACTCAAGAATTGATAAGGAAGTATGGTATGGAATCATCCAGTACCATGAAAACTCCTATGGGGTCAAGTATGTCTCTTAGCAAAGATGATGCAGGGAAACCTGTAGATGAGACTTTGTATAGAGGGATAGTTGGCTCCCTATTATATTTGACTGCTAGTAGACCAGATATCATGTATGTTACATGTGTCTGTGCTAGGTACCAAGCTTGCCCTAAAGAGTCTCATTTGATAGCAGTCAAAAAAATTCTGAGATATCTAAAGGGCACTCCTTATCTAGGCCTTTGGTACCCTAGGAATGGAGACTTTGAACTGATAGGTTATTCAGATGCAGATTTTGCAGGCTGCAAAGAAGATAGGAAAAGTAAAACAGGTGTCTGTCAATTCCTAGGTGGAAGACTGATTTCATGGAGTAGCAAGAAACAAACAAGTGTGGCTATCTCCACAGCAGAATCAGAATATGTTGCTGCAGGAAGTTGTTGTGCTCAACTTCTATGGATTCAACATCAGCTAGTAGACTATGGTATGCAAGTAAGTAGAACACCTATATTTTGTGATTCTACTAGTGCTATTTCTATTGCAAACAATCCTGTCTCCCATAGTAGGACTAAGCACATAAAAATAAAATACCATTTTCTAAGAGAACATGTGGAACAAGGAGATATTTCCTTAGAATATGTTAATACAGATAATCAACTAGCTGACATGTATACTAAGCCCTTAGAAGAAACCAAATTCAATAGGTTTAAAATTGAATAAGGTATGATAAACTTAGAATAAGTTTTCAAAATTGGCTAAGTAAAAAGGTGTCGACACACAGAGTTGTCTGTGTTGACACAGAAAAGTGGTGTCGACACTTCAGAGAAAAGGTGTCGACACATCTAGGAAGTTGGTGTCGACACTTCAGAGAATTAGTGTCGACACATGCAGGGTAGGTGTCGACACATCCAAGGTGGTGTCGACACTTAAGATTTATAAAGAATTAGTCAAGTAAAGTCTCGACTAAGTGTCGAGCTAAGTGGTGTCGACACATCAACAAGTGTCGACACATATATTCTGTCAATTATACTTGTGCGACACATAGTTGTCGAGACATTATAAGTCTGTGTCGACACTTTTCAACAGTGTCGACACAATTTGAGTATTTTGACGCGCCCTTTCATCTTCAATTCTAGAAAGGTATATATAGGATTTCGCCATTGTCTGTCGACACACTCACCAAAGTTTCGAGACCAAACTTGTGTGTCGACACCTCTCTTCTCTCAATTCAAATTTCTTCAAACCCTAATGGCGCCGAAGCTAGAAGAGAATGTGAATGAAGGATACGAACTCGTGTGACATGCGTTTGATGACGGGGAACCAGAGATCAATGGCGTGATAACCCTAATAGAAGAGACAGGGTTAGAATTTCTTGTTTCCGAACCAACCAAGATATGGAAGAAAGAAGTCCTGGAATTCCTGAATGGAGCTACAGTAGATGAATCTGGACTCAAGATAAAGTCTAGAGTTCATTGGGCAAAGGTGAAAGTTTCTCCCAAAAGTCTGAGAAAGGTACTTCAACTACCTAGGACTAAGGAAGAAGAAGAAGTTACTGCTACAAAGACTAGAGAAGCATTAACATGGTGTGGACTGGATTCCAAGATGAAAATAGGATCTGTTTTCAATAGGAAGGGAATGAACATGCAGGGCAAATTTCTATCTGAAATTATTGGCAAGGTTATCTTGAGCAAGCTAGCCTGGAGGGCATGACAGAGTATCAGCTTATATGTTTAGCCTCATGACAAGGATTATTTTCAAACTACAAACTGATTGGTCTGTAGTAGTGTTTGAGAAGATTAAGGAGAGCCTGAACAAACCCAATTTGGGTAGGATTCTTAGTCTATACCTAGCTGGTTGTATATCAGAGGTAATGACCCAAGCTGCAGGATCCAAAATTAACCACATGAGAAGAATGGATTTGAGGATCTTCTCTAGTGGGATAGGGTCTTGACCAAGGAAATGCCAACTCCTGAGAAGGTAACACCCCAGAAAAAGAAGAAGAAGTCAGCTCCTGTGGCTCAAGAATCATCAAGCAGTTCTGAGGAGCAAGTAGTGTTCACTCCTGATGAAGAAGAAACTGGAAATGCTGGAAAGTCTCCAGATAGACAAGAAGATGCAGAAGGCAGGGGGAGCTACCACAAGCAAGCCCAATTCACCAGGATTCCATCCAGGGGGAGCCCTTACTGGTGGAAGAGCCAACTCCTCTAGAAAGTGAACAAGCTACCCTCACAATACTTGAGGTAATAACTGAAATTCAAAACTTAGATTTTCCTATTGAAGATGTTGTTTTGTCTGATTCATTACCTAATGTTAATCAGCAAACACAAATACATAGCCAACCCCAAGATGTTGTCATGGAGGACACATCTATTGCAGATCAAGTGGAATCTGATCAAGTGGTTGATGAGATTAGGGATTCACCACCCCATCCTCAATAGGAATTTACCCTAGAAGAGCTATTCCCTGACCTACTCCAAACTGACTTTGAGAAAGAAAGTGCTGCTGCTGAGGGGGAGAAAGTAATCATTGAGGGGGAGTAAGTGGAAAATTTAGAAGAAACTGCAGGCAAAGAGACTGAGGTGCCAAAAGATACTGAAGGGCTCCAAAGCACTGAGAAGGAGTTACCTCCAAGTCCTAAGGACATAGTGACTATTGATATCACATCTGCTTCTGAAGATGAAGAGGCTGCAAGAGCCAAAAAGAGAAAATTTCAAGTTTTCAAAAGGAGAAGCCAGACATACAAAAAGGCTTTACAAACAATAGCACCACAGCCTGCACCACAGCCTGCCCCATCTACAGATTTTAGTTCTCTGATAGTTGCTTTACAGATCAAGATGGATGAGCAAAGGCAAGCTCTGGAAAAATATATAGATGAAGGGCAAAAATCTCTACAATTTGATCTTGCACAAGATATTAAGTCCATCAGATTTGAAATGAATCTGAATAAGAAAGAGATGACTGACTGCTTCCATAAAGGAGGGAATGTAGTAGTCTATCTAGCTACTCATCAAGAGAAGATCAAAGCTCAAGTGGATGATATTGCAGTGAAGCAAGGCTATGTATTGGAAAACCAGATAAGAATGAATGATAATTTAACAGCTTCACACAATAGAATAGTCACAGAAATGAAAAATATAGTTGCTGGTCAGACTACAGCAAGTGCTACAGCTAAGGCAGAATTTGATAAAACATTACAAGAGGGAATCACTGCTGTTACTTCTACAATTCAAGATTCTCAGAAGCTGATCACTGAAAAACTCCAAAGGTTAAAACTTTCTACAAGGATGGAGTAAATTATCTGAATGCCCAAATAAGATTTCAGAAAGATGATCTAAGAGATCACATTGAAAGAGAAGTCATAAAGGGGGAGAGGGTGTTAGTCAAAGCCGGCTCTGATCATGCAAAATGGATTTCCAATTCCATCAGAGCCACCCTTGGTTATCCTCCTTTATGTGATGATGATAATGTTGCAGAGTCTGGGATTAATCCTGCATATCTTGGAGGGGAGCAAGCTGAAGTGGCTCAAGTAATATACCCTCCACCAGACTTTGATATGATACATGCAGATATACGTCAATGTATAGCCCACCTAAGGGAAATCAGAAGGTCATCATAGAAAAAGTAGTTCAGCCAATGCCAGAGGCTATACTGAAAGAACAAGAAGCTTTACCGAAAGAACAAGAAGCCCAATTGTCTAAGAAGAGATTCAGGGAGCAAGCTGAACTCAGGCCTGATTTTGAACAGTGGAGCCCCACTTCCAGGAATATTATCTTGACTGCATGGAAGGCTGCCAAGGACAATATCCAAGATAGAAACAAGTGGTATTCTGAACTGGAGTGGAGGAAGCATGAGTCCAGGCAAGAGGCAATTGTGCAATATAGAAGAAAGGCTAAGATGGGAAAGCTACCTCCTACTGCACAGGAGCCTAGCAAGTACTTTCCTAAGCCTTATCATTAATTTGAAAGGTAGAAGATCAAAGCTGAAGAGTTAAAGAAGAAGGATCTTAAAGGCAAGAAGCCTGCTGCTGCTGAATATGCTGATGCCCCAGTCCAAGCAAAGATACCATCTGGAAAGGGCATAGTTATCAAGGAACCTGAGCAATAATAGGATAGACATTTTTCTTAAGTTTACTATGTGTAATCAGTTGTATTAAAATTTTATGTAAACTTTTGGATAATGAAAATGTTGAAGTTCTTAGAACTTTGTGATATGTGTTAAATTCTATTACATTATTGTTCTGAGATATCTATGTATACATGTTTTGTTTAATACATTTTATGAAATTACCCTGTTATATAATCCTGTTTTACATCATACTGTAATTTTGTTATGTATGGTGTATATCATTGACTAAGGGTTATGACTTCTCCAAATAGGGTGAGATTGTTGGGTACATTGGAATAAATGTACCTGATTTGAAGAAGCCTCACCCTACTCAATGATATACATCAAAATGTATTTGATGTGTTTTGAGTTTAGTTGTGCAGGTTAAGTATTTGCAGGGAAAGCTGAAAAGTTTCTAAGTCCATGTGTCGACACCCAGAAGGAAAGTGTCGACACTTAAGAAGACTTGTGTCGACACCCAGAGAAGCAGTGTCGACACTTGGAGTAATTGTGTCGACACCAGGGATGCAGAGTCGACACCAGAAAGAAAGTGTCGACACATACATGTTGTGTCGACACTCAATGAAGAAATGTTTAGTGAAGCAGTGTCGACACTTAGCAGCAGTTTCGACACCCAGAGAAACTTTGTCTACATCAGAAAGTGTCGACACTTGGAGGCTGTGTCGACACTCAACAAATTTCAACAGAGTCTAAGTATAAGTGTCGACATAATGAAGAATGTGTCGACACACAGCAGAAGACTCAACACATGAAGAAAGTGTCGACACTAGGAGGCTGTGTCGACACTCAGCAAAGTTCAATAAATTCTAGGTACAAGTGTCGACATAATGAAGAATGTGTCGACACACAGCAGAAGACTCAACACATGAAGAAAGTGTCGACACTAGGAGGCTGTGTCGACACTCAGCAAAGTTCAACAAAATTCTAAGTACAAGTGTCGACACAAAGGAGATGTGTCGACACTCAGCTAAAGTCTCAACACAAGAAGAATGTGTCGACACAAGGAGAAGTGTCGACACTCAGCAAAGGTATCAACACAGAAGGCATGTGTCGACACCAAGAAGAAGTGTCGACACTAAACAAGTTCAACACAAGAAGATGTGTCCACACAAAGGAGAAGTGTCGACACTTAGCAGAATTCAACTAAGAACTGAAGAACAAGGAGTTGTGTCGACACACAATATCAGTGTCGACACATATTGAAGAAGCTGTGTCGAGAAGTAAATTCTACAACACAAGGAGTTGTGTCGACACCTTGAAGGCTAGTGTCGACACTTAGTCTACTTGTGTCGACACTTAGTCTATCAGTGTCGACACTTAAATACTGTCTGTCTGGACACTTTCAGACAGTTACAGATATTTCAAGAAGTGGCTGGATGACTTGACAACTGCCATTCCAGCCGGTCTACTGCAACTGCCAGAGTTGTCAGAAAGCTGTTAGAAACCGGATCAGCC
The DNA here is from genome assembly GCA_039583875.1 of Platanthera guangdongensis. Lineage (NCBI taxonomy): Eukaryota > Viridiplantae > Streptophyta > Magnoliopsida > Asparagales > Orchidaceae > Platanthera > Platanthera guangdongensis. Next base: position 51,244,561 of record CM077152.1, read on the forward strand.
GGTCACCATGAAGAAGGCCTATATATAGGCTTATTCTGTCAACATAAGAAGATGATTGAAGACAGATTAACACCAATCAATTGAAGTGATCAGAAGATCTAAGTAGTTGGAGAGAAAGAGCTCCTTCCAAGAAGACAGCTGTTGAACCAGGCTGTGAAGAAGGGTTCAGATTGAGATCTGAATCTTAAGTTGCAGTGATTGAAGATCTGCTGCAGAGAGACTCAACCCTATTGTGTTCTACATTCAAGAAGCTTTGAAGAAAGCCAAGTGAGGTTGATCTCAGCAGAGTTCTTCCAAGAACTCATCAAGAAATCTGTCAACTCTTCTCTCTTACTCTGAGTTGTAGGTATATACATTGTATTCTTAATTTCTTGTAGGATCCTTAGGGATCTGAGTTGTAAGCCTGAAATTATAAAGGCTGAGTGGTAGGGCTTGTGTGCCTGAGTGTAGGAGATTCATATCTCTGAGTGTAGGCCTTATGGCTGAGTGTAGGTCTTTGTGAAGATTGAGTGGTAGAGCTGTTGAGCCTGAGTTGTAGGAGTGGGATCACTCTGAGCTGTAGGAACCTGGTTGGGGTTCTGAGTGTAAGATATGAGGATCTGAGGAATAGTGGAGGAGTTTGGCCGAATCTAATACACTACTAGATAGGTGAAGGGGGAAAGTGGATGTACCCAAACCTTGGGGAACCACTATAAAACTGTGTGTACTCTGTGTATGTGATTGATGCTGTGTATGTTGTTTATAGTTCTGTGAAGCTGTGATATAATCTGCCTAAAAGTTTAAAAAGATTAAGTCACCTATTCACCCCCCCCCCCCCTCTAGGTGATTAGGTATAATTTCTTTCAAGCTGGTTTTCAGTTGCTCTCCTAGGTACCAATGGCTCCACCACCACTTGCTCCATCTTTCTCGGTTCTGCCACTTGAAGCGGTACCTGCTCCACTACAGCGACAGGCTGCTGCATTTATCATATCCAACACCGCTTTAGCCACCAATCTTATGGTTTATGCCGAGGGAGGTGTTGTAGGCACATCATTTAGTGCGCTACTTACCTCAGAAACCAGGCGTTCTGACGGCCCTGCACCACTCCTAGTCACTTATAATTGTACAAAACACCATTAAGTGACCGAATAATATTGCAAAACGCAATTATAGGAACACACAGGTTCCTTAAACATGTGTATTTGCATTCCTAAGTGGACATTCATGGGTTCTTTTTATGTTATAACGATGACGCACACACGTGTGCTCACCACCCCTTATAAGAATTCGTCCACGAATTCATTTAAGTATGATCGAAACCGATAGTCTGATACCAAATTGTAATACCCCTATTCGTCACATGGTATATAGCAGTTGGTCCGGCCGGGGCCCGACGCCATATACCACGGACAAACCGAAGGGTTACGAAATGAAACCATCCTTCCAATAACAAACGTCCTATACAGAGCACATTCTAGCGGAAGTATTTTAAATGTTGTAAAGAAAGAACCTAGTCACAACATGAATGTCCACTAAAAATAACCCAAAAGGAATGAGCGTATAAAATACACAAAGTACTTGGCCTTATGGCCTTACAAGAGTTTACTTATACAAATAGTGTCTTCCAAACATCGGCGCACAGGCCGGTCACACATGAGAATAAAAGTAAACATTAGCATAGGCCTTCGAGGGCCGTCTCAGCAACAAGGGCTTTTACCCGCTACTTGCCACTAGGCTCCGCAGCACCTGCAATCAACAATCCACCGCAGCGGTGGAAAACAAAAGCAACGGTCAGCTAAAGCTGACCAAATTATAACGACCCCGCCCCTTAGCTCGGGGCGGCGATGCTCCTTCCCTGCACTTTATTAGCATAGCCAAACAATATAGTGAAAATACACTTCACCACAGGCATAGGAACGCACGACCACACACCCCGTGCTCTCATGGCACATTCTCGGTGAACCCGGTAAGATCCGCAGTCTCACCACCGCCCCTTGGATGGCAAATCTCGGGAGCATTATAGTCTTTCTAGCCTAAGCCTAAGACCCTCCATCTATGCCAACGGCAACTACCACGTACCTTAGGTCTCTTTAACCGAACGACATAGAGTGGGTACGGTTCCACCTAACCCGTTGCTCACACCACAACGTAAATTTAAGTCATATGCGTGGGTCAAGCTTCCTTGAGTCCCAAATCTATCACACAAATTTTACATAACCCAGTTATGTGCAAGTTGGCTCCCAGGCCACCAAAATGGCAGAATCACGCTTCTGCCCAGATTTTTGGGTGCACCTTGGAGTTAGTCCCCAAGGTTCCCTGTTGCAATCTACCACATAGAAAACCTGAAAAACAACCATCGGCGTGGAGTCTTCTCTGGCCATTCATGCAATGAATCATCACCGATCCAGAACAACTTGTCCAGGTAGGCTTCACACACCATGTCTATGTCCGTTCTTCGATTCTAGAGTCTACATGCAAAATAATGGGGACTATTCATGTCTACCCAAAAGAAGACCTCGCTCTCACCGCTCACTCGTGGGAGGGAGTTTACTATGCTGAAAGAAAGAGGACTTCATATGTCCAAGAAGAGAATCATTACCCTTGGGTTTCTCTTTGGCACCATGAAGATCTAGATGGATGAAAAGCACCGTAATGGCCTCGCCTTCGTAGATCTGGACTCGGCTTGCGATTTGGGGCTCCGAAGCTCCACCAGCGGTCGGATCTCTCCTTCTCCTTCTTCCTTGATCTCCCCTCTCAAAGCTTTAGAAAGAGAAATCAACAAGTGGAATGAGGGTTTCAAACCTTATTCCCAGACTTAAGATAGCAAGAATAGCCCTGGGCCCTTGGATCCCAAAAGAAGGAAACAAACGGCCACGATTCGCACTTAAAATCAATTTCCTGGGCCAAACACGGTTTGTGACATGCCCGTGTCCAAGGCCGTGTTCCTCAATCGACACTGAAACCATCACATCCCGATCAGGACACGGGCTTAGACACGCTCGTGTTAACCTTGACACACCCGTGTCAATCAGTACATGCCCGTGTTGCGGGGCATGTTCCTCAATCGACACAGGACCAAAAACAACCCAAAGAGGACACGGGTTCTGGACATGCCTGTGTCGATTTTGATACGCACGTGTCAACCAGAGCATGCCCGTGCAGCAGACAGTGTTCCTCACCCAACACAGCCCGGCTAACAGCTCGAGCAAGACACGGCCCTAGACACGCCCGTGTCTTAGGCCATGTTCGCTGTATCGACGATCGTCGAGTGCATTTCGTCGACCACTCAGTAAGTTCGTCGAACCCGAGCACGACACGGCACTGGACACGCCCGTGTCCTAGGTCATGTGACCCTTACCAGGCACCAAACTTGGCTCTAAACGCTGCCCGTCCCTCTTTTGAGTTTCGGGGCGTTACACGGGAGCTCTGCGACTTAACGCATCCGCAACCGCATTACCCTTACTAGGTACATAGTATATCTTGAAGGTGTAGTCCCCAAGGAACTCCATCCACCTTCGCCAATGCATATTCAAATCCTTTTTATCGGATAGGTACTTCAAGCTCTTATGGTCTGTGCAAATGTCAACCTTCACACCATATAGGTAGCGCCTCAAAAGCTTTAGCGTGAATATCACGGCCGCCAATCACCAACTCATGGACCAGAAAATTCCTCCAAAGCTTGAGAGCAAATACCACGGCCGCCAACTCCAAATCATGGACCGGGTATCATAGGCTATCACCAATCTGTGCTGAAGCAGAACACAGCCTAAACCAATCCCAGAGGTGTCACTAAAAACCTCACAGCCTTCATAACCACAATGCGAACAAAAGACAGGTGTTGTAGTCAAGCGACACTTTGGATCTTCGAAAGCTTGTGCGCATATAGGCGACCAAACAAATTTCTGATCCTTCCTTGTCAGGGTTGTCAAAGGCAATGCTCTCCGCGAGAAGTTCTCTACAAAGCGCCTGTAGCAGCCGGCAAGCCCCCAAAAACCCCGAACTTTCGCTACAACAAACCACACAGGCCACTCACGCATTACAACAACCTGTGTTGGATCCACCACGATACCCTGACCACGACTATATGTCCAAAGAATGTCATAGAAGATAGCCAAAACTCATACTCAAAGAACTTGGCATTCACTGATTACTTCTTTTGGTCTCCAAAACAATATGCAAGTGTTTCGTATGATTATACTCAGATTGGGAGTACATTAGGATATCATCGATGAACACAGTCACGAACCAATCAAAATACTCGACAAACATTATGTTCATTAGATTGATAACCACCAATGACACATTCGTCAGCCCGAAAGGCATAACAATGAACTCATAATGCCTATAACGCATGTTGAACGCCATCTTGGGACATCACTCTCACTGATTCATGGCTGAAAATAACCAGACTTCAAATCCAACTTTGAATACACAGTCGATCTAAACTAGCTGATCAGACAATTTATCGATCCTCCGAATCAGGTACTTATTCTTCTCTATGAGATTATTGAGTTCCCGATAATCGATATACAGTCGCAAACTACCGTCCGTATCCAAGAAGAGGACCGAGGCACTCTGAAAGTGAAGGTAGATCTGAAATACTCTAGAGGGGGGGGGGGGGGGGGTTGAATAGAGTATTGTGTTCTCTTAAAAAACTTTACAACTTGTGTTGTATTCCTAAGTGAACAGGTCAGTAAATAAAATAAATAAGCACAGCAACCTATCTAATAACAGAGCAACACATCCAAAACAAAAGAAAAGAGCAATCAGACGACACAAGAAATTTTATAGTGGTTCCCCAAACTGGGTACATCCACTCTTCTACCACCCTGGTAGGAATCCACTCAGGTTTTTGATCAGGTGCCTGAAACCAATGAGCTTTTGTTCAGGTGCTCAAAAACCAAAACCTCAAGTATTTTGGTAGGAGACTTGTAACCAGGAATAATTTTGAAGGGAATTAAAACCCTGTACAGAGGATGGAAAAAGGTGTGATGAGGTCTTCTCTTTCTCAATATCAACTGAGAAGACTTGTGGATTGATGTCAGCAGATTGCTCCCGCTGAGATCTTGAATGGATCAGGAAAACTGCAGCACTGCTTCAGGGTGAGAGGTCTTCAAATAGCTTGAGTGCCTGGACCAGAGATAGCTTCAGGAACTTCTTTAACATATAGATTAATTTGTTGTCCTTCTGAAGTTGTCCTGTAGGATTCAAGGAAGAAGTCTCTTGATAGGGATTGAATGTTATTCTTCTTGATGAAATTGTTCTCTGGTTTAGGCTGATTGCAGTAGTGCTTTTGATTTCTATATGATTGTTCTTCTGTGTAATGTCTGTTTGTGTCTGTATTACTGGTTGTATCTCTTACTGATTAATCTCTTCTTTTCTAAGTGTTGACTGACTAAGGACATTCAAAATTTGAATGTTGAGCAGTAATTGCAGTCGGCCTGGAAAGAAAGCGGCAATCAATGATTTCTCTAACTGTCCCATGAAAAAACGGCATGTAATAATCCATGATCAATGCGCGTTCTAATGGTAACATTCCGAGAAGATCTGGCATTAATTACTGAGGATTCATCTCCAAGAAAAGGGACGGGAAAACTGGAGAAGACCTAGTCTGGAATCGTCGAACGAAGAACACAATTCGTCGGGCTGAGTTTGAGTTCGTCGAGCTGAGCTTGAGTTCGTCGAGCTGAGCTTGAGTTCGTCGAGCTGAGCTTGATGACTTCGTCGAGCTGAGCTTGATGAGTTCGTCGAGCTGAGCTTGATGAGTTCGTCGTCCAGACAATAACAAATAGTCTTCCAGGGAAACTTGTCAATTCTGCTTCAATCTTCGTCAAACTGACAATCTTCATTCGTCGAGCTGAGATCCAAATTCGTCGAGCTGAGAATGATTCTGGACTTAGTCAAAATATTCTGTATGACTGATATTCTGTGTCGACATAAGTTGGTGTCGACTGATTGAACTTGGTGTCGACACAAATATTCTGGTGTCGACATAAGCTGGTGTCGACTGATATCCTGTGTGTCGACATAAGTTGTCTGGTATCGACACATGCCCTAAGTGTCAACACAAATCCTCTGAATTCAGGAATCGTCGAGTAGAATACTGAAATCGTCGACCTGAGAAGTTGAGAACTTGAGGTCCAAGTTCGTCGAGCTCAGAATCTAGTTCGTCGACCAAATCTTGAAGTTGGACTTAGAAAAATTATGGAGTTATCTTGACTTTAGCTTGTTGAAGTAACTCAGTCTTCGTCGAACAGAGAACTAAGATCGTCGAGCTCAGCACTAAGAATTATCTCAAGATCGTCGAGCGCATAACACCTTTCGTCGACCTGAGTTCGACGAACGTCGAACTCATTTTACTTAGTCTTGAAATCCTCTAAGTCTGGAGTCTCTGATGGTCTTGATGATAGCTGGTCCATCTGAAGTTGACTCTAAGGACTTGGCCTAGACTCTAGGACACAAATTTGACCCTGGCTATACATGATGGGTTACATCCTAAGCTAGTGAACCTAGCCCAAATCAACTAGGGATCCAACACACTCCAAGGTGACAAACTTGGATGCACATGCCCCTGCTCTATCAATACTTAAAGTTATGCTTTCAACTCAGCCACTTCTCTCGGTGCTAATCGGTAAGGAGATCGCGACACGGGCTTGGTACCAGGAACCAACTCAATGGTGGACTAAATATCTCTTTCCCAGGTGGAGCTCTTGGGAGAGCTTGGCGAACACTTCGGCAAATATAGACACCACTGAAACACCGACCAACCCAGGCTTGGGGTTATTAGTCTCTAGTAGAGTTCATAACAACTCCGCCCCCTTTAAGGATTGCTAACTTGGTCTCACTTCCTGTGGGTTTTGCCCTAGTGTGACCCCACTTAAGGTTGTAGCCAACCTATGCATACTGCTCCGAGAGTTAGTCCATGCCTAAAATCAAACCACCTACAATATTTAATGGCAATGTTTCCATTTGATTTGAATACCCATAATCGGGAAGTACTAGAACGAACCACAGGAACATCTTGGGTGCTAAGGAGCGAGAAGTCCTGTAACAAACAGTACTCTCCACCACCAAGAGTGGGACAAAGTCCACTTACACAAATCATAAGCTAGTAATTAATCATGTCATGAGTATAAAAGCTATAAGCTAAACTGTACCTGTCATCTTGTCATATTGCTTATGGTCTTCTGCCTTTTCCGTTTTCTTCGGAAACCTATCCCAACAGTCACGGGTCATATGTCCCGGCTTGCCACAATTATAGCAAGTAAGTGGGACTCGCCCTGCAGCTTCTCCTGACTTAGCTTTCTTTGTCTTTGGGGCATCAACACTACAATCATGGGCAAGGTGTCCTGACTTGCCACAAGTATGGCAAGCATAAGGAACTTGACTGGTAGAGGTTCTAGACCTCTTATGCCACCTCCCGTGGTATTCAGACTTTGCAAAATCTCCAGAGTTCGGTACCCTGCACACTGGCATCTAGTGGACTTTTCCTAATTCTACTTCCAACGATCTAGCCGACTCCACCAACGCTCGGAATCCCAACAACTTCGGTCCTACCAATAGAGGTCGTAAATCATCACGTATACCGTTATAAAACCTGTTTACGATAGTATGCTAATCTTCTAACTCAACCCCCGGGTAGCACCTTAACATGACAAACACATGCAAATACTTATCAACAGAGTGCGTCCCTTGCGCCAAAAGCATGTTCAACCGCTGATCGGATGATCTTCTAATTTCCACTTGCTCCAGAGAACCAACTGGCATTGGAGCCACCCCGGGGATAGGGTTGCACATGCCTTCTCTATTGGGTATTGATCATCGCAAACACTACTTCCGCTACCATTCAGATGGTTTCCAAAGAAGGAGGGGTCGTAGGCATGTCATTAAGCGCACTTCCCTCCAATGAGTGTTGACCTTGTGATTGCACTACACCACTCCTAATCACCTAAAATTGGGAAAATGCTCAATTAGGTGACAAACAAATGCCAAAAAGCAATCATATGAACACTCATTTTCCTCAAACATGTGTATTTTCATTCCTAACTGGACATTCATGAGTTCTTTTCATATTATAACGATGACACACATGACTGTGTTCACTACCCCTTAAAAAGAATTCGACCACGAATTCTCCTAAGAAAGACCGACACCGTGCTCTAATACCAAATTGTAACACCTCCATCCGTCACTAGGGATATAACAGAAGGTCCGGCCGGGGCCCTACGGTATATTCCACGGACAGTCGGCGAAGTTACATATTAATACCAAAATACTATGAAACAACAACGAAACCTAACACAGAGCATTCTAGCGGAAGCTTTTAAATAAGTTAGAAAAACCCATAAACATAACATGAATGTCCACTACAGCCATAGTAGGAATGAAATAACATACACAAAAGTCTTGGTCTTATGGCCTTACAACATTTAACTTGAATTAAAGTGTTTTACATACATCGGCTAGCAGGCCGGCCATACATGATAGTATTAAAAGAAAAATAGTTCGTCTTGACCTTCAAGGGCCAGCACAGCAACAAAGGCTTCAGCCCGCTATTTGCCACCAGGCTCACCTATTCCTGCATAAGAACAATCCACTGTACGGTGGCAAAACAAAGCAATGGTCAGCTAAAGCTGACTAAATTATAACAACCCCACCCCTTACTTGGGGCGGCAGTGCTCCTTCCCTACAATTGTATTATCAAAATTCAATATATAAATGAAAGTGCAATTTAAGCACACTTCACCATAGGCGTAGGCACGAATGACCACACACCCCGTGCTCTCAGGACACATTCTTAGTGACTCCGGTCCAATCCGAGTCTTCACCACCGCCCCCAGTACGGCAACCATCGTGAGCATTTGAGTCTTTCCGGTCAAATCCTAAGACTCGTCCTTCTATGCCAATGGTAAGTGCCAAGTACCTTCGGTCTCTTTAATCGAACCACATAAAGCGAGTACGGTTTCACTCAACCCGTTGCTCACACCTCCATGTCAATTTAAGTCATCGACGCAGATCAAGCTTCCTCGAGGCCCATCGTATCGATCATACAATAATACATAACGCGGTTATGCACAAGGTCGGCTCTCAGGCCACCAAGCTGGGCTCCCAGAGCATGCAGCCCCACACACTGGCCCCCAGGTCTCCGCGAGACAGGCCTCACAACAGCTCTTTCACAGAGCTACCGCCGACGGTAACACTACCTCCACGCAGTACCTGGCAAAAATGTGTTCCTGCCCAGTTTTCCGGGTGCTCCTTGGGGTTTGTCCCCAAAGTTCCCTGCTGCAATCTAACACATAGAAACCCAAAAACATACAGCACAGAGTCTTCTCCGGCAATTCATGCATAATTAAAACATCACCAATCCAGACCAACCAGTCTGGATAGGCTTCACACACCATGCCTATATCCGTACTTCGATTCCGAACTCTATATGCAAAACTACAGGGATAATCCATATCTACCCGAAGGAATATCTCACACTCACCGCACACTCACGGGAGAGGGTTTTCTATGCAAAAGGAAGAGGACTTCACATGTCCAAGTATAGAATCGTTACCCTTTGAGATTTCATCAGTGTCATGCCCAAGATCTAGATGGATGGACGCGACCGCAACGACCATGCCTCCACAAATTCGGACCCGGCTTGCGAATCGGAGCTTCGGAACTCCTATGGATGCGGGATCTCTCCGTTCTCTTCCTTCTTCACTCTCCCTTCTCTCTAGTACTTAGAAAGAGAGTGCCAATGAAGAAATGAGTTGGGAAAACCTAACTCCCAGCTATATACCCGCAGAGGCACGCACCAGCAGGTATCGGGAGACAACAGAAATAAAAGAAATAAAAAAGAGACTACTCGAATAGTAGATAGACTACTCGAGTACATGAACTTGACTACTCGAGTGAAGTAAAACAACACGAAATCCTGTCTTCTGTAACTCGAGACAAAAAAACTAATTTACTCCAGTACTAATATGACTACTCGAGTAAATGACTTAGAAAAATTTTCAGAGAGGAAATTCTGTTAACTCGAGAATAAGAGAGGATCTACTCGAGTAATTGACTTAGCAAAATTTCTTCAACAGAATTTTCTCTTCTTCAATAAGTTCAGCAACATTTCTTTCTCCAATCAGTCCTAGTGCTTGAAAATAAAGTGTATCCCAATAGAGAGGCTACACATGAGTCAACACCATGGATCTCAAAATGAGGGATTACATTGTATGATCCTGTGTTTGGAGACCCATTATAAACTATCATTGGTCTACACTTGGCAGTATAGTCTTGCAAACACATAACTCAAACAAAACATCAAATACAACTTAATTCATCTTAGTTCAAGGGTGACTTCATCAAATCTGGGTTGTTGTGGATACAATACCCAACAATCTCCCCATATTTGTAGAAGTAGGAACCATTTACACTAAGGTGAATTATATAGACATCAAAAGAACTAGATATGCAATAGAGAAAGCAGTGCAATAAGCATAAGGATTAACATCAAAGAGTAAATGATCAAAATTAGAAGTTTTACAAATAAGATTGTCCAAAATATCATTTCTACATAAATCATATCCACACTCTCATAATTCTCTTCATGCTTAGACTTGATGGTGCTACTTGTCCTTCTTCTCTTGTTGTCTTCTTTGGTAGTTGTATGGCTTGTGATAGTACTTTGGAGGCTTTGGAGGAGCAGCAGGGTTGTTCCTTCCAAATTCTGTCATAAAGCCTTCTCTTTGTCATTGACCTTTCATACAATTCCCATTCCTGGGAGATGTAATGATCATTCATGTTTTCATTGAAGTCCACGACAAGCTTGAGAGTATCTAGAATGAGAGACTTTGAAGTTGGAGACCAAATCTCTACAAACTCTGGAGCTTTCCTCTTTTCTGTATCTGGAACTGGGATTGACATGCTAGCTGAGGCACCATCATCATACTTTATCTTCTTCTTTGAAGTGTTAATCTCAGGAGGAGCTTGGAAGAATATGTTTGCTGGGTCTACCTCCCAAACCTGAGCATATGATTCTGGAGGAGGACCTTCACACCCTTCAGTTCTAGGAGAGAAGGTAGGTTGTGGAGCTTGAGTTGGAGCAGCAGTAGCTAAGGGGTTCAGATGGTGAGGAATGATGTTTGGATCAGCTGGAAAGTCAGGAAGAATCTGATTGTGCATCCAAACTGTTGTATCATAGGTATGAAACTTCACACTCTGAATATGTCCTAGCACATCATCATGAATCTCTTTCATCTTAGCTTCCCATTGAGTATGCTTGATTGCATCTGATTTCTCAAGATATTGCTTAACTAAACTCTCCCCCTTTCTGACTTCTACAGTCAGTTTATTGATGACATCTTCTTTGAATGTGCCTACCTCGTCACAAATCTTCATTTTGGTTACTTCTGCTCTCTTATCTAATTCAATCTGATTGTTGGTAAGAGTGATACCTTGTTCCATGACTTGACCAACACTAGTGATAGTGTGATCTAGAGCTTTGCCACCAATCTGGAATAGATGTCTGAGTTGATCTGTGTTGTGTTGAATCTCCACAAATCCTCTGCTCATCTCTTTCTCTAGAGCAGTTACTTTTTCAGTCACAGCTTTGACTGAATTATCAAAATACTTCCTTTGTTCTTGAAGTAGATGTACAAACTGACCCATCAAATCATTGGCAGCAGCAGTAGGAGGAGCAACAAAGGGAACTGGAGGAGGGGGAGCAAACCATGGGGCAATTTCTTCAATTACTACAGAGCTCTCAGCTCTGGTAGTATGAATAAGGGCATCCCCTTTTTCAGACGGTTCATCCAAGCTAAGTTCTTTCAACTTTGTACCTGCATCTTCAATGAACACACTAGAAGAGTTGCCTCGCAGCAAACTCGTCTCATCAAATACAACATGTATTGATTCTTCTACAACCAGAGTTTTTCTATTAAATATCATGTATGCCTTACTATGGCTACTATATCCTACAAAAATATCTTCAAAACTCTTTTCGCTAAACTTGGTAGTATGATACTTGCCATTGTTAAGCACAAAACACTTACAACCAAAAAATTCTAAAATATGAGATAGTCGGTTTCCTGCCCTTTCGAAGTTCGTAAGGTGTCTTATCGTGGTTTTTGTTTATGAGTGCTCGATTTTGCACGTGACACGCAGTGTTGACGGCTTCAGCCCAGAAGTATTCCGGAAGTGAAGCATCACTCAACATGGTCCTGCAGGCCTCTATGAGTGTTCTATTCCTTCTCTTAGCTACTCCATTCTGTTGAGGAGTTCGAGGAGAGGAAAACTCATGAAAGATACCTTGGCTTTTACAGAATTCTGTCATGGCCTCAGACTTGAACTCTGTTCCATTATCACTTCTGATTTTGACTACGGAACAGTTGTATTCATTCTGGACTTGCCTGACAAAATTAGTAAAGGTGTCGAAGGTATCTGACTTGTGTTTCAGAAAGAACACTCATGCAAAGCGCGAGTAATCATCAACAATTACCAACGTATAATCCTTACCTCCCAAACTTCTAACTTGCAGTGGTCCGAACAAGTCCCCATGAAGCATATATAAACTTCTGTTAGAGTCTTTGTCAATAATGCTTTTAAAGGTATCCCTTGTTTGCTTGCCTTTTACGCATGCATGATAAGGTTTATCTTTGACGTACTTGATATTTGGGGCATCACATACTAAATTCAGTGAAAATAATTTATTAATAGTTTTGAAATTAATATGTGCTAATCTCTTGTGTCATTGGTCACCAAGAGACGCACTATCTTTAGCCATAAAACACACTGGTGTAGAAGACTCTATACAGATGAAATTTAAACAAAATATATTTCTGCTTCGAGTGCCTGATAGAATCGTTTCCATATTGTCAACGGATTTTATCAAGCACTTATCAGCATGAAATTCAACAATATATCCTTTATCGCAGAGTTGGCTTATGCTTATGAGATTGTGTTCTAATCCTTCAACATAAGCCACATCTGAGAAGGATACTCTATCGTTCGAGATCATATCATAGCCTTTCATAATTCCTCGGTCTGAACCTCCAAAGATGACCTTTGGTCCGTTCAAGACTGGAGAATAGTTCTGAAGTAGGCTTCTTGTCCCGGTCATGTGCTGAGAGCATCCACTATCCAAATACCAGATAAACGTTTTGGTGGCCTTTGCACATACCTGCAATTATGAATCAGTTTGCCTTAGGAACCCAAACACGTTTGGGTCCTTGGTCTCGTGTTATAACACTCCCCCTACGAGTATTAGCATTATGAGTGGTATTTCTCATACTGCCAACTTGAGGAGTTGCAAAATTTCTGGAGTTAAACCAGCAGTCGATGACAAAGTGACCAATCTTGCCACAACACCAACAGTCGAACCTGTTGTATCTTTGCCTTAGTTTCACCTGCTTGACCTTTTGAGATGGTGGTCAAGCAGGGGCAGCATTCTTGGAGGAAGAAGCTTCATGGTGATGGCAATCGCATGATTTCTTCTCCTTCAATGGCTTTTCCACAACGGGCTTTACCTCTGGTGCTTTCTTGAAGTTATGACCATGATTGAAAGGGTCATAGCTCTGAAGAATGACTTCTTCATAAGGTGCCTTAAAGACACTCTCTCCAAAGTTTTTGGGGCGAGTCCATCCTTGGTAGCAGGACTTGGGCTCTACATAGGTAGGCCTAGTCAAGTGACCATAGGGCGAGTTAAGATCAAACTCGTTTGTAGGAAAGATGACCTTCTTGAAAGAAGTCTGATCTTGAGGGGCTTTCCCCTTCTCTTTGGCCAAAGCCTTCTTGGCGGCCTTATTTTTTCTTTGAGCCTTATTCCTCCTAGAATATTTACTAGGAGCTTCTACATAGCCTAGTCCAGCACCCTTGGCCTTAGCCGAGAATTCAGCAACGAATGGAAGAACAGTCTTCGGCTTCGAGAAAATTTCAATAAGTTTCTTTTCGGCTTCAAGTTGTGTTTCCAGTTCTTTTATGATTTTCTCTTTAAGGTCTAGGTGCTCAAGAGTATTGTTATATTCTTCAATGGCAGCATTAAAGTTTTCTCTGAGCGAGTCAGTCTTAGCGACTTCCTCTCTCAAAGTGCTCTCTTCAGCTATCAGAGACTTTATCTCTTTAGCTTGAAATTTCAAGACTCGTCGATATTTGTCGTAAGCCGTGATTAACTCCTTGTACTGGGTCATGGTTCAGACTCATCGTCAGAAGAGCTGTCCTCACGATCATACTCAGAAACATTAGAAACAGAAAGAGGAGTGTGAGAGTTAACCTTCCCAGTGAACTGGGGCTCTTGTTCATCATCTGTCTGAGCCATAAGCCCAAAGTAGGCTTCTTCTTCTTCACTCAACTCAGATGAGTCAGAGTCACTTAGAGTTTTGCCCTTCTTGGCTATCAGGCTCTTCTTTGTCCTCTTCTTATTGTATGAGGACTTCTTTTCTTCTTTCTTTCTACCCTCTTTCTTGTGGGGGCAGTCAGCAATGACATGACCTGACTTATTACAATAGTAACAAATGATGTCAGTAGAAATATGTTTGTTCAGTTTAGAAGCATACCTGTCATGGTTGCTTGAGCATTTTCGGTGTCGATCACCATCATGTCGTGATCTTCTGTAGGAGGCATCCTTGCCTTTCCATTGCTTCTTTTTGCTCAAGAATTTCTTGAACTGATGTGAGAGTAGAGCGAACTCTCCTTCAGATAGCTCAGAACCTGAGGTACTTGGCTCCGAGGTTTCTTCTTCACTAACTTCTTGTGCTGGGGCAGGAGAGGCAGCCTTTGACTTCCTTGAGGTGTCTGTGTTTAGAGCAACATACTTTTCCTTGGATGCAGACCTGCTCTTCTCTTCTTCAGCTTTTCTTGTGTTTAGTTGAAGGTCATATGACATTAGCTTCCCAAAGAGATTTTGCGGGTCTGTCTCAGCTAGCTTTCCAAATTCCCGGATAGCACAAACCTTGTTATCCCATTCCTTGGTCAGGGATCTTAAGAACTTATCATTTAGTTCTTCATTTGTGAAGACTCGGCCATAGACCCTTAGGTCGTTGACTATCTTGAAGAAGTTCACAAAAGTGTTTGCAATGGTATCCTTGTATCCTTGTCGGAAGGCTTCATATTTCTGATTCAGAAGGGATCTTCTATTATACTTAACTTCTTCTATACCTTCTATCAAAGTGACAAGGGACTGTCACATCTCCTTAGCAGACTGGCAGCGGATCAAGTTCTGCAACATGGAGTCATCGACTGCACTTGCTATTATATTCTTGGCCTTCTTATCTAAAGACACAAGTACAACCTCGTCTTTATCTAGATCCATCAATTTCTTTGGAACTTTCTTGGTTGGATCTATTGTGGAGACGGTCATGTGAATTCAACGATCATGAAGATCCTTGGATCCACAGCTTCCATGAAAAATATGATTCTTTCATTCCACATGGGAAAGTTATTCTTGGTGCACAATGGAAGCTTGGCAAAATCTTTAGCCTTGTCCATACTTGGAAAATTCTCAAAAGATAACTGGTAAGATCTGATCAAGGTGTTAACCTTTTATTGATCAACCTGGCTCTGATACCAATTGAAAATGTTCAGTTGTCAACCTAAATCACCTAGAGGGGGGTGAATAGGTGAGTTATGCGTCTTTGGCGGAATAAAAAAATTGAGATCTAGGCACACAATTATCTACCAAGCATTCACAGACGACAAAAGATTTATAGTGGTTCCCCAACCTTGGGTACATCCACTTTCCCTCACCGATCTAGCAAAGCACTAGACTCGGCTACTCAACTATCTCGGATTGAAAACCAATCATACGCCTCGGAACAAAGTTCCTACAATCTCGATCCACAACACGGATCTACACTCGGAAGGTAAAAACTTCCTACAACTCGGAGACAAAAAGTCTCCTACACTCGGAGAGAATTCTCCTACAAGAATTAAATTGAGAATATATGAAAATACAAACAGTAATTTTCAGATCTGGAAAATCTTGGCCTGTATCTTATTCTTTGATCTTTGCGGCCCTATAAGAAAAGCTGAAGAAGAATCTCGACAAGAACTAGATCTGAAATTCTTTGTCTTCACATGATCCGAGAGAAGAAGAGGAGATGAACAACAATCTTGATCTATGAATCTTCTTGATCTGAATCTCTTGAATCGAAAGACCTAGCGACTTGCACGAAGAAGATCGGCGGCGACGGCTTCCATTTTTAGACAGAGGGAATAAGATTCAGAAATTCTTAGAATAATGCTTGATAGCTCTTAGGGTTAGTCAGTTTTGACAAGACCTTATATAAGATCTCCCTAACGGTCATAATTAGCACTAATGACGTACACGTGGACCAATCACGTCACGACATTTGAAATTCTCGTCAAATCTGGACTTAGCAATTTTCGGGAAAAATCCGACTGTTTACTCGAGTAAAATGTTACCGACTCGAGTACTTAATAAGATTACTCGAGAGAGTAGAATTAGACTACTGGAGTATATGACTTAGAGAAAATCCAGAAATAATGAGTAACTACTTGAGTGCTAATATAGTTACTTGATACGTGGAGTTGAACTACTCGAGTACAAGAAGCATTACTCGAGCGAATAAAAATTTAACTACTGGAGAGATAGAAAGAATACTCGAGTCAAAGACTTAGAATAATTTCTGAGAGAAGAAAACGGGTTACTCGAGAACTGGACTACTCGAGAGGAGACAACCTACTCGAGTATATGGATATTACTACTCGAGTAATGGACTTAGAAAAATTCTGAGGGATGAGAAACTTATCACTCGAGTATTAAACTTGGACTACTCGAGTAGTAGATAGACTACTCGAGTACATGAACTTGACTACTCGAGTAAAGTAAAACAACACGAAATCCTGTCTTCTGTAACTCGAGACAAAAGACTAATTTACTCGAGTACTAATATGACTACTCGAGTAAATGACTTAGAAAAATTTTCAGAGAGGAAATTCTGTTAACTCGATAATAAGAGAGGATCTACTCGAGTAATTGACTTGGCTACTCGAGAGCTATATTTTGACTACTCGAGAGCTAATTCTCTTACTCAAGTACAGATACACTTACTCGAGTATTAACTAAGTGTTTCACTCGAGTATATAAGCTTCTACTCGAGTAGAAGACTTAGCAAAATTTCTTCAACAGAATTTTCTCTTCTTCAATAAGTTCAGCAACATTTCTTTCTCCAAGCAGTCCTAGTGCTTGAAAATTAAGTGTATCCCAATAGAGAGGCTACACATGAGTCAACACCATGGATCACACATTGAGAGATTACATTGTATGGTCCTGTGTTTGGAGACCCATTGTAGACTGGCATTGGTCTACACTTGGCAGTATAGTCTTGCAAACACATAACTCAAACAAAACATCAAATACAACTTAATTCATCTTAATTCAAGGGTGACTTCATCAAATCTGGGTTATTGTCGATACAATACCCAACAAAGCCACCACTTAGAAACCCAATTGGGCAGCGACACGTAGACACGTCATAACTGATATTCTACCGCCACGTGGTACAAAACTATCATTGCGCGGTAGTTTACACGTTTGGAAGAAAACGACAAAGCTACGCTACCTCCTGTGGTAAGGTTAACGCCACACGGTAACAACCCGAGAGCTCTGTCAAATAAATCATCGGGATACCACCCCACGCTACCACTACCGCCGAGCGCTAGCGCTTCTCAAGAACATCGAGCTCTGAGTGCCCCAACCCAAACATCGAGCGGACTACCGCCGCGCGGTATGCATTACCTCCCGGTGCTAGCATGCACTGAGACTCCAAGAGTGTCGAGAGTGTTGAGAGAGTCGAGAACACCGACCTACCGCCAGCGCTAGCTCTACCGTCGCGCGGTACCTTCCAAAAAGCATTTCCTGAACCTAGGTCGTTGCACAATGTACATCATCGAATCAGAGGTGATGTGGCTGATTAGGGCTGTTGAGCTCAATTTACATTCTTTAGATTCTACTTAATAATTCAGTTAGTACAAGGCTTTGCCAAATAATTATTTGAACATTCTTTAACTGCTAATTGAGAACAAATACAAACATCGTGATTGAGAGAAACATATAAAAATTGCTTAAACTTCCTAGGATTCATTGATTTTTGGAAGGTTAGTACAACGTTGTAGGCATCTAAGTAGACGTCATTAATACATCAGTCTCTCAACGGGCATTAAAATGTGATCGATATAAATAAAAATTACCCTGTCAATTACTATACTATTTCTGCATTAAATCATTAATTAGTTAAGTAATCTCTCATTAAGAAATTTAAACTATCCAATATATAAATGAAATCAGTAAAAAGAGTGAAAACCTATTCGAGAACTTTGAAAAATACGGTCTATGATCAGCCGTTTGCTTTTGGTCATGCTTTTTCTTCTGGGATATTCTATTTGAGAGGATGATGAAATAAATTTAGTATTTTACTTTCGATCACGACGACGTTTAGTTGATTTAATCAGACTTCTATCACTCTCCACCTTGGTGGAAGGAAGAGCAACAACCACTAACGCAGATGAAATATCTGTTGGGGGATTAGGCACATTTCCGACATTTGATTGTACTCTAGATGTATAAGGATGGGAACTGGCTGGTTCCTCAAATATAGGTATAATATAGGTCGTGAGGTTCAATTGCATCTTTTTAAGATTGTGGCGGTTAATGCATCTATCCTAGTATCAATATGAGTGAGTAATTTACTCATCTCTTCAAATATAAAATCCTTAGTCGTTTTGGATTGTATTACTGGTTCTAAAGCCACTTGATCCATTATGCTTATCACCTTGTCCGCCTCTCTCTTCCCCTCTTCCTTCACAAAACTCTTCCCTTCCACCTTCCCCACAGTTTTACAATGTTCTTTCTCATTTGTCTTCCTTATCAACCTCCTAAGATTCTTCTCTGTCCTCTTTCTTATGCTTCTTTCCTTTTCTACTTTTTCCCATAAAAGTTCAAACTTTCCCTTCAATTAATTATTAAATTCCTCTTTGTTTTCCTCCTCCTCTTTTGATTCTCCATCCTCTGTATCCTCTTCATTAGGATATGATTCTTCAAAATCAATATTCTCTGGCACTTCAACTTCTAATAACCTTTCCTCTGTTTGCAATATGCTCTCGAAAGGCGGCTTCACATATACAGTTATTGAAGTGTCATATAATATGATTAGCAAGTATGTAATGCAATAATCTATTCATAATTTGTAGAAAATATATCATACTCTCCCACAAAAGCATAACTTTAAATGCAATTTTGAGCAAAATTTGATACTAAAACTAAACTTAGAAGACTATCGACAAAGTTGGGGTTTCATCAAGTCATCAACAGACAGTTGGAAGTTTGTCAATTCATAAAACCACACATATAATTATGATATATTACTTAAAATGAATAATTTGTTTAAAGAAGTAGCGGTAAAATTAATCTGTGATATACCACTAGGAGCACTAAGCAACCTTCCACATAACCTAAGCTCTCGTTGCCTTTCTTTTTTGAGGCTTCATTACTTAGTACCCAAAATCAGAGTGCGAAAATTTATTGTAAGATCCCCATTCCCACTAGATCCCTAGTGTGTGTTAGGGCATGACATGTGGTGGGTCGTGTGAGTTAGGGTAAGGAGAGGAGGGGACCATAAGACTCGTTGAGTTGAGGTAAACTCATATAGTGCTCATGAGAGAGCACAAGTCAGCCTAAGTCAAATTTCCCCTAAATTGAACTCACAAAAATAAATTGGCCTCGACACTATGTCCATAACCCTAAGGGAGACCCAATTGAACCTAGAACCTATGAATTGGTCGATCAAATTGGTCAATTTGACCAAAGTCAAATCTTGGTCAACATAGCTCAATTCAACCCAATCAATGTCCAATTGTTCTTCAATCGGTCAAATTGACCTCAGACCTAACCTTCTAACATCATTATGGGCCCAATGGATTAAAAGCCCCATGAATGGGTCAACGAATTCACCCAATTTGACCAAACTCAAACTTAAACAAAATTTTGGTCAAAACAGCACCTTATTGATCAATTAGCCCAAAGTAGACCCACCATGACCCAACCAACATGACATGCTGCCATAGGACCCATGACCAACCAATTGGGTCAACCGCACCATTGGTTGATCAAGCCAATAATAAAAGTCAACATTGGTCAAAATAGACCTAAAATGAAAAATTTAGAAATTTGATTAATTTCCATGGGCTAAGGCCTGCATAGGTGGCCCACCTTATATCCCATGATCATATTTACCACTCATGCCATCCAATTTCTGGAAGTGGTGACATGATAAAGGGAATTTAGAGTTTCCCCAATTTTAGGAGGAATTTAATGGAGCATTCATTGATTGAATGTCAATACACATCCAATTCCTCTTCCAAATGTGCCATTCACCTTCCTATTGAATTCTATGTCGTTTCCAACTCTTTCCCTGCCAGCTAGTGGAGAATTCAAGAAGTTTTGAGTGAAATTGAAATGACCATTAATGACATTTCAACATTAAGCCACCCCCTCCTCAAATTGACTCTTCCATCATCTTCAAAAGTAGGAGAAGATTTGAAATCGACTCTTACCTTGCTACATTTGGTGGGGAATCAAGGGAATGGGCAAGCTCGCTGGAGAAAGAAAATTATATGGCCAGCCGCCGCCACACCCATCGTCGAGGCCCGATCGAGGTGTGTTCCCTCCTCACTCTCTTTGTGCTAGCTTCTTATATCAATTAGGAAGAGATTCGAGCTCAATTGAGCTTGATTCCATTGGAATCAATGGATAAATTTGGATTTTGAAATCTCGTCGGAAAACATCACTCCGGCAACCCCAAGTCGTTGTACCACCACTCATCAATGGATCTTTTTGAGAGGAAGGAGTTGGTGTGATTGGACGACCATGGGAGAGCTTAACTTGATGTAGGAAAGTCAAAAATACATCTCCAGGTCAGGAAAATCGTGGCCTTTGACTGGAGAAAGAAGATGAATGGATGTCCACCATTTCTTTTTTTAAGATCCGCGCGGGATCATTTATATATCAATATTATAATTTGATTTATTCTGTCACACTTTATACAACAACTTCAAATTCATTTTAAGGCCTCTTAGAGACTGATTTAGGAAAAAGTGCCGAATGGAAAAATTGTAGCCATTGATGTTTAATTTCCATAGAAACTTAAATCACATCATTTGGGGCCCTACAACCCTCTGAAAGGATATTTTTCTGAGATGTGTCCTAAGGGAGGGACAATCACCAAAATGTGAATTTATTTTACATGGTTCATTTTATGTGTCTAATACTTTGGCCATGCATGTTCATACCTTAGACACACCCCTTCCCCAAAATTAGATTTTTTGGAAAATATTATTTTATAGTTTTGTCAGAAATGTGATTTATCATATACATGAAATTTAAGTGTCTAGACCCAGTCAAATTATCCAAATCTTGTGTGGTATGTATATTATGGTATCATAAGGCTTTGGTCAAAATTGGAGACCATTTGGAGCTCTTAATGTTGCTGTAGTTAATGAAATTTGGTGTGCATATAGCACAAATATGTGCTTTGTGATTTTAGCACAAATGGATTGATAAATATCAATGAAATTTTGTACATGCCCATTTTATAGTAAAAGGTATCATATCTGGTGATATTAGGATTTTTGGAGTTAAAATCCCTTGGCATTTAATTAATGGTAAATGTGTTACAAATTAAATTAATGAAATAAAAGTAACTGAATTACTTAGAAAATTTATAATTTTCTGGCACATGCTATATTAGGTCAAATTACACCTTTGGTAATTTTATTAGAATTTTTGGTAATTATTTAACTTGTGTAATATAAATAACTCCAATTGACACACTTTTGTATTTTTGAAATAATAGTGGTTAATAAAGTTGATAAAATTCTAAATCTTTGGATAAACATTTATTACATAATTTTAAACCTCTGGCAATTTTGCTAAAATTTTTGGATGATAAATTTAGGTACTTACTTTGAAATGTGACACTTTGGATTTAATATTCATCTATGGAAATTTTAAATTAAGTACTATGAAAAATCATGAAAGTCTGACTAACATCTTATTTTATCAATATGTATCTCTGGTAATTCATTTGGAGCAATTTGAATTCTAGAATTTGTACTTCATGTATAAAGTAATATGTGTCACATATTTAAAGAATTTTAATTATGACCAAATTAATTAGAAAATTCATGAATTTCTGATCATTCATTATTTATGTCATGATTAACCTCTGATATTAATTTTTGATCATTTGGCCAAGGAATATGATAGTTTCATCTTTTAGATCATAACTAGTACAGATTGCGTACTTGGCCAAGGAATACAATAGTTTCATTTTTAGGGTCCCCTCCATGCTCCACTATCACCATCGTGGTTCATGGTGGTAGTGGAGTGGGCATCTCCATTACTACCGTGAGCCACGATGGTTGGTACTAGAGAGGTTAATTAGCTGTCTCCGAAAAGTGGGAACTAAAGGTCTGTGCGCATAGAGTCGTGTGTATGAGTTGCTCATGTATGAATCATAACTTCGTCATTGCATTGCATAACATAACATTCATTTCTTGCGGATCCTCATCATATAAATTTGTATGAGCACTTTTATATGCTGGATTACTTACTGGAAACCTTAACTTATAAGTTTGTATGAGCATTCATATAAGTTAAGATACGCTTCTATGATGTTAGAGTATGTTCTCTTTACTTCTTTACATACTTACTGCAATTTATTTACTTGTCATTTATTACTGATATACCTTTATATATCTGCTAGCTTAGATAATATGATATATTGTGTACCTTTACATATATACTTGTTAGTTAGTTCCACCATCACCTGCTTGTACTATTACTACTACTATTGTACCTTTCCTTCCATCCTTTTGCCTGGTTCCTAGAAGTCACTGTGGTGAGTGGATGTCAAAGCGCCTTTGTCTTTTAGACTAACGGTTAGTGTCCGTATCATTTTAGGAACACCAGGAGCCATGGCAGCAGCACAATACCCCGTAGGACAACAGCCAAGGACGGTAGGACTTGAGGAGCTGATGTGGCGTACTGCTACTCAAACTCATGTCGATGTTAGTGTACAACCCCGTATCCGGCGAGTGGGCTCGGCAAGAACCAGACCAGCCAGGTACTCGGCAGTCCAAGTCCCGGGCGAGCTGGTAAGGGGGCCAGAGCTCGGCAGCCCACGACTCGCCCGGGCGGGGTGGAATTTCAGGGTGGGCGAGTGGAGAAAGAGGGCTCGCACTCGCCCCAAGCAAGCTCGGAAAGCGGCAGGCGAGTAGGGCCAGCCAGACCCATACTCTCCAAGGCCCAGGAGAGGGCGGCGAGTGCCAGCTCCATCGAGCACTCGCCACCCCAAGCGAGTAGAGGTCTCAGGAACTACTCGCCCAGTCATTTATGATGCTTTTTACCATTTTGTCCCCGCTAGTCTGCACGTAGCCTTCCAGAACAGCTGAGTTATGTTGTTGTCATGTCAGCCTTGAATGCACATATAACACCCCAGATTTGATAGTAGAAATTATGTCACTATCGCCATGCGATATTGGGTATCGCCTGATGGCGATAGCAATGCGACGTTCGTCGAGCTGCACTTGACGCACTCAATGCGTTCGACGAATCGTCGAAAGGATATCATCGAGTGGTGATAGTGGGTATCGCCGGATGGCGATATCGATAAGCGTCGAGTCGGCACTCAACGCACTCAATGCCTGAAAGCGTTGAGTGGCGTGATATCGCGGGCGACAGTGGGTGTCACCGGGCGATAGGACTACGTGGCCTATGACACGTATCGGATTGGCTGTTAAACGACCAATAAGCAGTGGTTGACCTGGGTCAAAGTGGACAAAGCGATGAACGATATCGCCAAGTGGAGACAGTCAATATCGCCAAAGTTGACCAGTCTACTCAAATTCTGGCCTTTGCTTTGTTTTGAATGAGAGATCATGTGGCTGGGATTAATCCAAAATCCACTTAAACAGAGAAGAATAGGAAGGAGGTTTCATTCTCTTTCTTTCTCTCTCTCTCTCTATTCATTTCTTGATTTCCCTTGAGTGAAAAGGAAGAAGAAGATAAGGAAGTGTTGGGCTGAGCTTTGTGAGTTCGTTGAAGGAGATCTTGTGGTCGGAGGCCAGATCCGAGGATAGATCTGCGAAGAGGAGAATGACGTGCTTCTTTCCATCTGTGGAGAAAAGCATCGTCATGGCTCCGAAAAGAACTACAAGGGTAATGATCTTCCTTCTTGGACAAGTGAAGTCCTAATTTTTGCATGTGTATGGAATCCTCCACCAAAAGGTGGACTGTTAAGTGGATTCCGTTGGGTTGATACTCGTATCCCCAAGTCAGTTTGCATATAGATCCGAAAATGTGTAGTACGAAATAGACATATTGTGTGAAGCCCATCTGGACAGGTTGGTCTGGATTGGTGATGTTTTCTTTGGCGAACCAGAGAAGACTCCGCATATAAATGAGTATTTTACGGAGCCTGTGAGTTATGCCTGCGAAGTGGAGTAACAGGATGTACTGGAGAGGATCTCCAGGAAAATACCCGGTGAAATCACAGTTTTGGTAACTGTTGATATCATCGGGAGACAATGAGTGTCGCTGACGGCGATAGCTCCCAGAGAACTATTTGTGATGTGAAAGACCAGTTTTCTAGCACTGCAGGTTACTGCAGGGTTTGGGTTGAGTTTGGGCGCAAAAAGAGAGTTCTGTGGATCCCACCAAGTGATTGTGATGAACGTTGGCATTAACTCTCTTTTTGATTGTTAAGACATCCTTGGTGGACATTGTGGCTATTGGGAGCTATGAGCTCTTAAAAGGCTTCGTGTCGAACGGATAAGGGAGAAGCCTACCAACATCATTTGTGGCGATTTGAGCAACAAGTAAAGGCTGACCTGTCTCTGCGTTATAGTTGTCAACTTGAGTTGCTCGGGTTATTGGGCATTCGTAGTAACACATAATGAGAGTCTTAGGCTTGCGTGTCATTAATACTAAAGTCTCTGACTATAGGCCGTGGAGCGCAATGCTCAAGGTTGCCGTTGGAAACGGAGGTGGGGCCTGACACTTCGACACACCTAATATGTGCCCTGAGTGCACAGAACGTTTAGTCGCTGAGGCATTTGTTTGTGATATGTTAAACTGTGCGTGAGTGCACGTTATTGTGATATATATGCTTATGAAATGCTATGCCTGTATGGAAGGAATACCGCTACCCCGGGTAAGGGGTAGGGTCGTTATAAATTGGTCAGTTGAATGCTGACTGTTGCTTTGTTTGTCACCGATGTGGTGGATTGCCCCCATGCAGGTGCTGGAGAGCCGAGCGGAAAATAATGGGCTAAAGCCCTTGCTGATGTTGCTGCTATGCTGGCCCTCAAAGGCTAAATAAAGAAATGTTTTATGATTTTTATGTGTGGTCGGCCTGTGTGCCGATGTATGTAATTCACGCTTATTAAGAACACGTGTAAGGCCGTAAGGCCAAACTCTTTGGTGTAAGTTGTATACATTCATGTGAGATATATATAAATGTGGTGGTTTATATATATTTTAGACATTCCTGGCTAATGAGATCAAGTTTAATCCTGAATGCTTCCGCTAGAATGCACTGAGTTAGGATGCGTATACTGGTTTTGATATTCATAAGTAATGTCCCCGACTCTCTGTGAAATATGGCGTGGGGCACCGGCCGGACCTTCTGTTATATTTTATGTGACGGACGGAGGTGTTACAATTTGATATCAGCTTGATCAGGTCTTCCTCCTTCAAATTCGTGGTCTAATTCTTTTGAGGGGTGACAAGAACGTGTCTGTGCAACCCGTGATAACTCAAAATGAACTCAAGAATGTCCACTAAGGAATGTAAATACAATTGTTTGAGGAACCTGCACGTTCCTATATTGTTGTTGTTGCTTTTGCCAAGTCTCTAAAGTGCGTCTTTTACACGTATAAGTGACACGAAGTGATGCACGACAGTTTGAGCGCCAGCATTCTGATAAGAGTACGACATCAGCTTAGGTGCCTACACCTCATCCTTCTGCGAAGACAGTACATTTAGTTGCTTGTATGATCCAAGCACAGCCGACTGGGCAGGCGCGGCCTGCGGTGGTGCCAGAACAGGGTAGTGTGGGGCCAGAACCTGTTTAGGCTATTGTTGATCCGCGAGCAGCTGAACGGCAGTTGAAGCAATTTATGAGCTTCAATCCTCCTATGTGTACGGGGGCGGCATCCCCAACGCAGGCAGAGGATTAGCTTGCGCGCGTTAAGAGGATTTTGACGGCGATAAGGATGGAGGAAGAATAGAAAGTCACCTTGGCCACGTTCTTGCTGGAAGGAGAGGCTCGGCTATGGTGGGATGAGATAGAGCTGCACCACTTGGCGGGCAGACAACTAACGGAAGTCTCAATCGAGGAATTTTCGAGACTATTCTTGGAAAAGCATTTGTCATCGGCTCAGCGCATAGCTATGTAGAACGAATTCCAGCATCTAACCCAAGGGGAAAGTACTGTTGATACCTACTTGCATGAATTTACAAGGTTGGGACGCTATGTGGGAACTATCTTTGCTGACGACGAGCGTAAAACCAGTAGGTTCTACGAAGGGTTGCGGGATGAGTTGAGATTACTGCTCTCGAGTTCCGTGAACCAGGAGTTTCAAGCGTTGGTGGATACGGCTTGTGCGTTGGAGAAAGACATGAAGCGGGTTCAGGGCAAGAGGGACTTGGCTGTGACAAAGTCCTAGTTCAAAGCGCCGCACCCGGAAAAGTCGGGCTACCGCAAGAGATGGGGTAAGAGATCCAAGTCATCTGGATAGGCTCCTTCTACAGTTACATCTAGAGCAACTTCAGGGCAAGGCCCACATACTTGTTATACCTGCGGCAAGCCAGGACACTTTGCCCGTGAATGTCGATTTGGTCTTCCAACGATTGCTAAGAAGACAGGAGCAACTTATGCGGAAAAGGGAAAGACGGTGGTGGAATCCTCGGCATCCCAGGCGCAACCCCGAGTATATAATCTTGGCCAATAGGAGGCCATAAAGCAAAGTGACGTCGTCACAGGTACGAGTTAAGATACTTTGTTATTGCTTTTGATACTTCATACCTTGTATGTAGCTTGTGTATGATGTGTTTATCTTAGGCTTTGTCCTGATTCAGGACTATCCGGCGAGAGCACTGTTTGATATGGGTGCTTCACATTCGTTTCTATCTATGGACTTCGTGTCATGGATCGTTGTGCCGATTCATATGGTGGCAGATAGTGTGAAAGTGTTATTACCAAACGGATGTGCGATGCATGCAGATAGAGCTTTCTTTGTGGAGGTACAGATAAGAAGTCAGGATTTCGGATTGGAAGCATCTGTGATGCTGATATCGGAATTTGATGTGATCTGTGGTATGGATTGGCTCTCGGAGCAACGTACCTATATAGATTGCAATTCAAAGGAGGTCACATTGGGGCAGAACACCGAATGAGAGACTATATTCGCTGGTATGCGAGGATCGAGCAGAACATTGATGTCTGCTATCCAAGTGGCCAAAGTTGTTCGCAAAGGTGCGGAGTTATTCTTCACGCTTATTGAGGCTGTTGATACAAAAGCCAGTATGAGTGATGTTCCGATTGTTTCGGAGTTTGCTGATGTGTTTCCGAAGGAGCTTCTGGCGTTACCACCACAGCGGGAGATTGATTTCTCGATAGAGTTGGTGCAAGGTGCAAAACCTGTGGCCTGCTCGCCATATCGAGTAGCGCCAAAGGAAATGACTGAATTTAAAGTGTAACTACAAGATTTGTTGGAACAGGGTTATATACGCTCAAGTATGTCACCTTGGAGCGCACCTGTTCACTTTATGAAAAAAAGGACGGTAGCTTGCGGTTGTGCATTGACTATCGCAAGTTAAATAAGCTGACGGAGAAGAACAAGTATCCAATACCTCGAATCGATGACTTGTTTGATCAGCTAGTGGGATCAACCGTCTATTCTAAAATGGACTTGAAGTCGGGTTACTACCAGTTGAGGATTCGGGAAGGTGACATTCTCAAGACAGCGTTTGCAACACGCTACATGAATTATGAGGTCACTGTAATGCCGTTTGGGCTATGTAATGCGCCCTCGGTGTTCATGGACTTAATGCATCGAACATTTCGAGAGTACTTGAATTTGTTTGTGATCGTCTTCATTGAAGACATCTTGGTGTACTCTCAGTCTGAAGAAGATCATGCGAATCATTTACGGATGGTGTTGCACACCCTGAGGCGAAATAAGCTCTATTCCAAGTTCTCAAAGTGTGAGTTTTGACTGTCGTCAGTGGATTTTATTGGCCATGTGGTGAGTGGAGAGGACATTACGGTGGATTCGTCAAAGATAAAAGCCATTCAGGAGTGGCCAGTGTTGTCTTCTGTGACTGAAGTCATGAGTTTCCTTGGAATGGCGGGCTACTACAGACGTTTCATAGAAAAATTCTCACGGATCGCTTTGCTGCTTGCCACACTCACGACGAAGGATCAGAAGTTCATTTGAACGCCGGAGTTCGTGCGAGCTTTTGAAGAGCTGAAAAGTTGCTTGACCATGGCACCCATCTTGACGTCGCCATGTGGTACGGACGGCTTTGAAATTTATAGTGATGCATTAGGGAGCGGCTTAGGCTACATTCTTCTTCAGTTTGGCAAGATAATCGCTTATGGCTCACACTAGTTGAAAGTGCATGAGCGGAACTATCCCGTTCATGACTTGGAGTTTGCGGCGGTGATTTTTGCACTTAAACTGTTGCGTCATTATTTATATGGCATGAAGGTGGATATATTCACGGACCATAAGAGCCTAAAATATTTGTTGGATCTAAAGTATCTGAACATGCGACAATGAAGGTGGATGAAGTTCCTCGGGAACTACACCTTCCAAATACACTATACTCCCGGGAAGGGAAACGTGATCGCAGATGCCTTGAGTCGGAGGACTCCAACAAGGGCAAATTGGTTGCAGATGCATGATGAGCGTTTAATACAAGAGTTGGAAGCTTTAGAAATTTCTTGTGTTGACAAGAATTCCACAGCAAATGCATGTTTGACCTGGACGGAGGTACAGTTTGACCTTGCAGACAGAATTAGGCGGGCAACGGAACTTGATGAAAGTTTGCAATGCTATGCAGTGGATGGAGTAAATGGCCAATTCTCCTAGGATGACGGCCTTTTGTGAAAATATGGTCGTTTGTGCGTCCCGAATATGGGTAAGTTAAGAGATGAATTGATGTATGAAGCTCATTTTATAAATTACTCAATTCACCCAAGGAACACAAAAATGTATAAAGACATGAAAAAGCGGTTCTAGTGGTCGGGAATGAAGAAAGACATAGCACTTTATGCGGCTAAATGTCAGACTTGTGCCTTAGTGAAAGCTGAATGTCAGAAGCTTGGAGGTTTCTTGAAGTCGCTACGTATTCCAGAATGGAAGTTTGATGATATTTCCATGAATTTCGTGCACGGTTTGCCAAGGTATCAACGCGGTAACGATTCGGTTTGGGTGATCATGGACCGGTTGACTAAAGTGGCTCACTTCATTCCGAATAAGAGGGACAATTCAGTGAAAGTTTTGACAAAGCTTTATGTTGAACAAATAGTACGATTACACGGTGTTCCCCATAGCATCGTAAGTGAACGAGACAGATGCTTCACTTCGAATGATTGGAGGCTAATCCATCAGTTGTTGGGGACAAAATTACAATTCTATACGGCCTTTCATCCATAAACGGATGGCCAAACTGAGAGGACCAATAGAATGATGGAGGACACGCTCCGAATGTGCGCCTTGGATTTCGGAAAGAGATGGGAAGATCATCTATATATGGTAAAGTTCGCATACAATAATAGTTATCAAGCTAGTATAAATATAACACCGTTTGAAGCTTTGTATGATAGGAAATGTCGTACACCCTTATCTTGGGCGGAAACATGCAAGTCAAAGCTCTACAAGCGTAAGGAAGTCGAAGAGGTGAATTCTACTATACGCTCTATTCGAGAGAGGCTGGTAATGACCCAAGATAGGCAAGCCAAATACTACAACGCCAAGCACCAGAATGTGGAATTTGCGGTTGGCAATTGAGTATATTTGAAAATCAAACCCTTCAAGGGCGTGTCCAGGATTCAACGCTTGAAAAAGTTAAGTCTGAGGTATCTTGGTCTGTTTGAAGTAATGGAACGAGTTGGAGAAGCTGCCTATCGGCTAGCTCTTTCCGCAGAATTGAATGGATTGCATGATGTGTTCCACATATCAGTGCTTTGAAAAGCCGTGAAAGATCCAGCTCAAATAATCGTGAATGATCTTGTACCGATCGAATCCGAGCTAACGAAGAAGGTTAGACCCATTTGGATCGAGGATAATGCGGTTAAGCAGCTGCGGAATAAAACAATCGGGATAGTCAAAGTCAGGTGGGACAATTGTGGTCGTGAAGAGCTAACATAGGAGCGTGAGCATACCATGCGTGATGAATATCTCGAGTTGTTTGTGTAAGTTGTTATAACATTGTTTGCATGAATAAAAAGTTGTTGTAACTGTTAAGTTGTTTTTTTCCTTATAGCTGTAAGCAAATTTTGGGACGAAATTTCTGTAAGGAGGGGAGGGTTGTAACACCCCAGATTTGACAGCAAAAATTATGTCACTATCGCCGGGCGATATTGGGTATCGATTGATGGAGATAGCAATGCAGCGTTCGTAAAGATGCACTCGACGCACTCAATGTGTTCGACGAATCGTCGAAAGGATATCATCGAGTGGCGATAGTGGGTATCACAGGATGGCGATAGCGATAAGTGTTGAGTCGGCACTCGACGCACTCGATGCCTGAAAGCGTTGAGTGGCGTGATATCGCGGGCGACAGTGGGTGTCGTCGGGTGATAGGACCACGTGGCATATGACACGTGTCAGATTGGATGTTAAGCGGCCAATAAGCGGTGGTTAACCTGGGTCCAAGCGGTCAAAGCGGTGAACGATATCGCCAAGTGGCGACAGTCGATATCGCCAGGCAATATCACCAAAGTTGATCAGTCTACTCAAATCCTGGTCTTTGCATTGTTTTGAATGAGAGATCATGTGGCTGGGATTAATCCTGAATCCACTTAACCAGAGAAGAATAGGAAGGAGGTTTCATTCTCTCTCTCTCTCTCTTCTTTTCTTGATTTCCCTTGAGTGAAAAGGAAGAAGAAGCTAAGGAAGTGCTGGGCTGAGCTTTGTGAGTTCGTTGAAGGAGATTTTGTGGTCGGAGGCCAGATCCGAGGATAGATCCGCGAAGAGGAGACTGACATGCTTCTTTCCATCCGCGGGGAAAAGCTTTGCCATGGCTCTAAAGAGAACTACAAGGGTAACAATCTTCCTTCTTGGACAAGTGAAGTCCAAATTTTTGCATGTGTATGGAATCCTCCACCAAAAGGTGGACTCTTAAGTGGACTCCATTGGGTTAATACTCGTATCCCCAAGTCAGTTTGCATATAGATCCGTAAATATGTAGTACGGAATAGGCATGCTGTGTGAAGCCCATCTGGACAGGTTGGTCTGGATTGGTGATGTTTTCTTTTGCGAACCGGAGAAGACTCCGCGTATAAACGAGTATTTTACGGAGTCTGTGGGTTATGCCTGCGAAGTGGAGTAACAGGAAGTACTGAAGAGGATCTCCAGGAAAATACCAGGGTGAAATTATAGTTTTGGTAACTGTTGATATCGTCGGGCGACAGTGTCGCCGACGGCGATAGCTCCCACAGAGCTATTGTGATGTGAAAGACCAGTTTTCTGGCACTACATGTTACTGCAGGGTTTGGGTTGAGTTTGGGCGCAGAAAGATTTCTGTGGATCCCGCTAAGCGATTGTGATGAACGTTGCATTAATTCCCTTTTTGATTGTGAAGCCAGTCCTTGGTGGACATTGTGGCTATTAGGAGTTACGAGCTCTTAAAAGGCTTCGTGTCGAACGGATAAGGGAGAAGCTGTCCCGCGTCATTTGTGGGATTGGGTGTGTATGGGACCGCATATTTGGGCTTCCCCATCGCATTCCAGGTCTGGGTGTTGACCCCGGTGGGCCCCCCGTGTGGCGGAATATCCCCGCCATCCCGTGGATGGATTAGTCCCACATCGCCTGCAGCGGGTGGTCCTTGGTGTTTATGTACCTCCGTCCCCCCTTACCATCACCTCGGGGTTTTGGGAAGATGTGTGGTGACGGGTGGTTTCCACATGGTATTAAAGTCATCCCGCTGCGGGGGTGTGTTGAGAACTAAGGTCCAGCGGGATTGGGTGTGTGTGGGACCGCATATTTGGGCTTCCCCATCGCGTTCCAGGTTTGGGTGTTGACCTCGGTGCCCCCCCCCCCCCCCCCGTGTGGCGAAATATCTCTGCCATCCCGTGGTTGGATTAGTCCCACATTGCCTGCAGCGGGTGGTCTTTGGTGTTTATGTACCCCCGTCCCCCCTTACCATCACCTCGGGGTTTTGGGAAGATGTGTGGTGACGGGTGGTTTCCACATGGTATCAGAGGCAGGTTGTCCTGCTGCGGGGGTGTGTTGAGATTATATTAGCCAACAGGACACGTGTGTGTGGGACCGCATGTTTGAGCTTTCCCCATCGCGTTCCAGGTCTGGGTGTTGACCCCGATGGGGCCCCCGTGTGGCGGAATATCCCCGTCATCCCGTGGATGGATCAGTCCCACATCGCCTGCAGCGGGTGGTCCTTGGTGTTTATGTACCCCCGTCCCCCATTACCATCACCTCGGGGTTTGGGGAAGATGTGTGGTGACGGGTGGTTTTCACATGGTATCAGAGCCATCCCGCTGCGGGGGTGTGTTGAGAACCAAAGGTCCAGCGGGATTAGGTGTGTGTGGGACCGCATATTTGGGCTTCCCCATTGCGTTCCAGGTCTGGGTGTTGACCCCGGTGGGCCCCCCGTGTGGCGGAATATCCCCGCCATCCCGTGGATGGATTAGTCCCACATCGCCTGCAGCGGGTGGTCCTTGGTGTTTATGTACCCCCGTCCCCCCTTCCTACTACCTCGAGGTTTTGGGAAGATGTGTGGTGACGGGTGGTTTCCACATGATATCAAAGCCATCCCGCTGCGGGGGTGTGTCGAGAACAAAGGTCCAGCGGGATTGGGTGTGTGTGGGACCGCATATTTGGGCTTCCCCATCACGTTCCAAGTCTGGGTGTTGACCCCGGTGGGCCCCCCGTGTGGCGGAATATCCCCGTCATCCCATGGATGGATTAGTCTCACATCGCCTACAGCGGGTGGTCCTTGGTGTTTATGTACCCTCGTCCCCCCTTACCATCACCTCGGGGTTTTGGGAAGATGTGTGGTGACGGGTGGTTTCCACATGGTATCAGAGCCATCCCGCTGCGGGGGTGTGTTGAGAACAAAGGTCCAGCGGGATTGGGTGTGTGTGGGACCGCATATTTGGGCTTCCCCATCGCGTTCCAGGTCTGGGTGTTGACCCCGGTGGGCCCCCCGTGTGGCGGAATATCCCCGCCATCCCGTGGATGGATTAGTCCCACATCGCCTGCAGCGGGTGGTCCTTGGTGTTTATGTACCCCCGTCCCCCCTTACCATCACCTCGGGGTTTTGGGAAGATTTGTGGTGACGGGTGGTTTCCACATGGTATCAGAGGCAGGTTGTCCTGCTGCGGGGGTGTGTTGAGATTATATTAGCCAGCAGGACACGTGTGTGTGGGACCGTATATTTGGGCTTTCCCCACCGCGTTCCAGGTCTGGGTGTTGACCCCGGTGCCCCCCCCCCCCCCCCCGTGTGGCGGAATATCCCCGTCATCTCGTGGTTGGATTAGTCCCACATTGCCTGCAGTGGGTGGTCCTTGGTGTTTATGTATCTCTGTCCCCCCTTACCATCACCTCGGGGTTTTGGGAAGATGGTAAGGGGGGACGGGGGTACATAAACACCAAGGACCACCCGCTGCAGGCGATATGGGACTAATCCATCCACGGGATGGCGGGGATATTCCTCCACACGGGGGGCCCACCGGGGTCAACACCCAGACCTGGAACGCGATGGGAAAGCCCAAATATGCGGTCCCACACACACCCAATCCCGCTGGACCTTTGTTCTCAACAGTGGCGATTTGAGCAACGGGTAAAGGCTGACCTGTCTCCGTGTTTTGGTTGTCAACTTGAGTTGCCCGGGTTATTGGGCATTCGTTGTAACACATAATGAGATTCTTAGGCATGCGTGCCATTAAGACTAAAGATTCCAGCTGTAGGCCGCGAAGAGAAATGCTCAAGGTTGTCGTTGGAAACGGTGGTGGGGCCTGACACTTCGGCACACCGAATATGTGCCCTGAGTGCACGGAACGTTTGGCCGCCGAGGCATTTGTGTGTGATATGTTGAACTGTGCGTGAGTGCACGTTCTTGTGATATATCTGCTTGTGAAATGCTATGATTGCATGGAAGGAATACCGCTGTCCCAAGTAAGGGGTAAGGTCGTTATAAATTGGTCAGCTGAATGCTGACCGTTGCTTTGTTTGCCACTGTTGTAGTGGATTGTCCCCATGCAGTGCTGGAGAGCCGAGCGGAAAATAATGGGTTGAATCCCTTGCTGATGCTGCTGCTGTTATGCTGGCTCTCGAAGGCTAAATAAAGAAATGTTTTATGATTTTCATGTATGGTCGGCCTGTGTGTCGATGTATGTAATCCATACTTATTAAGAACACATGTAAGGTCGTAAGGCCATACTCTTTGGCGTAAGTTGTATACATTCCTGTGAGATATATATAAATGTGGTGGTTTATATATATAGTGGACATTCCTGGCTAATGAGTTCAAGTTTAATCCTGAATGCTTCCGCTAGAATGCTCTGAGTTAGGATGCGTATACTGGTTTTGATATTCATAAGTAATATCCCCGACTGTCTATGGAATGTGGCGTGGGGCCTCGACCGGACCTTCTATTATATTTCATATGACGAACGGAGGTGTTACAGCACATAGTTGTTTGGAACAGCGAAGGTTGGCTATTTGCAGACCGTTTTTAGAAATCTATAAATAGAACCCAAGAGGTACCTCAGAATGCATGCTTACTTGCTCCCCAGTCTTCTAGCGCTTTCTGAGGTTGCCTTAGCTCGGCACTTGGCTAACGAGGGGAAGCACTCTAAGATCTTTCGGGTGTGTGGTGGGACCTCTACGTCGAGCCCTTGGGTTAGTTCTCTTTTCTCTTCTGTTGATGTTGGTGACCGGGCGGTCTGGCGGTTTGTCCTGGCGGGTTGAAGACCGCGCGGTCTGGCGGTTTGTCTCAGCCGGCTTGGAGACCGGGCGGTCTGGCGGTCTACCCTGGCAGTCTCGCTTCCTCTCTGGTGGTAGTCCGTGCGGTTAGCCCTGCTGTCTAACCGCGCGGTTTGTGCGGTTTGTTTTGTATAGTCCGCTTAGTTCTGTAATTTTTTAGTCTCACATCTCTTATTTGTATTCTCTCATCTCTCCTCCATTCTATATAAGGGAGGGCATACCTTTGTAATAGACATCTTTTTTTGGATAATAAAATTTCAATTATTCAAAAGTTTATTCGCTTGTTCTCTCCTTTTCGCTACTTTCTAATATGGTATCAGAGCACACGGTCATTTCCTCCTGATTCTGTGCGCTCTCTGCTGTTCGCGGCTTGGTTTCCGCGTTCTGCCACCCCCCGTTCCTACCAGGAGGCCCTTACTATTCCTCACTGGAAAGTTGCCATGGATGAGGAGATTGCTACTCTCACTAAACAGGGTACCTGGACCCTTGTTCCGCCTCCTTTCGGCAGAGATGTTGTTGGTTGTCGCTGGGTCTTCGTGGTGAAGTTTCTCCCGGATGGCAGTGTGGATCGTTATAAGGCTCGCCTGGTTGCCAAGGGTTTTACCCAAACTTATGGGATTGATTACTTTGACACTTTCTCTCCCGTGGCTCGCCTCAGCACTATTCGGGTTCTTCTCTCTGTGGCTGTCAACAGGGATTGGCCCATCTCGCAGCTAGATGTTAAGAATGCCTTCCTCTATGGAGATCTGCAGGAAGATGTTTACATGGAGCAACCTCCTGGGTATGTTGCTCAGGGGGAGACACGGGTATGCCGGCTAAAGAAGGCTATCTATGGCCTCAAGCAGAGTCCTCGTGCCTGGTTTGACAAGTTCAGTGGCATTGTTGCGGCCATTGGTTTTACACGAAGCTCAGCAGATCACTCCTTGTTTGTTCGGAAAACCGCCTCTGGTCTTGTTGTTATTGCGGTTTATGTTGATGACATTCTTCTTACTGGCGATGACCAGGATGGGGTATTGATGACCAAGAAACACCTTCGTCAACATCTGGTTACAAAGGATATGGGCTCCCCGAAATACTTTCTGGGGATTGAAATCTCTAGAAAGCCCAACTCCATGGTCCTTTCACAACGGAAGTATGCTCTTGATCTTTTAAAGGAGACAGGACTCACTGGTGCTAAACCTGCACGTTGTCCTATGGCTGCTGGAGAAGACAAAACTTGGACAGATGACTCACCTCTTCTCCCTGATCTTACGAGATACCGGCGTCTGGTGGGCAAGCTCATATATCTCACGGTAACCAGACCCGACATCTCTTATGCTTGTTGGCAAGGTGAGCCAGTTCATGCAAGCTCCGAGGGAGTGTCATCTACAATCTGCTCTGAGGATATTAGAGTATATTAAAGCTGCTCCAGGGAAAGGACTCCTATTTCAGAAGAATGGTCACCTAAGGGTTGAAGCTTACTCTGATTCAAGCTATGCGGATGACAAAGGGGACCGCAAATCGACTTCAGGTTTCTGCACATTTGTTGGATGCAATCTTGTGAGTTGGAAGAGCAAGAAACAGTCTGTCGTTTCCAGGTCTAGTGCAGAGGCGGAATATCGTAGCATGGCATCGACTACATGTGAGTTGAAGTGGTTGAGGGCTCTCATGCTTGACTTAGGAGAGGTTTACAACTATCCTCTTCCTATGTTCTGTGACAATAAGGCCGCGATACACATTTCCAAAAATCCGGTCTTTTATGAGAGAACAAAACACATAGAAGTCGACTGTCATTTTATTCGGGAAGAAATATTGAAGAAACAGATTTGCACTCCTTTTGTCACGTCCGACAACGAGTTGGCAGATGTCTTCACCAAGCCGGTGTCCGCTTCCTTTTTCCACATCTGCGACAAGCTGGGCATGATCGATATATATGCTCCAGCTTGAGGGGGAGTGTTGAAGTTGGTGACCGGGCGGTCTGGCGGTTTGTCCTGGCGGGTTGAAGACCGCGCGGTCTGGCGGTTTGTCTCAGCCGGCTTGGAGACCGGGCGGTCTGGCGGTCTACCCTGGCAGTCTCGCTTCCTCTCTGGTGGTAGCTGTGCGGTTAGCCCTGCTGTCTAACCGCGCGGTTTGTGCGGTTTGTTTTGTATAGTCCGCTTAGTTCTGTAATTTTTTAGTCCCACATCTTTTATTTGTATTCTCTCATCTCTCCTCCATTCTATATAAGGGAGGGCATACCTTTGTAATAGACACCTTTTTTTGGATAATAAAATTTCAATTATTCAAAAGTTTATTCGCTTGTTCTCTCCTTTTCGCTACTTTCTAACATGGTATCAGAGCACACGGTCATTTCCTCCTGATTCTGTGCGCTCTCTGCTGTTCGCGGCTTGGTTTCCGCGTTCTGCGACTTGTCTCGCAGCTTGCCTTCTCTTTTGTCCGCGCGGTTTGTTTCTATCCGCGCAGCTTGTTTCTGTCCGCTGCCCTGTTCGCGCGGCTTGCTTCTTCTTGGTTCTCTTCTCCTACTATTATTCGTCGCAGCGACCTGTTTCCTTGTCGCCGCGCTCCTTGTTTTTTCTTGCCTCTCCGACTTCCTAGTCGTTGCGGTCCTGTCTCTGTCCGCGTGACTTGTCTCTACCCGCTGCGGACTTCTTCTCCCTGTCCGCTTCTGCTTTCCCCATATCCGCTTATCTCTATACTCGCGGTTTGCTGCTGTGATCTGCCTGACCGTGCGGGTTGTTCCTTTCTCACCCGCATCTTGGTCGCGGTCACCTGCTCTTCTCTTCTCTTCTGTTCGCTCGGCCTTCTCAGTCCGCACGACCTCTTATCCGCTGGGCCTTTGCCTGCTTTTTAGCCGCTTGATTCTCCGTCTGCCCGCGCGACCTGTCCGCGCGGCTTGCCCCTTCTTTTTCGCGACCGTTTTCGCGATCTCCTCTATTCGCCGCGCTCTACTTCTTGTTTCCTTCTACCCGCTCCTGCTTGCTAGTCGCCCCGGCCTCATCTTTGGCCGTGCGACTTGTTCTCCTCTGTTCGCCCGACTTTTTCAGGTCGTGCGACTTCTTTCCCTCTGCTTTGCTCTGCTTCTTGGTAGCAGCCTCCCTAGCTGCGCGACCTGTTTTTTGTTCGCCCGGCTTGGTGCTCTTTTCTCTTCTCGCGGCTTGTTCTTCTCGTCGCGGTTTGCTCCTCTCTTGCTTCCATGGCTTTCCTCTCCTCCAGCCTGTCCGCCTCCGTGGTCACCTCTTCTGGTAGTGCTCATGTTGTTACTCGCGGACGATGGCTCATCGACTCTGGTGCAACCAATCATATGACAGGCAACCCTCAATGTTTCTCTCTTCTTGACACACAGGCTCAGTTGCCCCCGGTCATTGTTGCTGATGGATCTCCCTCCCCGATCCATGGGACGGGCATGGTTCAAGCCACTCCATCTCTCTGCTTGGCTGATACCCTCTATGTACCCAAGTTTCCGTGCAATTTATTATCGGTTACTTCTTTATGCAAGCAACTACGGTGTTCTGTCATATTCACCCCTACCACTTGTGCTTTTCAGGATCCGGACTCCCAACGGACGATTGCTACCGGGACTGAGAGTGGTGGCCTCTACTTCCTCGACAACGTTTCTGCTCTATCCGCCTTCTCCTCCTCCTCTACAGATCTTCTCCAATGGCATCTTCGCCTTGGACATGCTCCTCCCCGAATTCTACGACAGCTCCTGCCTCACCTCCCTCCTCATCCTCCTCCTCTAAACTGTGATGCATGTCAACTTGGCAAACATCATCGCTCCTCCTTTCCACCAACGCAAAGTCGGGGCTCTTCCCATCCGTTCGACCTCGTTCACTCTGACATATGGGGTCCCGCTCCTAACCTCACCATCGGTCGGGGTAGTTCCTATTTTGTCACCTTCATTGATGATTTCTCTCGATGTACGTGGGTATATCTTCTCAAAGATCGCTCTGAGCTGTTCTATGTTTGGACCTCCTTTTATTCTATGGTTAAAACTCAGTTTGATGCGTCTATTAAACTCCTTCGTTCTGACAATGCTAAGGAGTATCTTAGCCACGACTTCTCCTCTTTTTGTACTCACCATGGTGTTATTCGTCAAACCAGCTGTGTCTACACCTCACAACAAAATGGGGTGGCGGAACGCAAAAACCGTCACCTCCTTGATGTCGCTCGCACTATGATGACTCAAATGCATGTTCCTCGCTCCTATTGGGGCTATGTTGTCCTCCTCTCCTGCTATCTCACCAATCGCCTTCCCTCCACAGTTCTCCACGGTGCTACCCCCTTCTCCATTCTTTATCCGGACAAGGATCCCTTTCCTCTTCCTCTGCACATCTTTGGGTGCACCGCTTTTGTGCACTCTCCCACTGCCACCCGTGATAAACTCTCACCACGTGCCACCAAATGTGTCTTTCTGGGCTACTCTCCCACTCAGAAAGGATATTGTTGCTTTGACCCTGTTACCCGCAAGCAATTTGTCTCTGCGGATGTCACCTTCTTTGACAATGCATCTTACTTCTCTCCCGCTTCCTCTTCTACTCCTCCTGCTCCTACTTCTCATACCAACCCATCCATTCCCTCTGCTCCCACTGATGTTCCGCCCTCTCCACCCACTCCACCGTCTTCCCCATCCTCCTCATCTCCACCCTCTACTCCGCTTTCTCCCTCCACTCCGCTGTCATCTCTCTCTACTCCCGGGCCAGCTCTCTCCACCACGGATACTCCGGATACTGAGGCACCTGCTGACCTGGATCTCCCGATTGCTCTTCGCAAAGGGGTTCAGGCCTGTACCCACCATCCTCTTGCTGCAGTTGTTTCCTACGATCGTCTTACCCCTGCTCGCCGAGCTTTTGCACTGGCTATCTCGGCCACTGCCACCCCCCGTTCCTACCAGGAGGCCCTTACTATTCCTCACTGGAAAGTTGCCATGGATGAGGAGATTGCTACTCTCACTGAACGGGGTACCTGGACCCTTGTTCCGCCTCCTTTCGGCACAGATGTTGTTGGTTGTCGCTGGGTCTTCGTTGTGAAGTTTCTCCCGGATGGCAGTGTGGATCGTTATAAGGCTCGCCTGGTTGCCAAGGGTTTTACCCAAACTTATGGGATTGATTACTTTGACACTTTCTCTCCCGTGGCTCGCCTCAACACTATTCGGGTTCTTCTCTCTGTGGCTGTCAACAGGGATTGGCCCATCTCGCAGCTAGATGTTAAGAATGCCTTCCTCTATGGAGATCTGCAGGAAGATGTTTACATGGAGCAACCTCCTGGGTATGTTGCTCAGGGGAGACACGGGTATGCCGGCTAAGAAGGCTATCTATGGCCTCAAGCAGAGTCCTCCGTGCCTGGTTTGACAAGTTCAGTGGCATTGTTGCGGCCATTGGTTTTACACGAAGCTCAGCAGATCACTCCTTGTTTGTTCGGAAAACCGCCTCTGGTCTTGTTGTTCTTGCGGTTTATGTTGATGACATTCTTCTTACTGGCGATGACCAGGATGGGGTATTGATGACCAAGAAACACCTTCGTCAACATCTGGTTACAAAGGATATGGGCTCCCCGAAATACTTTCTGGGGATTGAAATCTCTAGAAAGCCCAACTCCATGGTCCTTTCACAACGGAAGTATGCTCTTAATCTTTTAAAGGAGACAGGACTCACTGGTGCTAAACCTGCACGTTGTCCTATGGCTGCTGGAGAAGACAAAACTTGGACAGATGACTCACCTCTTCTCCCTGATCTTACGAGATACCGGCGTCTGGTGGGCAAGCTCATATATCTCACGGTAACCAGACCCGACATCTCTTATGCTGTTGGCAAGGTGAGCCAGTTCATGCAAGCTCCGAGGGAGTGTCATCTACAATCTGCTCTGAGGATATTAGAGTATATTAAAGCTGCTCCAGGGAAAGGACTCCTATTTCAGAAGAATGGTCACCTAAGGGTTGAAGCTTACTCTGATTCAAGCTATGCGGATGACAAAGGGGACCGCAAATCGACTTCAGGTTTCTGCACATTTGTTGGAGGCAATCTTGTGAGTTGGAAGAGCAAGAAACAGTCTGTCGTTTCCAGGTCTAGTGCAGAGGCGGAATATCGTAGCATGACATCGACTACATGTGAGTTGAAGTGGTTGAGGGCTCTCATGCTTGACTTAGGAGAGGTTTACAACTATCCTCTTCCTATGTTCTGTGACAATAAGGCCGCGATACACATTTCCAAAAATCCGGTCTTTCATGAGAGAACAAAACACATAGAAGTCGACTGTCATTTTATTCGGGAAGAAATATTGAAGAAACAGATTT
Source organism: Platanthera guangdongensis (assembly GCA_039583875.1). Lineage (NCBI taxonomy): Eukaryota > Viridiplantae > Streptophyta > Magnoliopsida > Asparagales > Orchidaceae > Platanthera > Platanthera guangdongensis. The sequence continues at coordinate 51,286,040 of CM077152.1, forward strand.
GCACTCCTTTTGTCACGTCCGACAACGAGTTGGCAGATGTCTTCACCAAGCCGGTGTCCGCTTCCTTTTTCCACATCTGCGACAAGCTGGGCATGATCGATATATATGCTCCAGCTTGAGGGGGAGTGTTGAAGTTGGTGACCGGGCGGTCTGGCGGTTTGTCCTGGCGGGTTGAAGACCGCGCGGTCTGGCGGTTTGTCTCAGCCGGCTTGGAGACCGGGCGGTCTGGCGGTCTACCCTGGCAGTCTCGCTTCCTCTCTGGTGGTAGCCGTGCGGTTAGCCCTGCTGTCTAACCGCGCGGTTTGTGCGGTTTGTTTTGTATAGTCCGCTTAGTTCTGTAATTTTTTAGTCTCACATCTTTTATTTGTATTCTCTCATCTCTCCTCCATTCTATATAAGGGAGGGCATACCTTTGTAATAGACATCTTTTTTTGGATAATAAAATTTCAATTATTCAAAAGTTTATTCGCTTGTTCTCTCCTTTTCGCTACTTTCTAACATGGTATCAGAGCACACGGTCATTTCCTCCTGATTCTGTGCGCTCTCTGCTGTTCGTGGCTTGGTTTCCGCGTTCTGCGACTTGTCTCGCAGCTTGCCTTCTCTTTTGTCCGCGCGGTTTGTTTCTATCCGCGCAGCTTGTTTCTGTCCGCTGCCCTGTTCGCGCGGCTTGCTTCTTATTGGTTCTCTTCTCCTACTGTTATTCGTCGCAGCGACCTGTTTCCTTGTCGCCGCGCTCCTTGTTTTTTCTTGCCTCTCCGACTTCCTAGTCGTTGCGGCCTGTCTCTGTCCGCGTGACTTGTCTCTACCCGCTGCGGACTTCTTCTCCCTGTCCGCTTCTGCTTTCCCCATATCCGCTTATCTCTATACTCGCGGTTTGCTGCTGTGATCTGCCTGACCGTGCGGGTTGTTCCTTTCTCACCCGCATCTTGGTCGCGGTCACCTGCTCTTCTCTTCTCTTCTGTTCGCTCGGCCTTCTCAGTCCGCGCGACCTCTTACCCGCTGGGCCTTTGCCTGCTTTTTAGCCGCTTGATTCTCCGTCTGCCCGCGCGACCTGTCCGCGCGGCTTGCCCCTTCTTTTTCGCGACCGTTTTCGCGATCTCCTCTATTCGCCGCGCTCTACTTCTTGTTGCCTTCTACCCGCTCCTGCTTGCTAGTCGCCCCGGCCTCATCTTTGGCCGTGCGACTTGTTCTCCTCTGTTCGCCCGACTTTTTCAGGCCGTGCGACTTCTTTCCCTCTGCTTTGCTCTGCTTCTTGGTAGCAGCCTCCCTAGCTGCGCGACCTGTTTTCTGTTCGCCCGGCTTGGTGCTCTTTTCTCTTCTCGCGGCTTGTTCTTCTCGTCGCGGTTTGCTCCTCTCTTGCTTCCATGGCTTTCCTCTCCTCCAGCCTGTCCGCCTCCGTGGTCACCTCTTCTGGTAGTGCTCATGTTGTTACTCGCGGACGATGGCTCATCGACTCTGGTGCAACCAATCATATGACAGGCAACCCTCAATGTTTCTCTCTTCTTGACACACAGGCTCAGTTTCCCCCGGTCATTGTTGCTGATGGATCTCCCTCCCCGGTCCATGGGACGGGCATGGTTCAAGCCACTCCATCTCTCTGCTTGGCTGATACCCTCTATGTACCCAAGTTTCCGTGCAATTTATTATCGGTTACTTCTTTATGCAAGCAACTACGGTGTTCTGTCATATTCACCCCTACCACTTGTGCTTTTCAGGATCCGGACTCCCAACGGACGATTGCTACCGGGACTGAGAGTGGTGGCCTCTACTTCCTCGACAACGTTTCTGCTCTATCCGCCTTCTCCTCCTCCTCTACAGATCTTCTCCAATGGCATCTTCACCTTGGACATGCTCCTCCCCGAATTCTACGACAGCTCCTGTCGCACCTCCCTCCTCATCCTCCTCCTCTAAACTGTGATGCATGTCAACTTGGCAAACATCACCGCTCCTCCTTTCCACCAACGCAAAGTCGGGGCTCTTCCCATCCGTTCGACCTCGTTCACTCTGACATATGGGGTCCCGCTCCTAACCTCACCATCGGTCGGGTAGTTCCTATTTTGTCACCTTCATTGATGATTTCTCTCGATGTACGTGGGTATATCTTCTCAAAGATCGCTCTGAGTTGTTCTATGTTTGGACCTCCTTTTATTCTATGGTTAAAACTCAGTTTGATGCGTCTATTAAACTCCTTCGTTCTGACAATGCTAAGGAGTATCTTAGCCACGACTTCTCCTCTTTTTGTACTCACCATGGTGTTATTCGTCAAACCAGCTGTGTCTACACCTCACAACAAAATGGGGTGGCGGAACGCAAAAACCGTCACCTCCTTGATGTCGCTCGCACTATGATGACTCAAATGCATGTTCCTCGCTCCTATTGGGGCTATGTTGTCCTCCTCTCCTGCTATCTCATCAATCGCCTTCCCTCCACAGTTCTCCACGGTGCTACCCCCTTCTCCATTCTTTATCCGGACAAGGATCCCTTTCCTCTTCCTCTGCACATCTTTGGGTGCACCGCTTTTGTGCACTCTCCCACTGCCACCCGTGATAAACTCTCACCACGTGCCACCAAATGTGTCTTTCTGGGCTACTCTCCCACTCAGAAAGGATATTGTTGCTTTGACCCTGTTACCCGCAAGCAATTTGTCTCTGCGGATGTCACCTTCTTTGCCAATGCATCTTACTTCTCTCCCGCTTCCTCTTCTACTCCTCCTGCTCCTACTTCTCATACCAACCCATCCATTCCCTCTGCTCCCACTGATGTTCCGCCCTCTCCACCCACTCCACCGTCTTCCCCATCCTCCTCATCTCCACCCTCTACTCCGCTTTCTCCCTCCACTCCGCTGCCATCTCTCTCTACTCCCGGGCCAGCTCTCTCCACCACGGATACTCCGGATACTGAGGCACCTGCTGACCTGGATCTCACGATTGCTCTTCGCAAAGGGGTTCAGGCCTGTACCCAACATCCTCTTGCTGCAGTTGTTTCCTACGATCGTCTTACCACTGCTCGTCGAGCTTTTGCACTGGCTATCTCGGCCACTGCCACCCCCCGTTCCTACCAGGAGGCCCTTACTATTCCTCACTGGAAAGTTATCATGGATGAGGAGATTGCTACTCTCACTGAACGGGGTACCTGGACCCTTGTTCCGCCTCCTTTCGGCACAGATGTTGTTGGTTGTCGCTGGGTCTTCGTGGTGAAGTTTCTCCCGGATGGCAGTGTGGATCGTTATAAGGCTCGCCTGGTTGCCAAGGGTTTTACCCAAACTTATGGGATTGATTACTTTGACACTTTCTCTCTCGTGGCTCGCCTCAGCACTATTCGGGTTCTTCTCTCTGTGGCTGTCAACAGGGATTGGCCCATCTCGCAGCTAGATGTTAAGAATGCCTTCCTCTATGGAGATCTGCAGGAAGATGTTTACATGGAGCAACCTCCTGGGTATGTTGCTCAGGGGGAGACACGGGTATGCCGGCTAAAGAAGGCTATCTATAGCCTCAAGCAGAGTCCTCGTGCCTGGTTTGACAAGTTCAGTGGCATTGTTGCGGCCATTGGTTTTACACGAAGCTCAGCAGATCACTCCTTGTTTGTTCGGAAAACCGCCTCTGGTCTTGTTGTTCTTGCGGTTTATGTTGATGACATTCTTCTTACTGGCGATGACCAGGATGGGGTATTGATGACCAAGAAACACCTTCGTCAATATCTGGTTACAAAGGATATGGGCTCCCCGAAATACTTTCTGGGGATTGAAATCTCTAGAAAGCCCAACTCCATGGTCCTTTCACAATGGAAGTATGCTCTTGATCTTTTAAAGGAGACAGGACTCACTGGTGCTAAACCTGCACGTTGTCCTATTGCTGCTGGAGAAGACAAAACTTGGACAGATGACTCACCTCTTCTCCCTGATCTTACGAGATACCGGCGTCTGGTGGGCAAGCTCATATATCTCACGGTAACCAGACCCGACATCTCTTATGTTGTTGGCAAGGTGAGCCAGTTCATGCAAGCTCCGAGGGAGTGTCATCTACAATCTGTTCTGAGGATATTAGAGTATATTAAAGCTGCTCCAGGGAAAGGACTCCTATTTCAGAAGAATGGTCACCTAAGGGTTGAAGCTTACTCTGATTCAAGCTATGCGGATGACAAAGGGGACCGCAAATCGACTTCAGGTTTCTGCACATTTGTTGGAGGCAATCTTGTGAGTTGGAAGAGCAAGAAATAGTCTGTCGTTTCCAGGTCTAGTGCAGAGGCGGAATATCGTAGCATGGCATCGACTACATGTGAGTTGAAGTGGTTGAGGGCTCTCATGCTTGACTTAGGAGAGGTTTACAACTATCCTCTTCCTATGTTCTGTGACAATAAGGCCGCGATACACATTTCCAAAAATCCGTCTTTCATGAGAGAACAAAACACATAGAAGTCGACTGTCATTTTATTCGGGAAGAAATATTGAAGAAACAGATTTGCACTCCTTTTGTCACGTCCGACAACGAGTTGGCAGATGTCTTCACCAAGCCGGTGTCCGCTTCCTTTTTCCACATCTGCGACAAGCTGGGCATGATCGATATATATGCTCCAGCTTGAGGGGGAGTGTTGAAGTTGGTGACCGGGCGGTCTGGCGGTTTGTCCTGGCGGGTTGAAGACCGCGCGGTCTGGCGGTTTGTCTCAGCCGGCTTGGAGACCGGGAGGTCTGGCGGTCTACCCTGGCAGTCTCGCTTCCCCTCTGGTGGTAGCCGTGCGGTTAGCCCTGCTGTCTAACCGCGCGGTTTGTGCGGTTTGTTTTGTATAGTCCGCTTAGTTCTGTAATTTTTTAGTCCACATCTTTTATTTGTATTCTCTCATCTCTCCTCCATTCTATATAAGGGAGGGCATACCTTTGTAATAGACATCTTTTTTTGGATAATAAAATTTCAATTATTCAAAAGTTTATTCGCTTGTTCTCTCCTTTTCGCTACTTTCTAACATGGTATCAGAGCACACGGTCATTTCCTCCTGATTCTGTGCGCTCTCTGCTGTTCGTGGCTTGGTTTCCGCGTTCTGCGACTTGTCTCGCAGCTTGCCTTCTCTTTTGTCCGCGCGGTTTGTTTCTATCCGCGCAGCTTGTTTCTGTCCGCTGCCCTGTTCGCGCGGCTTGCTTCTTCTTGGTTCTCTTCTCCTACTGTTATTCGTCGCAGCGACCTGTTTCCTTGTCGCCGCGCTCCTTGTTTTTTCTTGCCTCTCCGACTTCCTAGTCGTTGCGGCATGTCTCTGTCCGCGTGACTTGTCTCTACCCGCTGCGGACTTCTTCTCCCTGTCCGCTTCTGCTTTCCCCATATCCGCTTATCTCTATACTCGCGTTTGCTGCTGTGATCTGCCTGACCGTGCGGGTTGTTCCTTTCTCACCCGCATCTTGGTCGCGGTCACCTGCTCTTCTCTTCTCTTCTGTTCGCTCAGCCTTCTCAGTCCGCGCGACCTCTTACCCGCTGGGCCTTTGCCTGCTTTTTAGCCGCTTGATTCTCCGTCTGCCCGCGCGACCTGTCCGCGCGGCTTGCCCCTTCTTTTTCGCGACCGTTTTCGCGATCTCCTCTATTCGCCGTGCTCTACTTCTTGTTGCCTTCTACCCTCTCCTGCTTGCTAGTCGCCCCGGCCTCATCTTTGGCCGTGCGACTTGTTCTCCTCTGTTCGCCCGACTTTTTCAGGCCGTGCGACTTCTTTCCCTCTGCTTTGCTCTGCTTCTTGGTAGCAGCCTCCCTAGCTGCGCGACCTGTTTTCTGTTCGCCCGGCTTGGTGCTCTTTTCTCTTCTCGCGGCTTGTTCTTCTCGTCGCGGTTTGCTCCTCTCTTGCTTCCATGGCTTTCCTCTCCTCCAGCCTGTCCGCCTCCGTGGTCACCTCTTCTGGTAGTGCTCATGTTGTTACTCGCGGACGATGGCTCATCGACTCTGGTGCAACCAATCATATGACAGGCAACCCTCAATGTTTCTCTCTTCTTGACACACAGGCTCAGTTGCCCCCGGTCATTGTTGCTGATGGATCTCCCTCCCCGGTCCATAGGACGGGCATGGTTCAAGCCACTCCATCTCTCTGCTTGGCTGATACCCTCTATGTACCCAAGTTTCCGTGCAATTTATTATCGGTTACTTCTTTATGCAAGCAACTACGGTGTTCTGTCATATTCACCCCTACCACTTGTGCTTTTCAGGATCCGGACTCCCAACGGACGATTGTTACCGGGACTGAGAGTGGTGGCCTCTACTTCCTCGACAACGTTTCTGCTCTATCCGCCTTCTCCTCCTCCTCTACAGATCTTCTCCAATGGCATCTTCGCCTTGGACATGCTCCTCCCCGAATTCTACGACAGCTCCTGCCGCACCTCCCTCCTCATCCTCCTCCTCTAAACTGTGATGCATGTCAACTTGGCAAACATCACCGCTCCTCCTTTCCACCAACGCAAAGTCGGGGCTCTTCCCATCCGTTCGACCTCGTTCACTCTGACATATGGGGTCCCGCTCCTAACCTCACCATCGGTCGGGGTAGTTCCTATTTTGTCACCTTCATTGATGATTTCTCTCGATGTACGTGGGTATATCTTCTCAAAGATCGCTCTGAGTTGTTCTATGTTTGGACCTCCTTTTATTCTATGGTTAAAACTCAGTTTGATGCGTCTATTAAACTCCTTCGTTCTGACAATGCTAAGGAGTATCTTAGCCACGACTTCTCCTCTTTTTGTACTCACCATGGTGTTATTCGTCAAACCAGCTGTGTCTACACCTCACAACAAAATGGGGTGGCGGAACGCAAAAACCGTCACCTCCTTGATGTCGCTCGCACTATGATGACTCAAATGCATGTTCCTCGCTCCTATTGGGGCTATGTTGTCCTCCTCTCCTGCTATCTCATCAATCGCCTTCCCTCTACAGTTCTCCACGGTGCTACCCCCTTCTCCATTCTTTATCCGGACAAGGATCCCTTTCCTCTTCCTCTGCACATCTTTGGGTGCACCGCTTTTGTGCACTCTCCCACTGCCACCCGTGATAAACTCTCACCACGTGCCACCAAATGTGTCTTTCTGGGCTACTCTCCCACTCAGAAAGGATATTGTTGCTTTGACCCTGTTACCCGCAAGCAATTTGTCTCTGCGGATGTCACCTTCTTTGCCAATGCATCTTACTTCTCTCCCGCTTCCTCTTCTACTCCTCCTGCTCCTACTTCTCATACCAACCCATCCATTCCCTCTGCTCCCACTGATGTTCCGCCCTCTCCACCCACTCCACCGTCTTCCCCATCCTCCTCATCTCCACCCTCTACTCCGCTTTCTCCCTCCACTCCGCTGCCATCTCTCTCTACTCCCGGGCCAGCTCTCTCCACCACGGATACTCTGGATACTGAGGCACCTGCTGACCTGGATCTCCCGATTGCTCTTCGCAAAGGGGTTCAGGCATGTACCCAACATCCTCTTGCTGTAGTTGTTTCCTACGATCGTCTTACCCCTGCTCGCCGAGTTTTTGCACTGGCTATCTCGGCCACTGCCACCCCCCGTTCCTACCAGGAGGCCCTTACTATTCCTCACTGGAAAGTTGTCATGGATGAGGAGATTGCTACTCTCACTGAACGGGGTACCTGGACCCTTGTTCCGCCTCCTTTCGGCACAGATGTTGTTGGTTGTCGCTGGGTCTTCGTGGTGAAGTTTCTCCCGGATGGCAGTGTGGATCGTTATAAGGCTCGCCTGGTTGCCAAGGGTTTTACCCAAACTTATGGGATTGATTACTTTGACACTTTCTCTCCTGTGGCTCGCCTCAGCACTATTCGGGTTCTTCTCTCTGTGGCTGTCAACAGGGATTGGCCCATCTCGCAGCTAGATGTTAAGAATGCCTTCCTCTATGGAGATCTGCAGGAAGATGTTTACATGGAGCAACCTCCTGGGTATGTTGCTCAGGGGGAGACACGGGTATGCAGGCTAAAGAAGGCTATCTATAGCCTCAAGCAGAGTCCTCGTGCCTGGTTTGACAAGTTCAGTGGCATTGTTGCGGCCATTGGTTTTACACGAAGCTCAGCAGATCACTCCTTGTTTGTTCGGAAAACCGCCTCTGGTCTTGTTGTTCTTGCGGTTTATGTTGATGACATTCTTCTTACTGGCGATGACCAGGATGGGGTATTGATGACCAAGAAACACCTTCGTCAACATCTGGTTACAAAGGATATGGGCTCCCCGAAATACTTTCTGGGGATTGAAATCTCTAGAAAGCCCAACTCCATGGTCCTTTCACAATGGAAGTATGCTCTTGATCTTTTAAAGGAGACAGGACTCACTGGTGCTAAACCTGCACGTTGTCCTATGGCTGCTGGAGAAGACAAAACTTGGACAGATGACTCACCTCTTCTCCCTGATCTTACGAGATACCGGCGTCTGGTGGGCAAGCTCATATATCTCACGGTAACCAGACCCGACATCTCTTATGCTGTTGGCAAGGTGAGCCAGTTCATGCAAGCTCCGAGGGAGTGTCATCTACAATCTGCTCTGAGGATATTAGAGTATATTAAAGCTGCTCCAGAGAAAGGACTCCTATTTCAGAAGAATGGTCACCTAAGGGTTGAAGCTTACTCTGATTCAAGCTATGCGGATGACAAAGGGGACCGCAAATCGACTTCAGGTTTCTGCACATTTGTTGGAGGCAATCTTGTGAGTTGGAAGAGCAAGAAACAGTCTGTCGTTTCCAGGTCTAGTGCAGAGGCGGAATATCGTAGCATGGCATCGACTACATGTGAGTTGAAGTGGTTGAGTGCTCTCATGCTTGACTTAGGAGAGGTTTACAACTATCCTCTTCCTATGTTCTGTGACAATAAGGCCGCGATACACATTTCCAAAAATCCGGTCTTTCATGAGAGAACAAAACACATAGAAGTCGACTGTCATTTTATTCGGGAAGAAATATTGAAGAAACAGATTTGCACTCCTTTTGTCACGTCCGACAACGAGTTGGCAGATGTCTTCACCAAGCCGGTGTCCGCTTCCTTTTTCCACATCTGCGACAAGCTGGGCATGATCGATATATATGCTCCAGCTTGAGGGGGAGTGTTGAAGTTGGTGACCGGGCGGTCTGGCGGTTTGTCCTGGCGGGTTGAAGACCGCGCGGTCTGGCGGTTTGTCTCAGCCGGCTTGGAGACCGGGCGGTCTGGCGGTCTACCCTGGCAGTCTCGCTTCCTCTCTGGTGGTAGCCGTGCGGTTAACCCTGCTGTCTAACCGCGCGGTTTGTGCGGTTTGTTTTGTATAGTCCGCTTAGTTCTGTAATTTTTTAGTCCCACATCTCTTATTTGTATTCTCTCATCTCTCCTCCATTCTATATAAGGGAGGGCATACCTTTGTAATAGACATCTTTTTTGGATAATAAAATTTCAATTATTCAAAAGTTTATTCGCTTGTTCTCTCCTTTTCGCTACTTTCTAACATCTTCCTTTGTTATTTGGCTTGTAGGAGAGAAGTAAGTGTGTGATCACCCCTTCCACAAGGCTGAACTTCACAGAGACCGAATTCTCGATTTCAACAGTGAGTGATGATGATGATTAGTACTTCCTCAATTTTGAGTGAAAGAGAGTTATATTTTGTACTTAGCATAAACCCTTATTGACTCTTATGATGTACTAAGCATAAGCTCTTCTCTCTTAGACATGTTTATCTCTTGTGTGGACAGATTTTATTTCACAGCGTGATGTGGATTGGTTTTATACTCAACATTTATTACTTACTTAAGTGATTGGTTTGGATAATGAATTAGTCAGCATGAACATCATCTTATAGTGGAGACTAACTCGTGGGTTGGTGTCACTGTAAAATGACGATTCTAAGCAGTAAGATTCCACTCGGGTTAGTGTTAATGACTCGGGGTATGTTCAGAAAAGGGGTCTTACAAACTGCTATCATCCAAATTTGATCCAAAGTAAAAAAATCCACAAAATACTAGGTCACCCTGTGCGAGCTTTGTTTGGGGACAAATTAATGCATCAGAATCTATGGTGCACATGTATGAAAATCACACTAATTGTCCACTTAACAATGAGATTAGACCAATTATTTCTAATACGTTAGTGTTTATTTCGCAGGCTACTATCCCTCCTCCGTCGGCTGTTAGTCCCTTTAGTAGTCGGAGCTTGGCAAGACCCTTACTGCCATCTTGGAAGCATTCCGACCTCAGCAGATTCCGGCACCGTAGCTGAATCCAGGCACAAACTGGTTGAGTACCTTTCGGGTCCTTGCCCCTCCTATATACCAAGGGATGGAGACAACCGTAAAGACTGAGGAGTGATTGGATACTATCCAGAAGATGCTTGCGGGAATCCATTGTCCGACCGACGAGGCCATTCATTTAGCCGTGTCTGCATTGACATCCCGTGCCAAGAGGTGGTGGAAGTCCCTCCTAGACACTACCTAAGTCAGCTGCGATTCTGTCGAGATCACTTGGAAGCAGTTCAGCGAGGCGCTTCTTGGGCACTTTGTGTCACCAACCGATAAAGACGAGCTCGAGGAGCGGTTCCTGCACTTGAAGAAGGGAATGCGGTCTGTCTTGGAGTATTAGTGGGAGTTCTCTCATCTCGTTGGGTTCGCATACCCGAGCCACTAGAGCGATAGAGATTATGTGAAGAAGTTTTACAAGGGGCTTAGAGACCCGCTCAGACAGGAATGTTGTTCGTTTCTGAGGCCAGCTTGACGCAGATTGTGCAGACAAGCGAAGTATTACGATGCGAGGCATCGAAAGGTGGAATTCCATGTAAGAGATAGAGTTTTCTTTAAGATACGTCTGATGCATGGGGTCTCACGGGTGCGGAGATGCAAGAAGCTCAACCCTCGGTTTATGGGGCCCTATACGATCCTAGAGTTGATCGGCCCTTTGGCATACAGGCTGGAGCTGCCGCCAGAGCTAGCGAACATGCACGATGTCTTCCACATCTCTTCACTTTGGAGGGCACTGATTCATCCCGAGCAGCATATTACTTCCACTTCTGGCCTCGTGGCGTCCAATCAGTCAGTTTGTTTGGAGTCGGTCTAGATCATATATACAGATGTCTGAGTCCTTCAGCGGGAGAAGGTTCCTTTAGTCAAAGTGATGTAGCCCAATCATGGGCAAGAGGAGCACACTTGGGAGTCCATGGACCTCATGCAACATTGCCGTCCAGAACTCTTCACATCAGGTACAACCTAAACCAACTGAAGTTTATTATATTTCCTTATACATTGGACCCAACCATAAATTTCGCGAACGAAATTCATTTTTTGTTTATTGGGATTTGTAACATCCTCATTCCTACAAGATCCCTAGTGTGTGTTAGGGCATGACATGTGGTGGGTCATGTGAGTTAGGGTAAGGAGGGGACCCTAGAACTCATTGAGTTGAGGTGAACTCACATAGTGCTCATAAGAGAGCACAAATCAACATAGGTCAAATTTCTCTCAAATTGAACATACAAGAACAAATTGACCTAACATTAGGTCCCTAACCTTAAGGGAGACCTAATTGAACCTAGAACCCATGAATTGGTCGACCAAATTGGTCAATTTGACCAAGGTCAACTTTTGGTCAACATAGCAAATTGGTCAATTCCTATTAAAGTTACGAACAAAAATTTGATTAATGATGTTCCCTAGTTTGCCATGCAATTAAGGATCCGTTTGACACGGTGGTGACGGTCATGAACACGGGGGGGGGGGGGGGGGGGGGGGGGGGGGGGGGTTAAATTGTCATTTGTTAACGCCCACCTAAGAAACTTCATCCACTTTTAGATTCAAAGGATGATGTTTGTTAGTTGATCCTTAACGGATGACGTTTTAACCCATGCATTTACGACCGCCAACACCGTGCGAAACGGAGTCTAAATCTAAGTTCTGCAATTTTTTTTGCTTCAAATGGGACTACTCTTGCTCTATCTGAGGGAAGAGGCGTTATTGACATTGATGTTGGCATGCTGCAACTGATTACAACATGGAAGATGCTTTTGTGCGAGTTTATTTATTTATTTTTTTAAATCCGGGGTATATAGTTTTTTTTTTTTGTTATAAAACATCATGACTAGTTTTAGTAAAAATTGTTATTTGTAATCCATCCTGATTGTTTATAGTTTGATCAAGCAGTTAATGGATTTTACGGTGTTCCTCAAATGTCATCTTGGAGCTCAGGGAAGCTTGACAGGATCTCCCTTAGGCCGAAAAGAAGCACCGAGAAGTGGACAAAAAGGTCAAACAATCTACTCGAGAAGCATCAGAGAACGACGCATCTCCGCTCGATCTTTCACAGCGTCCACCGCTTTCCGCTCACCGGCGGTGATGAAACACCCTCTGTTGGAGCCCACAGGAGTGGAAGGCTCGACCGGTGTCGGTACCTTTAGAAGTTCAACATCATAAATTAGGAGAAATTGTGATGCAAGCTGGTGTGGCGCGATTAGCATTTTTTGGGAGTAATTTGAAAGGTTATATTAGGAGAAATTGCAGTGCAAGTAGTCAAAACTATGGCGCCTTTAACAACTCCCATTATATATATGCAAAATATATTGTATTATTGTAGTAGAACGAAACATTATTTATTTGCATGCCTTAGAAACAAATTGGGCTAATGACAATTGTTAGAAACATTGCTTCCACCCTTCTTTCAATCGAATAATCAAGAGGGTATTAGGTCGGGTTTGATCTTCAGAAAGTTGATTGTTATTATGTGGCTTTTGATTGGCTGACAACTCATCACTAAGGCTATGTTTGACACAGCTTATCACAACTTATTTGCTCTGGTGAGGTTGGACAAACACATCATTATCATAGAATATATGTTTGATATTACAAATATTACTACAATTACAAAAAAAAAAAACTAGTTTGGGGTAAAAGATTTTGGCATGACTGACATTTTTGTCCAACTTCACCTGAGCAAATAAATCGTGATAAGCCGCGCCAAACGCACCCCAAGTCTTCTCCCCCGCCAATTCCTAATTGCTTTGCCATCTTAAGTCATAGATGGCTTATAAGCAGTAAGGTTTAAGCGAGTGCGGCAAGGATGTAATGGGGCAAGAGTCGGTTGCAAGTGAAACATTACACCTGCAAACGTAATATAGCATGAGTCTGTGAACGTAATATAGCATGAGTCTGATTAGACAGCCATAACATACCACGTTCACAAGTTAGACGCTATAAGTGTAGAAAATCGGGGTGTCGAGAAGAGAGATTCGAACGAAGATCGGAAATAAAAAAAAACACAACACAAACACAAAGATATACAGAGGTTCACCCAAAACCGGGCTACGTCCTCTCTCCCCTTCTCCCCTTCCTTCTTGTATTCACCAAACAAAATACAGATTGCAAAGTTACAAGGATCAAACCGATCCGACCTCGCACCTCTCTATTTGGACAAGAAACGAAAAGAGCACCGCCGCCGGAAAACACCTCTCTAAGGGATCTCCAAAAGGCGCTTCCAAAACTCCTCAGCCGAAACCACTTAGGAAACACAAAACCCTAAAATTCGGGTTACACGCCTATAAATAGGCCCCCGGACCCCCGCGTTTACTGGTACTTCAGTCATCGGAGAGGGTCACGCTCCGACGTCTCTAAGCTCACGTGGGCTAACCCGGTGTGAGAAACAAGAGAGCCGGAAGTATTCCCCAACTCCAACAATAAGAAGACAACTAAAATTACTACTACATAGTTTAAACTCCAGCGAAATCATATAGTTTAATTATAGAATGTCCACATACTACAACTACGAATGAAACAAAGTTCGGTTATCAAATAGAGAGTGCACGCATATAAACATACACAACACATCAACGGGTCGCAGACTGGAAATGCAAAAGTGGAACCTAAAGTATTCTTTTCCTTAAGAATCTTTGGCCTTTAGCTCATTATGATCTACCACGCGCGACGGTACCTGTAACCAAACACAAGTCAGAGAAAATGAGGCTCGGATTTAAGTTGATCACAAATTGCGTAACGATTCCTCCTCCGACCATCCTAGCGGACTTTGGGGCGAGTCGTCGCACACATGCAAGTACGCACGTAGAGCAAGCATCATGTATCCAAAGCAAAAAAAAAAAGTGAAGTTATTCTACACAAGATGAAGGATCATGCATCAGTCAATCTTATATGTTGAGCAATATATAAAAGGAAACTTAGAAATGCAATTTCATGATGGTTGGGTTAAAACCGCCTATTATAACATTGTATGAAGCTAGCATAGCAATCACACAATAAAAAAAGGGTCGTGGGTACTCATAATGGCAAACCCTTGAGCTCTCATGGCATGCAAAACAAGTACTGGATGAGGAGGTCCCACCACGAGCATCTCAATAGGAGGTATAGGGCTGTCTCCGGTACATTGATTATTAAGAGTTTTAGGCTCGTCTACTCACTACTACTAGAAAAGTGACTTTTAGCTACATTTGTTTACCATGGGACAAAAATCATGACTAATACTGAAACCTTTTGCTACGGAAACCTCTAACCCACTCCATACCCACGGTTGAGTGTGGGTTCTGGAGCCTATTCAACTCCCCTGGGCCTGGCATTTCTCTTCACACCCTCCACGATCAAGTGCCGAGAAGACAAGAAACTGAGACTGCTCTTTGTTTCTAGAACTATGGCAGGTCCTAAACCCGAACTAAAAAAAATTTCCAGATCCCTGTCTTTCACAACATAGAGAATTTTATTTATTTCTGAGCCATCCAACAACAAATTCCCTTCACTAAACCACATAACAAGTCCACAGCCCTAGCCAAAACAAGTTCTGATCGCTGTTGAAATTTTTGTAGAGTGTTCCTTATGTATTTGAACTCAAGATATCCATGGACTGCGAATAGCCCAAATTGAACTGCTTATAACATTGCTCAAATAATAAAGTTGACATGCAATATCACTCCACCATCTGTCTTATATTCAGCAGTGCCTGCAGGATCTTCAGTGGTTTTTGTGTGGTGATAACTTACTAACTCCGTGATGCCGGGGTAAGGTAGACACGGGGTGAACCCGCTAAATGCAGCCCTAAATGCGATGCGATGTAATGTAGTGCTAGAGCGGTCCACTAAAATTATAACAAATAATTATTTATTATACAAAATCAGTAGGTGCACAAAATTGACAAAAAATTGATTTAATTAAACAAGCAATGTTCACAATTCAAACAAGACGCAGTTCATTTAAAGCGAGCGCAGGATAAGCTCCGCAAGTGGTACGCCAAATGATAACATAGCACAGTACAATAAACATCCACCATAATATAAGTAGTTGAGAATAAACAATAATAAAAGGAAAGATTTTACCACAGTTTACACATGCAGGCGGAGGCGGCGGTTGTTGAAGGACCTCTAATGTGGCTGCAAAATCAGAATATTGAACAGGAGAAATCTGGGTTATAATGTTGACTCGAACAGGGATGTGGAAGGGGGCTTTCGGGAATGATGTGGGCTGAAGGATTAGGGGGACGTGCTTGGACAATGGCTACTGGGATGAGAAAGATTACCGGGAAGTCAGGCTTGAGGAATGGTGGTGGCTGGAGTCAACGGGAAGGAATAGGCAGATGGGGGAGGAGGTCGGCGATGGGGTACAGCGGGAAGTAACTGCAGTTGGAGGAAACTTGATAGTGGGAAGACTTGCTGGAGGCTGCGGTTAGGGTTGAGAAGCCTGGACGGGAAGGAGGAGGAGGGGCTACAGTGATGTTACAGGCGGAGAGGGACCGAGCGAAGTAATGGCAAGAAACTCCCGCAGAGGTACGAGACTGGAAAACAAAGGAGACTGGGCTGTCGGGCTAGACGCAGGGGAAGGGAGGGGTGGGGAGGAGTTCCCGGCGGTGGGAGGCTGGGCGGAGTAGAGAGGGGACGGTGGAGACGGAGGGGGGAGGGGCGGAGGCCGGCGTCGCACCAGTGGGCGAAAGGGGAAGGCCGGCGTCGCACCGATTGACGTTCCAGGAAGAAATTTCCAAAACCATCAATACCCGAAAACTTCCAGACCGCCCATTTAAATAAACCCTAGAACCGCCTATAACCGCAATACAAACAAACTGAAATCAAACCACCCAAATCGGACGACGCACGATGCCTGGACAAATCAGGGGCTAAATACAACTCCAAATAAAAAACGCAAAATATGAAAATGGATCGAATCGAACATCCGGACGCAACCACGGGCTTCGATCGTCTGTCCGAGCAGCGGATCACCATCTCCTGGGGGAGTACACACGAATCGGTTGTGGCGCGCAGTCACTTAGCTGTCAGATGTTTTTGAAATTTATGAAAGAAGAAATACATCCACATGAAAGCCACAAGAAACATCATAATCGTACAAACTTACACATGAAGCAACTCGTCCCTCTCTTATACACGAACTCTCTGAATATTTATCGAACACTCCAAAACTCTGTTTTAACTCTAGGCTCACTCATTTCCCTCCTCTCATTCTCTCAATCTTATCTCTATAATTCTCTCTCAATGTATCGTTTGTTCTCACTTTCTCTCATATTTTATATGCACTCTCTCTTGCACTGTCACTCTCTCTAACTTCATCCATCTCTTCTTTTGCACTCTCGCTATCCCTCCCTTGCTCTATCTCTAATTCTTTCTGCCCCTCCACTCCATCTCTCTCTCCCCTATTTTTCTCCTCTCATTTATTCACACTCTCTGCTTCTCTCCTTATTTCTTATTCCCTCCAACTCTTTTTATTTCTCTATTTCTCTACCTCCTCATTTCTCTTTCATTTAACTCTCTTTAAATCCTTCTCTATTTCCCTTATGTCGCTCGCATTTGCTCTCCCCACTCCTCTCTCTAATCCACTATCACATTGTCTTTATCTCTCCATCTCTTTCTTTTTTTGATTCATCATTCTCACTCTCTCTGTCTATCACTCCCTTTCTCTCTCTCTCACTTCCACTAGTTCTCTTAGTATCTTCCTCTCTCTCTCTAAAGATATCTTTGGCTCATGTTAGAAACCATGGTGGGGCCCTCGTCGGGCACATGAACCCAGATCCGGTGGCCGACTGCAGTCGTATGGCTAAATCATCCCCAACCAAATCTTCTGGGCGCGTGTGAGACCCTCGTATGGTCATCTTTTGTTAGAAACCACGGTGGGGCCCTCGTCGGGCACATGAACCCAGATTCGGTGGCCGACTGCAGTCGTATGGCTAAATCATCCCCAACCAAATCTCCTGGGCGCGTGTGGGACCCTCGTCGGGTACATGAACCCAGATCACGCGGAATAAATTCTCAGGTAGCTTGTTGAGGACAGGGCTTGATCCCTGGACCCCCTTTATCAAGCTCCTAAGCGAAGACTTGATACTCAACTGAGCTGCGGCTCAGTTGGGTATCAAGCTTCCGCTTAGGAGCTTGATAAAGGGGGTCCAGGGATAAGCCCTGGCCTAAACAACCTGCCTGAAAATTTATTCCGCGAGATCTGGGTTAATGTACCCGACGAGGGTCTCACACGCGCCCAGGAGATTTGGTTGGGGATGATTTAGCCATACGACTGCAGTCGGCCACCGAATCTGGGTTCATGTGCCCGACGAGGGCCCCACCGTGGTTTCTAACAAAAAGATGGCAAATCAGTTGGGTTTTAAGTCTCCGCATAGGAGCTTGATAAAGGAGGTCCAGGGATCAAGCCCTGGCCTCAACAACCTACCTGTGAATTTATTCTGTGTGATCTGGGTTCATGTACCCGACGAGGGTCCCACGCACGCCCAGGAGATTTGGTTGGGGATGATTTAGCCATACGACTGCAGTCGGTCACCGGATTTGGGTTCATGTGCCCGACGAGGGCCCCACCGTGATTTCTAATAGCTCACATCCACTCTCTCTTATTATCTCGCTCAATCTCACTCTTGCTTCCATTATTTCCCTTTCTTTTAGGTCCCGTTTGGGGGGACTTATTTTCACCGGTCAAGCGGTTACGACCGCATGAACCGGACCTTAATTAAGTCCCGGTTCATGCGGTCGTAACCGCTTGACCGGTGAAAATAAGTCCCCCCAAACGGAGCCTTACTCTTCGTTTCTGTTTCTCGCTTCCCCTCAACATTTATCATCGAATTTCTAACTTTCTTCATATCTCTCTCACTCTAACTATTTGTCACACATTCCCCCACCCCTTCTTTCTTTCATCGTCCATGTCTATTTGTTTCATTCTCAATCTCTATGCCCTCTCTTTCTCCCCTCTCTTTATCTTTTTCTCTCGACATCTCTAATTTACAAAAATCTCTCTAATTCACACAAACTTCATCTCTCCCTTTCACTCTCATTATGCCATCTCTCTCTCCCTCATTTACTGTCAGACATTCACTCTCTTTCATTTTCTCTCAAACCCTATTTTGAATCTCTTCTACACTTGTGATGCTCCGCAAACCATCACAATTTAAATTGATATCTAAGGAAGGTTTTCAATTATAGCGCAACATAAAATCCAAAACAAAGTGAATACCAAACTGAAGCATAATAAAATTTTCTTACACTATCAAGTTAGAGATGCGGATCCGCAATCTATACTATACAATATGCAATTATCACATCCATTATACAATATACAACTAACACACACTACTCCACCTACTACCTCTGAAGCAAAATCGTTTAGTCATCTACCTGGTTGCATACCAAACATTGTAAGTTCTGACAAGTCTCTACATGTCTAACCACAACTTCTATTCCGATAAAAATTTTAACCCATACCTTCACTAGCTCATCAGATCTTTTTCGTCGCTCCTCATCAATCAGTCTTTTAGTTATGAGCGGGCTTTCGCTGGGTCCCTAAAAATTTAAAATAATACAGGATTAGCCATAATGAAATAACTAAGTGTAAGTCTCACCTCTTTAACCGTTGTACAGGCAAACACAAAAAGTGATTAACAATATGCATTAAATTGAAAGTGGCCAACCTACTATAATCAAGTAAATGGTGACTAAGAAAATAATAAACAGTAGAGTATAAATAAATTGCCGCTTCAGTTTATCATCTATCAGCTTTATTATTTCGTCATTTCTATTTCATCATTTATTATATCATATCTTCCATTGTTTCTCATATCAATTTTTTATTCATATATCAATTCTTCATTCTATCATTCTAGGTTCATATTCGTTCATCATATCATTCCAGTTTCATTTCGTAAGGAATGCTAAAGGTAGCTGTCGAATCCATATTTGTCATATGAGCCTAACCCTCCTGGGTGGTCATCTCCGGCTAGGTCAAGACGATCGAACACGCAATAGGCCTTCTGGTCCCCTGCCTTAGCCATATTGCGCTGATAACATATCAAAGCATCAGAAGTCGACAAATCAATTATCTGTCACAAAATATTCATTGAAAAAATCGTTGTCAACGCAAATACGTGTACGCTAAAATTTTTGAAAAATCGCGACACTGGTTTTTTTTCTCGTCATTGAAGAATTTCTTTAATTTTTAATTAATCCGTCGGGTGTTACAATACTCTCATACAATCCTTCTCTCTCCCTCTCTTTGTCCCTCAAATTTTTTTGGCACTCAATGCACTCTCATTCTCCCTCCCTTCATATCCCTCTTTCTTTCTCACCCTTTAACTCGCCCTCTCTAGATTACTCTTTAATTCCACCCTCTCCCTCTCATTTCTCTCTCTCTATTACTCTCCCCCCTCTCTGATGCATCCTTTGTCGCATTCGCGGACACATGACAGCGCCATGCGTTGATTATTTATTTTATTTTATATCATGTATTTTTTCCCGCATTTCAATTATCATTTTATTTCCGACTCATCGGTTTGATCACCCGACGAGACCATTAATAAATGGTCCAACAATTTAAGTAAATAGGACGAAAACAACAAGCTTAACATATTTAAGGACACATAAGACTAAGTCGAAAACAATTCAAAATTAGAACATCATATGAGTTATTCTCCATTAATGAAAATCCACGGGAGAGAAGTTTAGGAAAACTGTGTTGAGGGAAAAAAATTGAATTAATTATTGTCTTGAGGCTCCCATTGGTGGAGACCAGCCCCAATCAGGTCGACAAAAAAATGTCCGACGCCGCACCCGACCGAACCTCTATCGGCCCTGAGTCTTGCATTTTTTTATTTGTCACTTTGGTATTTTTTGTGTAGTTTTGCAATTTTTTTGTATGTGTGGGAATCTATATATATCTTATATATAAAGCAATATGCATATTTTGAGTCACGCCAAACTTTAATTTTTAACCATTAGATCTGCATCAAACAAATCCCACGATTGAGAAAGAGGGGAGGAGAGAGAGAGCGAGAAAGGGAGAGAGATGGCGGAAGGGAGAGGAGAAAGGGGGCTGAGAGAGGGGGAGGAGAGAGGGAGAGAGAAAGGGAGAGATGGGGAAGGGAGAGAAAAAAGAGGGAGAGAAAGATTGCGTGAAATTAATGTTTTTACGACAAAACATACTTTTTTTATAAAATAAAAATTGTAATATTGATTTATATTTTTTTACGGTCATTTTGAGTACTCATATGTATATTTTGCGTGCACAGTCCATCTTGATGTGGGTGCATCCACTTTGATGTGGGCGCAGCCCGCAACGACCCATCAAGCACGGGAGAAGCCCGTTTGCAGGCGGGTGAAGCCTGCCTGAATGCGGCCGAAGGCCGCCCGAGAGCACAACATATAGTTACGATCGAGATCGTCCTGCGGGAGATATAAGGAGAGAGAGGGGGGAGTGATAAAGAGAGAGAGAAAAAAAGGAGAGATAAATTAATTTTTGTAGATTAAAATTTGCAAAATTTTATAAAATAAAAATAGGAGTAGTACTTCATATTTTTTTGCGATTATTTTAAGTACTCATATGTATATGTTTTGAAAAAAAAAAGATTTTGGGTGCATGCGCAACAGCTTATAGGCAGGCGGAGCCCGCAGCGACGCATCGAGCACGGGGGAAGCCCGTGGGCAGGCGGGCGAAGCCCGCCTGGATGTGGCTGAAGGCCGCCCGAGAGCTTCTAGCAGGGGCGTAGCCCGTGAGAAGAAGCTCGTATATATATCTTCCACTATTATAAGAGAAAAGTTGTCTTTTGTGAAACATTCAAAAATACCAATTATGCCCTTATTTTTATATTTTAATGACTCGACATATATTATAATCTATTTCAAAGAAATTAAAATACAATGTCCATTCAAGTAATTACACTATCAAAAAATTAGAAGTAATGATGAAAATCCAATTAAATTCAAAAAAAAAATTAGTAGAGCTCCTACACCTACTATGATAGGTTGTCATTAGGCATGTCAGTGGTCTATTCAAGGAAGATTGTCATTAGGCATATCAGTGGTATTTTTGAGGTGATGACATTAAATCAATCAACTTTATTAAAGTCAAAATTAATATTTTTAGGTCAAAACGTATATTGTTTTACAAAATAAAAATTGTAATATTTATGTATATTTTTTACGGTCAGTTTGAGTACTCATATATTTATATATTATATAAATATATAGTATAGATTATATTATATAAATATATAGTATAGATAAATATATAAATATATAGTATAAATTGTATTATATACGGGCGAAGCCCGCCGGGGCCGGGCGAAGCCCGCCGGGACTGGGTACTGTCGCGCGTGCCACGAGGGCCGGAGGCCCGTGCCTGTCACTTATATATATATATATATACAAAGTTCTTTACCCTATCTACAGTAAATGTCGGTAAAAAATTCTCTCTCTCTCTCTCTCTCTCTCTATATATATATATATATATATATATATATATATATATATATATATATATATATATATATATATATATATATTATTATATAAACAATATATGTATTTGGAGGCACACCATAGATCAAACAAGAGTCATTGGATCATGAGAGAGAGCATGAGATGGGGGGGAGAGAGTTGGGAGAGAGAGAGAGGAGGGAGAGAGAGAGAGGAGGGAGAGAGAAAGAGAGAGAGGGGAGGAGAGAGAGGGAGAGAGAAAGGAAGAGAGATGGCGGAAGGGAGAGGAGAAAGGGGGCAGAGAGAGGGAGAGAGAAATGGAGAGATATGGGAAAGGGAGAGAAAGAAGAAAGAGAGATTGCGTGAAATTAATGTTTTTATGATAAAACGTAATTTTTTTATATAAAATAAAAATTATAATATTGATTTATATTTTTTTACGATCATTTTGAGTACTCATATGTATATATTGCGGGCACTGCCCGTCTTGATGTGAGTGCGTCCCGCTTTGATGCGGACACAGCCCGCAACGACGTATCGAGCACGAGAGAAGCCCGTTCGGAGGCGGGCGAAGCCCGCCTGGATGCGGCCGAAGGCCGCCTGAGAGCATCGCGCCCGGGCATAGCCCGTGCGAAGATGCTCGTATATATATATATGCATATATGTTTATATATATATGCATATATGTTTATATATATATGCATATATGTTTATATATATATGCATATATGTTTATATATATATATATATGCATATATGTTTATATATATATATGTTTATATATATATATATGTTTATATGTTTATATGTTTATATTTATATATTTATATATAAGAGGGCTGCTAGACAGCGACTGTAGAGAGAAGGCCGTGCAACCTCCGCCGACGGCCGTCAGGCAGGCGGATCGCCGTGCCGCCGCCTCCGGCCGTCAGGCAGGCGGATCGCCGTGCCGCCGCCTCCGGCAGTATCGCCGGAAGCATGCATTTTGCGTACCTCCCGGAGGCGGTTCGGCGACCTGGCGCTGGCGGCGCCCGCCGAGGCTAGCTATTATATGAGGGCATCATGCGGGCACCGCCGGAACTCAATTTCCGGTGGTTCTTCAGCATCCATTCCTCACAGGGAGGACTGCTCCTCCCTCACCAGTGGTCCACAACTCACCAAAAATTGGCGATTTTTTGATGGACATGGGTGCACTGTAGAAGGGGTAAATATTATATATACGAGCATCTTCGCATGGGCTACGCCCGTGCTCGATGCTCTCGGGCGGCCTTCGGCGGCATCCAGGCTGGCTTCGTCCGTGCTTGATGCTCCGAGCGGCCTTCGGCTGCAAAGAAGCGGGCTTCGCCCGCTTCAACGCAATCCGCCAGCTCGGCATCGCACCCGCCGCTCGCGGCACCCCAGAGTGCTGGTGGACGTCGCCAGCACTCTGGGGGGCCGCGAGCGGCGGGGGTGACGCCGAGCTGGCAGATTGCGTCGAAGCGGGCGAAGCCCGCCCGGAGCATCAAGCACTCCTGGATGAGGTCGAAGGCCGCCCGAGAACATCGAGCACGGGCGTAGCCCGTGCGAAGATGCTCGTGTGTGTGTGACATTAGATATGTTAAAAACCCTCAGCCGGTTCATTTAAGGTAGGTTTTCCTCCATAGCCGGCCCAACTGTAATCTCCTTCTCCTAATCCAGAGGTGCAAAGCCGCAAGAATCGTGCATAGGGCTTGACATCGCCGTTCTCCTGATATTGGCATTGCACCATGGTAGGTTGCCCGCACATCGCGCCTCTCCTCTTCCATGTTCCACCGCCACCCCTGGAGCTACAACCACCGGCCACGACTCCTGCAACCACCGCCATGTCCACTTCTTTATTTAGCCACGAGTTAGCTCCACGACCCTTCTGCCATGGCCGCTCATGGAGGTTATTTTGCATTCATTTTTTTTCGTAACCCTATAAATAGGGATGTGGTGTACATTTCTATGGAGGATTGATGAATGTATTGAGTTATTCGAGTCTAATTGCTATTTTGTTTGCTCCCGAATGAGTATTGTATTAGAGAAGGAGATTAGATGTGTGCTTGCTGCTATCATTGTAAGGTTATTGTTTCCTGTTGGAGAAAAAATATTGTTGTTGAATTTTTCTTTAACCCGTGACAAAACCTGTGAAAAGGCTATTTGCTTTTGTGCTTGGTTGCTGCTTCCTGTGTGAGAATTTTAGACAATGTTCCTGAGAGAGTTAGTGAATAGTGTGAGTTAGGAATAGGGAAATTGAATTCCGTATTGTGTTTAGAGATTTCATGGATCCACTTCAAGTGAGAGCGAAATATTCTTGTGGTGCCCGTGTGCGATAGCGGCCGACCTCGGATCGGGAGATTGAAGGTAACAGGGAGTTCATCGCGGGATCGTCATCGACTTCGAATACGGAAAGACGCCCCTTTCCGTGGTTAACTTGATTTTTTCCCCTCTTTTGCGTGTCTACATTTTCTCTTAGAATTTTAGATTCATCGCTGAATTTTCGCCCGAATTTTGTCAGCGAACGTGTTACGAGTGGGCTTCCCCTCTATTATACTGGGCCTATTTTCCAGCCCAGCGGGGGACCCACTCGCTATGTTTAACAGGGCCGCAGCCCGCACACCCCAACCACTGGCCCCACCTGTTCTCAGTGAGGCTAGTTGTTGATGCCAGGATTCGAACCCGACACCCTTGATAAGAAGCTCTTATGCCAGCCCTCATCATCAACTGAGCCGCGACACTCGTAACAAAACGCTACGTCGAAACTTCCAAACGGAAACGTATTTGAAGTTCACGATTTTCGTTTTGCTATGACAAGAGAAACAAAACGAAAGTCGCAAACTTTCTTCCCTAGGTTGATGTAGTCTTCTAGGGCGCCCGTTTGGCGAAGGGCGTTGAGGTCCCCTAGGGGATTTTCGCGGATCGAGGGCCCAAAACGCAACGTACACACCATCTTGAACTCATCCCACTATAGATATGGGCGTTCGCCCTGTAGTTGGGAGAACCATAGTTGGGCGGCCTCGTTGAGGTTGAAGGACACCAAGCCCAGACGATCCTCTCCGGTGGTGCGTTGGTTGGCAAAGAAGAGCTCGCATTTTGTAAGCCCGGATATGGGGGTCCTTGCGGCCATCAAAGACCGGAAAATCCAATTTGACGTACCGCGGGAAGGTGCTGCCTTCATGACGGTGGACAAAATGGTCGTCGGGGAAGGGCGAGTCCGACACGGAATGTTAGCTCGGCGGACGGTCGGGAGGCAGACCGGCGGTGAGGTGCGTTGAGCGGCTATCGACTTCGCCAAGGCGTGAGTCCATGCGGTCGAGACGGTCTAGAATTTGCTGGAATAGGTCACGATCGGCCATCGGTGGTAGTTGCGGTTGCGGCAAAAGCGGTACGCTGTTCGACGTGGTGAGGCATGGAACGATGACGCGCAGATCGTGTCCGGTGGAGCTAGGGTTTGCGGTCTTAGGTGGCTTTGATACCATATATTACGAGTTCCGGTTTGAGAGCGGGTGTGACGGCGTGGAGGATCTTCCAGTTTGGTAGATGGCAGAGCCTTGCGGAACGACGAGTGCGTACAGAGGAGGGAGGCGGCTCGGGAATTTAGGGTGAGAGAGAGAGAGGAGGGAAAGATGAGAGAGGTGAAATTTTAGGGATTGTTTCTTCATACCTAGTTCATACCTCACTAGAGGTTATAAAGAGAAATACAAAATAAGTTGTGGGCCCCCACTTGGGCTTAAACAGTGGGAATAAAATATGCAGAGGAATATATAGAAGAACTTCATGCCCTCGTCCTTGTGTTGGCGTTGCGACGACGATAGACTTGCCCCCAATGCGGGTCCAACTCCGCGTTCGCGACTGGTGTCGTAACACATTATCACTACGCAAAATTTTAACGATAGCACCATATTGAGTAGTGATCATCTTATGAAAGCGTTGAAAAATAGAGAACACCTTACTTTTATGTTTCATTAAGTAAATCCAGATACAACGAGAGTAACAATCAATAAACGAAACAAAGCAAGAGCAATCAGAAATTGAAGCAGTGGGGTTAGGGCCCCAAACATCAGTATGAATAACAACAAACAGAACTGAGTTACGAGGAGACGTAAGAGGAAGGGTACTACGATGATATTTAGCAAGTTCACATACATCACAATGAAAAACATTAAACAAAATAGAAGACATAGGAGCAAGCAACAACTTCATAATAGCGATAGAAGGATGTTCTAGCCAACAATACCAAGAATCCAACTCAGAGGGGACGAGCGGCATGAAGAGATTTGGGAGGCCGAGCGATGCTGGATGAAATGGAGGCAGAGGGGTCGAACACATAGATCCTATTGCACAGTCTACCAGAGCCAATCATCGTCCCCATCTTCAGGTCCTGAAAAACACAAGAGGTAAGAAAGAACGTCACTGAGCAATTCATAGAGTTAGTCAGATGACTAATAGACAGAACATTGCGAGTGAAAGCAGGGACATGAAGAACAGAGGGAAGAGTAAGGGAGGAGCATGGAATGGATCCTTTCCCAGCAATGGGAGATAGAGATCCATTAGCAATGCTCACTTTGTCTCTGACAGACAGAGGGGTGTAGGACACAAAACCTATGACAGATCCTGTCATGTGATCTATAGCCCCAGAATCAATGATCAAATGAGAGGACAGGTGGGAGGAAGCAGAGTGAGCACCGACATAGGAAGCAGAGGCAGAACTGGACGGCTCAGCAGGAGATTCGAGCATCATCCGGCGAAAAGCCAGTATTTCTTTAGCCGAAAGAGTGGAGGGGGGCATTGGAATCCAAAAAATAATGAACAGATGTGTCCTCCACAGCGTCTGACAAGTGGGCTGATCTGGGCAGAGAGGGCTGGGGCTGGGAACGACCACCTCCGCGGCCGCCACGAGATGCAGGGCCGCCTCGAGAAGGAAAACCAAGGAGCTTGAAGAAGGTGTCTATAGTATGGCGGGCCTTCCCGCAATAATCACAGACTAGGTGATCTTTCTCCGCAGTCCTCAATCTAGTTTCGCGAGCAGCACGAGCCCCATGCTAAGAAAGAGTGACAAGAGCAGATCCCTCAGTGGTTGAGTCTAGGAGGATCAGGCGGTGGTCGAATTCTAGTTGGACAAGGTTGTACACCTCGGGCAAAGAAGGAAGAGGGGAGCGTCCAAGAATCTGAATACTGATTGAAATGAAATCCCGATTTAAGCCATGAAGGAACTCGAAGATGCAATTGTGTTCTTCTCTTGCTCGGACCAGCACCTCATCTTTAGCAGACATAAGGGTCAGAAAATCAAAATGATCGTATTCCTGATTAGAGTTGGGTGAACCCCAAGTAGTAAGTTGAGGGAGGTCGATCACTAGGAAGCATCGGTATAGGTACGGGTACCGGGTACGATACATATCTGGTACGGCGGTATGACAAAATTTTAAAACAAGGATGTGGGTACGGCGGGATACGTTGTATTAAATTTAATAATATATATGCATATATCACAAATGCAATTATAAATTCTAAAAACAATAAAACATGAAACATAAATAGTCAATTGAAGTACAAGTTCATAACTAATGCAATATAACATGAAATTCTTAGACATAAAACATTCATAATTATTTCAATTTAACGATGTTCATCGTTCATTTTTTTCATTTTCCTCCATATTATTGGAGATTAAGGCATCTTCAATTTTTGGCTCATCTAAAGACAAGTTGACAATTGTAAGCATGCCAACTCCATCAAAAGGATTTGCCCGTGCATCTCCTCCTATATCCCACTATGAGTGAATGAATGCGTATGTGTTCCAATTTTTGGTAGAATTTTGTTTATTCTCAATGAGTGAATGAGTATGTGCTCCAATTTCTCTTGCAGCAGGACGATGAAAAAGGTTGACCTAACAACTTCCAAGTAATTTTTTTGTAATTTAGGTGTCAAAGTTCCATAGTAACTCCAATCTGTGAGTAATAATGAAACTCTAATCTCCAAACTATCTAACTCACTAAAAGCTTGACCAAATCCCGTGAACCTAGAGAACTCATTGATTAATATATTACTCTCCACCACATCAGGAAAGTGTCTTCTTAAGCATTTATTTCTTTCCAAAAAAATCTCATCATCCGTATTTGGAGCAACTCTATTTAGCCCTATAGCAAGTCATTCTGGACTATAATAACTACAAATAAAAATATATAAAAAATAAATAAATCATAGTAAATGTTTAATATCAAATAAATAAAAAGATTACCTCAGATTAAGAGAATGAGCCATGCAATGTAGTGGTGTGCAACTCTTGGTTCATCGATCAACGAGGACATCATAAATTGCCTCATAAAGAGGGAAATGAGCTTTCAAGTCCGTTAACTTTTCGTGTTTATATATTTCAATCTTCACAATTTCTATCATTGAATCTGTTACGGGTCCAAATGTTACGGAACTACACGACGAGGAGCCACCATGACAAGTCTACATGCGTCGGGCGCATATATCGCAAGGGCCCACCGAGACCGCGAAGAATATTTAATAATAAATAGGTTGCTATGTTTGTTGACGCATTTTTAGTATTTCCAGTATTTCCTAATTTCAGTATTTCCTAATTTTCAGTATTTTCTAATTTAAGTATTTCATTTTATATTCACTCCTCGTCACTATAAGAGGGCTGACGGACCTTGTAATCTTTATCTTGGAATGTATGAATGTGTATAGGGTTGCTCCCTAATTTCGTCTCTTCTCGTCCTTCTTCATTCTCACTCACCCCCGCCGACCCTTCCCCTTGTCGAATTCCTCCTGGAATTTATCCGTGATCGTATCAATTGGTCTGACCTGTCGGACCGCCCGCTCTCTCCTGATCGAGTTTGCCTAAGGAATTCAGAAATCTATCTCCTTGGTCCACTGACCCGCACAGCACCTGATCCCCGCCGACCCGCGTCATCGCGACACAGCCCTGTTTCCGCGACACAACAACTGATCCTGCGTCGCCATAGGAATGACGAGTGACCCAATCGTTGTCGTTGTTCCACATGACGCGCGACCCAGCCGACGCGCGGTTCACCCTTGTCGGACATCCCGACCTCGATCCGCCTCTGGCATCACGCCGCCAGCGCCGATCCTCCACGTCCTGCCCTACAGCAACCGGATCGGCCCTCCCCACCTCCTCCAGCAACCGGATCGGCCTCCGAAATCCTTTTCGCACTCGATCTGCCCCGATCTGCCACAAAGCCTCCTCAGCAACCGGTTGATCCAGTCACGTCCCAACCCCGCCACTGCAGCCCTCCGGATCTTCCGCCACCCAGGGCCTCCGTTCTGCATTGTTCTCTTCTTGGCGTCTGGCCCCGCTCCGGGTAACGACCGTCCTTCGCCCGTGTTGCAAGGCTTCTGTCAGCCAGATCTGCTTCCCCTTCCGTTTCTGCTGCAGGAAGGCGCTGCCCCGGGCCTCTTTTCCATTGTGCCGACCGTTGTGCCACCACAGACATCGCTGACATCACATCCAGCCTACATCATGGGCACCATGGACGCCATCGAATCCGCCGCTCCCGGGCCGCTATTCTTGCTTTCGCCGATCTCCAACCCTCGACGAGATTTCTCTGACCTAGCTGCACAAATCCTGTCCACATACGCCGCCCGCCACGCCAAAGTCGATCGTCTTCTCGTGCACCACGGACAGGCTTCTGCAACCCCCCACGAGGTTCCCTGCCCTAAGCCGTCCCCACCACGGCTGCCTCCTGCACCATGCGAAAGTTTTCCGGCTATGCCACCTCTCTCCACGGTCGCTAATGCACCACCTTTCTCTATGGTGGTCGTCCCTCCGCCGCTTCCACCGGCCGCATCTCCGGCTCTTCTGTCGCCCCGTCCGGTAAACTCGTCGCCCCCTCTATCGGCTCTTACTCCGTCGACTCCAGTCTTGCCACCCCTTCCGATCATCTCACTGTCTCCTCTCCCGGCTCTCGTTCTACCAGGCGCCAGCCCCTGCCCTGCCCCTTTCACCGGCCGCATCGCCGTCTCTTTTGCCGCCCCGTGCCCCTCTGCCCCCGAAAGATCTGTTCTTGTTGTCGTCTGTCGGGTCTCTAACATCCTTGTGGAGGCTACTCACCACCGCCCCACCGACCTTGTGGAAGCCATTACTTCTGTCGCATGTCCTTCTGATGGCACCGCTGCTACTCACCAACACCGTCACCACTGTTATGTGCTACCTGGCCATGTTTTGGCGGAAGGTCAAGATACCAGATGATCCGGCCACCCGCTTGGTACACGAGCTTGAGGGCAAGCTCGTTTTGAAGGAGGGATGAAACTTGTAACAAAATCCTACATGTCATATACTAAATGAAGGTTAGGTTTGTCGGTATCACAAACCCGAAACATATCATATATGAGTCTTGTTATATCAAAGATTTTGTCCACATCATCTCACCATTTATCACTATAGATGATGTTTTTAACATCTAGAGCTTTTTCAACACATCTGTTCTATACATAGTTCATACGGGACATCCAACCATATTAAGAAAGCTCATCTTCACAAGTTTAAACCACTTCAACATCACTATAGTGGAAGAAAATCGTGTTTCAGCAACTGCAAGTAACTTTAGAGAAATAAAAAAATTATACATGTTCAACCTGTATTGATGATTCATTATGAAAGTCCACTTGAGTTATCCATCTGCATTGTTCTCTAACTATTGCACAACGATCAGTATTATTGGCTGCGCAAATAGTTTTTAATGCTACATTTAAGGTGTGGACAACACAAGGTGTCCAAAAAATATGTAAGAATCATGCCTCCACAATTGCTCATGTAGTCTTACACACCGGTGCATTATCAGTGATAATTTGTATACCATTTTCGGCACCAACTTCATTAATAACTTCAATCATCAAATTTGCAATATAATGGCTTTATTTGGTTCGGCGTTTTGCCGCTCCGTTTGGGGCAAACGCCGCAGGAAGGCGGGTAAACAAATGAACCTCCGACGGCGTTTGCTCCGTTTCCACCCGCCCGCCTTGAGAAACGCCCCAAAAAGCTCCGTTTGGAGAAGTCATCTCCCCCTCCGATTCGAACACTCCGTTTCCACCCGCCGGATCGACCCGCCACCGCCGAACCAAATGAAGTCAATGTCTATCATTGTACTCCCCTGATGCATCAACTGCCTTTACAGAAATAGGACCATCCTCAAAGGCCGTCATAAAATTAATCAAAGATCTTCTTTAAGCATATGTCCAACCATCACTACTAAGCTGATTCCCTTTTGGAGCCAAGTATCTTTAATTGGCTGGAACATTCTAGTGATATTGGATTTTTTTCTTTTTGCAAAAACATAGTTCTTAGAGCATTATACCCAGAGAAATAAATCCATTAAGATTGTGATTAGCAGCAAATTTATATGAACTAACATAATATGAATTTATAGTTAGATGAAATGACAAACCATCAAAATAGAACATCCTAGTTATGTGACTCCTTAACTCATCTCTAGCCTTATTTTGAAAAGTCAAACCAATAGGTCCACCTCTTCTTTTTTTGGTTTACCCAACTAATTGAGAAGAAGTTTGACTTGTATTATGAAACGAAAGTACCTTGGGAGCAAGTTTGTATTTTTCTTTTGATGCAGCAACCACTTTTTGAAGCTCTTTTAAATACTCTTGGGTTACCTTTGGACATACCCTAATAACATTCTCAAATATTTTTAGCAAGTGACTTTATAGTCTAAAATACGAGCTGCTGAAATCTATCTCACAAAAATTGCATTTCCATTTTTTGTTTTCGCCACCAACTTCTCTACAATGGATAAGAGATACATAAGCCCAGAGTGACAAATTATCATTTTTGTTTGCGTCATCAGAAATAAATATACTTGTTGCTGAGGTAGAAGTTGAACCAGTGACGCTAATGGGAGATTGTGATTGACATAATTATTGTAATAAGAAAAGGACGAAAAAATAATATAATAAACATTCATCACTAATTTAGTGTTTAAGAAAGATAATTATATGATGGTTACTACATGAAACATAAAACAAACAATGACTACAAAATATGAAGAGTTGTATTTGAAATATGTAATTAATAACTATAAGATGGTTCACAAAAAATTCTGAAATTTCTCATAGTAACTTTTGTATAAAAATTTCTTCACGCAAGAAATTTCTGTGAAGAAATAGAATTTCTTTCGCTAATTTTCTGTGAAGAAGTTCTCTGTAAAGAAATTTCTTAACAGAAATTTTTCTTCACAGAATTTCTGTGAAGAAATTTCTCTTCCCATAATTTTTGTGAAGAAATTTCTTCACAGAAAATTCTGTAAAGAAACTTCTTCACACAAAATTCTGTGAAGAAACTTCACAGAAAATTGTGTGAAGAATTTCTTCACAGAATTCTTCACAGAATTTTCTGTGAAGAATTTCTTCGCAGAATTTTCTGATTGTACGGTAAAATTTGTACACAATTTGTACGGGAAACAAATTTGATCAGAAGAAGAAGATTTGCACTGGGAAATTTGTACATGGAACAATGTTGTACTTACGAAACTGCACAGCGGCGGAACAAGGCGCAGCGCAGCGGCGGAACAGAAGCGGAAAAATCGAGCAGAAGCAACTGCGGAAAAAAATGAGCGGAAGATTTGTACAAGAAACAAAGAAGAAGAAGACTTACGAAGCTGCACAGCGGCAGAAAAGGAGAGCAGCGCAGCGACGGAACAAGAGCGGAAAAATCGAGCGCAACGGCGGAACATGAGCGGAAAAATCGAGCAGAAAAAATGAGCGGACAAAACTGCGGAAAAAATGAAGCCGCAAAACCTAAATCCGCGAATTGGATCGTATGGTACGCGTACATGTACCGGAAACGTACCTGGTACGGGTATGGGCCTATTTTAAGTGTATTCGTGCTTCGTAGGACAATCACCCTGTCACAAGAGGAACAAACGGTGATGCAGTTGGTAGATCTGAGCAACATTGCCACGACAAGGTAGTAAGTCTTTGCGCGCTTCCAAATATCCGTTGCAGATCCAAGAACATATAATTCCGAGCGATGGGCTCTATTATAGAGTTAAACAACAAGACATTACCAGGGAGTTCTCAGACTTCCACTGAAGCCAGTCAGGATAATCAAACGGAGGAGCCTTCATCGTGCCACTGACGTAACCAAATATGAAATAACCGGCGGCTTTTGAGTGCAAGAATGATGGAGCGAGCCCACGGGAGGTATTTGGAACCATCCAATTTCATAGTGGTGATCTGAGGAGTGTCATTGTCTGAGGAGACACGACAAGATCCAACAGGGACCGGAGTAAGAGAAGACGCTCGACCAAAAGATATGGTGGTAGAGAAATCACTTCTAGCCATAAGGAAACCCCGAATAGAAATCAAGGACGCACCAAAAAATCACAATGAATGTCGAAGAAGAAGATTTGCCCTCATAGAAAGAGAGGAAGAAAAGGGACCGCCGGAAACAAGGAGATCATTACCCCGTGGAATCGACGTCGCTAGAGCATGAGAGAGAGGAAAAAAAAGCGGAGGACGAGAAGCGGTGCGGGAGACCGCTGGAGACGCGATCGGAACGGCGCATCCACTGCTTAGGTCGGAAAGCGGAGCAGAACTGCGCCCGAAACTGCG
Source organism: Platanthera guangdongensis (assembly GCA_039583875.1). Classification (NCBI taxonomy): domain Eukaryota; kingdom Viridiplantae; phylum Streptophyta; class Magnoliopsida; order Asparagales; family Orchidaceae; genus Platanthera; species Platanthera guangdongensis. The sequence continues at coordinate 51,319,262 of CM077152.1, forward strand.
CGGGGGGACTGCGAGCGGAACAGCGCTTTCGCTACAACGGTCGGAGCGGAGCGGCGAGCGGAACTGCGTGGGTCAGAAGGTGTTCGGAAGGCGTGATAGGAATCAACGGCGGGAGCGAACCCTAGGATATCTTTGATACCATGTTGAGGAAAAAAGAAATTGAATTAATTATTGTCTTGAGACTCCCATATATATACAGGATTACATTACAACCCACACGCTAATACCACAAATACATAAAACCTGATATTCTACCATATTCCAACACTTTGGAAACAAATAAAAAAAGAAAATATTTTGGCTCCTCATAAAAGGCCTCCAGAAAACAAAGACAGGAATTGAGGAGAAAATATGGGAACGAAATCCCATTCCTTATGTTACCCGGCGAAAACATCCCGCTTGACATCCGACAAATGTGTTTGCTTCTTCCTCGTCGACTTCATCGAGAAGGATTTTAGGATCAGCGACTCCAACGGCAGTTGACTTTCTACCCTTCAGAAACATCGTCGTCGACGTCAGTAAGGTCCTTCGGCGCTCCTCGCTCATCCTCCATCACCCAGATATGTCGAGGGTGTTTACTTCCCTCAGTTCGTCATCAACTCAGGCCATCAATTCCAATGACCAGAAGTTCCACTACCATCAACACTCCAGAAACAGTCGACTGCAGACTATTTCTCACTAAATCATCCTGCCAACCACAACTCTAATACATCCATGCAACTGAGCTTGAGGCGGCCCGCTCCTAATCGCAGCTTTGTGTATGCCTTGGGTAAACTCTGCCCTACACTTGCTCTGTCTATTTAGCTTAGCCTTTGTGATCCAATTAATTATCTATAAGTTTGCCTTGAACGTTCACGTTATTTTGTCGTTTTACTCAAATTATTATATGTAATTAGGCTTGTGGATGTAAAGATATCGCCTCGGTTCAAGCCGTAAAAATTAGGGCTTGTTCGAATCTCTGGAATTGGAATTGAGAATTGGAATTGGGCAACAAAATTTCCATTCCAGTGTTCGGATGTTAGGAATTCCCTCGGAATTGAAATTGGTCCAATTCCATGAAATTCAATTTTGTACTATGACCAATTCTTAGAGGTAAAAACAGATATTTTATGGAATTCGGTTTTTTTACTATGGTCGCCGCCGCCGCCGCCCGATCTCGCCGCCGCCCGATCGCGCCGTCGCCGCCTGATCTCGCCGTCGTCGACTGATATCGTCACCATCTCCCGATCTCGTCATTGTCGACCCGATCTCGCCATTGCCGCCTGATCTCGCCGTCGTTGCCCGATCATAATTAATTGTTGGTACACTACCTGAAGTTGATTTCTCTGCCATTGTGTTCCTTTTTTTGCCAACTTCTACTTTTTCTGAGAGATCGTAAAAAATAATTCCCTCCACCACATGGTTTTGTTGCAATAACTTCGTTCCGAGTGACACAAGACTCGAACTTCAAATTTTCGTTGTCGCCTGATCTTGTAGTCATAAGGAAAAAAAATTCTAAACCAATTCCAAATCAAATTCTAGAAATCCATCTTGTAGTCAAACAACTACATTGGAATTCAGACTAATTCCAATTCTCATAGGAATTGGAATTGGATGAATTCCAATTCTGCAATTCCAATTCTTGCAATCCGAATGGACCTTTAGAAAATTTCATTCTCAAATAACGGTTAATGACTCGTAAAATTTCAAACGTCGAACATGACTACGCGCACGAAACTAGGATTTGCTCTCTCAGTTTACATCAATCTCTTGTGCCTATTTTCTCTCATTATATACCTCACTCTCTTAAATAATAAAAGAATCATGTAAAGAATGCCTAATATAAGAGTATGCATTTACGTTTATTTTGAATGCTTCCTTCATGAAAGATTAGATTCAAGGATGATGTTGATACAAAGATAGATGGAACAAATTTCTGATACATTAAGAACTTTGTTTTATTGTATTTCTAATGAAATTTGTTCGCTGCCTACAGTATTTACTTCAGATAGAGTTAATACGTTGTTAAGTCATTTTTTGACTGCATTATGGATGAAATTAGAAACTGCACTTTATTAGCGTATATTATTCATAAACAGATGGACAAGCTGAGATAATGAATAAAAACTTGGGTAGTCTACTTAAATGTCTAGCGAGTAAAAGAGCAACCCAATGTGTTGAAACCACTCTAGGTGTTTAGTTGCATATGAACACTATGATAAGACACCCGTTATAATATTTTCCTATTATTATTTTTACACGTTTTTTGTCAAACACTGATAATTTTATAGGAAATTTTTTGATATCCATTTATTTAACTATATTTCAGAATGGATCACTTCTAAGTATTTTTTACTCTGTTTTGGAGGCATCTTAGCATATAACTATATGCTTCATTCTTGCAATATAATTCTTCGGAAGATGTCAAAAAGTAGAACATGTGAACTGAATAACCCCCCAATCTGCTGAAAATTTTCACTCTTATTAAATTTAAACAAATACATAGAGCTACAAATATGGAATTGGCAGAGCTTTAAATGAATCGGACCAACTGAACAAAAGTTTGATCGTCTCATTTCTGTCCAATCTTCTGGTTTAATTGGAAAGAGATGTTTTTAACTCTGTCAAGAAAAAGATAAGGGTCATTTGTCGCATTAAAAAAGGCGGGTGTTAGCAATGGAAAAGTGAAGAAACAACAAGCGAAATATCAAAGAAACAACAAGCGAAATATCAAAGAAACAACAAGCGAAATATCAAAGAAACAACAAGCGAAATATCAAAGAAACTGTTGGATATTGCATTGATTGCATATAATCTTTGTATTGCATATAATCTTTGTATTGATTACGTTATTTGTTTCCTAAATAGATCGATTCCTATTTAGGAAATATGGGAGCACACGGATCAGTGACGTGTCATATCGTTGTATTTGTATAAATATCCCCATGCGGATGAATAAACTCAATTAACTTTTCTCATCCAACATGGTATCAGAGCCTTAGGGCTAAAATACCTCTCCCGTACGTCTTTTCCTTCTTTCTCCCGCACGAACAACCCGCCGACCTCCGCCCGCAACTCCGCCGACCTCAGCGAGCAACTCCCGACCCGCTGGCTCCGGCGGCCCCTAGCCCCACCTAGCCACGACCGATTCCCCCTCCCACTCCTCCGCCGCACCCCGCAACCGCCTCCAGACGTTGTACGCACGCCGCGCCTCCCGCGCCAGCGCCTGTCGGGCTTCGGCCCTCTTCCAGCGGCCCCTCGGCCACCGCCAGTACCTCCGGCCCCTATCCTGCGTCGTCTCCTTGATACCGCACATGCGGTGCTCCTCCTAATGTCCTTTCCGGTGCCTACACCATTTTTTTGGTTCCTTCCTCTTTCTATGAGGCCGACCTAGTTTCTATCTAGGCTGCTCTTTGCTCTCCCGGGGGATCTTGCTTTGTATGCTTGCTCACCATGGTCGGGACCAATGGCTCCCCTAACGAATCTTCCACCACCAGTACACCCCCAACTACCGTGACGTCCAGCGGCTTCCCTCGCCCGGGACATGACCACAATACGCCTCAAATCACGACGATTCGTCTGGATGGTACCAACTATCTCCCGTGGTCTCGGGCTATTACTTTTGCTTTGAAGAGCAGGCGGCTGTTTGGATATGTCATGGGCACTACACCCATACCTCGTTCAGATTCCCCAGATTGGGTGCAATGGGAATCGGAGAACTCCCTCGTCATGTCCTGGCTGACTAACTCCATGGTCGACTCCATCGCTCGCAACTATCTCTTTCTGGATACGGCTGCGGACATTTGGCGAAGGGCGGAAACTACCTACTCCTGTCGCGGCAACGCGACCCAGATCTTTCAGCTGCGACGCAAGATCTTCCTTCTTCGCCAAGGAGATCGCCCTCCGTCTGCCTACTACCTCGAGTTCACCCAGCTTTATTAGGAGTACGATCACTTTGACTCCATTACTTTGGCATCGCCTGAGGATGAGCTCCTGGTTCGCGCACGGGAAGATCGCAACCGAGTTTTTGAGTTCCTTCATGGGCTACATAGGGACTTTGACCAAATCAGTGTGCAGATACTTGGCCGCTCACCCTTACCCTCTCTTCCAGAGGTTTTCTGTCTCGTTCAGCAGGAATTTGATCGGAGGCAAACTTGGACTCCTGAGCCTCCTCCAGATGGTTCGGCCTTGACGGCCCCGGTTGGGCTACGCGCGGCTCGTGATTCTCGGCCAAAGTCCACTGACAAGGATCACCTCCTCTGTGACTATTGCGGGAAGAACCGTCATACACGGGAGACTTGCTTTCGGCTTCATGGGTTCCCTACACCCCGTGGCGGCTCTTCCTCTCGTGGCGGTCGCGGTCTTGGTCGCACTTCGGGTCGCTCTACCCAGCCTCGCTCCGCGCACCTGTCTGATGTTTTCGACGAGCCACAGCTTCCGACAACTCCCACATTGACTCTGACGCCTGATGAGGTCATTGCTTTCCGACGCCTGATGCAGGGCCCATCACCAGAGCCACATGCCTCTTCGTCCTCATATGCCCATCAGGGGCCTTCCGGTGCTCATGCTGCCTCCACCCGTCCCTCTACTCACTGGATCATTGATTCTGGAGCAACAGACCATATGACCGGCTCCTCCTCAGGTTTTGTGTCCTACCTTCCGTTGTCTGGTCGGGGCAAAGTGAGCATCGCAGATGGTTCCCTCTCTCCCATTGCCGGAAAAGGCTCCATCCCGTGCTCCTCCCTAACTCTTTCCTCGGTTCTTCATGTTCCGAACTTTACCCGCAATCTCCTTTCTATTAGTCATATAACCAATTATATGCACTGCTCAGTAACTTTCTTTCCTTCTTCTTGCATTTTTCAGGACCTGAAGACGGGAACGGTGATTGGAACTGGTAGTCTGGTGGACGGGCTATATGTGTTCGATTCTTCCACCCCGGCCTCTCCTCCCCGTGCTCTCCATGTGGATCGGACAACTACTTTGGAGTCCTGGCACTGTCGGCTGGGACATCCGTCTATCCATTCTATGAAACGTTTATTTCCTAATTTCCCGTCTGGGTTAGTTGATAAATTTCGTTGTGATGCATGTGATCGTGGTAAAAATCATCGTACCTCTTTTAATCATATTTCTTCTCCAAGTCCTGCTCCTTTCCATTTGATACATAGTGATGTTTGGGGTCCTTGCCGGGTTGCATCTATTTCGGGTTGTTTTTGGTTTGTAACTTTTATCGACTGCTTTTCACGTACCACCTGGGTTTACCTTATGAAAGCCAAAAATGAGTTCTTTCCCTTGTTCCAGCGATTCTACAACATGGTCTCTACACAGTTTTCGACCCCCGTCAAGATCCTCCGCACTGATAATGGCCGTGAATTCATTGATTCCACCTTCGAGCAGTTCCTCGCCGATCGGGGGATTATCCATCAGACATCCTGCGCCTACTCCCCGGCTCAAAATGGGGTGGCTGAGCGTAAGAACCGCCACCTATTGGAAGTTGCTCGGTGTCTCCTACTCCACATGCAACTCCCTAAATACTACTGGGGGGATGCTGTACTCACCGCAGCGTACCTTATAAACCGTATGTCATCCCGTGTTCTCGGTTTCAAAACTCCCCTCACCACACTTGGGGTTCCACCTACCACTCTCCCACCACGTGTTTTTGGGTGTGTTTGTTTCGTCCATATCCACCACCGCCCGAAACTTGATGCTCGTGCGCACAAGTGTGTTTCATTGGCTACTCCCCTACTCAGAAGGGATATAAATGTTTTGACCCAGTCAACAAGAAGGTTTACGTTACCATGGACGTTACCTTTCGGGAATCTGAAAGCTACTATGGGTCCTCACTTCAGGGGGGGTCTCTTCCCACAACGGAAGTGAGTACCTTACCTTACTCTGACACCCCTCTACCTATTCCTCCGGTATATCATCCCTCTCAGTCCACACCTCCTACTCCTTGCGCCCCTCCTGTCCAGGTCCCTGTTACTAAACCTCCGCAGGTGTACTCTCGTCGACCCAAGGGATCGAACACGCGGCCCAACATCTGGATATCAGACCACCCACCTGACCCGTCGTCAGGATCTATCATCCCTACGGAAGGTACCTCCACTCAACATCCATTATCTCAGTTTATTTCTTACTCATCCCTAACAGCTTCCCATGGAGCATTTGTTTCCTCTTTGTCCTCTGTCTCCATCCCCACTTCATGGCAGGATGCCCTTTCCGACGACAGGTGGAAGTTAGCAATGCTCGAAGAAATGAGTGCCCTGGAAAAAAACGGCACATGGGACCTGGTACAACTGCCACCAGGAAAAAAGGCTGTTGGATGCAAATGGGTATTCACCGTCAAACAGAACCCCTCGGGCATTGTAGAAAGATACAAGGCACGACTCGTGGCAAGAGGCTATACTCAGACAGAGGGCATAGACTACCAGGAGACCTTTGCTCCTGTTGCAAAAATGAATTCGATCAGAATCCTCATCTCTTGTGCTGCCTGCAAGGATTGGCAACTCTGCCAATTGGATGTGAAGAATGCTTATCTTCATGGCGACCTGGAAGAAGAGATCTACATGGCTCTCCCTCCGGGACTCAGCCCTAGCGGATCAAAAGGGAAAGTGTGCAGATTACGGAGGCCACTCTATGGCCTGAAACAATCAGCCAGGGCCTGGTTTGGAAGATTCCACAAAGCCATGAACAGGTTTGGATATCGTCAGATCAATGCCGACCACACCCTCTTTATCAGAATCAACAAGGGAAAGTTAACCGTCCTGATTGTCTACGTGGATGATATCATAATCACTGGGGATGACAAGGAGGAGATTCAAGCACTGAAGGAGAAATTGGCAAAAGAATTTGAAGTGAAAGATTTGGGAAATCTAAAATACTTTCTCGGCATTGAAGTTGCAAGATCAAAACATGGCATTTTCCTATCACAAAGGAAGTATGTGCTCGACCTCCTTGAAGCCACCGGGATGAGCGGGTGTCGGCCTGCCGACACCCCAATCGAAGCCAATCACAAACTCGGCAGAGAAGATGGTGATGTGATCGATGACATTCCCAGTTACCAGAGGCTGGTAGGGAAATTAATCTACTTATCTCACACTCGACCAGATATCTCTTATGCTGTGGGAGTCCTCAGCCAATTTATGCACTCACCAAAGGCCCGTCATATTGATGCCGCGCATCGTGTCCTCCGATACCTCAAGTCCTCACCAGGGAAGGGCATCCTATTCTCACCAAATAAGGAGTTGATTATTGAAGTTTACACTGACGCGGACTGGGCTGGATCGCCCACCGATAGACGCTCCACAACTGGATATTGTTCCATGATTGGTGGGAATTTGGTCAGCTGGAGAAGCAAGAAGCAACATGTTGTTGCTAGGTCCAGTGCTGAGGCCGAGTTTAGAGCAATCGCACATGGCATCTGTGAAGGGTTATGGGTCTCCACTATCCTGAAGGAACTTGGGCTTAAAGGAAGTGAGCCCATCAGATTGTATTGTGACAACAAAGCTGCAATCTCCATTGCCCACAATCCGGTACAACATGATCGTACGAAACACATTGAGATTGACAGACATTTCATCAAGGAAAATATCGACCGAGGAACCGTTGTTATCCCATTCATACCATCTGACCAACAGTTGGCCGATGTTCTCACAAAGGGTCTAAGTTCCAATATGTTCGCAGATCTTATTGGCAAGTTCGGCATGGCTGACATCACACGCCCAACTTGAGGGGGGGTGTTGGATATTGCATTGATTGCATATAATCTTTGTATTGCATATAATCTTTGTATTGATTACGTTATTTGTTTCCTAAATAGATCGATTCCTATTTAGGAAATATGGGAGCACACGGATCAGTGACGTGTCATATCGTTGTATTTGTATAAATATCCCCATGCGGATGAATAAACTCAATTAACTTTTCTCCTCCAACAGAAACAACAAGCGAAATATCAAAGAAACAACAAGCGAAATATCAAAGAAACAACAAGCGAAATATCAAAGAAACAACAAGCGAAATATCAAAGAAACAACAAGCGAAATATCAAAGAAACAACAAGCGAAATATCAAAGAAACAACAAGCGAAATATCAAAGAAACAACAAGCGAAATATCAAAGAAATAACAAGCGAAATATCAAAGAAATGAGAAGCAAACCAAAATCGGACATTGAAGAATAGACCAAAAACGTAGCGTGGATGATACTGAACATGAAACCATCTCTAAGCAAGTCTAGTCATTAATTTGGATATATCCGTCCGTGTATATAAGCTTTATTTTCTTGCAACCTTGAAATAAAACAAGGGTGTCATTGACTCATCTAAGGACTCATCGGGACTCATGAGCATCGATGTGGTTCTGGATCTGAAGAGATGTCAACAAGATGACTAATTGTTTATTTCCTCTGAGAAGGTTGCAATCGTTGACAATATAATCCCAACATCAGGAAACACATAGCATTATGGACTAAATATACATCCCGGGCATCTGCACCTAAACAAATTAGTTTCGGGTTGGATGCTTAGATTCTAATATGGCAGCAAGTTGGGCAAGCGTCCTGCTTGTGTCACCATGTTAAGAAAGAGAGTCCAAGCGTTAGTAGTCAAAGACTTTATATGTGGAGTGTGCTGAAAATATAACCTCATATCGAGAAATTCATGTAGAATTGGGCACTTCAGAAATATTTTAAGCCCCTGCCTACAAATAATAGATTTTGGTTTGGCTACTTTAAGTTCTAATACAGTGGGAGGATAGGCCCTTGTGTGCTCTGATAAAAAAAAGTCAGTGAGTTTGTGAACAAAGACTATTGTCATGGGATGTGTTCAGTTTATAATCTTATAAAAAAATGCATATAGTCTTGTGCACTTAGGCTCCGTTTGGGAGGACTTCTTTTCACCGGTCAAGAGGTTACGACCGCATGAATCGGACCGATTCATGAATCGGACCGATTCATGAATCGGACCGATTCATGAATCGGACCGATTCATGAATCGGACCGATTCATGAATCGGACCGATTCATGAATCGGACCGATTCATGAATCGGACCGATTCATGCGGTCGTAACCTATTGACCGGTGAAAATAAGTCCCGCCAAACGGGGCCTTCATATAGATCCTGAGCTTCTCCAGCTACAACTAATTGATTTTAGATTAGATGCTTAGATTCAAACTAGACCACTAAGGAACATACTACTCAGGCCCACTCTATGTCGGCCAGTTCAAACTCCAACATCACCCAAAATAAAACTTTATGAGCAGAGATGAAAAAAAAAATACTAATGCAATTGACTAATCAAGATGATTGTAACTTCAATGCCTCTTCTACTATCTATCAGTCTGAAAGAACGTGCTAAAAACAATCTCACGGGCCTCGGTAAGAAAAGAACCTCAGTAAGGAAAGCCGCCATCATGATATTCCCAGTTGTCGTCCATGTCATCAATGGATTTTCTAGATGCACTATTTTCTTCTTGGGATGGAGTTGAGCTGAACTTTGGTGCGGAAAATCTCCTGTCAGGTGTGGAAAACATCAAGTTGGCATTAATCTCATAGTACGTATAGTTAAACAGAGGGGGTAATTAGCAATGAGAACATTATCAAACTAATTGAAATGCAGTTGTAAAATGATATCTAAAAAGAAGAAAAATATGTCCAGTTGGCACGGTATAGTTATGCAAGCGTAGGTACTACATAACAAATGTTGAGCTAACATAATTTAGGCTCCGTTTGGCACGGTGGTGACGGTCGTAAACGCATGGGTTAAATCATCATTTGTTAAGGATCACCTAACAAACATCATCCCTTTGAACATAAAAATGGATGAAGTTTCTTAAGTGAGCGTTAACGAATGACAATTTAACTCCCATGTTCATGACCGCCACCATCATGCCAAACGGAGCCTTAATCTCACATTGAAATCAGAACAGTGTGTTAATGTATAAAATGTCAAGTTATTAACTGTCAAAGCTTTGGGTTGATATGACGGTGGGTTTTGTTGGGGACAAAAGTAGATGTGTCCAAAAAGCCCATCCGGCCCGGCCCGGGCCTGACGGGCACGGGGTTTTGCCGCCCGATCCCGGGCCTCTTTAGCAAGGCTCGGGCCGGGCTCGTGCACCATCTCAACGAGGGAGCTCGTCAAGGCCCACAAGGCCGGGCCGGTTTTCGCTAATAGGCGGAATTTTCCGCCTATTTTGGAAATCCCGCCTGCTATCCCGCCCGGCGGGCGGGATTTCCCCCACCTGACAGGATTCAACTGGGATGGGTGTCGGGCCCAGTCTAGGCCTGGTGCCAGGGCTTAGCCGGGCCGGGCTGCGAGCCGATATGGGGGTCCTGTTGGGCCCCCAAAGCCCGTCTTGGGCCCGGGGGGGTAGCTTGGGCCTGGTCTTTTTGAACACGACTAGTCAAAAGTGTTCCCAACTTTCACACTCAACCACAGACCTTTTGAGAGCGGGGGGAATCAGGGACTACAAACAATAGTTTACTAGACACGAAGAGACGAGGGAAAACATAGCCAAAGATGTTGCGAACGGCTACACCAGATGTTCCCGCAACGGGAAAACCCCTCTTGTTGCAGTAAGTAATATTGCTTTTTCAAAGAGTTATTACAGAGCTATTATAAGGCAAAGATAGGGGACCGAAAGCTAGGCAACCGAGAATAGTCGTGTACAAAAAGCTTGGGCCCGAAAAGCCCGCTCGGGCCCGGCCCGGAACAAGCACGGCTAGGCCCGACTCGGGCCAGGTACGGGCTTGGGGGCCTTACCGGGCCCCCATATTAACTAGTTGCCCGGCCCGGGCTGATGTTGGGTATTGTATCAACAATAACCCAGATTTGTATGAAGTCACCATTGAACTAAGATGAATTAAGTTTGTATTTGATGTCTTTTCAAGTTGAGTGTCTGCAGGATATAATTGTCAAGTGTATATCAATGTCAGTCTACAATGAGTCACCAAACACAGAACCATACAATGTAATCCCTCATTGTGTGATCCATGGTGTTGACGCATGTGTAGCCTCTCTATTAGGACACTTCTTTTTCAAGTGCTAAAGATATGGAAGGAACTCTGGGTTGCTGATCTCCAAGAAGAAGAATTAAAAATTGTGTTAAGAAATTTTTCTAAGTGTTATTCTCGAGTAGGACCTTTTGTACTCGAGTATTAATAAAGTTAGCACTCGAGTAAACTTTGTCATGTATTCGAGTAGCAGAAGCTGTTCTCGAGAAAGCTTAGTGCAATTCTCGAGAAAGTCATGTGTACTCGAGTAGTCCATGATTCTCCTTCTCGAGTTACCTCATATTCAAGTCAAAAATTTTCTAAGTCTTTTTCTCGAGAAGAAAAAGTTTTTTCTCGAGAAGGCCAATATTACTTCTCGAGAACCAGAAGTCATTTCTCGAGTAACAGATTCTCTTCTCGAGTAACAAATATATTTTCTCGAGATGCATTATTCCTCTCGAGTAACAAAATAATTTTTCTCGAGAACAGAAGTTCATTTTTCTCGAGTACTTCTCATTCTCGAGATACCTAAATTCCACCTTTACATTTTTATTAAGTACTTTTCTCGAGAACATAACTCTTCTCGAGAAACAGAAAACATCTTCTCGAATACAATTACCTCTCTCGAGAAATGTAGTACAGATTTCTGAAATTTTTTTAAGTACCCGGCAGAAGTAATTTCAAATTGATCTCTCTCCTTATTGGTCCACGTGTTCTGTCATTAATGATTATGACCGTTAGGAAAGTCCTATAAAAGGTCTTATCATAATCTACTAACCCTAATAATAAGAGAAATCTAAGTATTCTGAATCGCAATTTTCATTCCAAATCAGGAAGTGCCACCGCTGTCCATCGTCTTCTTAATCGCTGATCTTTTATGATCCAAGAGATTCAGAACAAAAAGTTTCAACAGATCAAGACTTTCAACATCGACAGATCTTTTCCTCGATCGTGCTGATTCTAAAGTTCTCAGATCTAGAGATTTTGCCTTTGTCTTCTTCGATCCATTTCTGACAGTGCTTCAAATTTTAAGAGGGAAAAGTGCTGAAGAGTCGGATCTAAAATATGTGTTTGTATATTTTTTTGTACAACATTTTATTCCTGTAGGAGATTCTTCTCCGAGTTGTAGGAGCTTTGTTCTCTGAGATTTTTGTAGGAGTGTTTGACTCCGAGTTGTAGGGATATTACTCCGAGTTGTAGGATTGTTTCCAATCTGAGAGAATAGTGTAGTAGCCGAGTCTAGTGCGTTGCTAGATCGGTGAGGTGGAAATTGAATGTACCCAAGGTTGGGGAACCACTATAATTTTTGGTTTCGTCTGTGATTGTTTGTTATTTTTTGTGCATCGCTCGTTCAAGTTTTTAATCCGCAAAAAGACGCAAACCTCACCTATTCACCCCCCTCTAGGTGATTTAGGTAGACAACTAAAAACATCAATTGGTATCAAAGCGAGGTTGTTCATCAAAAGGTTAACATCTTGAATGGATCTGTCCCTAGTTGTCTAAAGAGGATACAGACATGGACAAAGCCAAGGATTTTGCTAAGCTTCCCTTATGCACAAAGACTAACTTTCTCATGTGAAAAGAAAAAATAAAATTCTTCATGAAAGCTGTGGATCCAAGAATCTTTATGATTGTGGAAGAAAGACCCTATGTTCCAATGACAGTCTCCATTATTGATCCAACAAAGCAAGTTTCAAAGAAACTTATGGATTTTGACAAAGATGAAATTGCACTTGTCTTTTTAGACAAGAAAGTCAAGAATATCATTGCAAGTGCAGTCGATTATTCTATGTTGCAGAATCTAATTCACTGTCAATTCGCCAAGAAAATGTGACAGTCTCTCATCGTTCTGATGGAAGGTACTGAAGAGGTAAGTGATGACAGAAGATTCCTCCTAAATCAGAAATATGAAGCAATCAGACAAGGTCCCGAGGATTCTATTGCTGATACTTCTGAAAGTTTCTTCAAGATTGTCAACGGCCTAAGAGTCTATGACCGGATCTTCACTAATGGAGAACTGAATGACAAATTTCTGAGAGGAATGAGACAATAAAGTCTGTGCAATCCGGGAGTTTGGTAAGCTGGCTGAGACTAACCCTTGGAATCTCTTTGGAAAGCTTATGTCATAGGAACTTCAAATAAATTCAAGAAAAACTGAAACAGAGAAAAACCAGTCGTCATCCAAAGAGAAGTCCGTCGCTCTAAAGGCAGACATCTCGAGGAAATCAAAAGTTGCATCTCCTGCACCCGCACAGGAAGAGAGTGAAGAAGAAGCTTTAGAGTCAAGTACCTCGGGCTCAGAGCTATCAGAAGGAGAGTTTTCTCTTCTTTCAAGGCAGTTCAAGAAGTTCTTGAACAAGAAGAAACAGTGGAGAGGCAAAGATGCCTCGTCCAGAAGATCACGTCATGATGGTGATCGTCACAAGAAAGCCTCAAGTAGCCAAGACAGGTATCACTCAAAACCTAACAAACATATTTCTTTTGACATTATTTGTTATTGTTGCAATAAGGCAGGGCACGTCATAGCTGATTGCCCTCACAAGAAGAAGCAGGGTGGAAGAAGAGAGGAGAAGAAATCTTCTTATAATAAGAAAAAACTGAAAGAAGCCTTGTAACTAAGAAGGCCAAGACTCTCAGCGACTCTGACTCATCTGAGTCAAGTGAGGAAGAGGAAGCCTACATTGGGCTAATGACACAAACAGACGAGAAAGAAGAGCCCCAGTACACTAGGAAGGTAAACTCTCACACTCCTCTCTCAGAATCAGATGCTTCTGACCATGATTATGAGAAATGTTCTTCTGATGATGAGTCTGAACTCATGACTCAATACAAAGAGTTAATGAAGGCTTACGAAAAATGTCAAAAAGTTGTGAAAACTCAGGACAAGGAGATCAAATCTCTCAAAGCTGAGGAGAGCACTCTTAGAGAAGAAGTCGCTAACACGGACTCACTCAGAGAGGATTTCAATGCTGCAATTGAAGAATATAATAAAGCTCTCGAGCACCTAAATCTGAAGAAGAAAATCGTCAAAGAATTGGAAGAACAACTTGCAGCTGAAAAGAAACTTGTTGAAAGTTTCTCCAAGCCCAAGACAGTTGTTCTATTTGTTGCTGAATTCTATGCTCAGGCCAAAGGTGCTGGCTTAGTGATGCAGCACCTGGCGTCTCATCAGGCCTGCCACCCTGCCCGGCGTCACACCGTCAGGGGGCCCAACATGGCGTCGCACCATGTGAGCTTTATCAGGCCCGCGAGCCGTACACCCAAACCCGTCTCGGGGTACCACCACATGAATACCGAAGGTTTTTGAGGTCGGGTCAGTTCGAACCGGCGACCCCTTAGATAAGAAGCTTTCAGGCAAGCTTCCATCACCAACTGATCCGACCTCAAAAGCCTTCGGTATTCCTGTGGTGGGACCCCGAGACGGGTTTGGGTGTACGGCCCGCGGGCCTGATAAAACCCACATGGTGCGACGCCATGTTGGGCCCCCTAACGGTGTGACGCCGGGCAGGGTGGCAGGCCTGGTGAGATGTCAGGTGCTGCATGACTTAGGCCATGTGGATGCTCCTAGTAAATCTTCTAGGAGTAATAAAACTCAACGGAAAAATAAGGCAGTCAAGAAAGCTCTAGCCAAGGAGAAGGGGAAAGCTCCTCAAAATCAAATTTCATCTAAAAAGGTTATCTTTCCAACAAACGAGTTTGATCTTGATTCATCCTACAGTCACTTTGCAAGGGCTGCTTATGTAGAGCCCAAGTCTCGGTACCAAGGATGGACTCGTCCCCGGAACTTTGGTGAAAGTGCCTTCAAGGCACCTTATAAGGAGATCACTCTTCAGAGCTATGACCCTTATAGTGATGATCATAACATCAAGAAAACTCGAAAAGTTAAACTCGTTGCGAAAAAGCCTCTTAAGGAGAAGAAGTCATGCGAGTGTTATCACCACGAAGTTTCTACCTCCAAGTTTGTTGTCCCTGCTAGACCACACTCTCAAAAGGTCAAGCATAAGAACTTTAGGCAAAGATACAATAGGTTTGATTGTTGGTGTTGCGGCAAAGTTGGTCACTTTGCTATAGATTGTTGGTTTAACCCCAGATATTATGTAACTTCTCAAGTTAATAATGTGAGAAAGACCACTCACAATGTTAACACACGTAGGGGGAGTGTGTTAACTAGAGACCAAGGACCCAAACGAGTTTGGGTTTCTAAGGCAAATTGATTTGTGAATGCAGGTATATCCAAAGGCCACCAAAAATCCTATCTGATATTTGGACAGTGGATGTTATCAGCATACGACCGGGACTAGAAGCCTAATCCAGAATTATTCTCCAGTCATGAATGGGCCAAAGGTCATCTTTGGAGGTTCTGAAGAAGGAGTTACAAAAGGCTACGGTATGATTACTAATGGTAGTGTATCTTTCTCAGATGTAGCTTATGTTAAAAGGTTGGAACACAATCTTATAAGCATAAGACAGCTCTGTGATAAATGATACATAGTAGAATTTCATGCAAAAAAGTGCTTGATAAAATCGATAAATAACTTAGAAATGATTCTATCAGGCACTCGTAGTAGGAATATATTTTGTTTGAATTTTATTTGCATAGACTCTTCTACGTCAGTATGTTTTTTGGCAAAAGATAGTGCGTCTCTTGATGACCAATTGCACAAGAAATTAGCACATATAAATTATAAAACTATTAATAAATTACTTTCTCTTAATTTAGTATGTGATGTCTCCAATGTTATGTGCGTCTAAGATAAACCTTGTCACACATGTGTAAAAAGCAAACAAACAGGGGCTACCTTTAAAAACATTATTGGCAAACACTCTAATAGGTGTTTACACCTACTTCATATGGACTTGTTCGATTCACTGCAAATTAGAAGTTTGGGAGGTAAGGATTATACATTGGTTATTGTTGATGATTACTCTCGCTTTACGTGAGTGTTCTTTCTAAAACAAGTCAAATACTTTCAATATTTTCACTAATTTTGTCAGGCAAATCCAGAATGAATATAACTGTTCAGTTGTCAAAATCAGAAATGACAATGGAACAGAATTCAGATCTGGGGCCATGACAGAATTCTGTGAAAGCCTGAGTATCTTTCATGAGTTTTCCTCTACTCGTACTCCTCAACAAAACAGAGTCACTGAGAGAAGTTATAGAACACTCATAGAGGCCTGCAGAACCATGTTGAGATGTCTTACTACCGAAATATTTCTGGGATGAAGCCGTCAACACTGCATATCACGTGCAAAATCGAGCACTCATAAACAAGAACCATAATAAGACACCTTACAAACTACTAAAGGGCAGGAAACCGACCATCTCATATTTCAGAATCTTTGATAGTAAATGCTTCGTCTTTAACAATGGTAAGTATCACATCATTAAATTTAGTGAAAATAGCTTTGAAGGTATTTTTGTAGATTATAGTAGCCATAATATGGCATATAAGATTCTTAATAAGAAAACTCTGGTTGTAGAAAAATCTATTAATGTTGTATTTGATGAGACGAGCTTGCTACAAGGCAGCTCTTCTAGTATGTTTATTGAAGATGCAGGTTCAAGACTAAATGAAATAAACTTGGATTAGCCGACTGAAAAAAAAAAGCTCAAAAGTTCATCAAAATCACCACTCCAACCCCAATTGGAGAGGTTGATGATCATGATGAAGATATCATTCAAGTTGATGAAATCACTCCAATAGTAGAGGAAGCTCCAGATGCAAGAACTCTAGAGCTCAGACACTTGAAGGATCACCCAATGGATCAAATCATAGAAACCCCCGGGATGGTGTCAGAACTCGTAGAGGTACAACTAATGAAAATTTATATCTGAGTTTTATTTCACAGGTTGAACCAAAGAAGTTTTTCTCTCCTCGTCCGGAAGCTTGTTCCAAGACCCAAAGGTAAGAACATTATCGGAACAAAGTGAGTCTATAAGAACAAGATGGACGAGTATGAGACAATTATAAAGAACAAGACCAGACTCGTTGTCAAGGGATACAGACAAGAAGAAGGAATCGACTTCGATCAGATGTATGCACCCGTGGCAAGGCTGAAGGCAATCAGGTTATTCCTAGCATATGCAGCACTTAAGGGCTTCACTGCCTATCAGATGGATGTGAAGTCGACCTTCCTTAATGATGACATAAAGAAAGAAGTGTATGTGCAACAACCTCCATGTTTCGTTGATTCTAAGTATCTTGAGCACGTTTATCTTTTATTTAAAGCTCCATATGATTTGAAACAAACTCCTCGAGCTTGGTATGAGACGTTGTCTAACTTTATTCTTGAGAACAAGTTCACAAGATGAAAAATAGATAAGACATTATTTCTTAAAGAAATAAAATGCAAGATTTTGCTAATGCAAATCTATGTCGATGACATCATATTTGGCTCTACTGACGACAACCTCTGCAAAAAGTTTTTCAAACTTATGCAAGAAAAGTTCGAAATGAGCAGTATGAGAGAGTTGAAGTATTTCTTAGGACTACAGGTGAAACAATCTGAAGATGAAATTTTCATCTATCAGACGAAGTTAACCACAGAGTTAATTAAAAAATTCGGAATGGAGAACGCAACCTCTATGAGGACTCCAATAGGTTCAGCTATGTTTCTGGACAAGGATTAAAAAGGGAAACCTTTTAATAAAACCAATTACATAAGCATAATTGGATCATTGATATATCTTACTGCTAGTAGACCGGACATAATGTTTTCAACATGTGTGTATGCTAGATTTCAAGTGAACTCTAAGGAATCTCACTACGCTGCTGCAAAACGGATTTTGAGATATCTTAAAGGTACATCAAATCATGGCTTATGGTACCCAAGAAGTAATGATAGCGAACTAATTGGTTCTTCAGATGCAGACTTTGCAGGAAGCAAAGATGATATAAAAAGCACTTCCGGGACTTGCCAATTCCTTGGAAGGAGGCTCATTTCATGGAGCAGCAAGAAGTAAAATTGTGTCGCAATTTCAACAGGCGAGTCAGAATACATTTCTGCCTGCAGTTGTTGTGCACAATTATTATGGATAAAGAACCAATATGAAGACTACAATATGAAGTTCAAGAACATTTCAATGTTTTGCGACTCCAGTGCAATTGCAATAGCCAACAACCCAGTCTCTCACAGCCGGACAAAGCTCATAGAGATGCGGTACCACTTCATCCGGGAGCATGTGGAGCATGGAGACATCAATCTCCAATATGTTTCAACTGACAGACAGGTTGCAGACATTTTCATGAAGCCACTGGACGAGACCAAGTTCTCGTTTTTCAAAACAGAACTTGACATGCTCAACAAGGAAAAATGAAGAAAAAGGTCTCAAGCAAAGTTCAAGATCGGGTTACTTCTCAAAAATCAAGAAAAATCAAAGTGTGGACTTCATTTCTCGAGTACATCATTTGTACTCGAGAACAGTGGACTTACTTCTAGAGAATAATAACTCTACTCGAGAACTTGGAAAGTTCTACTCGAGAACAAGATAGCTTCTACTCGAGTAATAATTTTCTTCTTCTCGAGAACTAAGTTTCTCACTCGAGAAATCTGATGCCAAATTTCGCTTCAAGTTCAAATTTTCAATTTTGGCACCCGGGCTCTTCACCGCCATATTCCAGGTATTTTAGTATTATTATTTTCTTAATCATCATAATTTAAGAGTTATATAAATAGATTAAGTCCGATAAAGGCCCCAAATCCCGAATCTCAAAACTTTTCTCGAGAACAAGAAACCTTTTGTCTTCCCTGTCGCCGGCATTCCCCTACTACCGTCTCAGCTTTTTCTCTCAGAAGGCCAGACATCTGCTCATCTATCTTGATCGATGGCTCCTCAGTCGAAGATTGGAATTGGCAGTGAGTTTCCACAGGGATTGTTGAACTCTCTGACGATTTCCGCAATGTTCTGTTGTTACTAGAAGTCGTCGGGTTGTCTTTCATTTTGGAACATCCGTGCAAGATTCTACTTCCTGAAGTCGAGGAATTCTTTCAGAATGTCAAAATAAAGAGAAATGTGAGAATTCTCAAGAGCAAAGTTCACGGAATAAAGATCAAGCTGACCGCCCCAATCGTCTCCAAGCTCCTTCGGCTGCCTCTCATCGACGAGGAAGATTACCTAATTGGCGATGATTATGATCGCGCTTGCAGATTCTATGGTATCTCCGTTGTTGTGAGGGCTATTTGTCTCCCTAATCTCAATGCAGAGAGCAAGTTGCTTGTGGACATTCTCGGAAAAGTTCTCTTGTGCCGCACCAGTTCGATCAGCTACATCACAAATGACGTCTTTAACATGATGACAGTTGTTATCTGCAGTAAGAAATTTCAGTGATGTTGATTTTTTGACAAGATCAAAGCCAGTATCAAGACACCAAATTTTGGTAGAATAGTTTCTCTTATTCTTCATGAGCTCCAGCCAGAAACTTTTGATCTTTCTAAAGGTATTTCATTGCATCATATGAAGAAGTCATTATTTCTTCCATTCAGAGATGGGACCTCAAGATTCAAAACACAGCACAAGCTGTCAAAACCCATGATCTCCAAGTGGATGTGGACAGGACTCCATCTCCCCCTTCTCATCAAATAACTGATCCAGTTATTGAGGGGGAGCCCGCTCCATCTGTCCAAGTTCAGCCTACTCAGATTCCAACTCCTGCTCCAGTCTATACAGAAATTCCTGCCCAAGTCACCTCATCTGCTGCTGTTGTACATACAGTTACATCTACATCTTCCCCTGCTGCTGCAAATACAGTTCTAGAAGAAGATTCAGCACCACCTGTTGCTGCCCAAGCCACCTCTCTCCAAGCAGAAAATTCAGATTTCATTGTTGAAGATCTACCTGATGCAGAAATCCTGACTGATGCTCAGGTAAATGAACAAATTTTATCTACAGATAATGACATCAACAAGATGATAGAGGAGCTCACATCCAAAGAGCCTCTATCCTCTCTACCTGAAGATCATCCATCTCCACCAGAAAAATCCCCTCAACCTGAAAAATCTTCTAAACCACAACCATCACTGCCCCAAACTCCTCTTGAAGATGTACATGATGAAGAGGTTGTTTTTATTCCCGACTCTGAAGAAGACATACATCCTGAAGCTGCTGAACCTCCTCTTCCTAGCCTACATTTCAACATTCCCACCTTCCTGGGTGGTGAGGCTGAAGATGAGTTAACCACTGCAAGAAGGAAACAAATTTCTACCTCTACTATACAAATTGAAGAGATAGTTCCATGGAAAGCCCCAGCTCAACCTCCTCCTCCTTCTCATACTGAAGTTATTCCTGAAGGTACCATCTTAAGTAAGATAGAAGCTATGTTAGCTGAGCAAAGAAAACACTTCGACGCTTCCATGCAAACTGTCACTGATAAAGTCACTGCTTTAGAAAAAAGAGATGAGTCGAGGATTTGCATAAATCCAAAACAACACTGATGAGTTTAAAAGACTCTTACAAATTGGGGAAAAAACAATAGATTACACCATTACCAGCATTGGTGAGGTAATGGAACAGTCAGTCACTCTAGCCAATAATCAGATATAATTAGAAAAGAAAGGTCAAGAACGCAACTTCAGAACATGTGAAGAAGTTGGGACATTCAAAAAAGAAGTCATCAACACCCTATCTGTAGAAGTCAGAAAGGGGGAGGACTTAGTGAAAGAACAGCTAGAGAAGAAAGTATAGACTATGAAAGATCAATGGGATGGTCAAATGAAAGAAATTCAAGCATCAGTGTTAAAGTAATTTAAGAGCACAAAACTTTACACATATGATACTGCAATATGGATGCACAATCAGTTTTTCTCTGACCTATCTATTGACCCTTCTGCACCCCCTCCTGCATGTCTGGATGTAAATAGGCCTACATTCTCTCCAGAGCCTGAATATTTTGAAGTTCCACTTCCTCCTGAGACTTATGAATAAGCATGAGATCTTGAACAGGCTTATGTGCCTCCTCAAGCACTTCCTGAGATACAAAAATCTAAAAGAAAAAAGTATGGTGATGGTGCCTCTGCTAGCAGGTCCACTCCCATGCCAGAGCATGTTGAAAAAGAGTTTGCTGAAGTATGGAGTCCTACATCCAAATCTATCATCCTTGAACTTTGAGACTTGTTGTGGAATTCAGTGCACACAAGGATGATTACTACTCACATACTGAATGAATGCAATATGAAAAGTCAATGACTCTCAGAAGACTACATGATAGAAAGTATAGTCGAGATGATCCAACTGCTCCTCCAAGACCAGCCAAATACTTTCCAAAGCCATACATGTATTTTCAAAGACAAGAGGACAAACTTCAGAAGCAACAACAGCAAGGTCGTCAGGATCCGATCCTACCTCATATTAACTGGTTGCCCGGCCCGGGCCGGTGTTAGGTATTGTATCCACAATAGCCCAGATTTGTATGAAGTCACCATTGAACTATGATGAATTAAGTTTGTATTTGACGTCTTTTCAAGTTGAGTGTTTACAGGATATAATTGTCAAGTGTATATCAATGTCAGTCTATAACGAGTCACCAAACACAAGACCGTACAATTTAATCACTCATTGTGTGATCCATGGTGTTGACTCATGTGTAGCCTCTCTATTAGGACACTTTTTTAAGTGCTAAAGATATGTAAGGAACTCTGGGTTGCTGATCTCCAAGAAGAAGAATTAAAAATTCTGTTAAGAAATTTTTCTAAGTGTTATTCTCGAGTAGGACCTTTTGTACTCGATTAGAACTAAACTTAGTACTTGAGTAAACTTTGTCATGCATTCGAGTAGCAGAAGCTGTTTTCGAGAAAGCTTAGTGCAGTTCTCGAGAAAGCCATGTGTACTCGAGTAGTCCATGATTCTCCTTCTCGAGCTACCTCATATTCAAGTCAAAATTTTTCTAAGTCTTTTTCTCGAGAAGCCAAAGTTTTTTCTCGAGAAGGCCAGTATTACTTCTCGAGAACCAGAAGTCATTTCTCGAGTAACAGATTCTCTTCTCGAGTAACAAATATATTTTTTCGAGATGCATTATTCCTCTCGAGAACAGAAGTTCATTTTTCTCGAGTACTTCTTCTCATTCTCGAGATACCTAAATTCCACCTTTACATTTTTATTAAGTATTTTTCTCGAGAACTTCGTAACTCTTCTCGAGAAACAGAAAACATCTTCTCGAGTACAATTACCTCTCTCGAGAAATGCATTACAGATTTCTGAAATTTTCTCAAGTACCCGACAGCAGTAATTTCAAATTGATCTCTCTCCTTATTGGTCCACGTGTTGTCATTAATGATTATGACCGTTAGGCAAGTCCTATAAAAGGTCTTATCATAATCGACTAACCCTAATAATAAGAGAAATCTAAGTATTCTGGATCGCAATTTTCATTCCAAATCGGGAAGCGTCGCCGCTGTTCATCGTCTTCTTAATCGCTGATCTTCTCTGATCCAAGAGATTGACAACAAGAAGTTTCAACAGATCAAGACTTTCAACATCGACAGATCTTTTCCTTAATCGTGCTGATTCTAAAGTTTTCAGATCCAGAGATTTTGCCTTTGTCTTCTTCGATCCATTTCTGACAGTGCTTCAAATTTTAAGAGGGAAGAAGGGCTGAAGAGTCAGATCTGAAATATTTGTGTTTGTATATTTTTTCTGTACAAAATTTTATTCCTGTAGGAGATTCTTCGCCGAGTTGTAGGAGCTTTATTTTTCGAGATTTTTGTATGAGTGTTTGACTCCGAGTTGTAAGGGCGTTGCTCCAAGTTATAGGATTGTTTTCAATCCGAGAGAAACGTGGAGTAGCCGAGTCTATTGCGTTGCTAGATCGGCGAGGTGGAAAGTGGATGTACCCAAGGTTGAGGAACCACTATAATTTTTGGTGTCATTTGTGATTGCTTGTTATTTTTTGTGCATCGCTCATTCAAGTTTTTAATCCGCAAAAAAACGCAGACCTCACCTATTCACCCCCCTCTAGGTGATTTAGGTAGACAACTAAAAACATCAGCCGGGCAAAGCCCAGGCACCGGGCCTAGCCTAGGCCCGGCATCAGGCTAGGCGGAATTTCCCGCCTATGAGGCGAGATTTTAATCCCGCCTGACAGGCGGGATTAAAATCCCACATGAGGCGGGATTTCCTATGGAATCCCACCTATTTAGGCGAGATTTTAATCCCACTTATTGGGAAATCAAACAGTCCAGGGCCGGCTTGAAGGGCCTTATCGGGCCCCCTCTTTGAGAGGGAGCCCGAGCCCGGCCTGGCCCAAGCTATTTGGAATAATTAAACTGAAATTATTTGATCAAAATTAGATTGCATTGTTATACTATAAATTAGTCTAAATGTAGAACATAATGATACTAATGTAGAACATAATGATACTATTGTAGATCCCTTGAAACTCACTATAGCACAAGAAAATCTATGGTGATCTCAGTTCATGAGAATGTATAGATGAGACATCATTAAAACTAAGATCTGGAAAATCTTAAAAGTTGACTTGTGAAGATATGAACATGACATGATCATTTTCTGTTTAATGTCTGAATTGTGTATTAGCGGCAAAGAAGTCATTACTGTGTAACAGCTCAGCGATCGTTCATCCGGCGTAGCAGGTAGCCGATCGGCGATCATCAAGTGGAAATATGCTGTTATAAGCGGGGTTCACTATTTGAATCAGCAGTTGTGTCATGCGTGTCTGGTGTATCGTGCATGGTGGTTGTAAACTACTCCCACCTAGCAGGTAACCAGTCCCACCGGCGTTAACCATGTAATTGTTGTCCTGAGAGAAGTAATATATAAGTAGATGTATTGTTGTATTGTGGGATGTTGAATGAATGAATTGAATTGTCTTGTGTTCTTGTTTATCTTCTTCCCTCTTTTCCTTCTGTAATTCTACCGCTCTACAGAAGAACACATTCCCCTTCTTCAAATATTTCCTTAGAAAAGCCCCCATTCCACCATCACCTAGAACCTCAATTTGGTTTGAATCATTAGTCTCAAATCCTCCGTCCATTGCTGCAATGGTGGACAACAAAGCGGAGTACCGAGCTATGCGAAGGGACATCGACGAACTGAAGGAAATGATGTGGGAGGCTTACCTGGAGCAATCAAGGACACTGGAGGAGCTCCGCGACATGATTCCAATGTGCGGTGTGCACCGTGAGTCTACCTCTTCCTCCCATCAAGTCTTGATGAAGGGTCTCCAACAATGCTCTAGAATCGACTTCATCCCTATCGCAAGAACAAGTTCACGAAGACGTTGTGACACCAAAGGACTATTCATCGTCTCCTACAAACAAACAATCAGGAATCAACAAAACGGATGATGACATTTCAGAGAACTTATTCATTGGAAATATTGAATACATCTAGATTGTCCATGACACGGGTGCACAACCCGTATTCGTCGAGGGTGGACCCCCCCCCCCCCAGAGCCAGGTCAACAGAAGTTAAGGTCATCAAGTCAAGACAGAGGTCAGAGTCAACGCGCCAAGAATCAGAAGGCCTGGGCGAGTATGGCGAGCCCCCATCGCATACTCGCCAGGTAGGCGACTAGGTGTGATACTCGCCGAGTCGTGCGAGCTCCCCCAGAAAATCGTCTAGTCGCCGAGGGGTGGGTCTATAAATAAGACTCAGCCCCTCCCCCAGGATTTCCCTATAAATAGGACCCCAGGGGTACGAGGAGAATGAATTTTGGAATCTCACCGAGATCTCGGACTCTTTTCTTGGACGCTAGCTTAGCCTGTGAATTCCTTTTTCTTAGGGACCAAGTCACGACCTAGCGACTATCCTCCTTTAGTCGCCGCGACTTAGTTATCAGCCAGTCTCCCTCGTACCCTGCTCGGCCATCCTTGGTTGTGGAGGGGTTTCTTCTTCTAAGCTTCCGGGTACGTGGTGGGACCTCCCTGCCGCAGCACCTCGGGTCATGTCTGTTGTTCGGTGATCTCCGTGCTTTAGCCCGCTAGTCGTCAAGCCGATCCGTTGGGCCGATAACCTTAGGCTGTCTTGATCCGAATTCCGGAGTAGGGAACTTTCTCGGCTTCAACACTTGGTGCGGTAAGCGAGGATCGCAGCCGAGGAAGCAAAGCCTTGCTGATAGGCGAGATGGTAAGTGCAGGCGAGCAAGGCGAGTTAGTCGGCAACTCGGCGGGAGTTGGTAACTCGGCGCGAGGTGGCGAGTTTATGACTGTAGCTGCGTTCGAGGAGTTTGCGAGGAGGATCGAGAGGACCATTCTCTCAGGGCTCCCTCGTCGCCCCGATGTCACGGCGACTTCGCTCGGTCGCGTGACACTGTCGGACGAGGAAGCGCCGCCGCGACGACCTGGGAAGGAGCGAGCTTGGGAGAGGGAGGCGCGACCAATGCAGTCGCGGCATTACCCGACGAGCAGCCAGGGATTAGGTTCCGAGATCCAGAGCCGCCGGCAAGGTACCATGATACTCGCCAGTGGAGAGAGTACGGTGATGATACCAGCGAGGATGAAACTCGTCACCGCCAGGGAGGGAGGAGCCCCTTCTGTGACGGGATCCTTGCAGCCCCAGTTCCCGAGGGGTTCAAAGAGCCCGTCCTCACCTACTACTCCGGCAGAGATGACCCGGTCAGGCATCTCCAGTGGTTTGAGGACGTGGTGTCCATCTGCAACATGTCAGACGCCTTCAAGTGCAGGTTCTTCTCGATCACTTTCAAGGATAATGCGAGAGATTGGTTCCACCAATTGTCAGCCGGTTCCGTCTACTGCTTTGCGGATCTGCATCGGGGCCTTATGGCACGGTTCGCGACATCCAAGAAGAGGAAGAAGACAACTGTCCTCTTCAAGAACGCTCAAGGGCAGCACAAGAGTCTTGGCCACTACATCGACCGTTTCCAGGAAGAGATCTTAGAGGTGGAGGAAGTGGACAGCTTCACTCTGATGCTGGCCCTGAAGTTTGGTCTGAAGCAGGGCCTCTTCAGCATGGAGATAGGGTCCAAACCTCTGAGGTCCTTTGAGGAGATGTGGAGATGGCGAATACGTTCGTCCAAAGAGAGGAGAAGAACAAGGACTTCTTGGCGCGGTTGGATGGAGATGAGCGTTAGACAAGGAGAGTGGAGGACCCTCGGAAGTGAGGACTGGAAGGCTGTCGAAGAGGCAGGTCGAGAGGAGAATGGAGGAGACGGGGAGGAGAGAGGAGCAGAGGAAGAGAGAAGAGCCCAGGAGGGCAGAGGAGCGGAGGAGGCAGAAGATGCCTCAGAGGCACGAAGAAAGGAGGCCCGTGGAGGCTCCAGAGAGGAGAGGAGAAGAGAGGCGATTCCAGCACCCTGTGAATCGGCCTCAGTGGAGGCAGCCTGCTAGGTCGCGTTTCCAGCAGCAGGAGAGGAACGATCGCCGGCAGGGAGGAAGCCGTAGAGGAGCTGGAGGAGAGGCGATGACCATTGTCTGGCAGGCCAATAAGCGTCGCAGGAAGAAGGCGTGAAGGGCGAGGCGCCAGGAGGCAGAGATTCCCCTCTACTGCGACATACATCGGGTAGAGAGGCATGAGACGATGGCCTGCCCGGAGTTTTGGTAGGCGAGAAGGAGGTTGGAAGCTGTCGCGGCAGAGAGGGAGCAACCCAGGCAGGAAGCGCCCGCGGGACCGGTAGCGTTCCAAGCTCCGGTGAGGAGGAATGAAGACCGGGTCGACCTGGGAGGTCGTGGAGGTGATCCACGACCCAAGAGGTGGGCAGGTTGGAGTGATCAACGGCGGGGCCGGACTCGGAGCTTCCCGCAAGGGGAGCCTCCATCAGATCTGTCGGAAGAGCGTCGTCTCTACTCAGAGTGTCGCTTCGACCTCCCAAGTTCCGTCGTCGTTGGTTGAGATCACCTTCTACGAGGAGGACATGTTAGAGAACGAGAACCCCTTCCATGATGCCTTCGTCATGCAAGCCGCCATCGAGGACTTCACCATCGACCGAATCCTTGTGGACAATGAGAGTTCGGTGAACGTGATCTTCAAGAGGACTTTCGTCGGGCGGCAAGCGGAAGCGTCCAGAGTCCAAGCTGCGGACGGACCCCTCTTTGGCTTCTCGGGAGAGAAGAAAGAGGTGAAGGAGGAGTGGACCTTCTGGTCACCCTTTGCGGGACTTCGATCCGATGCCGCTTTGTCATCGTCGACGCGCCGAGCTGCTATAGCGTCATCTTTGGGCGTCCCCTCATCAACTACTTCAAGGTCGTCCCTTCTTCCTATCATCAATGTCTGAAGTACTGTCGGGGAGACATCCAAGTGAGGATCAGGGGCGATCCAAGAGCTGTCAGGGAGTGTTGTCTGAATGTCGTCAGTACCATTAGCTGGATGGAGGACGCAAAGAGGTTGGAGAAGTTGCTGGAGAGGGAGGAAGGCCTGAGGGTTGCTGAGGAGCTGGAGGAGCTGGAAGTGATCTCCCGGAAGGGCGAGTCGGGGCTACTGAAGGTCGGAGGATCTCTGACGTTGGAGGGAAAGCTGGAGATGGCCGCGTGTCTGCAAGAGAACGTGGACATCTTCGTCTGGAGCGCTGCGGAGATTCCGGTGATTGATGTCAATGTTATCTGCCATCGCCTCAACCTGGATCCCAAGATTGCCCCCGTCCGTCAGAAGCAGAGGAAGTGTGCCACCGTGCTGGCTAGTCCGATCAGAGAAGAGGTGGAGAAGCTGCTGTAGGCAGAGTTCGTTTCGGAGATCCAGTATCCAGGCTGGGTCTCCAATGTTGTAATGGTGAATAAGTCTGGAGGGGGCTGGCGTTTATGTATTGACTTTTCTATGTTAAATAAAGCCTGTCCGAAGGATTGTTACCCCTTGCCTCAAATCAACGCGCTAGTTGATTCAGCCGTCGGGTTTCTTGTAATGAGTTTCCTTGATGTCTTTTCAGGTTATCACCAGATCCGGATGCATCCCCCCGACTGCCGCGGCGTCTCCTTCATCACCAGCGATGGCTGCTATAGCTATAAAATGATGTCCTTCGGGCTCAAAAACGCAGGCACGACGTACCAGAGGATGATGGATCAAATCTTCAAGGAGAAGAAGGGGCGAAACCTAGGGGTGTATGTGGATGACCTCCTTGTCAAAAGCAGGAGTGTTGCGGAGCACATAAAGGATCTGGTGGAGACTTTTGTCACTGCGAAAGTACAAGATGCGGCTCAACCCGACCAATTGTGTCTTCAGGGCAGGAATGGGGAAGTTCTTAGGTCACCTCCTTACTCCAAGGGGGGTTGAGCCTAACCCCGACAAAGTCAAGACCATTCTGGAGATGGCATCCCCGAAGGATCCCAAAGAAGTGCAGAGGTTAACCGAAAGGCCTGCCTTAGCCATTTCCTCTCCAAGGCAGGAGAGAAGTGTTCTCCATTCTTCAAAATTCTCTGAGGCAACCAGAAGTTTGAGTGGACCGCAGAGTGTGAGGAGGCTTTTGGAAAGCTCAAGCAGCAGCTGACTCAAGCTCCTCTCCTCCAAAGCCCACAGGGAAGCGAAGACCTCCTCTATCTGGGAGTAGGAGTGGAAACGGTCAGTTCAGTGTTGGTTAGAGAGGAAGGCAGGAAGCAGCTCCCCATCTACTACGTGAGTAGAGTGTTGCGACAGACAGAGACAAGGTATCATATCCTGGAGAAGTTGGTTTTCACCTTGGTGGTTTCAGCTCGTAGGCTCCGCCCATATTTTCAGGCTCACTCCATCAAGGTCGTCTCAGATCATCCACTTCGCAGTATCCTGGATGGAGTGGAGCATTCTGGCAGGTTGTCCAAGTGGGCAGTGGAGCTCAGTGAGTTTGACATTTCTTACTCTCCGAGGGTGGCGATCAAGGCCCAGGCAATGGTGGACTTCTTGGCTGATTTCTCAGCCGAAGTAGTAGGAGACGAAGGCTCTTCCAGCCCAGTCTCTTGGGAAATGTTCGTGGACGGGGCTTCAGGCAAGTATTCCGTGGGAGCCGGAGTAGTGCTAGTGAGCCCGCAGGCAACCAGGATCGAGCAAGCTGTCAAAATTCTCTTCCCCGTCACGAACAATCAGGCAGAGTACGAAGCCATGATAGCAGACTTGCATCTCGCCAATGAGTTAGGGATCCAGGATATCAGGGCCTTCACCGACTCAATGGTGATCGCGTCGCAGATCAGAGGAGAGTTTGAGGTGCGTGATCCCATCCTACAAAGATACTTGGTAAAAGTCAAATGGTTGATCAGAGGCTTTCGCTCCTTCTTCGTCGAGCATGTGCTCCGGGAGGAGAATTCAGAGGCAGACTATCTCGCCAAGTACGGCCCCCGGGTTGGGGGGACAGTGACCGAACTGTTTCGACCGTCCATCGAGGAAGGAAAGATGATGGAGATCAAGCAAAGAGCTTCGTGGAAGGACCCGTTAGTTACTTTCTTAATAACGGGTCAGCTTCCTGCCAGTGAAAGAGATCAGAGGAAGTTCTGGTACAAGGCTGCCTACTACCTACTGTAGAAAGGAGAGCTTTATCGCAAGACCATTTCGGGCCCTCTGGCCAGATGCCTGTCAGAGGCTGAAATCCCTCGAGTTTTGGAAGAGATCCATTCAGGAGAGTGTGGTAGTCACTCGGGGACCCGTACTCTCGAACAAAGAATTCTAAGGCATGGCTACTTCTGGCCGACCATTAGGAAGGATGCAGAGGCTTTTTCGAAGAAATGTTCAAAGTGTCAGCTTTTGCGCCTCTTCAGTTGCAACCAGCTCAGCGCCTTCGTTCGATCACCGCTCCCTGCCCTTTTGTCATCTAGGGAATGGATTTGATCGACCTTTTTCCCCCAAGCTAGCGGTCAGAGGAAGTTCGTTCGAGTCATGATAGACTACTTTTCCAAGTGGATCGAGGCAAAGGCCCTCGCCAAGACCACTTCTCAAATCGTGAAGAACTTCAACTGAGGAGAGATTGCTTGTAGGTTCGGGATTTCTCTTGTCATCGTCACCGACAACGGTACGCAGTTTGCCAGCTTGGAGCTGGAGGATTTCTGCAAGCAGCTAGGAACGGATCTTCGATTAGCTTCTGTGCATCATCCTCGAAGCAATGGACAGGTGGAGGCCGCCAACAAGTTGATCATCAACCTCCTGAAGAAGGTCACCAATCTGAAGGGCAATTGGGCAGAGCAACTCACCTCGGTCCTATGGGCTCTGAGAACAACTCCTAACTCAGTCACGGGGGAAACACCCTTTAAGTTATCCCACGGGTCTGAGGCACTCATTCTGGTGGAGTTCGAGGTTCGGAGTACGAGAGTCATAGAAGCAGGAGAAGGAAGCGAAGAGTGGCGCTTGGAAAACGAAGACACCCAAAGACTTTCGTTGGACTACATCGAAGAGCTTCACGACTTAGCCTTCATCCGCCAGGAGGAAATCAAAAGGCGCATGACAAAACACTTCGAAAGGAATGTCCGCCTCAAACATTTCCTCCCAGGAGATCTGGTCATGAAGAAGGTGGACGCCGCGGGAAGGGAAGTTGTCGTTGGCAAGTTGCATCCCAACTGGGAAGGACCTTTCATCGTCCAGGAAGTCCTAACCTCTGGTGGCTATCGTCTGCAAGACCAGGAAGGAGAGCAACTAGGAAGCACTTGGAGCGGGGATGACCTGAAAAGGTTTTACCCTTAGCGGTAACTTGTAATCCTCCTTGTAAATCACCTTTCAAATATATACTTTTTCCTCGCCCCGGGGATCACGGGAGGTTGCTAGTTGTCTTCTTTGTGTGATTCGTCTCAAGGTATCTAGGAGCAATGAAGTCCAACTCCATGATCGATCTAGGAAACCTGCGCTCGACCTGTTTCTCCTATTTACTCCAGGACGGACGATGGGACGATGTCTCGTGATTTAAGCATCCTTGTAAGACCGAACCCCTCCATTGACGGCCAAGATCAGCTCCCCCTTGCATGTCGGCCTAGCTACCCCCGATCGCATGTATCCTCCGACTGGAGGAACTATCAGGAACAGGTCTGGATGCTAACCTCCTAAACTCGATGTAGGACCGAGCTCACAAAGTGATGTCCTGTGCAAAGGCGTCATCGGTTTTTGAGAAGACTAAAAGACCCGCTCTTAGCGACTGTTAGTCCTGCAAAGCAGGACGCATCACTATTATTGTCGAAGCAGGATAACCTGCCAAGCTTTGAGAGATACAAGTTCGCAGAAGGACATCAGACTCAAGTGAGCGAGTCCTGTAGGACCCCCCGAGGTCCATCTCCCTCCGTTGGTATACTGGCCTTCGTAGCCAGGCAGTTGCGTCACGCACTTGGGAAACGAGCCTTCGACCTGTTTCTCCTAATTAGCCCAGAGCGGACGATGGGGGGATGCTTCGGGATTTAAGCGTCCTTATAAGACCGAGCCCCTGGATTGACGGCCGAGATCAGCTCCCCCCTTGCATGTCGGCCTAGCTACCCCCGATTGCATCTCTCCTCCGACTGGAGGAACTATCAGGAATAGGTCTGGATGCCAACCTCCCTATTTGATGGAGAGAAGATCGTCGTCTCTTTTGAATTTCCAAAAGTTCTCATAAATATTGATGTGTTTAATTCTTTTGGCTACCTCCTGAGCAGCAGGTCGAATTATATTAGCACTGGGGCAAGTCCTTGAGTCGACTACCGTAGTCCGAGTCCCTGCACAAACTCCTCTCCAGCAGGATGACTACTTGCCTCACAAGGAGGCCCCCACTTTGAGGTGCGGCACGAGTGTCAATATGCGAGCAAGCGATTACGATCGTACATGTGCGAGTAACAACGCGCGAGTATGTGGTAGGACGATTATATTGGTGCAAGCATCGACTGGGCGAGTATGAATGACATCAACGTGCGAGTAAGCGCATGCCGAGCCCTCAATCTCTCCGCGCCTATGAGCCTAACGAGCATCATATAACAGGCAAATACACATAGAAGCGAGTAACAAAAATTTTATATATTTGAACGATTACATAAGCTTACAATTTCCTGTTTACAAAAAAACTGTACAAGAAAGGGAGCAGGAGGTCGTCGGCCGGCTAAGACTCATCGTTGTCTGTATCAGGCCTGTACTCCTCATCCCGGATGGCGACATCTTCCTCATCCTCAATGTCGTCCGCGATTTCATCCTCGTCGTCACTGCTGTCACAACTCTCTCTGTTGTCGTTGTCGTTGCCGTTGGAGACAGAAAACGAGGATAGGACGCGATCTGGCGAGTTTGACTACTCGGCAAGAAGGAACGGGATGAGGTCCGGAATTGTCAGGTGGTCGGCCTCCGCGCCAAGGAAGCCGTCCATCCTCAGTTTGGCGAGAACGGCTTCCCTTGCAGCTCGCGTCAGCCCGCGATGGATGGCGGGCATCTCATCCCCATGCATGCGGATCTTCTTGCCCATCCCATGCAAGGACGCCGCCTCCTGCGGCTCAGGCGGGCGAGCATCGGAAGGACCCGGGCGTCCTTCAGCGGCTTTCAGGCGAGTTTCTAACTCAGCGGCCCGGATTTGAGAAGCCTCCAGCTCGGCCTTAGTATTGGCGAGTTCTTGCTCGAGCTTGGAGAACTTCTTCGCCATCTCGACCTCGACGGCCTGCGAGGATCAATCGGCCAGCGGTCGGAAAAAATGTAAGTACAGGAACAGCTAAGTCACGCCGAGGAGCCGACTAACCTCGTAATCCTTCCAGCACAAGATTCAATCCCCAGCTGGATCGCCTTCTGGGTGACGACCTTCAACGCCTCTTGCGTTTCGAGCAGCTTTTTCGCTGTGTAGTGCCCCAGCTCGGCAGTTCGCAGGATGGAGCGGGAAGTCTGGTGGGTGAGCTCTTTCGAGCTGAGCTCCAGCATGGACTCGGCGTCCGCCCGCCCGTAGAGCGCGAAGCCGACATCGAATGCCTCCCCCGTGTCCTCCCAATCTTCGGACCAGGCGGGCAGGTTCGTGCTCAATGTCACTCTATGCTCACTCTCTAACAAGGAGACTAGCGGGCGACCATAGACGTCCTTACCTTCTCGCCCGCGGTTGTAGTTCGGGTGGAATTAGGGCGCCCCGGCATCGGCAGGAGACTCCCTCTCATCGAACAGCTGTCAGGAAACCTTTGCTCGCTTGCCCGCATGATCGGGGGACTTGGCCTTGCCCTTCCCCTGACGAGCTTCCTCTTGCGCGCGCCACCTTCGTCGTCGACGAGCGGCTGGACTGCAGGAGGCGAGATCTCCTCGACCTCGGTAGGAAGGTTTGAGGTTTCCTGGCGCGAGGACACGACTTCATTCGCTGGAGGAAGCGGGTTTTGCAGGAGCTCGCGAGCCTCTGCAAATTGAAGAAGAGTCAATTCAAACAACTCAGAGACGTCATGGCGAGTATATCAGAATCTCGCGAGTTCATACCTTCGAAGGGAAGAACCTCGTCGAGCACATTGACGTTGATACGCCAGTGGATGACGTCAAATCGTCGCCCGCGGAAAGCTTCGACCAGCTTCTCGCGCGCGCCTGCCAAAATCGGCGGAAGGAAGGCGACGTCGGCGGGCTGATGCGGCCTTCACAGCACGCCTTTGAAGTCACCGGTGATGATAACCAAGAACTCGCTCCACCGATGAACTTTGTTCGCCGTCCGGACCAAAGTGCAGACATTGATGCTGAAGAAGACGACTCCCTCCGAAGTCGCGGCGAAGGCAAAGATCTTCCGTAAGACTGAAAGATCAAACGCAATCCTCTCTTCCCGAAGGAAGCAGAGGAAGCCAATGATGATCGCCACGCCGTTGGGATTAATCTGGGCGGGCGCAATGCTAAAATATCGCAATATCTGGTGATATTCGCGCCACAATGGAAATCGCAGGCCGACGTCAAATTGGCGAAGGGACGGGACCATTCCACCTTCGATGTAGGTGTTTAGTCGCTCGTGCCGGGCGGGGAGCCTGGCCGAATATCCCTCTGGAAGATGCCTTAGGCGGAAATCTTCCAGATCTCGCTCCGTGGTGGCGGACTTCTTGAAGACCGCATCAGCAAAGTTCGCCGCATGGGCCTGTCGGCGAGCGCTAACATCGTCTCCAACCATGTTGAACGAGTTGTGAGTGCGAGAAAGGAGGAGCGAGATGGACGAGAACGAAAAGGAAGACATGAGTAAGGGCAGTTACTCGCGAGCAAAAGTCAGAAATCGCAACAGCGTACTAAAGTCTCACCTACCCCTTCTATTTATAGGCATAGGCCAGGGGGGTGTATTTCGTGCTCGGGCGAGTATCCACCTAAGTCGTGTCCTAACCGTTAGATCTATCCTAGTCACGAGCCCTATCTCGCGCAAAGCTATTCAGAATCTCACCAATTCGCCAGGACCTGCACATAAATCAAGACATCGCAGAAAGAATAGGCAAAAGCAATAATAAAAAACACACAGCAAGATCAACGCGAGATTCAAACTCTCTTATTACAAATCAAATTGTGTTTTACAAATTGCCAAGCTCGAGTACAGATGAAAGGAAATTCCTAAGTCCTAGGAGGCCGGTCCGGAAGATGTGGATGTCACCCAGCCCATCCCATCTCGCGAGCTCGTCGGAAGTGCTCGGTGGACACAGCGATTACGTCGTCGCCTCGTCGCAGCTTCTTTTCCATCCTCTCCAGCCGTCCTGTAGACCTCATGCTCGCGCGCATGCCGGCCAATTCCTCGCCGAAGAGCGGGACGCGATGATCGGTCATCGCCTGACACCGCTCCACCTCTTGGATCATGTGGAAGCGGGCATCGTAGGCCTCCAGGCTTTCTCGCAGCTCTTCCATCTTCGTCATCCTCACCTTCAGTGCTGAGATTCGTCGATGAGGTTCGCAGATGGCGAGCTGGTCAAACTTGGCCTCCAGCTCGATGCTAGGCGCGCGCAGCGGCTCTTTCGTCATCTAGGGAATGGATTTGATCGCCCTTTTTCCCCCAAGCTAGCGGTCAGAGGAAGTTCGTTCTAGTCATGATAGACTACTTTTCCAAGTGGATTGAGGTAAAGGCCCTAGCCAAGACCACTTCTCAGATCGTGAAGAACTTCAACTGGGGAGAGATTGCTTGTAGGTTCGGGATTTCTCTCGTCATCGTCACCGACAACGGTACGCAGTTTGCCAGCTTGGAGCTGGAGGATTTCTGCAAGCAGCTAGGAACGGATCTTCGATTAGCTTCTGTGCATCATCCTCGAAGCAATGGACAGGTGGAGGCCGCCAACAAGTTGATCATCAACCTCCTGAAGAAGGTCACCAATCTGAAGGGCAATTGGGCAGAGCAACTCACCTCGGTCCTATGGGCTCTGAGAACAACTCCTAACTCAGCCACGGGGGAAACACCCTTTAAGTTATCCCACGGGTCTGAGGCACTCATTCTGGTGGAGTTCGAGGTTCGGAGTACGAGAGTCATAGCAGCAGGAGAAGGAAGCGAAGAGTGGCGCTTGGAAAACGAAGACACCCAAAGACTTTCGTTGGACTACATCGAAGAGCTTCACGACTTAGCCTTCATCCGCCAGGAGGAAATCAAAAGGCGTATGACAAAACACTTCGACAGGAATGTCCGCCTCAAACATTTCCTCCCAGGAGATCTGGTCATGAAGAAGGTGGACGCCGCGGGAAGGGAAGTTGTTGTTGGCAAGTTGCATCCCAACTGGGAAGGACCTTTCATCGTCCAGGAAGTCCTAACCTCTGGTGGCTATCGTCTGCAAGACCAGGAAGGAGAGCAACTAGGAAGCACTTGGAGCGGGGATGACCTGAAAAGGTTTTACCCTTAGCGGTAACTTGTAATCATCCTTGTAAATCACATTTCAATATATACTTTTTCCTCGCCCCGGGGATCACGGGAGGTTGCTAGTTGTCTTCTTTGTGTGATTCGTCTCAAGGTATCTAGGAGCAATGAAGTCCAACTCCATGGTCGATCTAGGAAACCTGCGCTCGACCTGTTTCTCCTATTTACTCCAGGACGGACGATGGGACGATGGGACGATGTCCCGTGATTTAAGCATCCTTGTAAGACCGAACCCCTCCATTGAGGGCCAAGATCAGCTCCCCCTTGCATGTCGGCCTAGCTACCCCCGATCGCATGTATCCTCCGACTGGAGGAACTATCAGGAACAGGTCTGGATGCTAACCTCCTAAACTCGATGTAGGACCGAGCTCACAAAGTGATGTCCTGTGCAAAGGCGTCATCGGTTTTTGAGAAGACTAAAAGACCCGCTCTTAGCGACTGTTAGTCCTGCAAAGCAGGACGCATCACTATTATTGTCGAAGCAGGATAACCTGCCAAGCTTTGAGAGATACAAGTTCGCAGAAGGACATCAGACTCAAGTGAGCGAGTCCTGTAGGACCCCCCGAGGTCCATCTCCCTCCGTTGGTATACTGGCCTTCGTAGCCAGGCAGTTGCGTCACGCACTTGGGAAACGAGCCTTCGACTTGTTTCTCCTAATTAGCCCAGAGCGGACGATGGGACGATGCTTCGGGATTTAAGCGTCCTTATAAGACCGAGCCCCTGGATTGATGGCCGAGATCAGCTCCCCCCTTGCATGTCGGCCTAGCTACCCCCGATTGCATCTCTCCTCCGACTGGAGGAACTATCAGGAATAGGTCTGGATGCCAACCTCCCTATTTGATGGAGAGAAGATCGTCGTCTCTTTTGAATTTCCAAAAGTTCTCATAAATATTGATGTGTTTAATTCTTTTGGCTACCTCCTGAGCAGCAGGTCGAATTATATTAGCACTGGGGCAAGTCCTTGAGTCGACTACCGTAGTCCGAGTCCCTGCACAAACTCCTCTCCAGCAGGATGACTACTTGCCTCACAAGGAGGCCCCCACTTTGAGGTGCGGCACGAGCGTCAATATGCGAGCAAGCGACTACGATCGTACATGTGCGAGTAACAACGCGCGAGTATGTGGTAGGACGATTATATTGGTGCAAGCATCGGCTGGGCGAGTATGAATGACATCAACGTGCGAGTAAGCGCATGCCGAGCCCTCAATCTCTCCGCGCCTATGAGCCTAGCGAGCATCATATAACAGGCAAATACACATAGAAGCGAGTAACAAAAATTTTATATATTTGAACGATTACATAAGCTTACAATTTCCTGTTTACAAAAAAACTGTACAAGAAAGGGAGCAGGAGGTCGTCGGCCGGCTACGACTCATCGTTGCCGGTATCAGGCCTGTACTCCTCATCCCCGATGGCGACATCTTCCTCATCCTCAACGTCGTCCTCGATTTCATCCTCGTCGTCACTGCTGTCACAACTCTCTCTGTTGTCGTTGTCGCTGCCGTTGGAGCCAGAAAACGAGGATAGGACGCGATCTGGCGAGTTTGACTACTCGGCAAGAAGGAACGGGATGAGGTCCGGAATCGTCAGGTGGTCGGCCTCCGCGCCAAGGAAGCCGTCCATCCTCAGTTTGGCGAAAAAGGCTTCCCTTGCAGCTCGCGCCATCCCGCGATGGATGGCGGGCATCTCATCCCCATGCATGCGGATCTTCTTGCCCATCCCATGTGAGGACGTCGCCTCCTGCGGCTCAGGCGGGCGAGCATCGGAAGGACCCGGGCGACCTTCAGCGGCTTCCAGGAGAGTTTCTAACTCAGCGGCCCGGATTTGAGAAGCCTCCAGCTCGGCCTTAGTATTGGCGAGTTCTTGCTCGAGCTTGAAGAACTTATTCGCCATCTCGACCTCGACGGCCTGCGAGGATCAATCGGCCAGCGGTCGGAAAAAATGTAAGTACAGGAACAACTAAGTCACGCCGAGGAGCCGACTAACCTCGTAATCCTTCCAGCACAAGATTCAATCCCCAGCTGGATCGCCTTCTGGGTGACGACCTTCAACGCCTCCTGCGTTTCGAGCAGCTTTTTCGTTGTGTAGTGCCCCAGCTCGGCAGTTCGCAGGATGGAGCGGGAAGTCTGGTGGGTGAGCTCTTCCGAGCTGAGCTCCATCGTGGACTCGGCGTCCGCCCGCCCGTAGAGCGCGAAGCCGACATCGAATGCCTCCCCCTTGTCCTCCCAATCTTCCGACCAGGCGGGTAGGTTCGTGCTCAATGTCACTCTATGCTCACTCTCTAACAAGGAGACTAGCGGGCGACCATAGACGTCCTTACCTTCTCGCCCGCGATTGTAGTTCGGGTGGAATTAGGGCGCCCCGGCATCGGCAGGAGACTCCCTCTCATCGAACAGCTGTCAGGAAACCTTTGCTCGCTTGCCCGCATGATCGGGGGACTTGGCCTTGCCCTTCCCCTGACGAGCTTCCTCTTGCGCGCGCCACCTTCGTCGTCGACGAGCGGCTGGACTGCAGGAGGCGAGATCTCCTCGACCTCGGTAGGAAGGTTTGAGGTTTCCTGGCGCGAGGACACGACTTCATTCGCTGGAGGAAGCGGGTTTTGCAGGAGCTCGCGAGCCTCTGCAAATTGAAGAAGAGTCAATTCAAACAGCTCAGAGACGTCGTGGCGAGTATATCAGAATCTCGCGAGTTCATACCTTCGAAGGGAAGAACCTCGTCGAGCACATTGACGTTGATACGCCAGTGGATGACGTCAAATCGTCGCTCGGGGAAAGCTTCGACCAGCTTCTCGCGCGCGCCTGCCAAAATCGGCGGAAGGAAGGCGACGTCGGCGGGCTGATGCGGCCTTCACAGCACGCCTTTGAAGTCACCGGTGATGATAACCCGGAACTCGCTCCACCGATGAACTTTGTTCGCCGTCCGGACCAAAGTGCAGACATTGATGCTGAAGAAGACGACTCCCTCCGAAGTCGCGGCGAAGGCGAAGATCTTCCGTAAGACTGAAAATCAAACGCAATCCTCTCTTCCCGAAGGAAGCAGAGGAAGCCAATGATGATCGCCACGCCGTTGGGATTAATCTGGGCGGGCGCAATGCTAAAATATCGCAATATCTGGTGATATTCGGGCCACAATGGAAGTCGCAGGCCGACGTCAAATTGGCGAAGGGACAGGACCATTCCACCTTCGATGTAGGTGTTTAGTCGCTCGTGCCGGGCGGGGAGCCTGGCCGAATATCCCTCTGGAAGATGCCTTAGGCGGAAATCTTCCAGATCTCGCTCCGTGGTGGCGGACTTCTTGAAGACCGCATCAGCAAAGTTCGTCGCATGGGCCTGTCGGCGAGCGCTAACATCGTCTCCAACCATGTTGAACGAGTTGTGAGTGCGAGAAAGGAGGAGAGAGATGGACGAGAACGAAAAGGAAGACATGAGTAAGGGCAGTTACTCGCGAGCAAAAGTCAGAAATCGCAACAGCGTACTAAAGTCTCACCTACCCCTTCTATTTATAGGCATAGGCCAGGGGGTGTATTTCGTGCTCGGGCGAGTATCCACCTAAGTCGTGTCCTAACCGTTAGATCTATCCTAGTCACGAGCCCTATCTCGCGCAAAGCTATTCAGAATCTCACCAATTCGCCAGGACCTGCACATAAATCAAGACATCGCAGAAAGAATAGGCAAAAGCAATAATAAAAAACACACAGCAAGATCAACGCGAGATTCAAACTCGCTTATTACAAATCAAATTGTGTTTTACAAATTGCCAAGCTCGAGTACAAATGAAAGGAAATTCCTAAGTCCTACGAGGCCGGTCCGGAAGATGTGGATGTCACCCAGCCCATCCCATCTCCCGAGCTCGTCGGAAGTGCTCGGTGGACACAGCGATTACGTCGTCGCCTCGTCGCAGCTTCTTTTCCATCCTCGCCAGCCGTCATGTAGACCTCATGCTCGCGCGCATGCCGGCCAATTCCTCGCCGAAGAGCGGGACGCGATGATCGGTCATTGCCTGACACCGCTCCACCTCTTGGATCATGTGGAAGCGGGCATCGTAGGCCTCCAGACTTTCTCGCAGCTCTTCCATCTTCGCCATCCTCACCTTCAGTGCTGAGATTCGGCGATGAGGTTCGCAGATGGCGAGCTGGTCAAACTTGGCCTCCAGCTCGATGCTAGTCGCGAGCAGCGGCTCGGCGGTACTCGTCCCTGAAAAGACCAAGGGTCTCGATGAAAGCGCCTCCAGGAGTTGACGGGAGACCTGTCGAAGCAGAGGAGAATCGCCAAAGTAGTTAGCAGTCGGCAACAACAGAGACCAGATCAGCAGTGGTGAAAGCTACCTTGCCGAGGAGATCAAGATTGCCGAGGAGAAGGACTGCGGCGAGCTGGTTCTCGCGGGCCTGATGACGAGCCGCCAGGACGCTCGGCGGGCTGCCCCTGTCCGTGACCTCCATGGTCGCAGCCTCCGGACCTCGGCGGGAAGTAGTTGGGGAGTCGTCTTTTCGGATCTCGCGCCATGCTCTCTGGCGTGTTCCGAGGAACCGTGATTTCCGGGCAGAGTTGAGGCCGAGCTTCGGTGCTCGGCGACAGAGGAGGAGGAGGCGGCAATGTTGTGCCCGTCGTCGGTCGTTGCGAGCCAGCCAGAGTAGATGGTGGCAACGTGGGCGCGATCTTCGATTTTTGTGGCTTAACCTGAGGAGGTGGTGGCAGGGCAACAGAGTGCTCGCCATCAGCAACGTGGTTTTGGCCGGAAGAGACGGCGACGGTGTTGGGATGCTCGCCGCCGGCAGCGCCGAAGTAACCGAGGAAGGAGGGACTTTGCCCGTCCAGGGATGTGATATCTTGGACACCGGAGGATCTTCCTTAGCCGCCGGAAAAACTTGTCTTTCTGACCCCTTGGAGCCGAGGTTGATCTGGACGGTGTGTGCGATCCGAAGCGGAGGCCGAGCTCCGTGTGCGCCCAGTGAAACTCCCCGCAGAGGGGCGACGTCTAGAATCTCACCAGAAGTAGTCGTCGGAGGAGCCGTAGAGACAAGGACATGTTAGAATGGAAGCAGGATGATCGACAAACTACTACAAAGATCGACAAGTTTGTGACCTTGCGAGATAGCGAGATCTGTCTGCAGTTGTGCTGGCGACCCAGCGACTTCCGAAACGGAAGTAGCCGGTGGGGAGAGCAAAGAGATGTCGGGGATGGAGGACTCGGGAATGTCTCCCAGCCCGAGATCCTCGAGGAGCTGTTGGGTGCTAGTCGAAGGTTCAGGCTGGTCGGCCGGAGATGCGACTTTCTTTGCCGGGGGAGCGAATTTCTCCGCCGGCGGGGGCGGGTTGTCGGTCTTGGAGGCGAGCGTTTTCTTCAGTTTCTTTAGTTTCTTCTTCTTGGCGGGAGGCAGATCTATAGTGACTTCCTCTCGTGGCCTCTTAGGCTTCGAGGGCTCGAAGAACCCCGACAACGCGGCGAGGCTGGTTTGATAAGCTTTCTCGGCAGAATTCGACATCGCGTGCGAGCTCAAATTGCATGCCCCAAAGACAAGCCCCCCCCCCCCCTATTTATAGAGTTCAGCAAGCATATGTCAATGGCGAGCAACCCAGATACTCGGTCAAACAGTTCGTCGAATAAGTATTGGATGATTCTTTCCGAGTTCCTACATCGCTCGAAAAGAGCGGAGATTGTGTACAACTCGTATTCGTCGAGGGTGGACACCCCCGGAGCCAGGTCAGCAGAAGTTAAGGTCAGCAAGTCAAGACAGAGGTCAGAGTCAACGCGCCAAGCAGTAGAAGGCCAGGGCGAGCATGACGAGCCCCTCGCATACTCGTCAGGTAGGCGACTAGGTGTGATACTCGCCGAGTCGTGCGAGCTCCCCCAGGAAGTCGCCTAGTCGTCGGGGGGGGGGGGGGGGGGGGGGCTATAAATAAGACTCACCCCTCCTCCAGGATTTCCCTATAAACAGGACCCCAGGGGTACAAGGAGAAGGACTTTTGAAATCTCGCTGAGATCTCAGACTCTTTTCTTGGACGCTAGCTTAGCCTATGAATTCCTTTTTCTCAGGGACCAAGTCGCGACCTAGCGACTATCCTCTTTTAGTCGTCGCAACTTAGTTATCAGTCAGTCTCCCTCGTACCCTGCTCGACCATCCTTGGTTGTGAAGGGGTTGATTATTCAAAGCTTTCGGGTACGTGGTGGGACCTCCCTGCCGCAGCACCTGGGGTCCTGTTTGTTGTTTGGTGATCTCCGTGCTTTAGCCCGCTAGCCGTCAAGCCGATCCGTTGGGCCGGTAACTTTAGGCTGCGTTGATCCGAATTCTGGAGTAGGGAACTTTCCCGGCTTCAACAACGGGTATGCTAGAAGTTCAAAATAACACACGTCAGCGGGCGAGCAAGGAATTTGAGCATGTTGGAGACAATGATTGGTGATGTTGGAAGCACAACATCTGCCCAATCCTAGGGAGCACCGTATGTCGTTCTCATGGCTCCGC
This sequence comes from Platanthera guangdongensis, assembly GCA_039583875.1. Taxonomy (NCBI): domain Eukaryota; kingdom Viridiplantae; phylum Streptophyta; class Magnoliopsida; order Asparagales; family Orchidaceae; genus Platanthera; species Platanthera guangdongensis. The sequence continues at coordinate 51,361,302 of CM077152.1, forward strand.
GTGCAGGTACAAACACCTCGGCGACCAACACCAATCATGTAGTAGGAAAATGATCAGATTCAAGGGAAGTAACCAAGGACAGTACCCAGCCTCAAGCTACATCGACAGGATGTCTCGCATTTCTAATGCCTCGAGCTATCGAGCCAGTGAAAGTCGTGAACACGGAGGAGGCTACCTAGAATGATCACACCCGGAGGAAAAGAGGCTCGTCGTCCTCTAATCCATGACGGGAAGGATCTTAGAAGGAGTGGACATTGGTACGATTTTTTTCCGTTTATTGTTTGAATTGTGTATTGGCAGCAAAAGTTGTTGTTACTATGTAACCACTCAGCGATCGTTGATTCTGCCTAGCAGGTAACCGCTCGGCAATCGCCAAGTGGAAATAATCCATTGGGGTTGAGTTCACTATTTGAACCGGCAGTTGTGTCATACGTACGTGGAGTGTACGTGTGTTGTAGTTGTAAACTACTTCCACCTAGTAGAAAACCGCTCTCGGTTAACCGTGTAACTATTGTCCTAACAGCAGTAGTATATTAGTTGATGTCTTGTGGGAAATTGAATGAATGAATTGAATTGTTTAGTGTTCATGTTTATCTTCTTCCTGCAAACGACCACATTCCCCCCTTCTTGTTCAGGCAATACCTTAGTGAAGCCCCTGTTCAACGCCACCTAGAATCTCAATTTGATTCGTATCAGAAAATCCCTTGATTCTGGATAAAGTCAACAGCATGACAGATTCTAATGGCGGTGAGAGAGATGGAAACTAGACAAAAATCACTGATCTTTGCTGTTCGAGAGCAAATTTGTTTTAGCAAGTGAATAACGGAAAAGATTAAGAATCAAGAAGATACCTCCATCGATTCCGGCGGCCAGCTTCCCGCTTCTTCCGCTTCAATTCCTCCCGCTTGTTCTCGAAAAACCTTCTCCTCTTGCACTCCTGTATTACGCCCGCCTTACTTACCTCCCTCCGAAACCGCCGGAGAAGCACCTCCTCTGGTTCGTTCTCTTTTACGAAGATTTGCACGTTGTATCCCGAGCTAAAGAACAGAAAGTTTGCATTGTGTAAAGCAGGGTTCACCACTTCCTCTAGTGAATCGGTGTTCCTGGAGGTGGATGAAAGCAAGGAGGGCGTGGCTAAGAATGATCCGGAGACGGCGGTGGAGAGTTTCGGGAATCGGGGATGTGACACGGCGGGGAGAATGGCGGAGCAAGAATAAAGAGAAGAGGGGATGCTGGGATTTTTGGGGAAGGTCAGCTGCAGGTGCTTCCAGGTGACCGCCATTAGGGACGCGAAACGAAGGAAGGGTTCCAGGTGCCGGCAGAAGGTGAAGGGACGATGACGTAAAAAACAAGGGTTTAAGGGAGGCACCATCTGGCCACCTTGTTCAGTCGGGCAAAAATGATTTTTTTTTCGTTAAAATTGGTTTTTTTTCCTTGAAATTGGAAAAATGACTTTTTTTTCGGACAATTGCGATTGACAAATTGAAATTGGATATCTGCGATTTAAATTTTTAATAAAATGAATTAATTTCAAATTCCTAAAAACCGATCCGTGTAAACTCTTTTGTGATTTTAGGCTTCACGGGTCCTGCATCATTGGTTCCTCCTGACGCCTACTCCGCCTTGTTGGTCTTTGGTTCGTCCTCTTTGCCATCTCCGGCAATCGGCTCTGCAAACTTCGCATTCGCCGGTTTCCCCGATTTCGGAGAATCCGCACACTCTCCGACTCTGCACACTCCGTCGATGTCGATCGCCGGTTTCTCTGTTGGCTGGTATCACTTTTTTTGCTTGCTCTATAGTTTTGCAATAAATTTTTGGTGTTGTTATAAGCAAAATCATTTTGGTTGTTAGCAGACCATAATAAACTCGGTTCACTTGTTTTTCCTCTTATTTCCAACCTAAAAAGAAGGTTGTTAGCAAACCTACTATATAACCTGATTTCTAACCTAAAATCTCATTTCTTTCCTCTCGACCTTTTCTTTTGTCCTAGTCGCCCGCTGCAGCCCCGTTTTCGCCGGAGTGGAGAAGGCCCCTCGTCGCCCGCAGCAGCCCCAATTCCGCCGGCGTGGGGAAGGTTTGTCACCGCCCGGAGCAAAGGGCCTCCGCCGGCGTTAAGCCCGTCTACGTACAGCGTCTCGCCTCCGCCGCCTCCGATCCTCCCAAATCCAAGGTCCGCAAAGGGCCTCCGCCGGCGCGCAACGTCTCGCCTCCGCCGCCTCCGATCCTCCCAAAGTCATGGTCCGCAAAGGGCCTCCGCCGGCGTGCAGCTTCTCGCCTCCACCTCCTCCGATCCTCCCAAAGCCAAGGTCCGCAAATTTTTGGTTGTTCTTGATGTTATTAGATTTCTACATGGATTTTTACATGGATTTTTCATTTTCCATAAATTTTTGGTTGTACTCCTGGTTGTTCATGAGCCTGGATTGATAGATTTTTTCTTAACTGTTAAATGGAGATATAATTGTGCATTAAATTTGCATTATTAGTACTTTTGTAGCAATTGTTCCTCTCGAGCTGAAGTATATGGCTTTATTTGCGCAGGAATTGAACCTTGCTCCAGCAAACCATTCATGATCCTAGATTTCTCATTTAACTAAACTCTAGATTTGTATATGGGTTTGTTTCATGATCCTGTTTGTATATTTTTTTCTTATATTGTTTCCTTATTAAGAGTTAAATGTAACATTGAATTATGGAAAGAGCAAAATGGAATACTTTTAAATTAGGAATACAAATACTAACCTTCTATTTTTCTGATCAATAACTTGTATGGACAAATTTTTAGCATGGGTCTATGGCACTTTAACTATGATCAATCTAATTGGGATTAATCATAAGACATTGATTTCTTCTAAATGATTTTGTTTAGCCGGCGTGGAGAATATCCTAATCATTTTTTCCTTTCAATCTTTGCATTTTGCTAGGTGATCTAATTTAGCATAAGCAAAATCCAGCATTCCATCGTCGGTGTCGTCTCACTCTCAATGGAGATTGGTCTACAACATTCATCATGTACAAGGTATCAATGCATTATTTGAACATTGGTTGTTCTTGTCGTTTTATAGGACATAAGAAATTTGAATTATTTTTAAAAATTTAATTTGTAGTGAAATAAGTGTATATCTGAATGTCATTAGACACTTTGAAACCGAAATTCAATTTTCATCAAGGGAATCTTTAATTGAGTGGGCTCGTAATGTTGGTAAAAGCCTTAGTTTTGCAGTCACTGTTAAAGGTTCAGACAAATTAGCGAGAGGAAGAGCAAGGCCACGTGTGTTTCTTGGGTGTGACAAAGGTGATGTATACCATGAGAAGCAATGCAAAAAAGGTTGGGTTAAACAAAATTTGAGAAAATGTACTAGTAAGCGTGTGGATGTCCTTTTTCTATTACCAGGAAAAAAATGCACACTCTGATGAATGGACTATTCAAGTCAAATGTTGGACGCATAACCATGAAATGGTTAACTTGGAAGCACATGCTACTATTGGAAGATTGGATTGTGAGGAGAAAAAAAATAGCTTATGACATGATAGCCTCCAATGTGAAACCAAGAAACATTTTAACCACGCTTAAAAAAAGGAATCCAGAAAATCATACAGTGATGCGGACAATCTATAATGAGAGTTATAAGTTGCAGCAAGAAGAATTGAATGGTTCCACACCTATACAATATTTGTATAGGTGCATAACAAATAGCGGCTATTTGAGCTTTAATTGAGTGAATGATGTTGGAAACTTAGTGAGCTTGTTCTTTGCACATCTGACCGCTATTATACTAAGTAAAACATTTTATACCGTGTTTTTAATGGATTGTACGTACAAGACCAATCGGTACCGCCTGTCATTACTACCTGTGGTTGGTGTTACATCTACTCAGCAAACTTTTTTCGCTGCTTTTGCTTTTCTATCTAATGAGTCCGAGTCGAGTTACAGATGGGCACTTGAGCATTTCAAAGCTACCTTGGATGAAACCTCCTTGCCAAATGTTTTGGTTACAGATAGAGATTTGAATTTGATGAATGCTATAAAGTCTACATTTCCAAATGTCAAACATATTCTATGTCAGGTTCACGTGCATAGAAATATTTTAGCTTATTGTAAAAAATATTTCAAGGATGGGAAAGAGTTCGAAATAGTTCTTGGCGCTTGGCAACGATTAGTTGATGCAAGAAATGAGAACAAGTACAATATGAGATCAACCATATTTTGAGTTCATACTCCACCTAATTTCCCGATGTTGTCACTTATAGATGCAAAACCTGCCTCGATCCTTCGAAAGAATATTTTGTGTGCGCTTGGATTGATAGATATTTACACCTTGGCAACTCAATAATAAATCGGGTAGAAGGTGGTCATAGCAAGTTGAAAATTTTTTTAGAAGTGTCAATTGGGAATTTAGCAACTGTTCGAATGGCTTTTAATCAAATGTTAAATCTTCAACATATAGAGATAAAAAGATCTTTTGGGCAAAGCTCCATTCAAGTTAGTCAAGAATTCAAGGGCTCTTTGTATTCAAAACTCATTGGAAATGTGTCATTGCAGGCATTAAAGTTGCTTAAAGTAGAAGAAGACAACTTGCGTAAGACTAGAAATATATGTATAGATTGTCCTCATACAACTCGAACCACGCTTGGACTACCATGTGGTCATGAGTTAGCACCATATGTCACACAAAAGACAGCTTGTCCGATTTGGTTAATTCATAAACACTAGAAGCAATTGTCTTTTTCATTAAATAGTGATGAAGTACCATAAACACAAAAGTCCGTCAACACAGGAGACATCGATATAACATTTGAATTGGAGGGGATCATAAAAAGGTACAAAAACACAAATGAGCATCAACAAAAGGAGATTAGGAATAAGTTACGTGAACTCATAGATCCGACTTCAAGTAGAACAAAAGAGCCTCTTTTGCCTACAAAATTAAAGGGGAGACCAAAAGGGAGTTTGAAGAAGTTTAAAGATGACCACAAGAGTACTAAACGCAATCTGTCACTATTCGAAATTGTATTGTCAGATGGACCACTTTCACAAGAGAAAATGTCAAAGTTATCAAGGGGAGAAAGTAAGCAAAAGAACAAATTATATGATAGAGTCCGTCGTCAACTACCTTCTTATTTTTCTGATCAATTGGTTGATGTTTTTGATGTACCCGCAGATGGCCATTGTGGATTCCGTGTCATTAGTGAATCAATGAACGTGGGTAATAATTCACAACAATTTAGAGAGGACTTGATGAATTGGTGAAAAGAGAAACACTATATGAGGCACTTTTTGGAGCTCCTAGAAAAATGGAATTTGTAAACAACCTTTAGTGCAAATACTCTCCCGCACCATTGGAAAAGTGGATGTCCATGCTAGATATGAGGTTAATTATATCTTCTTGTTACAATATTAGTGTGCCTTTAATCTCACAAAATCAGAGTATGATATTTTTGTCATTGGACTCCACACTTCCTCAACACCCAAATGTAATTTTTATTGGCTTCGTGAATGGTAATCATTTTGTGAGGCTATGCATGAAAAACGGATATACATTTCCTCAACTTTACTCAGCATGGCGGAGATATCATACACAAATAGCGAGTTCATGGGAAATCATTCTCAACAACAAATCATGGAATGTATAAATTTTTAGTTCAAAATTCATAGTCCATTAAATTACTTACAATTGTACTAACAATGTTTAATTATATTACATAATATTTTAGGGAGTATTAAAGACAAACAACTTCATGTGAATCGATAATCGACAATAAATTGAGAAAGGTATACATTTGATTTATTTTCCTAAGCATATTAATTTATACATAATATTTGTAACATTATTTTAATTTATTGCAGAGATTTTTGTGAGCTATTGAAGATGAATGCATTTTGAATTGACTATTTTGTAGCAAAATGACGTGATTATTAGTCAACTTTTATAATGTTAAGTGATATACTATAGTACAAACATTTTTATGTGTTTTTTTTAAAGTTTTTTGAGTGGTTTGCTAGTAACCATTGAGTTTTTAAATAGCCAATTTCAGATTTTATGGTTTGCTAGTAGTAAACGTTTGTTAACAACCAAAATGGGTTTGCTTATAACAGCACCCTAAATTTTTTGGATGGATTTTTCCTTATTCCCTATTTTATTTACGATTTGATGGAGGCATTTTGCATTGTTTTGATGTGTTTTGTTGGAGGGATTTTGCAATTTTTTGATGTGTTTTCATGCTATATTAGGTGCAAAAATCCCTAGTTTGGTGATTTTTTTATAGTTTGTTGAAATGAGTTTGAAAAATATTAAATTATTGACAGACGATGAATCGTCTCGAACAACACAAGTTGATGTTGGAATACACTCTGTCACAACATTGTGTTTTGAAACAAATTAGGAGTTAATATCGTGGGCCCAAAATATTACAAAGGGATTGAGATTTGTTGTAACTATTCAAACTATCAATAAGCTTACAAGTAGGCCTAAACTGAGGGTTCTACTGGGTTGTGATAGAGCTGATTTTTATCGTAAGACACAACGAGATAAAGGATTGGTAAGGCAAAATCTGCGAAGAAGTAGGACAAAGTGGTGGGTTGTCCGTTTCACTGAAAGGTTAGAAAATGCACATATAAATAAGAAGACTCTTGAAGTGAAGTGCGGAGAACTCAACCATGAAATGGTTCATCTTGAAGCTCATTCCTTGGAAGATTTTATTGGCTTTGAAGAAGAGAGATCCTTCTAACACCACTGTAATGAGGACTATTTATAATAAAGGGCAAAGATGCAAAGAGCAGAGTTGAATGAGATTACTCAGGTACAATTTATATACAAATGTATCACTAATAGTGGCTATGTTAGCTTCAACAAAGTTAATGTTGAGATTAATCGGTTGGAAAGTTTATTTTTTGCTCATCGATTATCAACTCAATTATGTAAAATGTTTTTGTCGGTGTTTTTATTAGAGTTCATGTACAAGACACAGATACAAACTATCATTGTTATGTATAGTTGGTATTACTTCAACCAATCATTCAAGTGTGTATTGATCTATCACGGGAACAACAACAAAAAAAGGTCTTATGTGATGATATTTTTGGGATGATGAGAAGAATGGAATTGCTAAATTCCTTGGATTCTGCAGTTGCTCTTGCAGTTTTGGATAAGTGGATGACCATGTATGATATATGATTGATTATTGCTTCTCGCTATAATATTGCAGTAGTTCACTTCAGCATGTTTCAGTCTTTCACTTCTTGTTTTTGCATTCACCGCCTCTGGTTGTTCGAAGAACAATAATCATGAGATTCATTCATGGAAAATCATTTTGTACAACTGAAGATGCCGGTTGATTGTCCACTACTTCCATAGATCTCGCTTTGGAGGAGGTATTATGAAGAGATTGTTGAGCAATGGTAACCATTAAATTTAAATTGTAGAGTTTATGACTTCATATATTTTGTTAGTGTTCACTAACAAATATACATTTTATAGGTGTCAAAATGGCTTACTAATACGCTTCATTAAACTTGAAGTCAAACAAGTTTTACATCGCTAATTTGGGACTACAGACACTATAAGATTATCACATATTCAATTATTGTACATTATATTATGAATTTTAAAAGTTTGATACACTTTTTTTGACATATGCAAGAATTCAAGCTAAAGTCGGAACAAAAAGAAGACTTACACGATGATTTAAAAAGTTTCTTTTTTTGGTATAATTTGTACTTCAAAGCTTAATGTTACAATTTTTTAGAGTTTTCATCATGAAGCTGCAAAAAAAATATGATCGATATATTTTTTGTAGTTTCATTTTAATCTTTTATCTATTTAAATGATTATTTTCAAATTTTAATTTTGGTTTGCATAAGGGTTGTACCTCAAAAATTAGCAAAATTTGATAATCAAAAATCATTCAATGTTGTCATAATCTTTAAACCTGCAAATCTAAAAATTGTTAAAATTTTTAAACTTATAAATTGAATAATTATATGGTAACACAATTATAAAATTAAATATTTTTTACCTCACAACATTGAAGATCCTCCAACACAATTAAATTGGTTGGTCTCATATTTGGTGGTGGTGCATGACAATGTCCGTTATAATGTCTTCCCCAACTTTTCACAATCTGTTCATGATGTTTTAGCCAACATGGAGTAATGTGTGGTATCAGAGAGCAATCATTTATTTGCAACTGAATGTAATGATTATCATTTATGAAATCAATGCAAATAAGTGTCGGCACTTGCAGCATAGGTGAGTGAAGAGGTAGAAAAGTCAAGTTTTGCATTTTAGACAACTGAACCAATGCTATGCTATAGCATGAAGATATTATGAGCCCCACATCCACTAGTATCATCCATTTAGTAAATGGCGCAGACGTTTCTGTGCATTTTAGGGATTGTGCCAACTCTAATCGTCTTTCTTTTCCATAAATGATATCATAACAGCATAAAATATTTTTGTTTTCAAGTTCCCAAAAAAGATCATTGCGTACATGTGGCCAATCACCCATTGCATTCAAAGTTTCACTAATCTCGTGGTACCCACAATGTTCATCTCCCAACACGTCAAAGGAGACCACTATGGTTCAGATCAAAAAGGTGTGAAATTATGACGTACTTTGTCAACATATTTTAAGTTCTTACGAATAGGCAGCATCTTCCTTTTATATTTTATTTTTGTTTCCAGACTCCATCCTCCAACAATTCGTACTCAAAGTGGGAGGGAAGTCGTTTTGTTAAGATAACATACTCTTTAATTTTTTTGAAACTTCTTTTGGCCTCCATTTTAACCTTATTGGTACCAATGGATTCATTGTTTGACTCGAAGTTGAATCTATGATTTCTCTTTACTTGCATTTGATTTCTTTTTTTGTTGTTCATTTGAACTGTATATTTTTTGTACAACTATTTCAACATCAATGTCAATGTTATTCTCTATGTCCACACCAAAAGTATCATTTAATACTAAGGCCCTATTTGTTTTAGCGTTTTTGGCTTGGTTCCGTTTGATTAAAATGCCCGAACCCGTTTTTTCTATTTTTTGTGCTTTCGTTTCCATCTGCAACAAAAAATCGCGGCGTGAAAAAACCTGCGTGCCGAAACCCGCAGCCCAACCTCCATTTCATCGCGTTTTTAGGTGTACTTCTCACAGTCGACCACGAGATCCACGACACCCGACGATGAACTGCGATCGTCTCCGGCACAGGGCCTCTTTTATGATACCATCAAACACATTTTTAGGTTTTCTTCTTCGTGACGAGGGCGAATCGCTTTCTTTGGCACAGGTGACGTCTTCTCCAGCTTAGGGATCACATTCTCGACAACATTCAACTTCTTCGGGCGCAGGTTCGCTTCTCCGGCGACACTCTTCTCCCTCTTGCAATTTCTATGTTGTCAGACATCTCACCTCTTCCCTCTTCTCCTCCACCCGTTATGTGTAGAACGCCATTTTTCTTCGTACAGAACACAATTTCTTCACTTTCTCTAACAGTTCATGTGGAGCAATTGCCTTCTCCTTCGTAGAGAACTCCTCATTCGTACAGATCTGATATTGTTGTGCCTCTAATCTTTATATTTGGATCCAATTATCCTCTATCTAAGGAAATGAGAATGTCCACTAGATGGAAGGCTCCAAAAATACATCAGGCTCATTTTAGACCAGCTATATTCTGTTCCTCAGCACCTTCACTCAAGAAGAAGGGGGCAGCATCATGCAATGTTCATCCAAGAAAGTTTGGTTTTTCTCACATCTCTCATGGACAACAATTCTGTGTTGTCCTAAAGAGAAGATACAACATTCACAAATGTTGGTGCTGTGGAAAAGTGAGTCACTTCGTCACTGATTGTTGGCATAACCTGAATGTGACTAGTGGACAGAAAGGTGCTCAGCCTAAGCAGAGAGTGGGGCAGATTTTTTATGATGCTAGCAAGAACATAGGACCCAATTATCATTGGGTGCCTAAGGGTAAATGAATTATGTTTTGCAGGATAGTCCAAGTACCTGTCAAATTAAGACTTGGTATTTAGACAATGGGTGTTCAAGGCAAATGACTGGGATAAGATAGTTGCTCTTGGAATATGATCCAAAAAAGCAACAAATTAAGGTTGAGGCTGTCAAGTTAGTAATCCTCAAAAGCTAGAGGAAGCAGGCCTCAAGGAATGTTTCTCCCTCTTATATAGAGATTAAGTTTGCCATTTGATTAAGTTATGTTAGTTGTGCTCAAGATTAATATAATCTAGCACATCAAATAGAAAAACAGTGATTCAATTATTCACACTGTTAATTTTTGTAGGCTTTACAAAAAAAATTTAAATAATTTATTAACAAGCTTTAGGGCAAAACAATGCACAAATTCGGTGCCAATAGAATAGACCCATTCACATGTTAGGTCCCCTTCTATTTATCTTGACAAATTTTTACAAAGTCAAGTAAAATATATAACCAATCGATAAGGAAAATCACAAATTAAGCATGCATGGAACTAATAGAAGAAAAACTGAGAGATATAGTAAAAGCACTAAGTGCCCTGTATCTAACAGGATTCGTCGAGCATTCCGTCAAGTCAAAAATGAGTAACTTAATAGTCAAATGAAAAAATTTAATTAAATTAATTAAATCTTTTCATTAAATATTTAAAGGAGACAAAAAACAAAAAGCCACATCACTCTCCAAAGCTTTAACCCTAACCGTCGAGACCGAAACCTTCTCAGCGTCTCACCGCACAGTTTCGATGACGCCAAATGTCATTAAGGAGCTTCAGGATGGATACGAAATTGTAAGGGATGGATTCAATCATGCCTCTCCTGAGATTAAAGTTGTATTAAGGATGATTGAGGTCGCAGGCTTGGAATATACCCTTTCTGAACCCTCCACCATTCTTAGAAAATAGGTAGTGGAATTCTTCTCAAACATCAAAATGTCCCCTTCTCAAAACTCTCTTAGGTCTAAGATTGACGATATCAAAATAAAGGTAATCCCTAAGAGACTAGGAAAGACCCTCCTAGATGAGCTCGCCGACACAGATAGAGACAGTGCTCTCACATGGTGTGGATATAATGAGGCCAAATCTGGGACTCTGAAAAGAAAATTCTTCAATCAGAGAGGAAAACTGCTAGCAGACATTGTAAGGAAAGCCCTTATCTGCAAACCTGGATCACATGACACCATTTCCAGGCTCATGTTTGAAGTTATGACCAGAATTATCCTGAACAGACCTCATGGTCTTCTCTCATCTATCAGAGAATAGTAGACTGCATATTCTCTCCAAACCTGGGCAGAATTATTTCCTTATACCTAGTGAACACCTATCCTGACACTTTTACACAGGAACTTGGGGTGACGATTCACTTCCTAAAAAGAATGAACAAAAAGACTTTGGGCAGATTCACTAGAGTTCTACCAATGAGCCAACCCTCAGGAATAAAGGACTCCTTTAAAGATATAAGGAAGAAACCTACTGAGGAAGAAAGAACTTCTAGCTTTGAACCAGAGCTTGGATCATCCTCTCCAACTGATGCTGGTCTGCAGATTGACTTATCTCTCAGTCAATCCTCTACAAACATTCAACTCCAGGATGCTGCTGTGCATGTTGATAAAATCCATGCTAACCCCCCAAGGTCAGGACAAGTGTCAAAGAATGCTACTGAAGAAGAGGTCACTGCAGAAGATGAGGCAGACATGGGTGATATTGATGGTATTGTAGCAAGTGAAGACATCCCTGCTGTAGAAGATAATAGGGAGCCTCCTGAGACTTAAGATACTTATCTTAATAAGTCAAACCCAGAGAAGGATGCTCAGTTTGAGGGGGAGCATGATTAGATGGATTTGACAGACTTGGATCAATTTGTCAATAGAATAGTTGAGTCTGCACCCACGACTGGTAAAACTCATTCCCTCTTAATTAATAATGTTAAAACAAGTTTAGCTAAGGAAATGTTTCATTCTATAGGTGGTATAGTTGATGGGGAGCCTTCTCAGATCTCTGCCCAGAATGTTGTACCTCCTCTTATGAGCCATACTTCATCTACACTCATCTCCAATGAGGAATTTCTAAATAAAATTAAAGCACTCATGGATGCTCAAACCACAACCCTCAAGGAGTATGCTGATCAATCAGTTGGCAAACTGATGGATGAATTGTCAGCTAAAGTAAATGAAACTAAAGAAAAAATATCTCGCTTAAACAAACAGGTCACCACCTGGTTTGACAAGGCTGGAACTACTGGACTCAAGCTGACCACCCTTATGGAATCTCTGGACACAAGCCAAAAACTCACTGTAGCTGACATAGGATATGTCAAGAATTATATCAGTACAACTGATGAGTTGATCAAGGGTGCAGCAGATCATGTAAATCAGCATGTCACCAATATTGCCTTCCAATCAATGAAGGAGGCACTACTCCTAAAAGATGAGCTGCTTGGTGACAATGGAAGAATACTCAAATCTATATCAAGCATGAATGAAGCCAACACCACCTTGCTGCAAAAGTCCATATCTGAAGACGGCATAAAGGGAGAGAGTAGTCATGCTAAGATAGCATCTCTCATTGAAGATCAAGCCTTCAATGTAATTTAAGGCACCAGGGTGGCACTACACCTGCCCCTCCTGGATAGAAAAAGGCCAGAGGACTTAGACTTCCCAACACAAGCTATAATTACATAGGATGCACAGCTTGCTGCCAGAAGAAAGAGAGCAGGAACTCAAATGGCTGAAGAGTTCATGGCAAAGAGGAAAGCTGAGAATAAAGATGATCCAGACTATGAACAACTTAGTGATGCCTCTGAATCCATCATTATCAATGCTTGAGTAAGTTATGGACAAATCCTAAAGAATATTGATAATGTATATCCCTCTGAGGAATGGATAAAATATTTGGAAAGAAATTCCCTAAGGGAAAGAGTATTCACGGAGAATCTGGTAAGGAAGAGCAACCCCAGGAAAATACCTTCCAGATATATTTCTAAGTCATTCCTTTACTTCAAGAGGCAGAAGAACAAACTAAAAATTTGAATAAGATTGCTGCAACCAAGGATGCTGGTGAAAGTTCTTCAAAGACTAACTGATAAAAGAATGCAAGACTTCAGTTTTTTTTATTCTGTCTGATTTATGTCTTGTAATGATCATCAACAATATAAAAAAAATTCAAATATTTATCAATGAAATTAATATGTTTTGGCCCTAACCATATTGAGGTGATAAATCAATAATGCACCTCTCTGTGTATATCAATGATTGATAAATATGCTATTCGTTCATAAAAATCCTGTAATCACAAGTATGCTACGATTGTTTGGCAAAGTTAATGATTATGTTCATCTTGATCATAATATTTAATAAAGCTTGTGTTGTTAATTATACCATCACATTGTAAATAATTGATAATTAACCTGCACTATTGATCTGCCAATCATAGTGTTAAGACATCTCATCTAGGGGGAGTTTTCCTGTTCTGGGATGGCTAGTTGTCATGATAATGTTTCATTGACCTATCATGATATATATTTCTTGTGTTGATGTACCTTAGCATGGATATGTGTTCTGCCTTTTCAAATAGGGGGAGATTGTTGGGAATTGTGCCCTACAATATTCCTTAGGATTTGAAGGGGCATCACCAATCATGCTAAGGAGCATAATGTATTTGATGTGTGTTTTAGTTCATGCATGCAGGTAGTTCATGATTGGACAAGGAAGAAAAATGAGTAGGGCAGTAAACTCAAATTTCATCGAACTCATCTCAGAGTTCGTCAAACTCAGCTCACTGATCGTCGAGCGCAACTCAACATTCAGTGGGATAAGCACAAGAGTTCAGGTTTCAACTTTCGTCGAGCTCCGCTTACAAATCGTCGAACTAAACTCAACACTTGTTAAGCTAAAGCCAAAAAAATCAACCAAGGAAAAATGCATTGAGTCCACTAAGAAGAAGGCATTGAGACCGCTGAGAAGATTAAAGTTAGTCTAGCTCAACCCACAGATCGTCGAATGCAGCTAAAGCTAAAAAACTGTCTAAGGCAAAAGTGCTAAGGCAGCTGAGACTGCTGACAAGATGTAACACCCTCATCCGTCGCATGACATATAACAGAAGGTCCAGCTGGAACCCGACCCCATATACCATAGACAGTCGGAAGGGTTACATAAGAATATCCAAACATTCCAATTAAGACTACTCGTCCTACATAGAGCATTCTAGCAGAAGCTTTTAAAAGTAGAAAGAACCCAAACTTGTATCCAAATAACATGAATGTCCACAATCACTACTAATGGAATGAAATAATAATATACTGAAAGAAACTTGGCCCTATGGCCTTACAGAGGTTCACTTAATTAAATAATGTTTTCCATACATTGACTCGTAGGCCGGCCACACATGACAAAAGTAAAGTACAACTATTTGCTTTGGCCTTCTAGGGCCAACACAGCAACATGGGCTCCAGCCCACTATTTGGTACTCGGCTCCGCAGCACCTGCAAGCACATTCCACCGCACGGTGGCAAACAAAGCAACGGTCAGCCAAAATCCGACCAAATTATAACGACCCCGCCCCTTACTCGGGACGACGGTGCTCTTTCCCTACATAACATTAGCCCAGTAAAGCAATAAAGCGCAATTATACTACGCCACAGGTGTAGGCTCGCACGGTCAAACACCCCGTGCACTCAGGGCACATTAACGGTGAATCCTGACATTTCAGCGTCTTCACCACCATCCCAAAGATGGCAACCACGTGATCATTTAGCCTTTCTGACCACTGTCTAAGGCTCCCGACTATGCCAATGGCCAGTCCCCTTTTCGGGTCTCTCGCACCGAACCACATAGCCTAGGTCCAATTCCACTTGCCCGTTGCTCACAACACGTAATCACTTTAAGACATACGCACGAGCCAAGCTTCTCTCGGATACCAAAACTTTTCCAAACAATCACATAACCCAGTTATGTTCAAGGCCGGTTCCCTGACTGCCAAGTTAGCAGAACATGTTTTCGCTCAATTTTCTGGGTGTGCCTTGTAGTTAATCCCCAAGGATCCCTGTTGCAATCTACTGCGTAGAAACCCGAAAAACCCAAAGCATGAAGTCTTCTCTGGCAAAACATATCAAATGCAACATCACCGATCCAGACAATACACGTCCGGATAGGCTTCGCACACAATGTCTATGCCCGTACTTCGATTCCGGACTCTATATGCACCTCAAGGGGGACTATTCACATCAAACCCAAGGAACACAACACACTCACTGCACACTCGCGGGAGCGGGTTTCCCTATGCAAAAAGGAAGAGAGCTTCACATGCTCAAGTAGAGAATAGTTACCCTTGTAGTCCGCTTTTACGCCATGGAAAAACTACACGTATATAAGTCTTCGCAATGGAATTTATTCCACGGATCCGCTCTCGGCTCTCCAAACGGTGCTCCGATGCTCCGCCGGCGGCCTAAATCCTCCTCCTTCTTCCTCCTCTCTCTAACTCCTTGGAAAGAGAATGGCTTGGAGAAAATGAAGAGTTAACTCCCCCATTCCCGGCCTTAATAGAGCAGGAAACCACCTGGGCCATTGGATCTCAATTAAAGAAAATGAACGGCTCAGATCTGCACAAAAATCCCCTGACCTAGGCCGAACACGGCCTCCCACATGGCCGTGTTCCAGGTCGTGTGCCTTGCTTCTGGCACGATCATCGAATGAAGAAAAGACACACGGGCAAATACACGCCCGTGTCTCACCTGACACGCCCATGTCGGGTCCTCGACACGCCCATGACCAGGGGGCGTGTCACATATAAGCGCCACGGTAACATACATGACCCAACTGAATACGGGTAGGGACACAGGTATGAACACGCCCGTATCACTCGACAATCGTCGATCGTCGAATGCAGAGTGTCACTCGACAATCGTCGAGCGTCGTTTGGCGATCGTCGAATGCAGGGGGACATGCCCTCCCGACACGCCCGTGTATCCTGGCGTGTTCCTCCCGAACACTTTTCGTCGAACTCAATCGGCTTTCGGGAACGCGGGTACAGACACGGTTAGGCACACGCCCGTGTCATTCAGCCGTGTTTCTAGTTGTGTCCTTCTCGGGATGAAAACGACCAAAACACCAGCCAGACACGGCCTTGGACACGCCTGTGTCCTAGGCAGTGTACCCCTATACAAGCACCAAAAATCCCTTTTTACACGAACAACTCAAATACAATTTTCGGGGCGTTACACAAGATAGCATTGAGACCGATGAGACAGCTGAGAAGATAGCGTTGAGACCGCTGAGACATCAGAGACAAAACTGGCTGGATTTCTCTAAGTCCAGAAGCGTTAAGTGAAGCAGATTCACTCAACGCTTCTAATAAAACAGGAAGCACTGAGACAGTTAAGAGGTAAATAGCTGAGACAAATCTAGTTGGATTTTTTCTTAGTCCAGAAGCGTTGAGTGAAGTAGGTTCACTCAACGTTTCTAATGAAGAAGGAAGCGCTGAGATAGTTAAAAGCAAGAAACCACTGAGACAACTGTGAAGATACCACTGAGACAGAAACTTGTCTCAGCTAAAAATGAGAAAGCGCTAAGAAAAAGGCATGTCTCAGCTAATAATGAAAAATCGTTAAGACAAAATCGGTGAGACAAAGCCAGGGAAATTTCTAAGTCCAGAAGCGCTGAGAGCTAAGTCTGATGACATTGAGTATCTTAACATCTCTCAATGCTTGATGGAATTCTGAAAATTGTTTTAAGTCCAGATGTTGATGACCACTGCTAACGTCATCAAAGTCAAAATTGCAGGAAGCCGTTGCGGGAAAACTGCTGCAGCGCCGAAAGATGTTTTGTCCCTTTCTGATGGAGATGGCGCTCAACAATCCTTGGTGGGCCACATTCTATTATGTCGTTGATTCAAATCAACGCATATAAAAAGGAAACTGTAAAGGGATTAGGTTTAACGAATACACAAGGATAAAACGCAGAAAATATAGAAAGATAAATAGAAAGAGGTGGCTGGACATTTTTCTTCCGATCAAGCTTGAAAGCTAAAGTCCGGCCAAGTTAGCCTGAAGGAAAAGAAAGATAGCTGAAGCACTTCAAAGTTTAACAAGTTTGTTCTCATCAAGAACAGTGTAGCTGATTCATCTCTTCAGTAAGTGGGTAGCTGCTTATCTATGGAGTTGAAAAGTTTGAGCTATAGAAGAAGACTGATTCCTTCTACAGCAAGTGGGCTGGACTGATATTTGCTCAGTCCAATAAAGTTGACTCATAGATACTTCTCTGAGTTAGTTGTTTTTATTTTTCTTAAAATAATTTGTATTATCTTCCTGTAGGATTCAATAGATTTGAATTTGTATGTAGGGCAGTTTGTGCCTAGGTAGGTGACAAATTTGTCACTGGGGTAGGTGCCCAGTTGGGGCACTAAGGAAGGATCCAAGTGAGGATCTGTGCTGTAGGGCTTAAGTGGCTGTGGTAGGAGAGTGTTGCTATCTTAGGTAGGATCCAAGTGTGGGTCTGAGTTAAGGCTGTTCTCCCAGCCTGAGTGTAGCGCCTTATGCCTGAGGTATGTGACTTGAGAGTCACTGAGCTGTAGGTGACAAGTTTGTCATTGAGTTGTAGGGCTTGGAGGAGACAGAGATGTAGGTACCTGGAAGGGTACTGAGTTGTAGGAGTGCTGCAGCACTCTGAGAGTAGGGCCATGTGCCTGAAGCTGTAGGGCTGACTAGCCTGAGTTGTAGGCCTTATAAATAAGGCTAAGGTAGGTGATCAGTGGATCACTGAGCTGTAGGAGTCCTGCAGGGCTCTGAGGTAGGAACCCTTGTGGTTTTGAATTGGATTCTGTGAAGAATCTGTATGTACGACTGAGGGCCTGAGGTGTAAGCTCTAAGTAGCCTAGTGAAGGAGTTTATGCCAAGTCCAACAAATAAGTTGGATAGGTGGGAGGGAAAGTGGATATACCCAATTAGGGAACCACTATAAATCCATGTGTTTATTGTGTGCTTGCTTTTCTTTATTATTGCAAGATTTAAGGATAAGCTCTAGCTAGAACAACTTGAAAACAATAAAAGATTTACTAAAGCTCAAATACATATTCACCCCCTTTAGGTGATTAGCTAACCTTGAATTAAATAACTTTCATAAGTTCTAAGTCTTCGGTCAGCAAAGCTTGCTATGCAAAAATAAGTGTGTGGTCACCCCTTCCACAAGGGTTCAGACTCCATAGAAGCCGGTTTCTGGTTTAAATATTTTGGTGTGGTGAGCGTGGAGCGTGATCGATACTGAAAACCTTAGTGGGCCCAATGACCGGAGGCAAAGGGCAAAGTTCTGACCAGGCCGGCTCGCCACCCCCTCCCCCTCTCGCCACTCTCGGTGAAAGATATGGTACCTAAACACCTAGAGGGGGGGGGGGGTGAATAGGTGACCTAATCCTTTTTAAACTTTAATGGCAGCAAACAGTTAATATCACAGATTTCTAACTATTTTATCACAGCAAACACACAACATACACAACAGCAATTATAGCACAGCAGACACAGAGTTTTATAGTGGTTCCCCAAGCTTTGGGTACATCCACTTTCCCCCTTTGCCTATCTAGCAGTGTACTAGATTCGGCCAAACTCCTCCACTGTCTCAGAACCCAAATTGGTTCCTACACCTCAGGCCCAAGGCCTTACAACTCAGCTTTATCCAAAAGCCTACACTCAGCCACAAAGGCCTACACTCAGCCAATCAAGGCCTACACTCAGCCAACAAGGCCTACACTCAGCCAACAAGGCCTACACTCAGAGATTACAATCTCCTACACTCAGGCTCTCAAGCCCTACCCTCAGCCTTTATAAATGCAGGCTTACAATTCACTCAGATCCAAAGGATCTTACAAGATAAATTGATTTTACAAATATTAACTCAACAACCCTAAGACAAGAGGGGAATGTGTGTGAGTTTCTTGATGAGTTCTTGGAAGAACTCAGCTGGATTCAATCTGACTTAGCTTTCTTCAAAGCTTCTTGAAAGTAGAACTGAATAAGAATGAATCCTCCTGCAGTTGATCCTTGACCTCTGCCACTTAGAATTCAGAATAAATCTGAACCCTTCTTCTCAGCCTAGTTCCAGAGGCTGATTTCTTGGAAGGAGCCCTCTCTCTCCAACTTCTTAGATCTGCACTTGGACAGCTAGATCTTCTTGATTTGATACTATGTGTACCACTTCAATAACTACTTGAACAATAATCTGAACAACAGTTTCTGTAAACTGTATGAGCATATTTATAGGCCTTCTTCATGGTAACCGGCTGGTCCGGTCCATAACTGAATTCTGACATCTCTGACAGGTGCTGTAGACCGGCTGGAACGGCAGCTGTCAAGTCATCCAGTCAATTCTTGAAAATCTCTAACTGTCTGAAAGTGTCGAGACTTTCTGTCTATAAGTGTCGACACTTATAGACCAAGTGTCGACACCAATTGTGTAAGTGTCGACACAAGTCTACAAGGTGTCGACACAACTCCTTGTGTTGTAGATATTCTGTCTCGACACAGTTTCTTCTGCATGTGTTGACACTGAAATTGAGTGTCGACACAAGTACTTGATTTTCTATCTTTTGCTGAATTCTTCTAAGTGTCGACACATCTCCTTTGTGTCGACACAACTTCTTGTCTTGAATCTGTTAAGTGTCGAAACTGCTTCTTGGTGTCGACACATAGTCTTCTATGTTGATACTTGCTGAGTGTCGACACAGCTCCTTGTGTCGACACATGATTCTTCTGTTGAGACTTCAGCTGAGTGTCGACACATTCCCTTAGTGTCGACACTTGCACTTAGAATATTTTGTTGATAATTTTGTTCTTTGCTAAGTGTCGACACAGCTCCATGTGTCGACACTTTCTTCAAGTGTAGAGTCTTCAGCTGAGTGTCGACACATTGTTCTAGGTGTCGACACTTACTTCATGTGTTGACTCTTCTGTTGAGTGTCGACACTTTGTTCTTGGTGTCGACACTTTCTTCAAGTGCTGACTCTTCTTGTTGTGTGTCGACACATTGTTCTTGGTGTCGACACTTTAACTTAGTCTCTGCAGACTTTTGCTGAGTGTCGACACAGCTCCAAGTGTCGACACTTTCTGGTGTAGACACAGCTTCACTGGGTGTCGATACAGCTCCTTGTGTCGACACTTTCTGTCTGCACTTTTCTTCACTGAGTGTCGACACAGCTCCAAGTGTCGACACTTTCTGTCTGGTGTCGACTCTACATCCCAGATGTCGACACAATGACTCCAAGTGTCGACACTGCTTGTCTGGGTGTCGACACAAGTCTTCTTAAGTGTCGACACTTTCCCTCTGGGTGTCGACATATGGACTTAGAAACTTTTTTGCTTCAGTCCAGTAATTACTTAACCTGCACAAGTAAACTCAACATACATCAAATACATTATGATGTATATCATTGAGTTGGGTGAGGCTTCTTCAAATCATGTACATTTAATCAATGTACCCAACAATCTCCCCATATTTGGAGAAGTCATAACCCTTAGTCAATGATATACACCATTCATAATAAAAATTACAAAATGATGTAAAGCAGGATTATGTAAGCAGGGTAAACATAACATGTATCAATTTCACATGTATACACAAACATCAACACAGAATAAATAAGAAATAGACATATTCACAGAACAAACATGAAATATATTGATCATATATTGTTCTAATATTTGTCTTATACACTTTCAGAAGTTCACTAAATATTTTACATCCAAAATAAACTTCAAGAAAATTCTAAATCTATTTCTGGTCAGGTTCCTTGATAACTATTCCCTTGCCAGCTTGAACTTGAGCTTTGACAGGGGCATCTGTAGTTTCAGCATCAGCAGGCTTCTTGCCTTTCAGATCTTTCTTTTTAAGCTCTTCAGCTTTGATCTTCTGCCTCTCAAAATAGTGATATGGCTTTGGAAAGTACTTGCTAGGCTCCTGAGCTGTAGG
The DNA here is from genome assembly GCA_039583875.1 of Platanthera guangdongensis. Taxonomy (NCBI): domain Eukaryota; kingdom Viridiplantae; phylum Streptophyta; class Magnoliopsida; order Asparagales; family Orchidaceae; genus Platanthera; species Platanthera guangdongensis. The sequence goes on from CM077152.1 coordinate 51,382,229, forward strand.
AGGTAGCTTTCCCATCTTTGTCTTCCTTCTGTATTGAACAATTTCTTCTTGTCTGGTCTCATGTTTCCTCCATTCAGCTTCAGAGAACCATTTGTTCCTGTCATGAGTGTTATCCTTGGCAGCTTTCCAGGTAGTTAATATTATGTTTCTAGAGGTAGGGCTCCACTGTTCAAAGTCTGGCCTTTGTTCTGCTTGTTCCCTAAACCTCTTCTTAGACAACCTTGTCTCTTCTTCTTTCTGCATTGCCTCTTGCATGGCTTCTGATATAGGCTGAACCACTTTCTCCAGAATAACATTAGACTTCCCTTCAGTTGGGCTATACATGTGATGAATATCAGCTTGCACCATGTCAAAATCTGGTGGAGGATAGATCACTTGAGCTACCTCTGGTTGCTCACCTCCAAGATATGCAGGTTGAATTCCAGATTCAGCAACATTGTCATCATCGCAAAGTGGAGGATATCCCAGTGTAGCTCTGATGGAATTAGATATCCATTTGGCATGATCAGAGCTAGCTTTGACTAAAACTCTCTCCCCCTTTATGACTTCTCTAGCCATATGATCTCTGACATCATCCTTCTGAAATCTGATTTGACTATCTAAGTATCTGATTCCATCTTTAAAGAATGGTTTAAGCTTTTGAAGTTGTTTAGAGATGACCTTCTGGGAGGCTTGGATAGCAGTCTTTACAGCAGAAAGTTCTTCCTGGAATACTTTATCAAATTCAGCTTTAGCAGCAGCAGTAGAAGTAGAAGGTTCAGCAGCCTTGTTCTTCAATTCAGTGACAATAGCATTATGTGAAGCAGTCAAATTGTCATTCATTCTTAACTGATTTTCAAGAACATATCCTTGCTTCAATGCTATGTCATCCACTTGGGCTTTGATCTTCTCCTGGTGGGTTGCCAAGAACACTACTGCATTTCCACCCTTATGGAAGCATTCAGTCATCTCTTTCTTGTTAAGGTTCATTTCAAACCTTATAGACTTGATATCTTGGGCCAAATCAAACTGTAAAGATTTCTGCCCTTCATCTACATACTTCTCTATTGCCTGTCTTTGCTCATCCAACTTGATTTGCATTGCCACCATCAGTGTACTATAATCAATGGCTGGGACTGGTTGAATTATAGGCTGTGGGGCAACTATTTGGAGAGCCTTCTTGTAACTCTGGCTTCTTCTCCTGAAGACATAGAGTTTCTTTTTCTTTGCCCTTGTTGCCTCCTCATCTTCAGATTCTGAGGAGCTGGCTATGTCAACCCTCTCCTTAGGGCTAGGGGGCCTCTCTTTCTGTACTTCAGGTGCCTTCTCAGTTTCCTGCCTTACAGGCTCTTCCATAATATGCACTTGCTCCCCCTCAGTAGCAGCATCAGTTTCCTTGTCAAAATCTGCTTGATCCAGATTTAGGAACAAGTCTTCCATTGTGTATTCTTGGAGAGACTGTGCAGGAGAAATTCTTGGTTCTTCAGCCACTGGATCAGGAACCACTTGAACAGCAGATGTGTCTTCTATAATAACATCTGGAGCTTGACTATTCAGCTGAGTTTGCTGATGATCATCAGACAAATCAGTATCTTCCATAGAAAAATCTAAAGTGTTTAGTTCAGTGAGTACCTCTTGTATGATGGTGGATGCTTGTTCACTTTCCAGTGTAGAGGGTTCTTCTACAACTGGAAGCTCCCCCTTTCTTTGTTCCCTGTGGATGGGGCTAGCTTGAGGTAGCTCCCCCTGGATCTCAACATCAGCTGGAGGAGCAGGAGACTTCACAGCAGGCTCTTCCTCTTGCTCATCAGGTGTGAAGACAACCTGTTCTTCATTATCAGAACTGCTGGTGGACTCTTGTGCCACTGGAGCAGTCTTCCTTTTCTTCTTAGGAGGAATCTCTTTCTCAGAAACTGTCTTTTCTGGGGTTGGCATGTCCTTTGACAACACCCTGTCCCATCTAGAAAAGATCCTCAGATCCATCTTCCTCATGTGGTTTATTTTACTTCCAGCAGCAGTATTCATTACCTCTGGTATGGTACCAGCTAGGTAGAGACTTAAGATTCTGCCCAGATTGGGCTTCTTCAAGCTTTCCTTGATTTTCTCATAAACTACTATAGACCAGTCTATTTTCAGAGTGAAGATGATCCTTGTCATTATCCCAAACATATAGGCAGACACTCTGTCATGCCCTCCTGGCTTGCTGAGTAATACTTTTCCAACAATTTCAGACATGAATTTGCCTTGGCTGTTCATGCCTTTCCTGTTAAACACAGAGCCTATCTTCATTTTTGGATCAAGTCCACACCAGGTTAGAGCTTCCCTGGTCTTGGATACAGTAACTTCATCTTCCTCTTGAGTTTTTGGAAGCTGTAGAATCTTCCTTAGACTCTTTGGTGATACCTTGACCTTTGTTCCATGAACTCTGGATTTGATTCTGTATCCAGACTCATCTACTGCAGCTCCATTTAGGAATTCAAGAACCTTTTTCTTCCAAATCTTCGTAGGTTCAGAAACTAAGTATTCTAACCCAGAATCTGCAACTAGGGTTACGACCGACTTGATTTCTTGATCTGTATCTTCGAAAGCGCCGCGCACTAGCTCATATCCTTCGTTGACGTTCTCCTTAAGCTTAGGTGCCATTAGGGTTTGTAGAATTTGTCTTGAGAGAAGAGAGGTGTCGACACAGAAGTTTTGGTCTCGAAACTTTGAAAGCGTGTCGAAAAACAAAGACAGAACCCTATTTATACCTTTCTGATTTTGAAGATGAACAGGCGGGACAGTTAACTTAAAATGTGTCGACACTGGCAATTAGTGTCGACACTGACTTATAATGTCTCGACACATATGTGTCGACACAAGTTTAGTCAACAGATTTTATGTGTCGACACTTGGTTATGTGTCGACACAACATAACTCGACACATTGTCGAGACTTTACTTAGAAAATTCTGAGTAAAACTTAAGTGTCGACACCACTTTGGATGTGTCGACACCTACTTGACATGTGTCGACACTAACATTCTAAAGTGTCGACACCAACTTCCTAGATGTGTCGACACCTTTTTCCTGAAGTGTCGACACCAACTATTCTGTGTCGACATAGACTTGTCTATGTGTCGACACCTTTTTACTTAGTCATTTTCAATTCTGTAAACTTATTCTAAGTTTATCATTCCTAGTTCAATTTTGAATCTATTGAACTTAGCTTCTTCTAGGGGCTTAGTAAACATATCAGCTATTTGATTATCAGTTTTAACATATTCAAGTAAAATATCTTCTCTTTCTACATGCTCCCTAAGAAAATGATATTTAATTTCAATATGTTTAGTTCTACTATGAGATACAGGGTTATTAGCTATTGAAATAGCACTAGTAGAATCACAAAAAAGTGGAGTTCTACTTACCTGAAATCCATAGTCCTCTAGCTGATGTTGTATCCACAGAAGTTGAGCACAGCAACTTCCTGCAGCCACATACTCTGACTCTGCTGTGGAGATAGCCACACTGGTTTGCTTTTTGCTACTCCATGAAATTAGTCTTCCACCTAGGAATTGACAGGTTCCAGTAGTGCTTTTTCTATCTTCTTTGCATCCTGCAAAGTCTGCATCTGAATAACCTGTTAGATCAAAATCTCCATTCCTAGGGTACCAGAGGCCTAGATAGGGAGTGCCCTTTAGATATCTCAATATTCTTTTGACTGCTGTCAAATGAGACTCTTTAGGGCAGGCTTGATACCTTGCACAAACACATGTAGCATACATGATGTCAGGTCTACTAGCAGTCAAGTATAATATGGAGCCAACTATCCCTCTATACAAGGTTTCATCTACAGGTTTCCCTGCATCATCCTTGCTAAGAGACATACTTGACCCCATAGGAGTCTTCATGGTGCTGGATGAATCCATACCATACTTCCTTATGAGTTCTAGGGTGAACTTGGACTGACAAATGGATAAACCACTCTCAGTCTGTTTAACTTGGAGACCCAAGAAAAACTTCAGCTCTCCCATACTACTCATCTCAAACTGACCTTGCATAAGTTTTGCAAACTTCTTGCAAAGGCTGCTTTCAGTAGACCCAAATATAATGTCATCTACATATATTTGAACTAGTATAACTTTGCCTCTAGATTCCCTAAGGAATAGAGTCTTATCTATTTTCCCCCTTGAGAACTTGTTCTCAATGAGGAAACTAGATAGGGTTTCATACCAAGCCCTAGGAGCTTGCTTTAACCCATATAAAGCTTTCCTAAGTCTATAGACATGATGAGGTAGAGTTGGATCAACAAAACCTGAAGGTTGTTCCACATAGACTTCTTCCTTAAGATTACCATTCAGGAATGCTGACTTGACATCCATTTGGTAGACCTTGAATCCTTGATAGGTTGCATAGGCCAAGAACATCCTTATGGCTTCCAGTCTGTCTACTGGAGCAAAGGTTTGATCAAAATCAATACCTTCTTCTTGCCTATAACCTTTAGCAACCAGTCTAGCTTTATTCTTAATGATGACCCCTTGTTCATCCATCTTATTCCTGTAGATCCACTTAGTTCCTATTATATTGTGGTCTTTAAGTTTAGGAACAAGTTCCCAAACCTTGCACCTCTTGAACTGATTAAGCTCTTCTTGCATTGCTTCAGTCCATTGTGGATCTTGTATTGCTTCTTCAAACTTCTTAGGTTCAACTTGAGACAGGAAACTGGAGTAGATTGTTGCATTCATGTATCTGCTCCTGGTTTGTACTCCTTGTCTTGGATCTCCAATGATCTGCTCTACTGGATGATCTCTAAGATGCCTGTTGGCTGGAGGCATCCTTACTTCTGGTTGAACCAATTCAGCATCTCCATCATGCTGTACTCCTTGTATTTCTTCAGCAATTGGCACATGTAGTTCTCCCCCTGGATAACAGCTACTGTCTTCTACTTGCTGTCTTGCAGCAGGTACTTCTTCTATTGTAAGCTTATCCATCTTCTTTGTTAAACCTGTGGGGCTGCATACACTACTAGACAACTCATTATTAATAAGTTTAGTCTCATCAAAAACTACATGCACAGATTCTTCTACAACTTGTGTAGTCAAGTTGTAGACTCTATAAGCCTTACTGTTGTTGCTGTACCCAACAAAAATTCCCTCTTGGGACTTGGCAGCAAACTTAGTCAAGTAAGACTTCCCATTGTTAAGTATGAAGCATTTGCAACCAAAGATCCTAAAATAGGATAGATTTGATTTCCTACCTTTCACCACTTCATAGGGGGTCTTGTTAAGCCTTTTAGTGATGGTAGCCCTATTTATAACATGACATGCAATGTTAACTGCTTCAGCCCAGAAATACTCTGGCAGTGATGTATCACTTAATTGGGTCCTACCAGCATCTATCAAGGTTCTATTCTTCCTCTCAGCAATGTCATTTTGCTGAGGTGTTCTAGGTGAAGAGAATTCTTGAAATATCCCAAATTCTTCACATAGTTTTGTCATGCTGTCAGACTGAAATTCAGTACCATGGTCACTTCTAATCTTGACCACTGTATTGTTTAGTTCATTCTGAATTTGCTTGACAAAGTTATGGAAGACACTAGGTGTTTTAGATTTCTGTCTTAAGAAGAACACCCAGGAAAACATTGAGTAGTCATCTACAACTACAAAGGTATAGACCTTCCTACCTAAGCTGTGAACTGGCATTGAACCAAAGAGATCCATATGCAAGAGGTGTAAACACCTCACAGCATCTTTGTTTTCTATGCTTCTAAAGGTGGATTTAGTCTGCTTGCCCTTTTGAATAGCTAAGCAAATACCATCTTTAACACACTTAACTTGAGGACCATTCCTCACTAACTCTTTGCTAAAGAGTTTGCTAATTGTCTTGTAGTTAATATGGGCAAGCCTCTTGTGCCATTTTACACAATGAGAGACTGTCACATCAGCTACAAGACAAACTGGAGAACCATTGTTCTCAACCATAATGTCTAAGCAATAGACATTTGTCTTCCTATAACCTGTCAAAATGATCTCTTGATCACTTGACCTCTTGATATGACAACCATTTTTAACAAATGAGATGTCATACCCTACATCACTTAATTGACTTATACTTGTTAGGTTGTGTTTCAACCCTTTAATATAAGCCACTTGAGTAATGGTAACCAAGTTGCTAGAAATGTTACCAAATCCTTTGATGATTCCTTTTTCAGAACCACCAAAGGTGACTTTTGGACCATCTTTTATTGGAATGTAGTCCTTTAGTAATTCTCTTGTTCCAGTCATATGTCTGGAACATCCACTGTCCAAGTACCATGTTGGGGTATGACAACTTGGACTCACTTGCAAAACAGATTAATGAACCTTAGAACCCAAAGAATTCTTGGGTCCTTGGTACTTGTTAGTTTGCAACTTGACAAAGCTACCTACTGGCTTTCCAACAGGTAGTTTGGTACTCACTTTGGCACTAGCATTGTGCCAACAGTCCACTACAAAGTGGCCAACCTTGCCACAACACCAACATTCAAACTTATTGTACCTTTGCTTAGGTACATCCTTTGCTGTCTTATCTACAGCAGACTTGTTGAATGTTGGGGCTTTGCCCTTGGACTTAGACTTGGACTGCTCAGTCCTTGCAGGTCTAATAAAACCCAATCCAGCCTTGCCTTTATGATGAATAAATTCATCAATCAAAGGTAGCACTGATTTAGGTTTAGAAAACCTAGCAACAAGCTCTCTCTCTTTCTGAAGATTGATCTCCAGACTCTTGATTTGATCATTCTTAAAGGTGATAGTCCCCATCCGAATCACTGTTATGTGTTTCAGCCTGGCTATCTCATTAAGCTTTTGATCAAATTGCTTCTCAAAATCTGTTGCAGCAGCTTTAAGATCAGCAATTTCCTTTGCCTGACTTTTGGCTAGGGACTTGCTTTTCTTGTAAGCTTGCAACAGTACCTTATATTCATCTATAAGCTGATGAATATCATCCTCAGACTCAGATACACTTTCATCACTTGATGAAGATGAATCTGATTCTGAACTGGAACAAGAAACTGAACTTAAAGTTGAACCTTGTACCTTACTGGGTCCTGGCTGCTCCAGGATTTTGTCACTCTCAGTCAATGCCATCAGTCCTTGGCACTGACAGTCTTCTTGTTCATAAATAGACTCCATAATATGCATGAATTCTTCCTCTTCTTCTTCAGCAAACAGCCCTATGTAGGCCTCAGCCTCAGACTCAGTTTCTGAAGAAGAGATATCTGATAGAGTCTTCTCCTTCTTGGCAACAAAAAACTTTTCTTTCTTGCCTTTGAAATAAGTCTTTTCCTGTCACTAGATTCTTTCCTCTTTTCAGGACAGTCTGCAATAACATGGCCCTGTCTATTGCAGCAATAGCACACTATCTTAGAACCAGTTGCCTTGCTAGATTTTGTCCTCTTCCTGTCCTTCTTTGAAGCCTTTTTATTTTGATAAAAATCTTCTTTTCCTTTTGAAGTAGAGGGCCTTGTCCTCCACTGTTTCTTCTTCAAGAATTTCTGAAAGTGTCTAGTGAAGACAGCAAAGTCTTCATCACTTTCACTGCTTTCAGACTTTGTGCTGACTGACTCATCTGTCTCTGATTCAACTTCCTTTGGAGGTGGAGTTGGTGACTTATTCCTGCACTTTCTGGAGGCTTTTGTCTTGAAGGCTACTGTTCTTTCCTTGTGCTCAGTTCTTGATGATTTCTCCTCCTCTTTCCTCACTGTCAATTGTATTTCATAAGACAATAACTTGCCAAACAGTGTAGGTGGAGGAATTTCTCCCAACTTAGCCATTTCTCTAATGACACAGATCTTGGTGTCCCAATCTTTGGTTAGGGACCTTAGGAACTTGTCATTTAGTTCATAGTTACTGAACTCTCTTCCATAAGACATGAGTTCATTCACTATTCTGTAGAACTTCTTATAGCACTCAGTTATGATATCACCTTTTCCTTGTCTAAAACTCTCATACTCCTGATTTAGCAAGGATTTTCTATCTTGTCTAACTTCTTCAGATCCCTCCATATACACTATAAGAGTGTCTCACATCTCTTTGGCTGTCTTACAGTGTATAAGATTCTGAAATGTTGCATCATCTATGACACTCACTATAATGTTTTGTGCCCTTTTGTCCATGGTGGCTAGGACAATCTCATCCTTAGTCATCTCAGAGAAATCCTTTGGGGTTCTCTGATTTGCATCTAGAACAGATATCTTCATAGGCACATAAGGCCCCTCTTTTACTGTGATGTAGATTTTAGGGTCAGAGTCTTCCATAAACAGCCTTACCCTTTCCTTCCAGATCCCAAAGATCTCTTTCCTGCATATGGGCAATTTCATGGAACCCAATTCCTTGTGATTTTCAGAGGAACCCATGGTTCTTGATTTTCTTGAATCTGTATTTTAACTTAGACTGAATCTGCCAATCAGGATCTCCTCAGACTGTTTGTCCTTTTTGAGTAACCTGGCTCTGATACCACTTGAAAGATATGGTACCTAAACACCTAGAGGGGGGGGGGGGTGAATAGGTGACCTAATCCTTTTTAAACTTTAATGGCAGCAAGCAGTTAATATCACAGATTTCTAACTATTTTATCACAGCAAACACACAGCATACACATCAACAATTACAGCACAGCAGACACAGAGTTTTATAGTGGTTACCCAAGCTTTGGGTACATCCACTTTCCCCCTTCGCCTATCTAGCAGTGTACTAGATTCGGCCGAACTCCTCCACTGTCTCAGAACCCAAATTGGTTCATACACCTCAGGCCCAAGGCCTTACAACTCAGCTTTATCCCAAAGCCTACACTCAGCCACAAAGGCCTACACTCAGCCAATCAAGGCCTACACTCAGCCAACAAGGCCTACACTCAGCCAACAAGGCCTACACTCAGAGATTACAATCTCCTACACTCAGGCTCTCAAGCCCTACCCTCAGCCTTTATAAATACAGGCTTACAATTCACTCAGATCCAAAGGATCTTACAAGATAAAATGATTTTACAAATATTAACTCAACAACCCTAAGACAAGAGGGGAATGGGTGTGAGTTTCTTGATGAGTTCTTGGAAGAACTCAGCTGGATTCAATCTGACTTAGCTTTCTTCAAAGCTTCTTGAAAGTAGAACTGAATAAGAATGAATCCTCCTGCAGTTGATCCTTGACCTCTGCCACTTAGAATTCAGAATAAATCTGAACCCTTCTTCTCAGCCTAGTTCCAGAGGCTGATTTCTTGGAAGGAGCCCTCTCTCTCCAACTTCTTAGATCTGCACTTGGACAGCTAGATCTTCTTGATTTGATACTATGTGTACCACTTCAATAACTACTTGAACAATAATCTGAACAACAGTTTCTGTAAACTATATGAGCCTATTTATAGGCCTTCTTCATGGTAACCGGCTGGTCCGGTCCATAACTGAATTCTGACATCTCTGATAGGTGCTGTAGACCGGCTGGAACGACAGCTGTCAAGTCATCCAGTCAATTCTTGAAAATCTCTAACTGTCTGAAAGTGTCGAGACTTTCTGTCTATAAGTGTCGACACTTATAGATCAAGTGTCGACACCAATTGTGTAACTGTCGACACAAGTCTACAAGGTGTTGACACAACTCCTTATGTTGTAGATATTCTGTCTCGACACAGTTTCTTCTGCATGTGTCGACACTGAAATTGAGTGTCGACACAAGTACTTGATTTTTTATCTTTTGCTGAATTCTTCTAAGTGTCGACACATCTCCTTTGTGTCGACACAACTTCTTGTCTTGAATCTGTTAAGTGTCGACACTGCTTCTTGGTGTCGACACATAGTCTTCTATGTTGATACTTACTGAGTGTCGACACAGCTCCTTGTGTCGACACATGATTCTTCTGTTGAGACTTCAGCTGAGTGTCGACACATTCCCTTAGTGTCGACACTTGCACTTAGAATATTTTGTTGATAATTCTGTTCTTTGCTAAGTGTCGACACAGCTCCATGTGTCGACACTTTCTTCAAGTGTAGAGTCTTCAGCTGAGTGTCGACACATTGTTCTAGGTGTCGACACTTACTTCATGTGTGGACTCTTCTGTTGAGTGTCGACACTTTGTTCTTGGTGTCGACACTTTCTTCAAGTGCTGACTCTTCTTGTTGTGTGTCGACACATTGTTCTTGGTGTCGACACTTTAACTTAGTCTCTGCAGACTTTTGCTGAGTGTCGACACAGCTCCAAGTGTCGACACTTTCTGGTGTAGACACAACTTCATTGGGTGTCGACACAGCTCCTTGTGTCGACACTTTCTGTCTGCACTTTTCTTCACTGAGTGTCGACACAGCTCCAAGTGTCGACACTTTCTGTCTGGTGTCGACTCTGCATCCCAGGTGTCGACACAATGACTCCAAGTGTCGACACTGCTTGTCTGGGTGTCGACACAAGTCTTCTTAAGTGTCGACACTTTCCCTCTGGGTGTCGACACATGGACTTAGAAACTTTTTGCTTCAGTCCAGTAATTACTTAACCTGAACAAGTAAACTCAACATACATCAAATACATTATGATGTATATCATTGAGTTGGTTGAGGCTTCTTCAAATCAGGTACATTTAATCAATGTACCCAACACTCGACATGTTTGAGGATTTCCGACAAGAGATGCAGAACCTCACCATGTTCGCACTCGGCACTCGCACCGAGTGCTCGACACCAGCTGTCCCAAGTGTCACAACATTAGCCCCGGGCGAGAATGCCCCTGTCAGGCGACTTGGGAAGGAGGTGGAAGTAGAAGGCGGCGAGCGGGATCTGTCGGGGCGAGCTCTGTTCCCCTGATCGATAAGTGCGGGCCGAATCAGTGAGGCGAAGGCGCGAGATCACCCGACTTGCCTAGCATGGGATGACAACCCCTTTAGTGAGTTGGTCTCATCCGCCCTAGTTCCAGAGGGGTTTCATGAGTCGGAGATGTCCTACTATACCGGGAGGGATGACCCGGCTTAACATATCTAATGGTTCGAGGATGTGGTTTCGATCCGACAGATGTCGGTTGCGTTCAAGTGCAGGCTCTTCGCTATCACCCTCAAGGAGAAGGCGAGAGATTGGTTCCACCAGCTTCCGGCCAGTTCTATCTACTGCTTCGAGGATCTGTGCTAGGCGTTCTTACTGAGTTTCACCACTTCCAATAAGAGGAAGAGGGAGTCGTAATACCCGTTACTCATCAAGCAGGGGGTGAACGAGACTCTGGGAGCTATGTGGACTGGTTCCAAGAGGAGGTCCTCCAAGTTCAGGAGATGTCAGGGCACACCCTCATGGTGGCCTTCACCCTGGGGATTTAGCAGGGTTTCTTCAGGATGAAGAGAAGATGGTGCCTCCGATGTCGTTCGAGGAGCTGATGAAGAGGGCAGCGAGGGAGGTCGACTAGGAGGCGTCGAACCTAGACTTCGTCAAGAAGTTGGCCAAGTGGGCCATAGAGGAGGAGAAGGAGCCCGGGGTTGCAGGGGCCAGGAGGTGAGGAGGGCCGAGCCCAGACAGAGGGAGCAGCAATAACAGCAGCCCAGGTACGACCGTTAGGAGCCGAACAATCGAATAGGCTGGAGACAGCAGGAGTGGCACAACCCAGGCTAGAGGCGAGGTTTCCACGGAGGAGACCACCGCCAAGGAAGGCATGGTCAGTTCAACCCTCAAGGATGAAGGAAGGTACAGATACCTCATCTCCCCAATCAACATCAGGTTATGGCGATAGCCTTGGGGAGGAGGAGGAGAGGTCAGATGAGAAAGCAGGAAGGTATGGTGGAGCTGCCTTACTACGATTTCCATCACGAGGAGGGTCATGCCATGGCCACATGCCCAGAGTTCCTGGAGTTGAGGGGAACCAAGGAGCAGCAGCAGCCTCGTCAGGAGGTGCGAATTGAAGAGGTCCTGCATGGAGGGGAAGACAGGTGTGAGGATAGGGATGATGTAGGGGGCCGAGGAGGGATCAGGGTGATCCATGGGGGGGGGGGGAGTTGAGGCCGCCCGCAAGGTGAGCCTCCATACCATGTATGGTCGGGGCATTGCTTCGACATCTCTAACTCTACCACCAGATGAGAAGATTACCTTATCAAGGAAGAACATGCCAGATCATGAGGATCCATTTTGCGACACGCTGGTAATCCAGGCCATGGTCAAAAAAATTTCCGTCTCTCGGATCCCCATTGATAACGGGTGATCGATCAACATCGTCTTCAAGAAAGCGTTCAGCACGATGAAGGTGGATGGCAGGACGGTGTTGGCCTTAGATGGGCTTCTATTTGGACTTTCCGGGAAAAGGAAGGAGGTGGAAGGAGTGAGACTCCATATTACTCTAGGGGGGAGTCCATAAACTGCAGGTTCGTCATCGTGGATGCTCCTATCAGTTATAATACGATATTCAGACGACCCCTCATCAGCGCCTTCCATTACGTACCCTCTTCCTTCCATCAGTGCCTGAAGTTCATTGCGGAGGGCATTCAAGTCCAGGTCCGTGGAGATCCCAAGGTGGCGAGGGAATGTTAGGTCACAACGGTCAACACCATCTCTTGGCAGGAGGGAGCTGAGGAGATGGAGAGGAAGAAGGAGGAAGTGTCCAGGCAGGAGGCTAGAGAGGAAGCAAAGGAGATGGATGTGGAGTAGAAAGAGGTCTGCACCCATGTGGAGGTGGCAAAAGAGGTGATGAAGGAGTAGGCCGAGGAGATGGCCATAGAGGAAGCTGAGGAGGAGGAGGATCCAGTCCCAGGCGAGAGGGCCGCTGGTGAGTGGGAAGACTACTCCCAGCTGAATGCCGCAGAAGAGGTGGTGGAGATGGAGGTTCTTACCCGGAAAGGCAGGGTGGAGAAGGTGCAGATCATGGATGGGGGCTAAGTCCAAAGGACCAGGGGAGGATGCTGGAGTGCATCCGAAAGAACATGGATGTCTTATCATGGAGCACGACAGACATGTCAGGGATCAATACGAATATCACCTACCACCGCCTCAACCTGGACCCCGAGGCTCGCCCCATCCAGCAAAAGAAGAGGTCTACCGTGGATAAAATGACCGAGCCCATTAGAGAGGAGGTGGGTAAGCTCCTCAAGGCCAGATTCGGTTCAAAGATCAAGTATATAGGCTGGGTCTTCAATATTGTAATGGTTAAAAAAGGAGATGGGCACTGAAGGATGTGTGTAGATTTCTCTCTTTTGAATAAATCATGTCCAAAGGATTGTTATCCCCTGCCTCGGATCGACACGCTGATTGACTCAACCATCGGTTTCTCTCTAATGAGTTTCTTAGATGCTTTTTCAGGTTATCATCAAATCAGGATGCACTCTCCCGACATAAAAGATGTCTCCTTCATCATCAGGGATGGGTGCTACTGCTATAAAATGATGTCCTTTGGGCAAAAAATGTAGGGGCAACATACCAAAAGATGATGGATCGGGTCTTCTGAGAGCAAAAGGGAAGAAATTTGGAGGTGTATGCGGATGACCTCATGATCAAGAGTCGGAACATGGGCTCTCAACTCCGAGACCTGGAGGATACCTTCAGTACTATGCAGAAGTATAAAATGAGGCTAAGCCCCTTTAAGTGTGTCTTCGGGACCATCAGGGGAAAATTCTTTGATCATCTCCTTACTCCTGTAGGGGTGGAACCCAATCCTGACAAGGTGAGGGAGATCATGGAGTTAGTGTCACCACGGAATGATAAAGAGGTCCAGCGGCTGACAGAGAAGTTGGCAGGGTTGAGCAGGTTCCTCTCTCTGGCAGGAGAGAAGTGCTCCCCCTTCTTCGGAGTGTTGCGGGGAAATCAGTAATTTGAATGGTCTAGGGAATGCGAGGAAGTGTTCCAAGCCTTGAAGAGGTAGCTAACACAGGCTCCGCTGCTCCAGGGACTGAAGGAGGGGGAAGATCTATCCCTGTACCTTGGGGTCAGGGCCGAGGCCTTGAGCTTCGTCCTAGTCCGGGAAGAGGGTAAGAAAAAATAACCCATCTATTACGTGTGCAGGGTCCTGAAGAAGGCAGAGCTCCGATACCCGATTTTAGAAAAGTTGGATTTTGCCCTATTCATCTCAGCTTAGAGGTTTTAACCCTACTTCCAGGCACACTCCAGCTGAGTAGTGACTGACCATCCCCTCCGCAACATCTTTGAGGGGGTGGAACATTCAGGAAAGTTGGAAAAGTGGTCATTGGAGTTGAGTGAATTTGATATATCATTTGTTCCCCGCCTCTCAATCAAGGCTTAATTGATGACCGACTTCCTGGCTGATTATGCGGTCGAGGTGGCAGAGGCGGAACTCACTCGCCCAGTTCCTTGGAAGGTGATGGTAGATGGCGCCTCGAGAAGGCATTCCTTGGGGGTAGGGGTGATCCTGGAGAGCCCCAGTGAACAAATATCGAGCAAACGATGGTCGTTCACTTCCACATTACCAACAACCAGGCGAAGTATGAGGCGGTAATAGCGGGGCTTCGGCTGGTAAGGGAGTTGGGGGGTGAATGACGTGGAAGTGCTCAAGGATTCCATGGCGGTGGCCTCTCATATCAACAGGGAGTTTGAGGCAAGGGAGCCTACTCTCCAATTGTACCTAGCTAAGGTCAAGGGATTTATCGACATGTTCCAAACATTCTCCATTCAACATGTGCCGTGGTAGGAGAACGAGCAGGTAGATCAATTGGCCAAGGATGGACCACGGGTGGGGGGAACCATCACCGAACTTTTTCTCCCCTTTATTGAGGAAGGAGAGCTGATGGAGGTAGACCAGCACCCTTCGTGGATAGACCCCTTCATCGCCTTCTTGTCCACAGGTGAATTCCCAGAAGGCCTGGACAAGAAGAGTTTCAAGCACAAGTCGACATACTATATTATGCGCGACAGGAAGTTGTATCGAAAAACCCTCTCAGGACTCCTAGCTCATTGTGTGGACAAGGGGAGGTCCAAAGGATCTTAGAAGAAGTTTATGTCATGGAATGCAGGAGTCATACGGGAAGCAGGACCTTGGAAGGGAGGATAGTGAGACAATGGTACTTTTGGCCAACCTTGGGTCGGGATGCCGCCGAGTTTGCAAAGAAGTGCCAGAAGTGCCAGCTGTTCGTCCTTCTCCAACTACTACCAGCCCAAAGACTAAGGAGCATCATTGTGCCCTGACCCTTCGTCATTTATGGAATTGACCTGGTAGGGCCCGTCCCTCAGGCTAGCGGGCAGAGGAGGTTCCTATTGGTGATTATAGATTATTTCTCTAAGTGGTTGGAGGTGAAGGCGCTGGCCAAGGTGACCTCCTAAGTGGTTCAGAATTTTGTGTGGGGGGAGATCATCTACCGACACGGGTTGCCTCAGGCCATTGTCACAGACAATGGGCCACAGTTTGCCAGCGCCGAGTTTATAAGTTTCTGTAGACAGCTTGGAATTGATCTCAGGTTCGCATCGGTTCATCACCCTAGTAGAAACGAGCAGGTGGAGGTGGCGAATAAGATCACTGTGAACCTGCTGAAGAAGAAGGTGGAGGGCTTGAAGAGAGCTGGGTGGAGCAGCTCCCTTCGATCCTGAGGGCCCTTAGAACTACTCCCAATACAACCCCTAGGGAGACCCCATTCAAGCTCTGCCACGGCTGTGAGGCTTTTCTCCCCGTAGAATTCGAGGTCCGTACGCCTCAGGTAGTTGAGGTGGAAGAAGGAAGATAGGAATGGAGAGCCGAGAACGAGGACGGGCTGCAACTCTCCTTAGATCTCGCTGAGGAACTTCGAGATGTGGCCGCTGTTAGGCATGAAGAAATTAAGTGGCGGATGACCAAATATTTTGACAAGCATGTTAGGGTCAAGCAGTTCGTGAAAGGGGACTTGATCCTCAAGAAGGTATATGTCACAGGAAGATCATTAGCCGTGGGGAAGCTCAACCCAAACTGGGAAGGTCCATATATTGTCAAAGAGGTATTGAGGTCAGGGAGTATCACCTGCAGAATGTGGAGGGCGAGGCCCTCAGTCATAACAGGAGCGGTGATGACTTGAAGCGCTTCTATCCATGAGTAAAGTGTAACATCTTCTTTTATAAATATGAGATATCACGGCTTCTTTAGATCTTTTTGCAAGTTTGTGTGGCAGGTGCTGTCCATAAAGTAGACCCCGAGAAGATCCCGCTGCCAGGCTTTCACTAGCTGGAAGGAATGGATCTCACTCGAGAGAGTCCCCCAGATCCCGAGAAGATCCCGCTGCCAGACTCTCACTAGCTGGCAGGGTTGGATGCCACTTGAGAGAGTCTCAATAAAACTCGAGAACATCCCATTGCCAGGCTCTCACTAGCTGATGGGGCTAGATGTCACTCAAGAGAGTCTGTCCAGACCCCCAAGAAGATCCCACTGATAGGCTCTCACTAGCTGGCAGGGCTGGATGTCACTCAAGAGAGTCTACCACAGACCCCGAGAAGATCCCGTTGTTAGGCTCTCACTAGCTGGCAGGGCTGGATCTCACTCGAGAGAATCTCCCCAGACCCCGAGAAGATCCAGTTGTCAGTCTCTCACTAGCTGGCAGGACTGGATGTCACTCGAGAGAGTCTGCCCCAGACCCCGAGAAGATCCCGCTGTCAGGCTCTCACTAGCTGGCAGGGCTGGATGTCATTCGAGAGAATCTGCCCCAGACCCCGAGAAGATCCCGTTGCTAGGCTCTCACTAGCTAATAGGGCTGGATGTCACTCGATGGAGTCTTCCCCCCTCAACATAGCCCTGTAGGCGAAGATGGATCTCGCATAGCCCACCTGGAAAGCTGGGTCTAGCCCCTCTTGGCGAACTAGGTCCCATCCTGGCGAGCTAAGTCTCGCCACTTCCAATCCATAAACATCCTGTCCAAGCAGAGCAACCCAGGTTGCGAGGATCAACTGCACGAGGCGCTCGAAAGCCTCCAGGTCGTGCCAGATGGGTCCCGGTTCATGCAAGTCAAGCACTCAGGGGGCGGGCCGAGAGACGCCTAGACCTAAGTCTCAAAAGCACCGCGGGGAAGCTCCTTGAGTAAAGGCGACAGATCGCCGCCCGTGGACCAATTACCCATGGTCTGATCAAGTTTCTAAACAAAGTCCCTAGGAACCGCGCGATCTCACTAGCGAGGCGTGGGTTTGGAGGCAGTGAGCGGGAAGGCTGAGCCGGGTCACGAGTACACAAAAGAGGAAAAACTATCAAAAGCAATGAGTTTTTGAAAAAGGGAATGTATTATTATTCGCAAATTTACAAGGATGGGGCTCAACCCACATTTACATTATAAGAATGAAAAAGAAAATACATCGAATGCAAAAAGAAATAAATGTGGCATGGGGGTTCAGCAGGGCGATATCTCGGGCAGTGAGCTCTCCTAAAGGGGTTGGTTCTACTCGTAGACCAGCTTTGGTACTAGAAGGAACAACTCTGATACCACATCGCTCGCAGCGAGCCCTACGCCTTCGCTCATCACTAGGCTAGCCCACTGTATGGTCTGGAGAGTGTATGTCACGGCCATGGCGGCATTCTTCTGCATCATCTCTTCCAGATCATAGTCGGAGTAGTGGGCAAGCCGACACCTGCTGCTGGAGGGCAGTGGTGGAGCGTCATTTTCCAGCTCTTGCACCCGCGCCTGTAGTGCCTCATTATCCTTCTGGAGGGTGGTAATTTGAAGGACGAGGTGCTGGGCTGCTGTCACATCCTGCGAAAATAAACAAAAGAAACATGAGTTAGTGGAGGCAATCTAAAAAAGGGCATTTTGTTCGAGTTTCGGGACTTACCGCACCCCCTAAGTATCCGGCGAGAACATCGTCGGCCTCATCCGCCCGCTTCCTTTGCTGCACCGCCTCCACCAGCATGAGGGGGCGAGCCTCATCCTTATCATTGGCGAGCTTCTGGAGCGAGGGGGAGTTCCGCTCCATCTGCATGCACCGACAACCCGTCATATGAGCCAGCTCCAGGACGCGTAGTTGGGCCCGCGTGCTCTCGTGAACGATCGCCCGTATGGACTCTTGGTCGTATACGACAGTGTACTCATGTGCATACAAGCCAAAATAGAAGGCATAGGCTTGCCCGCTGGTGGTGTCCTGCTCCAGCTAGCTCGGCAGCAAGGTGGAGATCGACACCCAGTTCTCCCCTTAGTCCCATTGAAGTAGGGGTTTGCCGAGCTCGTCCAAATGTTGATTTCCATAGCCGAAGTTACGGTGTGCCTTCGGCATGGGACTGTCGGCGGGCGCCTGCTCTCACGCCCTGGAGGTTGTAGCCATCTCACTGATAGGACCGCCGTTCGAAGAGACAGGAGTGACGACCACTTCAGGTTGTTGGCTCGCCGGGCCTTGCCTTTTTCCCGAGATGCAGGAGGATCGCCGCCCGCGGTCTTCTGCTTTTTGGACAGAGGCAGTGGAGGAGGATGATCACAGGTGACCCATGTCTGGGGGGAGAGGGCCTGGATCTCGCGATGCGCGACATCCGGCGCCTTAACAGAAGACCATGCACTCTCATAAGGACGGTGCGGGGGAAGGTCTCGCTCACCTATAGTATGAGGGTTAGAGCTACAAAGAGAAAAAGTTAAGTAAAAAGGATCGAGCGCGAGTGACTTACCTCGCCCGGGTGAGACAGGGGCGAGAGATTCGACGTTCCTGCGAAGGAACGCGACCTCAAAGTTCTTCCCCTAGAAGAACCCGCAGAGCCCGACTTCATGGCCCCCTAGGTTGGGGGGTGGGGGGGGGGGAGGCAGTAGCTCACCTCGCTGAGTTAGACCGGCGAGAATGGTACATTGCTGAAGTCGCCCTTCACAAAGACAAACTTTCGGAGCCAGTGGTGGCTCTTGTTTACTGTCTCCCGCACCTTGAGGTGGTTGCTGGAGAAGTACGTAGTGTCGTCCTTATTCGCCCGGATGGAGAACATCTTGCGGAAGACCACGAGGCTGAACTCGATCCGCTCTTCCCACAGGATGCAGGCGAACCCGACCACAACCGCCACCGATTTGGGGGTCAGCTGCCCCAGCATGACCCCAAAGTACTTCAATATTTGCTCGACCTCGGGCCATATGGGAAGCCGGAGGCCCGCATCGAAATGCGTTATGGGGATGGCGAACTCCCCGTCAGAAAGGTCATTTATCATCTCCTCCTCTTCGGGTCGCCTCGCCTCGAACCCAGGTGGGATGAAGTTGCTGACCACTGTGAGGAACTCGCCCTCAATGAGGGTGGCATAGAAGAAGGGGTAGTCAGAGAATGTCCAGGCACACTTGCCCCTTCCCTCAGCATCGCCGCCGCTGCCTCCCATCTCGCGATCTGCTAAGCACGTGGGATGCCAAAGTTCTCACCAGAAAATGATGGCTGGGAATCACAAGAGTGGAGAAGACGCGGAGGGCTTTAAATGCGGTAGATGGGAAGAAGGGATGTAGCCTATTTATAGAAGGAAAAAGGGCGGGTAAATGTCCTGTCGACTGAAAGGTGTGCGGATAGCAAAAATTCACCTTGACACTTAGATTTTCGAGCCTGCCACTAATTCCCTCCTACTCGCCGCACCCCCTTTAGAACTTATGAGGAAGTGAGCTACGTTGGCTTGCGTTCTCCCAAGTGGAGAGCGAGCCACGCTGGCTCGTGTCTGCTAGAGTTGCGAGGGAATCACGCTGGCTCGCGCCCACCAGAGAGACGAGCAAGCAAACAAGCTCGCACCCACCTAAGAAAAACTAAATAGAATCTGTTGAGATAATATGCAACAAGCATGGGCCCTTCAACGGGCGAGCGATGTCAAATGTTTACAAACAATAAAGTCAAGTACTCTAGGAAGATAAATAAGTTCATGGTTAGAATATGCATGCTTATCCAGGGACAGGTGCGACCCAGGCCTGCGGGACGACGATGAGGGGGTGGGGGTGGTGGTTCAGTATTGAATCCACTTCCACCTACCCCTCCTCACACCTCGGAACGAGGCGACAAGCGAGGGTAGAAGTTGTTGGATCCTAGTTTAGATTTGGGTTAGGTTCACTATTCGGTTATTGACCCTCCATGTATAGCCTAGGGTCAAATTATTAGTTTTTAGGTCTAGGTCAGTTTGACTAGGTTAGACAAACATTGATCCAGCCCTCAGAAGAAATCAGAGATCCAGACATAGAAGAATATCAATTTTTAAGAGTTCAGAGAATTAGTTCGAAGTTCTTCGAACTCAGATCGACGAACTCAAAGTCTCTACTCTGAGTAGAGCTCAACGAACTTGGAGCTCAGCTCGACGATCTTCCCTCTTCTCTCAAGTTCTCTGGTTGATGAAATTCTATCTCAGGTCGACGAACTTGGAGCTCAACTTTGACAGACTATTTTCTAGATTCAACTTTCTCTGAGCTCAGCTCGAGGAAGACAATTTCTTAACTCGACGAACTTGAAGTTCAAGTCAATGAAATCTGTCTTGAGTTTGAAGATTTCTCTCAATATTAGTTTTGCATTTCCTCTCATTTTGATTTCAGTTTGAATTATTCTAAGGCTGTAATTCTCTGATAATTAATGCTCATATTCTCAAGAATATAGCTGTTGCTTGGTAGCATTAATTATAGATTTCACAGAGTAATTACTTGACTTATTTACTGAAACAGTTGAGGAAATACATTCAAGACAAATTCCAGTCGTTCAACTCTCCGAATTTTAGCATTAATTTCAGAAATTCCTTTTCAAATTTCAAATGGCAGAGATTCTTGAGAATATCAAAAGGCAGATTCTTTTCTTCAGAAAATAATGAAGGGGAATTACAAGAGATTTTTTAGTCAACAGGTGATACAAGTTTTACAGAGAAAAGGATTGCCATCTATAGGAAATTGAAGAAGAACATCATCACACAGATATTTAGTCTTCTTCAGTTTCTGCTTCAGACTTCAAAAGGACAACTCATCAACACCAGTCCAAGAAGTTTCTGAAGATCTCCATCAAGGCCTACACCCTGTGCAAAGGTCTCATCTTCCTAAACCATTCTTCATCTCAGGGGATCTTTGACAACATCATCCACTAAAGTCTTCTCAGTTGTTTGAGAAAGAGAATACAACATCACTTTTCATTTCCAATTGTTTATAGGGTTATAACTCCTTTCAAAAGTTAACTCCTTTGGTTTTTGGGCACCTGATCAAAAGCTCAAAAGGGTTGTGAGTTCTCCCTTGAAAAAAAAGATCTTATGGTGACAGGGCACCTGAGCAAAAACCTGTGGTGGCAGGACACCTGATCAAAAACCTGTTAGTGGATTCCTAACAGGGTGGTAGAAGAGTGAATGTACCCAAGTTTAGGGGAATCATTATAAATTTCTTGTGTCGTTTGGATTGCTCTATTTTTTGTGATGTGATTGTTTTGTTTTCATCTCTCATTATATATATACTTATCACTTATTTTAATCCATTGTAAACATTAATTAAAGTTTTTAAATACTCTATTCAACCCCCTCTAGAGTTTAAGTAGATCTATCCCTCACTTTCAATTGGTATCAGAGGGTAAGGTTGTTTGGTTTCACAGGCTAACACCTGAACTAAAGGTTCCATTGATAGATCTTATTATCTTTAGTATCTTTCTTATATCATGGCACAAAATAAAGAATATTTAAGCACCAGACCTCCAGTATACAATCTGGATAAGTTTGCACGGTGGAAGGTAAAAATTAGATTATATATGAACTCTATTGATGAAGATATCTATAATTCTATCTTGACAGGTCCCCTACTCCTTCTACAACAACTTCAACAAGTACCTCAAAGTTCCACCACCTGAGTGGACAGATGCTCAGAAGAAGTTGAAGATGGCTGATGCTAAAGCCACGAACATCCTAGCTCAGACTATGTCTGATGACATCTTTCAAAAGGTAGTTGAATGCACATCAACTAAGGACATTTGGGATTCTCTCAACCAAATGGTTGCAGGATCAACTGATGAGAGAAATGACAGATGATCTCATCTCATCTCTCATTATGAACATTTCAAGAAAGATGAATCTAAGTCAGTAGCTGACATGTACAACAGACTCAGCTTAATTGTCAATGAGCTGAAGAACCTAGACAAAAATATCTCACTGACTGAAATAAATGACAAGATTCTTATGTGCTTTCCCAGTAAATGAGACTCCAGGATCTGGACAATCAAGGAGGCCATAAGCCTGAATGAAATATCTACTGAGGCTCTTCTAGGTAAGCTCAAATCTTATGAGCAGCTTATTAAGACAAGAGAAGCAGTTGAGCAGAAAACCTCCTCATCAGGAAGGAAGAGCAAAACATTGCTTTCAAGGAATCTAAAGAACTAGAAGCTCCTCCAGCAAATGATGAACTCCTAAGCCTGCTGGCCGAAAGATTCTATAAGATGGCCAGAAAAGACTTCAGAAGGAAGTCATCCAGACAAGATGATAGACCAAGATATGATAAAAATCCTCCCAAGGAGATTGTCTGCTTTGGTTGCAAAAAGCTTGGACACATTCTACCGGAGTGTCCAGAGAAGCAGAGGAAAGACAAAAGAAGAGACAAGGAATCCAGAAAGCACTACAGCAAGCCCTCTTCCAGCTAGTATAAGAAGAACGAAAAATGCTTTGTTGCTGAAACTTGGAGTGATACAAAAGAAGAATCTTCATCTTCCAGCTCCAGTGAAGATGAGTAAGAAGCTAAAGAAAAAGAAGCTTGCTTGATGGCTATCAATGCATTAAGAAATCCATCAGAAGCTGAAGAATTAGAAGCAGAATATTCTGAGACTAAAGAGGACCGGGTAATATCGTTATTTGATTTTAATTCAGATCATTTCAAAATTGAATTTAAATTATTATGTAATGATCTAATCAAATCTGAGAAGGGAATCAAACTTCTCAGAGATAAGATAATTGATCAGAAAAATCTATTATCTGAAAATATTGAACTAAACGATAAAATAGTTATAGCTTCTAAACAGATTAATTCTCTAAAAATTAAACTGAATGAGCCTAAGCAATTTGAAGAATCCCTAAATGGGAGAAGCATCAAATTGATGGACATTGCAAGCACTGTAAATGTCAGGCTTAATGGCAAGCTGGGCTTCGGTACTTCATCAAGCCAATCTCATTTAATTCAGAAAAATATTCTCTCAACCCCCATTAAATTCATATCTGAAAAGGGTAAAGAAAAGACAGATGAGAATAACAAACCAACTGAATTAAAACAGAAACCCAAGAAAAAGAGAAAGAGCAAGAAAAGCCTTAAGCATAACAATGTTCAATAGATTTCATCAAACTCAGATCGATGAAATGTGTACAGTTCGTCGAACTCAAGTCAATGAACTCTGAACGCAGATTTTTATTATAATTATTCTTCGAACAGCGATCGACTAAACCAATATGGTTCGTCGAGCTGAGATAGACGATATTGGGGCACATAGAAGGAATATTTCCATTCTCTGAGTGGAGTTCGACGAACTCATCCCTATTCATCGAACTCAGTTCGACGAACTTATCAGAATTCATCGACCCCAATTCAGATTAACAGAAACTTTAATTACCCCAGAACATTTAATAAATCAAAAGAATTTGTTAACCCATTTACCCAATGGATAATTCCACCTAGGAAATTTCACCCCTAGGATATAAAAACCAACCTGAATGTTCTTACATTTCTAGTTTTAAATTTATAAAGAATCAAGGACCCAAGGTTACTTGGGTCAAGAACACCTAATTTTTATTTTTCAGGTGAAAGACTATCATACCATAGAGGAATAATGGTACCTGGATAGTGGATGCTCAAAGCACATGACAGGCAGCAAGGACAATTTAACAAACTACAAGTCCAAGCTTTGTCCAAAGGTTATATTTGGTGACTCCAAATGTGGCCAGACTGAAGGCTATGAGAATGTCAAGATTGGAGCTGTCACCTTCAGGAAAGTTGCATGTGTGAGTGGTCTAAAACATAACCTGATATCCATAAGGTAATTATGTGATGAAGGTTATCTGGTATTCTTAACCATTCTTCTTACATTATATCTTCTGTAGATAATAAAACTGTATTAATTGGTCTTAGGTAAGGAAACATCTATGTAGTAAACTTCAAATCTGCTAGGTCAGAAATTTGCTTATTTAATCAAATCAGTAATAATAGTGAATTATGACATAAAATATTAGGACATGTTAATATTAAAAATATTGCTAAAATCCATAGGGAAAACCTTATTAGAGGATTGCCTTCTTGCCCCTACAAGAAGGAAAGCATTTGCAGGGCTTGCCAATTAGGCAAGCAAACCAAAAATGACATTAAATCTATTAATAAGAGTGATTCACCCAAGATTCTGTACCTGCTACATATGGATCTATTTGGACCCATTGTTGTACAAAGCTTGGGAGGGAAATATTATACCTTAGTTATTGTAGATGACTTCTCTAGGTTCACTCGGGTGTTCTTCTTGAGAAACAAGTTAGATAACTTTAAAGTTCTTACAGACTTTCTTAAGAGCATAAAGATTGAGTACTCTACTCCAGTTGCATTGATTAGAAGTGATCATGGTATTGAGTTTGAATCTCTTCATGTGCAAGAATTTTATGTGATGGAAGGTATCAGGCATTGCTTCTCTGCTCCTAGAACTCCTCAACAAAATGGGGTATTAGAAAGGAAAAACAGAACCCTCGTTGAAGCTGCAGGTACATTGCTTGCATATGCTTACTTGCCCCCACCCTTTTAGGCAGAGGCTGTAAGCATAACAAATTATGTCCTGAATAGAAGTTTAATACACAAACTTAAGGGCAAGACTCCCTATGAAATACTCAAAGCGAAGCACCTAAAATAGATTACTTTAGAATTTTTGACTGTAGATGTTGTATTCATAATAATAACAAGAAGCATCTTATAAAGTTTAAAGCCAAAGATGAAGTGAGAATTTTTCTTGGATATTTCCAAGTTAGCAAGGCCTATAGGGTCTTTAAAAAATCAACCTTAAAAATGGAAGAATCTGTACATATAACCTTTGATGAGGCTAACATGTATTACAAGGAGAATGATTCTTCTACCAAAGATTTATTGCAGGTACCCCAACTATGTGGGAAATTGGATGATTTACACCTCACCAATGAGGCTACATCACTTCCCTCTCCACATATTGAAGAAGACAATGAAGAAGATTTAAATGAAATGATTGTTGAACCACCAACAACAAACATAATTCCATAAGAGAAATTAATTCCAAATGTTGTTGCTGAACCAACTCCTCATACTGATCTTGTCACACTTAGAGATCACCCTATATCTCAAGTGATTGGAGACATATCAGTTGGTGTGCAAACAAGGCATCAACTCAACCAAGACTTAATGCATGCTTGCTTTATATCTCAAGTTGAGCCCCAATCCGTAAAAGTTATAGAGCAAGATCCCCACTGGATTTTTGCAATGCAAGAGGAGCTCAATCAATTTGAGAGATGCAGAGTTTGAGATTTAGTTCCAAGACCCAAAAACTACCCAGTCATTGGAACTAAATGGGTTTTTAGAAATAAATTGAATGCACAAGGAGCTATTATTAGAAATAAAGCAAGGCTGGTAGCACAAGGATATAGACAGGAAGAAGGAATTGACTTTGATCAGACCTTTGCACCTATTACAAGACTAGAAGCTATCAGGATATTTCTTGCTTATACAACCTACAAGAAGTTCAAGGTCTACCAGATGGATGTCAAGAGTTCCTTCTTAAATGGTGAACTCAAATAGGAAGTATATGTGGAACAACCACCAGGTTTTATCTCTCTAATTAATCCCTCTTTTGTTTTCAAATTGCATAAAGCTCTTTATGGTTTAAAGCAAACTCCAAGAGCTTGGTATGAGACCCTAGCTAGCTTTCTCTTAGAGCATAAGTTCACTAGGGGCATTGTAGATAGAACCTTGTTCATTTGGCATCATAAAGATAAAATATTATTAGTACAAATATATGTAGACGACATCATCTTTGGCTCTACTGATTCCAAACTATGCAAAAGGTTTTCTGACCTAATGCATTCCAAGTTTGAAATGAGTAGCATGGGTAAGCTTTCTTACTTCCTTGGTCTCTAAGTGAAGCAATCCCCTGATGGCATTTTTATATCCCAATCAAAATATGCTAAGGAGCTAGTTAAAAGATTTGGGATGTCTGATGCCTCTTCTATGAAAACAGTCATGACTTCCAATGCTGTGATTGATTCTGATGAACAGAGCAAGCCAGTTGATCAGAAAATATAAAGGGCTATTGTTGGGACTTTGTTGTATCTCATAGCTAGTAGGCCAGATATTATGTTTGCTACATGACTTTGCGCTAGGTTCCAGATGAACTCTAAAGAATCTCACCTTATTTTCCTTAAAAGAATTTTGAGATATATAAAATGGTTGTCATAATCTAGGACTTTGGTATCAAATAGAGTCAGAATTTGACTTAACTGGATTTTCAGATTCTGACTATGCTGGATGCATAGTGTACAAAAAAAGCACTTCAGGAATATGTCAGTTCCTTGGTGATAGGCTCGTGTCCTAGTTTTGTAAGAAGTAGACATCTGTGTCAACTTCAACTACTAAAGCTGAATACATTGCAGCTGATAGCTGTTGTTCACAAATATTGTGGATTCAAAACCAACTCCTGGATTATGGTCTCACTTAAATAATTCAACTAAATTGCTCTCTCTGCTGCCCCCTCTTCAGTTAGGGGCCTGGCTCTAGTTTGCACTGAAACCAGGTAGGGGGAGATACTTGATGAAGAAGCTGTAGCAGTAGTACCAGCAGAAGCATAGACATAGCAGAATCAGCAGCAGATACTGATGATGATGAATATTTGATTTCATAAATTTCATTAATACTGACATAGATGTGGGTGAGACTGCCACAGAAGAGACTGCCATAGAAAAAATAACTACTGTTGGTGATTATATAATCAATCCCACAGTAAATCTGTTAGATTTATTGAAAGTTTTTGATACAACTTATTTCAATATACTTCCAGAAGACAGCATTAAGCCATCAATGGCTATAGTACCATACTCCTCACCCATAAGCCCTAAGGTTGCCAAGCAACTTAAGGCTACTTTTGCTGGTCTTGAAGTTCCCAGCCATTCCATCTCCACCCAAAGCTGTTCCCCCATCAGTTCATCCCCTTCTGCTCTAATTTTTATCATGGATGATACACCAATGCCTGATCTTGATGCTTTGATTATGGATGATATAGAAGAAGAAAATAAGGCAGTTGCTGAAAGCACTATTATGCATAGCTCTCCAGCTCAAGTTGCAACTCCTCCTCCAATTCCCTCCCAGCCAAAGAAATCTGGAATATCTGCTGAGGCCCTGAAAGATTTAAATGCATTATATGATAATCCTCAGGATTCCACTGATGATGATGAGGATGAAGATGAGTACTCAGATGAGGAACCAAAGAAAAAGAAAGTATCTAAAAAAAGGAAAGCTCCTCTACCTCCTGCACCAAAGCCCAATCCACCAATGACACTCCATATTATATACTGCAGAAGATCACTACTTATAAGGGAATGCCTACTTGGATGTGGTTGTCCAAGAATGAGTTGACAGAAAGAGAGAAAGAAGAGCAGAAGATATTCACCTCCTCCTACTAAGAGATATAGAAAGGACCCTCCTCCTCCAGCTGCTGGTGCTTCAGGCACAACATCTCAAAGGTCTATCCAGTTTTGAACATACCAAAGACAACATGGTAGATCCTCATTCTCTGGAAGCAGCCAGCAGAGATCCTATTCTTCAAGCAAGCAGCATCAACAACAACAGCAGCAACATCAACAACAAAAACAATAACAACTCCCTGAATTTCAAAAAGCTGAAAGCTGCAACAGACCTGCTTCTCCACCTGTACCTTTTGAAGATCCTGAAACATCAAAAACTGCTAGGATGGCTAGGTTCAGGAACTGGTTGCCTTTCCATGATTAACAAAGCCAGAGCTGAAGGGAATGATCCATCAAAGTATACAACAACGTCCAAATACAGGAAGGAAGAGCTCAACAGGTTTGCTAAAGCTAATTAATTTTTCAATGTTGATGAGCACATGAAACTGCACCCAGAAGCAGTAGTGCCTAGGGCTACTTCTCTAAAAATCATAGGGGCTACTGACATGACTATGACAAAGGTGCAAGCTGCAGATCCCAACGGAGAAATCATTTTCACTCAATCTGGTGAGAAAGGCAAAGAGGAGAAGCACAAGGAGAAGAAAAAGAAAAAGAAATGAACTTAGAACTAATTTTTTTCTGTGATATTTTAAAACTGTTTTCTCATTTTTCTGATACAAAGCTTATTGTATATATATATCTGCTGCATATGTTAATTTTTCCTGCCAGATATATATTATTGCTTTGTAACTTGTTGATTCTTTAATGAGTATGTAATTAGTGATCTCACCAAATAGTGGGAGATTGTTGGATCCCTAGTTGGATTTGGGCTAGGTTCACTAAGTTAGGATCCTTTGACCCACCATGTATAGCCAGGGTCATGGTTTTGTCCTAGAGTCTAGGCCAAGTCCTTAGATTCATCACTACTTGGACCAGCCATCAATAGACTGCAGGAGAGTCAAAAGACTTGAGATTTCAAAGACTCAGTATAATGAGTTCGACGTTCGTCGAACTCAGGTTGACGAAAGGCGTGCTCAGCTTGACAATCTCAGAGACATTTCTCTTGAGCTGAGCTCGACGAACTTTATTCTCAGGTCGACGATCTTTGGACATTACTCTTCAACATCACAAGTCCAGACTCTTCTCTAGACTCCAGTCGATGAACTAAGATATCAGCTCAATGATTTCTTGATCATCTACTTCAACACTAGTCCAGAAAACACTCAACATTGTTAAGTCCAGAATCAGACTCAGTCAACGAATACATCTTCTTTGCTCGACGAACTTGGACCACAGTCTAGGCAAGATTTATCAAGCAATAGTTTAGAGGTTCTAATCCCAACGAAATTAGTTCTCAGGTCGACGATTTCTGGACACACTACTTCAACATTTCATTCCAGAAATACCTAAAGTATTATAAGTCCAAAAACACTTCATTGAACTCTGGTCGACGAAGTCAAATTCTCAACTCGACGAACTTGATGCACAGAATTAGAAAGGTTCTGGAGAATGCAGTTCTGTTCTTAGGTCAACGAACTTGGATCTCAGCTCGACGAACAGCTGTCATCAGATCGACAAACATATCTTCTCAGCTCGACGAACTGTGCACTCAGCTCGACGAATTCTGTTCGACGAATCCAGACTTGGATATTTCCATTCTTCTGTCTCTACTCTATTGCAATAATTCCTGAGTAATTAATGCTAAAATTTTCTCTGAATATTACCATTAGACGAAGCATTAATTACGGTGTTCATCAGGATCATTGGTTGCCATTTTTCAATGGGACAGTTGGGAAATCATTCAATGCAAATTATTCTCCAGGCCGTCAGCAATGAATGCAGAAGAAATACAAATTTCAAAAGGGAGAAAAACAGGAAAATATACAAGGGATTTTCTTTCTTCTCTCACAGATAGACACGAAAAAAAACATATACAACAATACAGAATACAGTGATACAAAAAACCATAGACCAGAGACACCAGCAAGCTGAAGAAGGAAGAAGAACCAAACATTCAAAATCAAGAGTCTTCCTCCTCTTCTTCAGGACTCTTCAAAGGACAACATCTACAACATCTGTCAAGAAGTCCTGGAATTCATCTGGTCAAGGATACAGTTTGAAGGCCTATCACCCTGAAGCAAACCTCCATCTTTCTTGAACCATTCAATATATCAGGGGGAGCCTTTACTAACATCAAATCCACTTAAGTCTTCTCAGTTGTACATTGAGAAGGAAGAAAAACAAAAATTAATCTCTCAACCCCCTCTGTAAAAAGGGTTCTTAACTCCCTTCAAAGTTATTTTCTGGTTGCAAGTTCACCTTATCAAAAGACTTTAGGTTTGGTTTTTGAGCACC